>CM026271.1:8946787-10146787 GCA_014851425.1 Senna tora
AGCAATAAATACATAACCAATCAAATTGGAGAGAGAATATAAATAAGGTTTATGATTGGTGAACTTTATAGCAAGCACCTAAGCAACTTTACCTTAGTTTTTTTCTTATTTTAATTATTCTCTATTTATATATTTTTTATTTTCAATTTATCATTATTGCAATTATCCTCAATTTTTTTGTACTAACCTAATGGTATTATTAATGTGATTCCTTTTTTTTAATAATATTAATGTGATTTCAAAATTTGACTTAGATACAGAAAAAAAAAGTGAAACGCTATACATACGAAAAATTTTATTATGTGATTAAAAAGTAATAAATTTAGGATAACTCCATTACTGAAAAATTAAAAATAAAATAATATAAATAAAGAATAAACTAGTGTAATAAATATGAATACAAAATTAAAAAAATAATCACTAAAATAAATTAAAAAGAGGGATTCTCAAAAATAATTAAAAAGAGAGAAATAGAGATATAATTATAAATATTTATTAGCTAATAGGTTAAGGGTATTTATGTCTTTAAAAGAAATGAAAAACGCATTTATTTACAAGTTGTGATTTCTATGCATTATTTTCACTATTTCACCTCATTAAATGCATTCTTAACCAGTGCCCTAAGAGCACTGGTTAGCAAAACCTTTAATTTATTACCTTGAAATTTTGGAGCCTTTTGAGAGTTATTTAAAAAAAATTAGTTTTTTTGCTCAATTTTTTAAATAAATTAAGAAAAAAAAGTAGTTGTTCGAATAAAAAATAGTATATATATTTTTGAACAACATACTGAATATATTCATTAATTAATGGAATTTATGCAAATAAATGAAGAATATGATGTGAATTTTAAAAAAAATCTTAAAACTAATTTTATAAAATAGGTTTAAAAAATAGAATCAGATAATATACGTGTATTTTTTTTTCACTTATTGTTGAGATTAGTTAGTCACTTGTTATTCTTCTTAATTAAAAGTAAATATAATTTTATTGAAAAATCCTTAAACTAACAATTTTGTAATTTATATCAAATTTATAAAATTTTGAAACTAATTTTCAAAAAAATTAAATTTAAAATATATCAAGTATGATAGAGCTAGTTGTTTTATTACTTTTAGTTAATATTTTTCATCTTTTAAAATCCCTTTTAGATTAAATTATATATGTAAATAAATGGGATAGATAGGGAATTGAACAGTCCAATTTTTAAAACATTGAATTATATTAGCAAAGTAGGAAACAAGTATATGAGGAATTAATAATGATGAAAAATGCCTTTTTTTTTTCTCAATATAGATAATATTTTGACTTTTGTTACCGAACAAGAACGTTTTTCATCAATGCTTTCTAATCAGCCAATTAATATAATTAAGTGGGGCTATTTCGGTTTGGATTCTTTTGGATATTTCATGCCATCTACAAAACTACCTTTCTTAGTCGGTGCAAGATCTTTGTGTATATATATATGAATTAATGATAGGCAAGTAGATTAAAATGTGTCTTCTATATTTATTTTTTATTAAATTGATTTATATTTTGTAGAGGGTGTTTTAGTTTTAACTTAAAAGGTTGTTGGGAAAATCAAGCTTGGTTGATCTAGTAGTTAGCTTACTAGGTCGCTTAAGCAAGTGTTGGGGGCCTGAATTCCACTTTGTGTATACAGCAACCAAATTGGCCAGCGACAAACCCTTAAATGGAGCTCAGATCCACGGAGGATTAATCATTGACTTATCGGACTAGGAGATACTGAGAAATAAAAAAAAAGGTTGTTGGGACAAATAAAATGAGCGAGTTAGGGACTTATAAGAACTTATACTAATAGATATAATTATTAGAGATTCACCTTGAACAGATCATATATCAAAATTTTGTTAATATTAATTAACAAATGATATATATAATAAAAGAATGAACTATCCAATTTCAAGCATTCATATATTACTCAATATTTATCTCAAAAAAAAAAAAAATCATCCACTAATGTGTGTTAATTGGAAAACAATTTCTATAACATATTCAATTCTTCATTAATTATCTCTTTTTTGTGTTCTCTACATTAAAAAATCACATCAATTTTCGTTGCTATTTCTAGCTCACAATAATGAAACTATATATAAATATTTGAAGAATTGTTAGAAAGAGCTGATGTGATCATATGATGGGGTTAATGAAAATAGAAGAAATAAAGAGGGAGTGAGAGATGAGAGCATGTGAGAGCATTAATGGTGGAAGATGTTGTTTGGAATGTAGTGTATGTGCACATGGCAAAGAAATATATATATATATATATATATATATATATATATATATATATATATATATATATATATATACGAGTAGATATTCAGTAGTATAGTAGTATATCTTTTAAATCAGTTGGTCACTAATATATTTAAGGTAAATTCTTATTAATATAAATTTTTATTAATATTAATAAATAGCACTACATAATTAGAGGAATACAATGAAATTTAATAGTATTATAATACTTGAACTTTTATCGTATATATGCATATAATCTTATGTTGTGAGGTTAAGAGGTAGTTGTGAAAAGCAACAAGCCTCCATCTCCATGTGAGCGCATGTGCCATCTCCACTCTTCAGTACTACACTTTTCTTATTTTTTTTATTGGAAGTATTTTTTTATTGGAGGCAATCTTATTCGAGTTAATTAAAGTTTCATAATAAAAATAGAGCTCTTAATTAAAAAAAATTAGATAAGAGAAATAGTCCCTTGGGATTGGATAATCAAAAGAAAAACTTTATTTGGTTCGCTAAAATTACATTTTTACACATTAAATGAATAGAAAATGAATTATGTTTTACATATTAATCGATAGCGAGTTAATTGTGCATTTGAGCGAATGAATATCATAGAATTTTACATAAAAAGTATTGAATCAAGGATCCTATTTCCTCTAATTCAAGGCTAAGAATTTAGTAGGTAAGAAAATACTTACTAAAAATTTACAAATAATTAATCCTATGTTATAAAGTTATCTAAATCCAAACGACCAAACCTAAACTATATAATTTATTATAAAAAAAGACCAGCCAATGCATTTTTTTTTTTGGCCAAAGGTTTAATTTTGTGAGAATATTCATTATTAAAGTTTCATCTAACTTTGATTATAGAGCATCTTTAAATTTTGAGGCGAGCAATCTCACTCTTTGAGATATTTAATTATAATTTAATAAACAAATTAATCATTATGCTCGATAATAGATATCTTAATTAAAAATATATAAAAAAAACTTTAAGTAAGTGCAGTCCAGAGATAAAAAGACTAAAATACCCTTATTAATAAATTACTTCTATTTACTCTTTCTCCACCAATCTTATCTTGAAAATAGGTATTAGATAGAAATAAAATTGTAAGAAAATATTAATGCTTTATTGATTTTATAAAATAGTAGATATTTTGAAACATAAAAAATCTCTCAGTCAAGCAGATATCATAAACATGGAGTATTTTATATTTTCTCTATCGTGATTGGTCATGCAAAAAGTTTGTACCACAGTAAAAATATATATAAATAACTTTAATTCAAGGAATGTATTGTTTAAATGGAAGAGAATCATTTATCTTAACTGAGTGTCAAGAATTCGATCTTTGACTTTGAAATTTGGATACAGAGCATCTCTAAATTCTGAAATGAACAATCTCGCTCTTCAAAATACTTAATTATAATTTAACGAAGAAATTAATCATTATTTATCCCTATCCTAATTAAACCAAAAAATATAAAAAAGTTGAAGGAAGTGCATTCCAAATGAGTGGGAGTGATAGACAAGTAGGGCTGTGATCTCTGTGGGTTTCTGAGTATGCGTGTGCCTGCATGCTTCCCTAGTCATTATAGATCATACCTACTTTTTGTAATTAATACCACAACTTTTTCATACTCTTCAATTTTTATTTTTATTTTTGTATAATATAATGATGACGAAGAATTATTAAGGAGAAGTAGGGTTAGTTTTCTCTTGATGGTACGTACATGAATCTTAAGAAACAATTGAATGAGGACTCACCTATCTATAGCTATATGGGCTATATAGTACTTTGTCTCATGACTCAATCACCAATAATGCTCTATTCCATCTCATTCATTTCAATATATAGTAACAAATCACATGTTGTAATTAAGGTCCATATATGATATATGCATGCCATCATCTCCGATCCTTTCACGACATAATTAATAGCCAAATTAATTGGATTTATAAATTTTAAAGGATGAGATCATGCATGCATGATAGACAAGAGATTTTTTTTAATTTAGTTTAATTTTTTGGTTTAACAAATTAAAATTAATGAGACACTACTTTGTATAAGAGTTGAATTTTATATATATATATATATATATATGGATGGGATATTTGTATTTATTTCTTATTAGTTTGATTTTTTACATTCTCTCTCTACTGTGATTGGTCATTTAAACACTTTTTGTCACGTGTCATATTTATATTGGGGAACTTGATGAAAAAGATATAAAGAACTTGATCTAAATTTTTTCTTATATGAAAATTAAACTAATTAGTTGACTAATATAAATATTATATACATATATAGGTATATATATATATATATATATATATATATATATAATATTATAATTTACACAATAATAATTAATGAAGACTTTGAAGAAAATAAAAATGGTGGTGAAAAATACAATTTGGTAATAATGAGTAGTGGAATTAATTATTTTGTTGGCTTGGGTTTGTGCACAGGGGAACTTTTTATTGGAGTGGCTTTTTTGTTTAAACTAAAAATAGTATATTCATGAATAGGAGAATAAGCTAACTAATTGATGTCTAATCTTTTAAATATTATGAGTTTTATTATATTTTTTAGAGGCCACCAACCCTCTTATCAGATGACATTTTATTCACGTCCTTCCAACTCAAAAAAATTATTGTTAAAAAAAATCATACCGATTACTATATGTGTCACGTGACATTCGTGCCATAGCAAATAGCAAAATATATATATATATATATATATATCATTCACCAGCCATCACCACACATTACTAGACTTGCATTTCTTTAAATTTGTCTAATATCCCCCACACCCCATGTGATTCATACCCTTATCTCTCTCTCTCTCTCTCTTGAATTAAATTACTCTTTCTCTTCCCATTTTTGCATATTCTATTTCTCCTCTTCTTCTTCTTCTTCTTCAATTATATTCTTCGTTTTAAAATAATTAAGAAGATCATCATATATATATATATATATATATATATATATGGAGAGGAAGGGTTTAGCAAAACGACGACGTATTTACTCAGTGGAAGCAAGGGAAATAGCAGAAGAAGCAGCGTTTGTGAGGAGGTACGTGAGGTATCTAGTGCCTGCATTGATGAAGCTGAAGAAGAAGCAACACCAAAAGGAAGAAAAAGAAAAAAATTTCAATAATAATATTAATAATATTATTAATATTGTGAAGCATGAAGTGGGTATGGCTATGGTGTGGTCAGCCCCACCTGGGTTTGCATGGACCAAAGCATACTTCAAGTCCAATTACCTACTACATCATCACCAAAATGATGATATTGTTGTTGTGGGAAATGACCAAAATGCCCCTTCTTCTTCTTCTTCTTCATCATCAAACCCTAGAAAAATAACAAGTGAAGAAGAAGAAGAAGAAGATGGTGATGATATTATTGATGATGATGATGGGTTTAGGAGGCTAAGAAGGTTGATTCCAGGTGGAGAAGAAATCGATGAAGAAGAAATGGTTAAGGAATTGGTGAGTTACATTGGGTGTTTGCAAATGCAGCTCAATATTCTTCAATGCCTCACCACTCACACTACTTCTTCTACTAATAACTGATTTATATATATATATCTCTCTTTTCTTCAGTATTAATTAATTACTTTTATTTGCTAGCTGTTCAATTTATGTTTAATAATTCATTTTATATATTCTACCAATATATATTATTCTCATAAACCCAAAATTCACCTCTCTCTCTCTCTCTCTCTCTCTCTATATATATATATATATATATATATATATATATATATATATATATATATATACTTTATCCTGTATTCAAATTAATCATCTTCCTTTTTTTTCATTTGGGAGAATTAAAAAGGGAGAGCAAGAAGAAAAAGATGGTTGAAGTTTCCTCTAGCTCTAACCATTATTTATTTCAAAACAAGCATTTTGTGTAATTGGTATTATTAAGTTAATTATATATCAAATATATCGATCCCCAAGATCATCTTTAATTAATGATTAATGTTATTAAGTTAATTAAGTAGTTAATTTCAACTGGATTAAAATTTGATTGAAAGAGCTTTGACATTCTTATCATATTTCCCGACTCAAATGAGAAGAGAGTGGTCTTCAACTCTTCATTTAAATTTTAAATGGATAAGTGGAGAATATTCATGGTTAATTCTCACAAAAAATTAGTAGAAATTCTAAGTTATAATTCTCTAATCCTTGGTATATATTGGTTAAATTTTCGTAATGACACTTCAAGTATATATGTAGTGTCAAAATCAAAATCATCAATCCTTGAGCATATATTCAAATTTTGTTCTTTCAATTAAGAATTAAAACGATCCATATTGAACTTTCTTTTTGGGGATCAAATATATATTGTGGAGTAAAACAAAATTAAACTTTCAAATTGTTAAAATGCTTTTTTTTTTTCTAAAAAAAAAAGTCATTGTTCTATGTGGTACTAACTACTAATTACTACTTAGCTTGCATCATGACTCATGATTTAGGTGGGAAAATTGTGTCCATTAAATTAATAATTAAGTTAGTAAGCTTTAACTTATATATATTAGGTAAACTACTATAATTATTTGTCTTTGAAGAATATATCATTACAATTAATTTAATCTATAAATTTGTATTTCTATTAATTTAATATTTTAAAAATACAATATTTTTTACCTGATAATCTGATATCGTACCATTAATATGAAATTGATTATCCATGTGTGGACTTGTTTTAATGCAACAATCATGTTTAATGAGAAAAGTTCGAATACTTAAAAAAATATTTAGTAAATTATAATTAGAAGAACCTCTGATCTTGAATCTTGACAAGTAATCAATCATGATAATACCAAACCTATAAATCTAAAACACACTATATATATATATAGGAAAAAACTTAGGTCTATTTCCTTATGTCTATTTCATCCAATTCCACCAATTATATATTGTATTTACACTCTCTTTCTTCTATGATTGGTCATATAAAAGGTGGTCTTCTATATTCTCTCTCTACTGTGATTGGTCATTTAAACATTTTTTGACACGTGTCATAATTATATTGGGAAATTGGATGAAATGGACACAAGAAAATGGACCTAAGTTTTTTCCATATATATAATCAGAAATTAAATCCCTATATGAGTGAGGGTTTCAAGTTAAAGATGATGTGTTTAGATAAAAGTTTAGTATTATAGAAGTATTATTATTTTTTATTTATTTAATGTTATTTGTTAATAATAATAAGGACCATCCAATTAATTGAGTATGGACCAGATTTTAAACTTCATTCCTCTCATGTTTTTGAAATATTTTGCTACGTTGATATCTTGATGACCAGAAAAAAAAAATTAAGGACTAATTAATATTATAATTTACTTCGTAGGATTTAACTTAGTCAACAAAATCTTATCTCACACGTACACAAAATTATGAGTTAATTACACTCACTACAAAAAAAATAATTTTAGCAATAATTAAAATTTACCTCTAGTGTTAGTTATGATTGACGCTTAAGGATTAGCATTTATTCCACAACTGACGTTAGCAATTGTGTAGAGAGCATCTTAATATCACTTATGATAATAAAATTAACAAATAACATTGTTAATCAATAACATTATTAATTATAACGTAAGTCATTAACAAATGACATTAATTAAATAACTAATGCTAAAACTTTTTTTTTAGTGACTCTCTTAAAAAATTTTGAAATTACGCCCTCATCCCTATATTTTGAAAATTTATTCTCCTCTTTCCCATTAAAAAATATAAAATTTTACTTATTTTGACTAAAATACTAGTTTGTTTAATATTTTGTGTATTTAACTAATATAAAAAGTATTTTTAAAACATTTAAAATAAAATATTTATTTTTTGACTCTTAATAAATAATAATTTTTAATATATATATATATATATTTATAATAAATAATATTTTTTAGAAAGTTAATGTGATTAAGGGTATTTTAGTCAAAATGGTGAAATTGTAAGTGTGTTAATCTTTCATTGATTAAGTGTGTTAATCTTCAAAGAGATAAGAGTGTAGACTTTCAAAATAGAGAATAAGAGAGTGTAATTTTGATATCTCTAAAAAAAAGTGTGATTTTCTCATAGTTTATTATTAAGCTAAAATGAAAAAAAAACTCTTTAAAATTATGTGTTATATATATAAGCAGATAATCTTCTAAATATTAACTACAAAAATTTATCTATATATCTCCAAACTTCACAATTGTGCAAAATACCCCGCCCCTCAATTAACTCTTTCATACAAAATCTTGATGCTATGTTTGGTTGTAAGGAAGCTACAGCGTTATGGATATAAGATTAGTTGCTTTCGATATTGTATTTGGTTAGATAGGAGGAAGGAGATAGGGAAGTTTAAATCCCTATAAACAAGGAAGTTTATGTAGCGTTTAGTATCCGGTGAGTGTTTTAGTGAGAAGTGGAAGTGGAAGTGGAAAGGGAAGTGAAAATGGAAGTGGAAGATTTTATATGTGTTTGGTATGTAGGGAAAGAAAAATGGAAATAGAAATTAAAATTGTTTGGTATGTAGGGAAAGAAAAATGGAAATAGAAATTAAAATTGTTTGGTATGATATGAATGAGATAGGAAAGTGGAAGTTAAATGTGTAAAATATCATTTTTGCCCTTACTTTAATTATCTATCAAGTAAATAAACACTTTTTATAAGGGTACTTTGGTCCATAAAAATTACTTCCTAGCAACCTCTCAAACTTCTCTACCTCCACACATGGCACCTTACTTCTCTCTTTTGAGGGAAGCATCTCACCTCTCAAACTCACCTCACTACCTACCAAACAATCACAAACCTCACCTCACCTCACCTCACCAATATTCAACTCATACCAAACAAGCCATAATGGCTTGTTTGGTATGGGGGAAGAAGTGGGAAGGTGAGTTTGCTCACCACTTCATTTTTGTTTGGTACCAAGTGGGACATGTTCCATGCTGACTTTGTTTCTTTCATTGGGTGGAAGTTTGGTGCCATCATGGTGAAGAAGGAAGTTTTGTGTTCTTCCAAGGAAGTGTATATAAAAGTACCATTATACCCTTAACATGTGATGAAGAGAATGGAGGGTTTTGTATCACATAAATGTAATAAGGGTATAAATGTCTTTTTACAATCATAACTTATATTTCCTTATCTTCTCCCTACCATATCAAACAATATTTTTTTTAACATTTCACTCATATTTTCTCGCATACCAAAAACACATTTTATCTTCCACTTCTACTTCTACTTCCATTTTCACTTTCACTTCCATTTCCCACAAAAACACTCACATCCTACCAAACGCCACCTTAGTCCCCTCTTGGTGAGGAGGGAAGTTGGAATTGATGTGGGGGAGTGCTTTAAAATGTCTTTTTTACCCTTAACAAATTATCAAAATTATATTTTTGTGTTTGCATTACATCTTTAGAATGAGTGAGGGAAAATTTGTCTTTTTATTATTTTATTTTTTATATAATCTAATTCTATATATTTTCTATATATCAAACATATTTAAATCCTATTCTATTTCTTTTTCTTTTGGGTCAATAATCAAGATCCTATTCTATTTCAGTCTCACTTATCTCCACTTTCACTTCCATTTATTATCAATGCAAAATTAAATCCTTTTTTTTTCTTTTAATCAAAATTCAAATCTTGACTTTTTTTTTTCCGAATAGTATAAAGCTTTGAATAATGAATATAGATACATTAGTTCATTGGGCTTGTCCAGTTGGTCATGTCTAATTTATGAGCTGGGCTAGCCACCTACTAAATTTACATTTCTGGATTGGCCCAATATTTTTTTATGGAGTTTCTTCCTTAATTAATGATACATTTTATTATTTTTTTAGATTATAATATTCAATTTCCATGAAAGAAGATACACAAAAACAAATAAAAAAATAATATTTCATAACCATTAAATTTGACAAAAGCCGTTGATGCTATATATATATTATAATGACTCAGAATCCTTTTGTGGTGTGGCCTGGGAAGATGATAAAGGAGATACAAAGTAGAGATAATGAAAAATTATAACAAAACAATAGACATTTAAATAACTTTTTATTATTTTAAAATTTAATAATGATTATTTTATATTATTATTTTAAAAATTAAAGAAAAATAACATGTACTTTTGTGCATGTAAAATATTTTGTATGTATGTATATTTCACATGTTTTGTGCCTAAATTTCACTCCCAATTTTTTTGGTCTTTTGTGTTGATTGTCTATCCGGTGTTCGAGGTTTTGTTCTGTTTAAATATATGTATATCGCGCACCTGAGTATAGTGGGAGAGTCTCTTAATGAAAATAGTTACATTCACAACACTTAAATGATACTAAGTCGCTTATCATTTGAACCAATATATCGCTAGTCAAAATTTAAAGTTACTAGTATCGATCCATATGATGCACGGAATATATCTAAAGATGATGATGATGATGATGATGATGATGATGATGATGATGATGATGATGATGATGACGACGACGACGACGACGACGACGACGACGACGACGACGACGAAGGAGAAAAGATGATGATGTGCTAATATGGGGTGACGTGACAGTATGTGTCATGCTACGTCATTGGCACATAAGCATGTTACGTTATCATTTAACAGCAAAAGTTAACGTTGTTACGCTCGAGAATCAAAATCGATAAAAAAAAAACTTTGAAAACCAACATTAAACTTTTAAAACATTAAGGACCAACAATTAAACACTAAAATAATATAATAGTTTAATATATATATATCGGACCCTACAAAATCGAAGGCACCAGAAATTGGAAATTGTAGGCACAAGACAGCACATCCATGTCTTCCTTCATAGCCTCTCCTCATCGAAGCTTCCTCCCTCCATTCACTCACAAACCCATTTCCAAGTCTATCAAATTTGCTCCCAAATTCATCTCTTGCAGATACCCACAAGATCATGACCACCTTCAAGATTCTCCTAGGTATGAATGAACTATGAATTTAACCCTAATTAACCAACTGAGTGGGACCACTTTTGATTTTCCAATTGGTTATTTATGGTCTTTTCTTTCGTTTCTCTCTGAATTGGAGGAGTTGGTTTTGGAATGTTGAGTTCTGTTTTAGGGAAGTTCAGAATGAATCATGACCTGTGTGTTTATCGTTCTATCTAGCATTCACATTATTATCTTTGCTAAATTATACTTGGAACCCCATTGTTTAGTTAAATTATGAGTAAATTACTGATTTAGTACCCCGAGAGATTTCACTTATTTTAATTTAGTGGTTCAATTTAGTCCCTATTGAAAATATAAAAATTAATTAATCCTGGTCAGATACCTTATGTCACGATTTGTCCATGCCTTTTATATTTTTTCCTTTTCAATCAAGGATGAAATCGCGACATAACGTATGTTTCAGAGACTAAATTTGATATTTTCATGATTCAAGTATGAAATTGAGACAAGTAGAATCTTTCATGGATTAAATTGAGAGAAATAGAATCTTTTAGGGACCAAATCAGTATCTTAACTGTGTTACAGTGATTTTTTAATATTAGGATTTAATTTTGTTTCATTGTTCTTATTGTGCTTTGAGTTGTTGAACAAAAGATTGATTTGGGATGGTTTCAATATACAGGAAGAATGAGAACAAGTTAGCCAAGTTAGCAATGGTTGCACTGGCTGCTGGAGTTTTAACCCTTGGGTCAGTTCATGATGCGTATGCTGCCAAGTCTGGTGGTAGAGTTGGTGGCCAAGCCTTCAAGTCATCGGCTCCACGCTCCGCACCTAGAATCAACAGAAACTCCAGGTAAACTATTAGGGGCTTTACATCAATACCCTTTCGCTTAGTTGAAAATGGTATTCTGGATCGAACTCCTGACCATTTGGTTATAGAGGCTTTGATGTTTTGCTAAAGATCACTTCAAAATTCAGAATACCAAAGCTATAATTGTTAATTACCTTGGGGAAAGATATCACAGCTACAAATGTGTTAAGGATTAGCCTTTGAATATGGTAAATAGACCGAGTCTTGTGGTATTTTTCAGTTGAGAAATCTTACATAAACTTATGGTATCTAAAGTTAACTGTAAGGAGCTAATGAAAACTGGTTGAAATAAATGACAGAAGACTCAATCACTTGAAATATCAATTTTAGGGAGATTTGATTGGTTGTGTACCTAAAGATTGTTCTTTTCGGTTTGTTGATTCACTTACCTACAAAATGTAACATGACCAACAAGGTGCTGGTTGAGGTAATTTCACTTATCAAATCCTAGGAAACACACTTGTAACTTGTTGGGAGGGCTTTTCCTAAACACACTCGAGCGAGGAGGGATTAGTCTTAAATCCAATGTGGCTTGGGATACATTGGGTTCTCACAAGAAAGAAAAGAGATAAAACATAACTTGACTATCCATTTTTTTCTTGATCCAAGGTTTAAATGAATCTAGCTTCTGCATGTGTTCTACCACATATAGTTAATGTCATGTTTCTCTAGGAGAAGCACAAAACCAGATTCAGAATTTCTAGGGCTGTCAAAAATGGGTTTGGCCCATAGGTCTAGCCAATAGAGGGGTTGGGCCAAGAAAATTTTGACCCATTTTAAGGAAGGACTTTTAGCTCAAGCCACTTTAGGCTAAGGGGTGCTTGTAAGGACTGGGCTGGGATGGGCTGGGCTGACTCAAATCCATGAAATGATTTGGATTAGCTAGCATACTACAATACTTATTTAACCATGACTTTATTTTTTTTCACCTAAATTCTTTTGGAAAGTCTTGTTTCTGAAGTATGTGTGAATTGGCAGGACAAATATCTATGTGAATCCTCCTGTGGCTCCTCCTCTAGTTGGTGGTTATGGCTATGGTTTTGGTGTGCCATTCTATGGTGGTTGGGGTTGGTCTCCATTTTCATTCTTTGCACCTGGTCCTAGTGTAGCCATTGGTATTGGAGGTGGATTTGAAACTATTGTTCTGTTTTTGTTTCTGGGTGTTGCTTCTGCAGTTATAAGGAGATTCTTTGGGTCAAGATTTGAAGATGATGATGATGACGACTACTAGCACTAGGAAAGAACATTCTGAATTATAGACATAGATGTATATACATATGTGTATGCTTGTATAATTATATATATTGGAGTAGTTGAGTGATTGTTATGACCAATTAACTTTATGTAATTTAAGATAGTAAATTTGAAAGAGAAGCAATGTGGTGCCATTTTATTACAAAAAAATTGATTGACTAATTATCTAATAAGAGTTAATATGAAATCTGCTTATTTTTCCATCCATCCTATGACATTTTAAATTACACTTGAATGTTTCAAATTTTGTCATACTTACTACCCTGGTAAATATAGAATATTACTCTAAAAAAATTATTTAAAAGTTTTGTTTTTTTGGTTCTGTTTCAGCTTAGATCAGTCTATTCTGTCATTGATCTGATTAAGCTCTATCATCCCTTATCCTGTGCCAACAAGGTATGATCTAATCCAGTGAGAACCTAAAAAAGAATAAATCTAGGAGTCACAATATCTCCATGAAAGCAACTCTAAGCTGTTAATAGAAACATGTCTATATTTGTTGCAAAGGGAAGCTTATGACACTAGAAATAGTTGGCATGAAAGGTACATTTAAAGCAGACATCTGTTTCAAATCTAATGTATCTCAAGTAGGATTGTCTCTAATAGAAAGATACATGTGACTGTGGGAAAATAAAAAAAAAAAAGTAGTCATTTTCATTGATATATATATATATGAATAGATCCTTTCCTGTTAAAGAGAGGTGTGTTTGGTACATTTAGAGAGAGATAAAAATAAGCGGTGGACTCTACTTGATGTAGGACCCACTTCTATCTCTATGTATATCTAAATACATCAAATGTACATCTCTCTTTAAATGAAAATGATCCATTTTGGTTGAGCTAGGATATGGCCCATGTTTGTGAACACAACTGAAACATCAATTGGATTGGGACTTTAAACAATTACACTGAATCTTACTTACCCTTTTATGTTCAATCCAAGGAAGTAATGACCAAGAAAAGACCAACCCAAAACAATGATTTCTTTTTCTAATTTTTTTTGGGTAAGAGCCAGTATTTTTCTGTTTATGGGAGAGATTGATGTAATTTTTTGGCCCATGAGACATTTCCTTGGGTGTGGTTCCTTTGATCATATTTGTATCATACTTGGTAATATACTAAAATTTTTTTTTTTTGTCATGTTGAAATATAGGAAAAGAGTTATATCCTTTCTAAGCCAAATTCTTTTAGTAACTAAAGGCTTTTGAAGATAATTAATTGAGTAACTAATAGTTTTGAAATAACATATGTTAATAATAATTGACTCAATTAATTAAATTTAAAGGCTATATAATATATGAAAATGTTAAACTAAATCGTCTTAGATTCCTTTACATTCAAACTTACACTCAAAATTCTACCATAAAAATTTGAATTGGGACCCTTAAATTCTAACACAATACCGTACCTCATAATTTTACTTACCAAGAAAATAATATCATATTTATCACATGCAATTCACAACCAAAAAAAGAAAAAGAAATAATATAGTGTTGATGAGTAATTTGAGGAAGGAGGACAAAGTTGCTGAATTGAAGAGACAGAGAAGGATGACCCATAAAGCCACTAGTCTGAATTGTGATGATATGATGAGTGAAACTTGGTGTGAGCACATTACAAAATTGATAAAAACAAGATAGCATAGCAGCAACTGTCACAATTATGGTGGGTTTAGCACAGATTCTGAAGGATCCGGAGAAAAATTTGTGCTTTATTTATAAGTTAGGGTTTGACTCTTTTTGAAGTCATTTAAAATCTTATTTAGTGGACATTCCTCTCGAGGTAAATTCCTTGACACCTAATGAGTTGTTATATCTGAGTAAAGCTGATTGCGGTTTAGACCTGTGTAGTAATCCTTTATGTTAAGTCTCTGTTGGTCTTTCTAACATACCATCTGCCATAGTACTTAAAAGTGACTTCCCTTACTACTATTTTTGTTAACAAAAAAAATTTTGTGAGAGAGGGAAAAAGTTATAAGTTTATCTAACAATTATCCTAAGATATTTTTTAAGATTTTTTTATTGATAGAGATAAAATTTATTATCTTAAAGTTGGTGAGAAATTAGCGAAAATAATTTTATAAACTTTCTTATTTTTTTAAAAAATAGAAATAATTAACAAAACCCAAAATTATTAAAGGTCCAAAGTGAAACATCTTGTCATTTGAAGGATTAGATCACTTGATTTTATGAGGGTGAGTGTGACTGTGTGAGTGATATAAGTCACAGATTCAATTTTTTCTTTTTTAGATTTACATCTTTTCATCTAACAGAATAATAAAAATGCAAACTTTTACACACTTCAAAATTTATCAATGACTAAAACGTTATTTTCGCCTCTTACACATGTCTCTTTTATTAATTTGGTCTCTCTTCCTCGCATATTTATATTGTCAATTTGGTCCCTCAAAAATTAAAATATTATCAATTTAATCCCTCAATTAATCAATCGTTTAATACCTAATAGAGTTGATGATATATGTAGTTAACAATTGAAATTTTTATAAAAAAATAATATAAAACTTAGATTAATTTGTTTTGTCAATATTTAACTACGTACACATATCATCGAAACTATTTCAAGTATTTAAACGATTGATCTAATAAGGAACCAATTTGATGACGCTTTGATCTATGAGGGATTAAATTGACAATATGAATATGTAAAAGATCAAATTGATAACATTTTAACCTATAATACACCAAATTGACAATGCGAATATGTGACGGGCCAAACTTATAACAATTTGATACGTGAGAGACAAAATTTTTTTTTAAAAAAAAAGGTATTTATACGGGACCAAAATAACATTTTAACCGTTTATCACTTCAAGATTATTTCAAGTGATTAATTAACTTATTATATCTAATTTTCATTTTTAAATAATATTATTACATTATTTTCTCCGATGGAGACTATAGAGAAAAGAGCATTATGTGATCCCCTTAGCTTAGGTAGTACTTAGTAGCCACTCTTTTGTGTTTCCCCACTATGGTTTGCCACATCCAACCTACCAACCAACAAAGTGTAAATACTGGTGTGTTAAGATAAGTAGATAATGAACGAATTGAGTGGGTTTGATTTTTGTTAGTGAATTAATTAGTAGACAAATTAATATGAAAAAAAAAGGAGTACATAAAGTACTTGAGTATAGTGTCTGAAAAATAAAGCGTAATTTAGATGGGTTTTATAAAATTTTGGCTAAAATGTATATAATCTTCTGAACTTTATGTCGTGTGCACAAAACTCCTCTGAATCATAAAGAGTGATATAGAACCCTTTTAAACTTTGTATTTTGTGCAAAGAACCCTTCTGTTTATAACCTTTTTTATAATGAAAGGAAATCATGTCAAATTATTTAAGAGAATTTTCTGCAAAAGACTTAAAGTCGCGTTCGGTTGACAGAATTGCTGAAGGAAAGAAAAAAAAAAGTAGGTGGGGCCTTTACTTTATTTTTTCTTCTGACATTTTTTAAAAATAATAATAAAATAAAATACAAAATGTCTATTATACCCTTTGACTTGACATAATTCTTTTTTTTGATAAACGATTTTGACACAATTCTAACTTTTTTTTATTTTAATATAAGGGGTAACATGGTAATTTTAATACATTCCCATTTCAAATTTTTACTACCAAACACATTAAATCCATTCCTTTTCTCTCTCCCTTTCTACCTTTCTATATGAGGTCTAAATTAATATGGTATGATTTTGTTAACATTCATTGTTCTGTTGGAGTTTTGGATAAAAACGTTAACGAAGAATTTTTCATTTTTGCACAATTTGCAAAGTTTATAAAAATTTCTAGATCACATTTTATATTTGAGGGTGAGTAATCTGATCTTCACTCTTGAAGAAATGGGCACAATAATAGCTATTCCAATGTCAAAAAATATTCACATTTTTCAATATCTTATCAATGGGTTTTCCCACGTTCAGGTTGACCTATAGTTTAGGAAAATTTTTGTATTTTAACCTTTTTTAAAAAAAAAAATCCAATTATTATGTATTTGAAATCAACGACACCAAATATTACTAAAAATGCTTCACAATGTAATGCAATTATTTATGCAAAAAATTCTTTTAGAATAATTTGAGAGGGAAAGCCCACCCATTTTGTCACTTGATTTGAGTTTTTTGGACAATTTTGATTTACATAATATGGGTAGGATACTGTTGCTTACATGCTTTTGTTAAGGTCAACTAATTAAAAAAAATATGTGTGAATTTTTTTTATATCATCTTCTCAAAATTGACACATGTCTTTTTTTAATTGGTTAACCTTAATAAAAATATGTAAATAACAGTATATAAATTTTGTCCATTTGGTAATGTAAGTCAAGCAACAAGTCTTTTAGCACACATAACTTTTTGACCAAAGAAAAAAAAAAAAGAGAGAGAGAGCAAAACCCTAATGTCCTTATCTCTTATCCTATTATTCCTATCCGACCAAAAGAAAGTGTTTTTAGGTCTTGTCATCTAATCTAAATTAAAACAATACAAGAATAATATGCCTAAATTTTCTCAAGACCATAAAATGAAATTAAAGGCAAGTCATGACTACACAACAATAGTGAGATTTTTCTCTTTTGAAATTTGATAAATTATTTTACTTTTAATTTTAAAAATTATATTCCATCGATATCTTTGAACCTTGAAGTTTGATATAATATTACATAAAAACCATTTAATTTAGTTTATCAATAAATTAACTAGTTTTATTATATATTTCATTTCAAAATAATAAAATTAGTTAATTATCTCTATTAATTTTTATTCAAAATTTTATGTTAAAAGTTCATATATAAATTTAACTCTATTTAGGTTCTAAAAAAAACTCTATTTATTATTATTATCTTATTAAATTAAAATTCATACTTTTACTTGTGGAGTCATTATTTTTAATATTAAAATAAGAAAAAAATTAATTTCATTTTTTTCTATATGTTATGGAATTATAATTAAATATGAACAGATAAAATTAAAATGATTATATAATTTTGTACATAAATAAAAATATCTATAATTTTCACCAGTATCCTAAATCTTACCTCAAGTGCTGATTCACGCACATGAATAAAGAAATTTAAACCCAAAAAATTAAATTAACTTTATTGTTTTATCTAACATGAGGTATATTAAATATTGTTTTTATCTAACATGGAAAAGTACTATTATATGTACGATAGTAAAGTAATTAATAATTTAATATATATACCCTAAAAAACTTATAATTCCAAGTAAAAGAGCATTTTTTACATGTACATTTAGATCAGAAGCCTAATAAACATTCCTTTCGTCCCCTACTATAAATAAAATCATTTAAATTAGAATTTAGAAGTCTAATTGAGATCTATTCACCAACCACATTAATTATATGACAGATTTTTTTTAATTAAGAAATTAATATATTCATTTTCCTCTTTTTTAACTATATATATATAGATTCCCATAAGACCAAAAGAACAATGCAATCAAAGGTTCAGATTCTTGTCTATTGTTTCCTCCTTTCTAAAAATCACAATATATAATTCTAACTATATATATATATGCTTCTCTCCATGTGATGCTAAAACAATACCTTTATTTTTTGGATCTTGAATTCCATCACCTCAGACAGAAATTATATTTGGTATACAATATTACACAATTTTTTTTTTCAATTTTTTATCAATATATATGCTATATGTTTTCATTAATTTTTTTTTAAAAAAACTATCTTTTATTTAGAATAACTTATTATTATAGCTTAATATGATCAATTCAATTGTATTTATTTTTATATCTAAAATGAAATTATAGTCTTATTATGTATCTAATTAAGTAAAAAATTAGTTTCATTGATTAAAAAATTAATTAAAGGGAATTAGGTGATAAGTGTAGCTTTTCAAACTTGATGGATATTAA
The DNA here is from genome assembly GCA_014851425.1 of Senna tora. Lineage (NCBI taxonomy): Eukaryota > Viridiplantae > Streptophyta > Magnoliopsida > Fabales > Fabaceae > Senna > Senna tora. The sequence goes on from CM026271.1 coordinate 8,966,026, forward strand.
CTGTAATTTAGTCAAATCTAAAGAGAATTTAGTGTAATTATACTCTCTCTATATATATATATAATTTCATTAGTTATTAAAATTGTGTCATTTAATTTAATTTGCTGAACAATTTGCCTCCTAGCTACTTGAAAAGCAAAAGGAAACCTTTAGGCTTGGCATGCATGTATAGAAGTCTTTTTCATGGAATTTTATATCCTATTAAATTATATTACTTATTAATCAATTGGGGTGGGAAAGAGATTCTTAGTGGTTTAATAAAATAATTAGTAAGAAAATCAAGAAATAATGTCAGTGCCAGTCTGTGAAATTAATTAAAGAATTCCTTAGACAAACGGCCACATTTTACTTGATATAGAATATAATAATATTAATATTCAATGACAAAATCAAACAACAAAAATTAATAGAATTAATCATTTGGACAACAATAATTGAGAAGGAGGTTAAATAAAAACTCAAGAAATTGATTAAAGAGAAAAAAAAGAGTATTAATACAATATTAGTGAAACACTAGTATAACGTGGGAGATAATGAGGGTATTTTTTTTTTAAATTGTGAGATGGTATTGGATCCAGAGAAGATAAGCTTTCATCCCAAAATAGAGAGATTCCTTTTGTCTTTTTAAATATCCAAAACCTAATCATCTTTGTATTTTTTTTATATATTTATATTTTAGTTTTATTATTGGTGGTGAAGTCATATCCGAATCTGATTCATTGAATGTGAGAGCTCACTTGAATTGAATGCTAACTTTTTTTTTTTCTCCATCTTCATTTTTTAATTATTTTTTACATGATCATCATGCTTCTTTTAATCTAATGCTCTTTTACTTTTCATATATATATATTTTTGAAAAAAAAAATAGTGGTTTCATTTTTTTTTTTAAGGTGGTGGTGCATTGTCATGAACTATACATATGTATTATGCATTACAGGATCACAGAATCCACACAATGATTTAGATATAATTCCTAGTACAAAAGTTGGCACATCTGCAAATAAATCAAACTATTAGGTACTGATATTTAATTTTTAGTTTTAAAGAAATAATAATTTTACCTTTTGGCGCATTTAGAAATCACTCACACATATTTAATTTGTTTTATTCCATTCTTTAAAAAAATAAAATAAAATAATGATATGTACAGTACAAAAAGTTTAATTTAAATGTTAATTTGATAATAACCAATGTTATTTAAAATAATATTATTTGTTAATATTATTCTTATAATTGACAATAAAATACTCGCGATATAATCTCTAACGTCAACAAATATAGAATTGGTATCTTTTTTTTTGGTGGTGCTATGGTTATATTTTAATTAAAGAAAAACTTACATAAAAAAATTAAATACTAATATTTAAAATGCAGCAATAAAAAATGTTGAAAAATAGGCTTAAAAACTGATATGATGTTCCAATTAAAACATCATCCCAACTACTGTAAGTCTTTATTAATTCCTACCTAGGGTAGGAAGGATGTGCATGAATTAATATATAATATGGATAAAATACAAAAAGAAAAGGCAAGTAGTTTAGATAATTATATTTATATATATCCCTTGTTCTAGTGTGAAATTATAATTTGGGATTTGAAATTATATGTAAGCAGATAAGCATGCATACAAGTATAGTAAAATGAATGAATATTTAGGGATATAAAGTAGGCATGATGGATGTACTTTAATAAATTTGGGCTTTCTAGTAATCAATATTCAAAAGATAAAGTGTAGGCTTTAACTTAGCATGCTTCCCAACAGAAAATGAGCTCAAACTTACTAGCTACCTATACACTCAATTGCTTGTTTAATATTTAATAATGAACCAACTAACCTACCAGTGAAACAACAAGAAATTATATATATATTTGTCTGCCCGGACTCTGAGGCACTATCCCAACTCATCTATGTTCAATTCGTATCACGCACTTAATTAATAAAAGAATCTTTTAATTAATCATATATATATATATATGATTAACATCATTTTACAAGGATGTCTCTCGAAAATATTTTTGTGTTTGTTAAAATTTATAATTATTAAATTAATAAATAACGTTATTAATAATAAATAATATAATTGATTATAACATCAGTTATATTATATATTAATAAATAACATTAGTTAATTCATGTTAAATGCCATTTCTTTTTAGTAAAATATAAAATAACAGGTAATTAAGTTCAACGGATCGGAAAAAAGTAATCACTCACACTATAATTAAGTTAAAATTCTCATTATTTTTTTTTAAAATATTCATATTTAATAAATACGTGTGAATATATATGATTATTCAATATAATGTTATATATACATAAATTAAATGATCCCATAAAAAAGAAGTCAAATCAGAAAGTGAGCATTAGATATTGTGCGCTTGGTTGGAAACAACATACATAATATAATATATATATATATATATATATATATATATATATATATATATATAAGAGATGTACTGAGAAGCACTTGACTTGATGGGTGAGTGACACGTGTCATCTCCACAAAAATTGGACCCCACATACATGACACATCACAAACCAGAATTTAGAATTTAGTCATTCACCTTATCAACAACTACATGTGATGAGTGTGTATGTGAATGTGGATCATCATATCTTATACCATTAATATCTGTGGATCAATTAAGGTGGAGTTGGCAGTTTGATATTGTTTAAATAAAGTTTTGAGTTTGAGATTTTGTTGATGTGATTATTTTTGTTGAAAGATTTTTTTTTATATTCAGATATGTGATACGATTGAGTTCGAATTAGTCAAAACAAAATCTTAAAATTGGATCAGAACAAAAATATATCTGTGGATCAGGACAGCACTTCATGTGGCATCCATTGGTTGAGGTCCAAAACTCTATTTTATACATCCAAATTTGATGCTTTATATATATATATATATATATATATATATATATATATATATAATTTAGAGTAAATATCTTCAAATTTTGTAAAATTATACACCAATCACTTTCACAAATTTTAAAATTTATTTTTGTACTTTTTGGTCTTGGACCAGGATATATATCCCCTAGAACAAACTTGATTATTAATCTTTTGAGTAATACTCTTGGATCTATTGCTAAGCTGATTGGATGATTCTCCAAATGAATAACACTTTCTTCTTCTTCTTTTTTAATCTTTTTTTATGGATATTGAACCAAGGAAGCATTATTTAATTAAATTTAATACAATGTTAGATAGTTTTTTTTGTTAATATTAAATGATTTTTATTGGTATAAAATAAATTAGAGGGGAGGTAAATTTAACTTTTCATTTTAGAGAGGAATAAGTGTAATTTAATTAGTCAAGCTTTAGGATGAATTAGTACAATTTCTTATAAAATTTACTTTCTAGCTAAAACGGCTAGGTAATTATTTTTAAAAACTAATGAAATAATTGAAAGAAAGTTATACTTTCAAATTAATATTATTAAGTTTAATTAAGTAACCAAATTGAAGGAAACCAATTAATGGCAGCTAAATTCATGGGTTTTTTCAATTAAACGTAATGTGGGGTCTACCAAAAGCTCGGTCTTGGAAATAAAAAATGCATAGGATTGAGATGCAATGGAAGACTTATCATGGGATTTGTTATTAGATTGTGTACCTTTTCATCTTAGTTTGATGTGTGATATATATTTTTTTGGTACTAGAAATTTTAGGGTGTACCTTTTTATTATTATTCGCCTGATTTTTAAAGCATTCTCTCGATTAGTTTAAACTCAACTTTTATTGCGTATTTAATTATAATAAAAGAATCTAAAAAAAACATATAAGATCTCGAATCTAGTAATAAAAAATAACCTGATTTCGAATATAAGCCATACATGGTTGATAGGCAACTAGAAGAGTTTAATGGGTGATTTTGAATTTCACTAATATGTTTTTCTTCCCTCTTTTCTTGAGATGACAAGGACATTAATGCATCTTGTATATATATGATAATGGTAGATAATTAATAATATTGTGCTAGTTTCTAGAAACTGCCAAAACATTAGACAATATATGTTCATGAATAATGAACTAATTAACAAAGAAAGAATAACAAGAAAACAAAACAAGAGCAAGCATTAGAGAGAATAATATATATATATATATATATAGAGTAAATTTTCAATAGTACGGTAATACTAAATTTGAGTACATCCTTTTAATCAGTTGGTCCCTAATAGGTTTTTATTAATATTAACAAATGGCATTACATGATTAGAATGTACATTAAAATTTAATAGTACGGTACTATATCAATTTTATCCATGTATATATATATAATGATGAGAAGGAATATTATTTAATATATGGGCAGTAATTATTGTGGAGTTCCTTGGATTTATTGAGGAAGAGAGAATCTATTATATGGGTTTGGATGATGATGATGATTCATGATTGATGAATATAACTTAATATAAAATGGAATATGTGTCGGTAGCCTTGAGAGATAGGATTTAAGAAAAATTAAGACACTAATATAAATACAAATATAATCCTACTTTTTTTTTTTGAGTACATAGCAGGTTATACAAATTAATTTTACATATTTTGGCAAAAATAAAATTAAATAAATGTACATATAGCATGGCGAACTAAAATTAAGTTTAGAGTTTTGATAAATATATATATATATATATATGGCATATTATAATTATATTAGTGTATTATTATCCCTTGTACATTATTAATCTTTGCAACTTTCTTATTCCTATGCAGATTCCAAAATGAGTTTAATTTTGGCCATTCTTAAGCCATTGAAACACACACAAACATATATATATATATATATGTTCCATGCTACTGATTTTACCTTTTCTCATCTATCCAGTATCAATCTTATTCGACCACTGACATTTGGGGGCTTGAATTATACATTAAATTTACTACTTCACATTAAATTTGAGTCTCAGAGCAGATCCTTTGAAATTTTCTGAAGTTTTTGAAGTTGTCTCTTGCATATTTTTTTTTTATTTTTTAAATTTTGGACCAATCAAAAATGAGTATTGAATCAACTTTAAAAATTTCAAAAATTTTTAACTTTAGAGGATTCAAACTCGTCTGACTTCATTGCAAAACATGAGATAAATTGAAGACCAAGAAAAAAATCTGACGTGGCACAAATTTGTAAAAAATTGGATGAAAAAGTTAACATTTGGTCTTATGTGCACACATTAAAACGTTCTAGAACTCTATGCCGCATTTTAAAGTTCATGGGGGGTTTTCTACACAACTTCTATAGTTCAAGGAGGTTATGTGCATTTTAGCCGTATATATATATATATATATATATATATAAAGGGGAAAATTAAGAAAGAAGAAAGAAAGTGGGGGTGGGTCTACTTAATTACGGCTTGTGCCTTAGTTAGGGTACAACGCATGCCTTTCCCAACCCAATTTGAAGAAATTATTAATTACTATACTCTTTCCATCCTCTTAATTAATTTCTCATTCATTAATCTCTTTATATCAAATTTTCAATCATCTCTCTCACACACACACTTTTCTGTTTGTTCTCCAATAATAATGCTTCTGACCAACTTTGGTTTTTCTTTTATATATATATATATGTATGTATATATAAAAGTTTAAAATTGATGACATATATATAGTTCATGTTATATTTAGGGCTAAGAATATATACTTATTAAGTTAAATAAATATACAAAACATTATATATATATATTGGACCCAGGATACACAAGAGCCAGCCTCATAACGATTAATCTTTTAAGTATTTTTGGACTTCTTATATTGTTGGAGACTTGGAGCTGAGTAACCCTTCAATAAACGGTATTCCGTTCTCATTTCTTTCGTGAATTGAATTTAAGAGACGATTGATAGTATAAAAGAACACATATGTACTATAGTGTAATACAAGAAGATTAATTAAATTATTATTATTTTTAGTTTGAAAAGATATACTTGTAAGCTTTCCTTTGTCAATATTAACTATGTAATTTTTCTAATTAAAAAAAAACAAATTAAAACGAACTAACCAACCTAAAATATAATAATAATTAAAAAAAGGGGGAAGAATTTGGATGTATTGGCGAGACAGCAAAGGAACACTAGAGTTCTAATTAATTAATTAATTAATTAGGTGAAATTAAAGGATAGATCAGATCTGATCATGTATCAGCTTTGATTTTGTCGACTTTTTTTTATGACTACCAATTATATAAGTTGGTGTACAAAGAATTAATAAGCAATTTTCGTAGAAAACAAACAATATATATAGTATAAAGTACAACATAGATAATACCAAAAAACAGTACTTTTATAGGATATAGCTAGCATGCATATATCATGAAATTGGATCTACTGAAGTGCAAAAAGTGTAAAGTATAAAAAATGTATTATATATATCATTCAGACCGTTAAATAAAAATTGATATTCGTGTTCGTATTGTAACAGTTTCAATCAACAATCTTTAAGTGTACATTTCACACACTTCACCGAATCTACACTTTAGCAGATCCGAATCTACACTTCACCGAATCTACACTTTAGCAGATCCGAATCCATCCCTATATCATACCCTCTCCAAGAAAATGGAGAGAAAAAAAAAGTGATATCTAATTTTTCTTTGAGATATTTTAGTTTAGTTTGTTGGTTGATAGGGTAATTATTTGCCATGTGGAGGGATCACATGGCCAACCCAAACACATCAAGTTCTTCATTAATTAATATATAAACTTTAATTATTATAATAATCTGAATATGGGTTATTATATATAATTATGGATCCCTAGGAAATTAATTATGTGCATAAACCAGATCGATAGATGATCATAATTAATCAATTAGTATTAGTTGAATTAAAGATTCGTATATATGTTTTAATTTATATCTTTTAAATAATTTCAGCCGACCACGAACCCTATGGGAGTAGATGTTTAGTGGTACGATAGTACTGAACTTCAGTACATCCCTCCAATCAGTTGGTCCCTAAACCATTCAAGGTGGGGCCTAATTAATGTGAGTTTTTATTAATATTAACAAATGGCACTACATGATTGGAGGGATGCACTGAAGTTCAGTGATACGGTACCATTGAACTTTTATCCCCTATGGATTATGATGAATTATGTGATTATTAAGGCTCAATTAATTGATTTCTCCTTTAAATCATTGATTCATAACAAATCGAGTTTGGATTTTTTTACGGGTATTATTTTATTGAAGGCAATTGTATTCGAGTTAGCTAAGATATTATAACGTCTTTCAACAAAAATTTTTCATACACAAATTTTGAATTTAAGATATTGCTTAAGGGAAATAGAATACCTACTACTCTTAACCTAATTTGGATTTAATGAAATAAATGACTCGTTCACCATATTTATATAAATAACAAATTAATGATCCAACCTTTATTGAAAAAGTGTCAAAATTTAATGGCTTACAGTATCTCAAGATTGTATATATATATATATAATTGATACTTGAAGAAAAATTTTTTAAAAAAGGAAGTGATATAATTAATTTGAAGGCATATTTGGATCACGTCAGCAGATTAGAGATTAGATTCGTTCATAAACTCTTTTTATATTTAAACCTTAAAATTTGATGTCCATTCTAATTTAAATTAAGAAAAAAAAAATGATACGAGTTGCTGACAATTTGCCCTTAACTATATAATATAGCAAATTATTGACGATATTTATTTAATGATGGATTGATTTTTTAAAAAGTGCATGGTCAAAGAAAACTAAATTCATAACTTCAAGATTTGGAGTTTTATAAGTTTAGTTTTCTTAACGAAGATAGAACTCTTTCAAATAATAATATTTTAAACGGAAGCAATTTTAACTTAAAAGAGAATAAATATATTTACTACTCTTAACCAATCATCACTCATTGATTAATTTAGTTGTTTTGAGTGTTACTCCAAGTGTTCGGAGGTGGCTTGGTATTAACAAAATCCTATATATATGTTCGAGATTTTGTAATTAAATACAGTTATTTGTGTTGTGAGACTCTTTCATTATAGTTAGATGTGCGATGGTTGATCAAGTTCAAATTAACCGGAATAAAAACTCAGAGATCGGACGGGTAAAAAGAGAGAGAGAGAGATATCAAAATACACCATATTTTGAAAATGTTTAAGCTTGATTTCTATTTTTTTTAATAAAAAGTATCATCTAATTTGAATTATTTTAGACATATATAATACATAAAGCTTTTTTTTGTTTATGATATTAAATTAGATAAAATATCTCATAAATAAATGTTTAAATATGTAAAAAAAATTAAAATTTTGTTTATGTACTATATAGCTAGATAGTTCATAATGGTTGGTACACCATACCATAGATAAAGGACAAAGACTAATGACCAAATGTAGCATATAAGAAAATGTTAAATTAAAAGCAATGTCTATGCATTAATACTTATGGATAATGGTTATATGTGGTTCTCATTTTTTTTTTTGGAATCAAAACTTTGTAGAATTGAAAGGCTTTTGGATTTTTTTTTTCTTGAGCCATAAAATTAATAATCTAACTTTTGGAGGAATGTGATGGGCAGGGAAAATCCTATTTACTTTGAAGCTTCTACTAACTAAATGAAAGTTAATTGTATATAAATAATTTTCTACTACTTAATTATGTGGAGTTGCTCACTTATTTAATAAAGTATAAAAAATGCATTATATATATAGCTAGAATGTTAGGTAATATTTTTTTTATTTGTATTAAATTTGTCATTCTTTTATATATTCATATTATATATTATATGGTTTAGACATTAAATTTTTAATTTTTTAAGTATTAAAAATTATTATTTTTATTAAATTAAAGACACTAAATTCTTTTTTAATTAATGCAAAGTTTTTTTTAAAAAAAAATGATACCAAATAACTTGTTAGTAAAACTCTAAAAACTTTTATGAAATGTATGTGGGGTGTGTGGCCACTATATTATGAAATTGGAAGCAGTCATTGTCAAGTTCAAATTCCAATTTTATGGAATATAATTTTACTTTTGTGTTGTGCCATGAAAAAGTAAAAAAAAAAAAAAAATTTATTTGAATTCCAATAACATGAAGATGAAGACCTTACAAAGGAAAATAATGGAATTGGGTGCACTTTAAATTTTTTAAATTTGAGAAATTATAAATTTTATTTAAATAAAAAAGAAATAAATTTAAAAATTTAAAAAAATTCATACAAATCAAGGTTCACAATAAATAATTTGAAAATTAATTTTGTTTTTTTTTACTTAAGAAAAAGAATATTATTTTTCAAATTAAAAAAATAACCCAATTGATTGGTGGATCTCAAAATCTCAAACACTAACACAAAGTGAGGAGTCCAACTAAAAAGATATGGTTGTGTGCTTGTGCTTGTGCTTGTGCTTGTACGGAAGGAATTATCACATCTCAATCCTTGAATTTCCAAAAACAACAAAAAATAGAGAGAGAGAGAAATATACAGTGAGTGGATAGAGATAGAAGTAGGTCACGCCTAATGATTAATATCTTTAATTTTGTAATTTCAATGTGAGCGGATAATAATTTGATAATATTATAAAGTAATATATATTGTAAGATTTACAATTTAGATAAAAAATAATTCTTTTGAAGAGAACCTAAAATATCAATAAACTTATATTGAACTTAGGAGAACAAAGTGGGACTAAATTAAATCATAGGAAAAATAATATTGGAGTAGTAAGAAAATTGCAGGGACTAAATTGCATTTTTTTAATATTGAAGGAGGGCTGAAATGCAATTTTTTGGTTATATTTAACACCACATTAACATCGATATACGGTTTATATATTTAGACGATAATAGTGAAAAAGATAACATTTTTAAAAAAAATAAAAGATTTAAAGTATAATGGAGCGCAATCAAAATTTAAGGACGTATATACTTGATAGAGGTCTCAAAATTTGAGAGTAACAAAAATACCTTTTCCAATTTAAAATTTCAACTTTGTGTTTTTTTATAGAGGTCAAATGACTATTACTCTAACTAATTAATGATTTGTTAATTATATATACAACTATAATTAATTTTTTTTAATTAAGTAGATTTGGCTATATGGATAAAACTCTCTGTTTATTAAGTTTGACATTTATGGCCAGTTTCAAGTCCCTATAATATAGGAGAATTGCATCAAGTAGTTGATAACTAGTAAAACTTTGTCAAACTTTATGAATATGGATAAATGATATAAATATAATTTTTAATTATAATTATTTAAATAATTTTAAAAGAAGTTTTTCCAAACTTTTTTTTTTTATGATACCAAGCAACCCTAGGAGGAGGAATGATAAGTGTAATTTCATTAACCTCTAGAAAACTTGATGGAATTATTTACACTGAAAAGAGGCACATTATTATTATTATTATTATTATTATTATTATTATTTCTCTATATAATACTTATTTTGAGAAGTGAGAGTGGCCTAACTAACTAACTTTGATTGATGATACCTATATATATATATATTGGATGAATATATATAATTAAGTGCCCTGCAAGACCTTGTCTGGAATATCTTGTTCATTGGCCTACAATGGCTCTCTTGTATAATATTTTGTTTTTATTTGTACATAATTTGTGGTCCCATCTCTCTCTCTCTCTCTCTCTCTCTCTTCTATCCCTTCCCACATTACAGTGAAGCACAAATATATATATATATATATATATATATATATATATATATATATATATATACACAAAACACAATCAACTAGTACTATTGCAAATTTTTTTAAAAAAAAATTGTAATTTATTTTAAAATTTAGAAAATCTATCAAAACGATTCTTCTGTCTTGAATTTTGTAAACCATTTACAATTAAAGTAATTAATATATTGGTTATATAAAAAAAATTAGAAACTTTTAAATTTCTTAAGGTCAACATGTGTGGGACTCACATTTAATATCTATCACAACTAATTAAAGTAATAATTAAAATGCTCATCAAGCATCTATGGGATTATGAATGCATGATTATCTGTATCTCCTTTTAAAACTCACTTTGTCAATTTCTTTAAAAAGAGTTTAAAAAGATCCTAACCCTATTTTTGGGAACAAATCATTGTTTACACAAATATGAAATTAATGCTTATGTTAATTATCAATGTGAGTTGGTTCAAATAATAAACGGTTTGGTTCGAGACCGTGTGAATGCAGTTATCTCGTTGGGAGATTCTCCCACTATAGCCATGTACATAAAGCGAGTTGAGACAGTACCTCGGACATCGAGTAGGCAGGCAATAAAAAAAATGGTTATGTTAATTATAATGTGAACATATGAGAGAGGAATTCTAACTCACACATGGAGAGACATTATAAACACATAGCTTTTTTTATATTGCCTCCTTCCCCTCACAGCCTGTCAAGCCTGAATTATTATTATATTATGATTATTATATATAGAGTTTATTTAATTTGAGCTTGAACTTGCTGATTATTGCTTTGTTTTGTGATTTCTAAAGAAAAGGGGATTGAAGAAGTTGATTGCTTTTGAGGTTCCAAGAAAAGAGAGAGAGAGAGAGAAATATTTTTTTGTGCTGTCTATGGCCTTTCTCAGAACTCACCTGCAGAAAACTTCCTGGATTCTTCCTTTAATTTAATTTGAAGGTTCAAACATGGCAGAATTATTATTATTATTGGTTTCCATTAATAATAAGAGTGATCATCATCATCATCATCATCACTTGTGCCTCACACAAATGCTCTAATGAGGAAGCAAAATGTTCAATGACCTTCTTCACAGAAACCTGCAATTCTGTTTCTTCTTTTCTCAGGTATGTATATATATATATATACATGAATTAGTTTCAATATTACAGCTTAATTTAGATTCTTCTTTTCTTTTTCTTTTTTCTCCCATTCCCTTTATTGCAGATTCTATATTTTTTATGATACTCTTGTTCTCTCTTCTTCCTGTGATGTCAAATTGTTGCAGTTCTGAGAAAAAAAAAAGAGACTAAATCTCATCCTTAAGTAATCTCTTGAAAATCATAAAAGAAACAGTGTATGATGAGTTGATGACTACTCATACATTATTTTTTTTTTACAATTTGTTTAAAAATTTATTTTACTTGGGTAATTTTGAGTCCATGTTTTGAGCTTCATCAGATATAAAGTTTAGGTTTTTATTTTTTTTTTGGGGGGGTTATTAAGACTTTCATGAGGGCCTTAATTTTAGCTTTTAGAAGGAACAAGAAGAAGTGGGAACTTTTTTCAGAGGCAAATCTTAAGGAGTAGTAGATAGATAGATAGATAGATAGATAGATAGATAGAAGAAGACTCTACTGTTAAGAGGTAGTAGTGCTTATTGCTTTAGTGGTGCTTTCATCACACAGACCCACATATCCCAGTTTGGTCTCACTAATGCATACATCTATATTGTTCATATTTCATGCTTCCTCATGTGTCTCTACCAATCTTTCATTACACTTTTGAACATTTCAATGCAAATTTTCTTTGCTCTTTATCATCTCCACTTTTTGGATAGTATTGTGAAAACCCACCCTATTCTCACAAATTGATCAATTCTCAAACCAAACTTGTATCTTTCCTATATATATATATATATAGACTGTATATATCTGATCTCTCTTTATCAACTCGAGTTCGATCCTTATCGGAAGCATGGGAGTAAGATCATCCTAAATGTACCAAGCTAATGTGAGAGAGTGATCTTTCGAGGTTTTTAGGGGGAGGGATTTAGTTTAGAAATCATCAGTATCTGGAAATTCACTGGGTTTTGACTAATCTAGCTCCATCTGCCAAATTTCGTCATTGTTTTTTTTTAAAAAGGAAAGAAGTATTGTAGGATAATATAAAGCTTTAAAAAACCTATTATTAGTCTTTGAATTTGACATTGTACAAGAGAGCTCATTAAGGCCATCATTATTTAACAGAAGAAACAGAGGAAAAGGAATAGTTTTTCATTTCATCCACTTTTCTTCTTCTTCTATTCAATAAAATGAAATACTTTCTAATTGTATGAGTTTTTTTTTTGTTTTTGTTTTCAGGCATGGGGACCAAGATTGAACATTCTATAAATCTTCTAGCAACCTCAGCAGACAGCAACAACAACTTCAGTATCAGTGGTGTGGATGTCTGGGAACATTATCAGAAAAAAGGGCTTAGTCTGAGCAACAGAAATCCCAGGATTGAAATCATCAAATTGAAAGATCCCATCCCAATGGATAGAAATCTAGACAGAAACAACATAGAATCCATCAAAAAAACAATGCAGATGCATGAGGATATCTTCAAACACCAGGTATCATCAAACATTATTTGGTACTCTCAAAGATCTTGTCTCACAAAATTTTAGCTTCTCAAGGTGGTTTTGTCAAAAATGTTCTATTCTAAGGCCTTTTTCTTTATTTTATATAACAATCTATCTACTGTATTTTAGTCCTTGAAAGATAGTGTCATTACCAATGTAATAGTACTTAAGTACAATTTTTGTGTTACTTTAGTACCTAAGAGTACAATTTTTATTCCAATTTCACACTCCTAGTGTACTAAAATGGTAAGAGCACCATCTTTCTAGAAATATCTAAGGAGGTGGAACAAAATCATACTCTTGAGTACTAAAATAGTCAATGAATTGGATCACCAATAATTATCTGCGTAATTCGCCTATTTATAGCCATTGATTTAGTCATCAATCAATCGCAATTATCCATTCATTTCTATTTACCATACGTGCAAAATAATTCTACACGTTATCTCACAAGCAAACTACTGTTAAAAAAGTCAAAAAACGAATGGCAGAGGATCCGGTTCCGATAATAAGTAGTATCAAATTGATATCGACACCATATTTTGAGGATCAAAATAGGGTTTTTGTCAAACTTTCTTTCCATAAACCAATGAGTGTTCTATTTGGGAATTTGCAGGTAAGAGAACTACACAGAGTGTACAGTGTGCAAAAGATGCTGATGGATGAGCTGAAAAAGGAAGAGAGACAGAAGAATTTGTGGACTCCCACCATTAATGGCTTAAGCATAAGTCATCCTCCTCCTCCTCATCTCAGTGACCAGAAAAGAACACAAACTTCATATGGACCAGATTTGCAAGCTCATCAAGTTTTAAGAGATAATATTATATGCAGCTCAAGAGAGAGGAGTGGAAGCTGCTCTGGAGGAGACACTCACACCACCATGAAAATGCCTCCTCAAAGAGGTTTTGATCTTGCAAGACCTGCAGAAGTAGAAGAAGAAGAAGAAGAAGATGAAGGAGGAGAGGCAGGGCCTAGTTCATATAATAATGATGGTAATAATGATGAAGAAATGGAGGTGGATTTGACACTAAGTATAGGAGGTAGTAGTAGCAGTCAGGGTAAGAAGAAGAAGGAAAAACCACCACATTTGCTTTATTCATCTGCTTCCTTTAAATCAGATAGAGGAGGAGGAGGAGGAGGAGATTGCAGTGACCCAAATACCCCTATGAGCAGCTCAAGTGTGACATTTGATCAAGAAAGAAAGGGAGGCACACATAATTGGCTTTCTCAAGGTTTAAAGCTTAAATAGGAGTCTTAATCTTTTGGTAAGAACCATGAGTATTCCCTGCCCATCCGTTTAACGGTCTAGACAATGACTGATCCATTTGAGTCGGTCAAATCCTCCCAACCATATTTTAACACATATGCTTTCTCTAAGCTCGAATTGAAGACCCTTGGTTAAGCTGGGACAATCCCTTATTAGTTGATGCACGTGGTGGTAATAGGAGGCTTAATTGACTTGCTTTGTTTGAGAAACCCTTTTCAACTCTTCTTCTTCTTCTTCTTCATGGACCCATGAATTTATAGGGTTCATACATTCAGATATTCCTCCATATTAGTTTCTTTCTACTTCTTTTTCCAATAAATGAATTGGATAGCTTATAAAGTATAAACCCACACTTCTGAGGAGGGCCTTTCTGTAAATAGCTAGTTCGCAGCTTTCAATGTTTCTTACTTATTAGATTACCAAGTGGTATACATATTTGAAGTGAGAGTGAAAGAAATGACAATGATTCACATAACACTAAATAAGCCATCATGGATAAAGGGATCATGGTGGTCTTCCCAAAAGAAATTTACTCTGAAGATTTTGTTAGATTTTTCTCAGCACCACCAAGTAACTTGAATTAAAAGAAGCATCACATTGGTGGAATGGAAGCATCTGAAAAATGGCTATTATTGTTTTTTTTGGAATTTTTTGTCTGTGTCAAACTGAATAGTCATAATACAGTGGTGGGTTCACCATTTTTTGGTCCAAAGGTGTATCAACTCTGAAGTCTCTTTTTTTTTTTTTCCAAACCACTTGTATTCAGAGCTCGAGTTAATTAAAATTCCATAATAATAATAATAATAATAGAGTTATCGCAACGAGAGTTTTTACACAAGTCGTTTTTTATTCAATGGTACAAGTTGTTTCCCTTTTGAACAATAATACTAGATATCTTATAATTTATACAGTAATTTTTAATAATATATTGTTAAAATAAAAAATAAATAGGCTAAAGTATTATTTTGGTCCTCAATGTTTGCATGAAGTTTAATGTTGGTCCTCAAAATTTTTTTTTGGGTCGATTTTGGTCCTCGAGCATAACACCGTTAACTTTTTGCTGTTAAATGATGACGTGGCATGCTTATGTGGCACACCCTCTCTTCTACGTGTCATATTTTAATGATCAGGCATGACACATCACTGTCATATCACCCCAAATTGCCACATCATCATCTTCTCTCCTTCATCATAATCATTATCGTCATCATATTTTAATGACGTGGCAGTGATGTGTCATGTCAGATCATTAAAATATGACACGTAGGAGAGAGGATGTGCCACATAAGCATGCCACATCATCATTTAACAGCAAAAAGTTAACAGTGTTACGCTCAAGGACCAAAATCGACCAAAAAAAAAACAACTTTGAGGACCAACATTAAACTTTTGAAACATTGAGGACCAATATTAAACTTCATGCAAACATTGAAAACCAAAATAGTACTTTAGCCAAATAAATATTACCATTGAATCATTGAATACTAATATTATATTATGCATATGATTTTCCATTTGTTAACCAAACATATAATTTGAATTCTGTTTACATTAATAATACCTCATAATGCAAGGATGCTTTAAATGAAAAATATATAAAAGAGATAAATTAACTTGTATGTTTTTAATTTACTCCATATGTAATGATCACAAATTTACTGTACATATATTTATACACATTTTTCTTTTTAAAAAAATTCTTTTTTCTTTTTAAAAAAGCCTCCGGAATCTGGACCAAGTCAGTCCCACCCTTGGCTCATCAAGGGCTGGGTTAGCATGAATAGCGCTACTTAAATGAATGGGCGAACCCATCCACAAAGAAAACCCTATATGGCCCCACATCCCCAATAATAATTCTCCCCAATCAAGTATACAAAGGAAGTTTGTATCCAAAATCGTAACTACTGGTATTTTTCAACAAGATTTACAAATTAGAGATGGAACCAAATGGGACATAAATTTGATTAGTTTCACATCAAAACTAATACCGCCTTGTATTATTATTATTTTTTTTAAAAAAAAAGTCCTGTAAAACATAAGCATTAAAACTCCATAATCTTAAAAGTAGGGATGATCATGAGTAGAATTTAGGTAAGGTACTATATTTTCCAGATCCGGACCCGAATTTGAGCGGATATCAAAATCAATCCCCATCCCCAGACCCTACGTATAGTCAAAATTCCCATACCAGGACCCAGACCCATAAAAATTTTAAGTAAATTGTTATTTTATTAATATAAAATTTATTTTTATCAATTTTTCATCTAAAATCACAAAAAATAAAAAAATTTAAATAATAAATATAAATGTACTATTAAATTACTTTAATATCTATAAAATATTTAACATTTTTTCTTAAAATTATATATTTTCTCAATACAAAAAAGTTTAAAAATATTACTTTTTATATATATATAAATAAGTAATTACTATTACTGGTAGGATATAGATAGGGTACCTTCTTACCCGGATCCATTAACTTTGTACCCGAACCCATACCCAAGCTCACAAGATAAAATTTTAGGATACTCATTGGGCATGGGTATTTTGATCTTCCCTGATCTTAAGGGATCAATCAAATATCAATTTGGCTGTATTTTCAAAACACTACAGTTGATGTTTAGTTAACATCATATAAACAGCTTTCCCTCTGAATCTGCTACTTCAATACGCAAGCAATCCTATCAGATACACCATTAGAAGGCAATATGATTTTGTACCAGAAACTGGAGGCACGTTAAAATCACTTTCACCCAACAATCCAGAAATATTTTGTAACATTTTAACCGTTCTCTATTACATACCTTTAATATTATAAGATAAGATATGTTTAAAGGATAAATTCAATGGCATACAACATTTAGAACTACATGACTATGAGGATTCAGAAGTAACCCTTCCAGGCCATCCAATCCAACATGAAAATCTGTCGAATTGGAGGCTGTAATAGTAATGCCATGACTGTAACTGAGAACAGTTCTACTTATATGCTTTGTTCCAGTTTTGTCATGATCAAACTAGATAGATTATAAGAAAAAGCTATTCACCATAAGTTCATCCGTCCAACACAAAGGTTCAAATGGAACATGAAGGGGAAAAAATTACTGGGAGACACTTTCCTGTCATGATCCATCTGTGTTGTCACAACTGACAAGATACCTGCAGAATATATCTGTCCCGGAACTGGAAGATCAGTGAAAATTCAATGAATCAATATGCGTTTGTACATGATCACAACACTACAAGTATAACTAAGCAATCTGATTAAGACCAATCAACTTGAAGAGCAATCTATTTTCTTGTTCTTGTAAGAAAACCAACCTTTAGGCAAAAGGCAAAAGCTATGTGTTTAAAATTACATCATCTTAAGCAATGAAGAACCATGACGTGTAATTTGCATCATCTAGTATATATAAATTCTAAACTTGAAGTAACAAACACACTAGAATTTTAATTTCATACATCTTAATATTTCTTGTAGTTTTATCATTCATTCATAATAAAGAACCATGTCCCATGATGAAAGTGAGGAATAAAAATCAGAATTTTAGAAGTCTAAAATATTCAGAATTTCGTGGAAGGGAAATGTACAGGCAAGGCACATGAGATTCACTTACATAACAAAGTTAAATCAAAGCATTGAAATACATTGTTCAGCAGTTCTTACCTGTACAGGATATAAAACACAATAACAGATCTTTTAGCTGCCCTCAAGAACTCGTTGAGGATCAAGCTGCCCACTACAATAACTGGACGGCACAGCTGAAAGCTCCAGTCTTCCTTTCCATTCTTCACCAGGTTTTAAAGTGATTGATTTCTCGACAGCAGCAGCTTCTACACAAAGCATATGTTTATAGTCATCATCCCCAAAATCAGCCATAGCCTTTGCCTTCTTATCCCAAGGATTCCAGACCACTGCATAGAGAAAAATAAGAGGAAAAATTATCATGTGGATAACCAGAGTGAAAATCATTTCTTATATTATACTCTGGAATAAACACAGATTTTAAAATACTAGTTACTAAACAAGGTTTAGACATGGAGGTGAAGACAGTAAATACTTTTAAGATATGATCTACTGGGAAACTTTTCACTCCTTTCTTCTTTACCAACACTTTGAGTTCAGTTTTACAATCTTAAATTATAAGGATTCAAACAGAAAAAGTCTCAAACCTCTACACTCTGTGAGTAGCACATACTTAGTATACAGGATTATTTATAATACTCACCAGCATCAGGAAGTCCATCTTTACGTAATACAAATGTTCTCTTTTTCTCATGATCAAGGATTGCAATCTTTGTAGGAGTGCTGAGATATATCTTGTCCACCTATTAATCCACGAAAAAGAGAAGCATCGGTTAGAATTCAACTATGAAACAACAGTACATTAGAATTGCCTACACACATCACACCTACCATCAATCAGGTGACAGAGGTAAGAACTGGGTACAGAAATATAAACCAAGCAAATGTTTTTATCTATTTGGTTATTCCTATATTTCTAAGACTTTTAGGCTAAATTTGCTTAAGTTAAGGATTAGGTGCATTCAACACCCAGATGGCAGCACTTGTGCATCCTATTCCTATCTATGTATTATGATAACATCTTCTGTACCTCCTAAAAGGCTAAAACAAATCAGAAGGGCACAAACCAAACTTACTTCTGATTCAAATGTTAAAGCATCCCCCTGTTCAGTAAAACGCTCTTTGTTCTGCAAATTATCAAGATAATCCAGTGTCTCTAGTCCCTCAACTCGAACTTCACTGAATACAAGCATATTGACTAGTTAGATACAATTTAAAACAGCAAACAACAAATATATCTATCCTTGAAGAAGGGAATTAAGTTAGTGTTAAGAAAAGGAACAAAGGTATATATAGAAATACAGCACAAAGATACAAATTAAACCAGATGAAAGTTAATAAAATTTAACCAAATATTTCACAG
The DNA here is from genome assembly GCA_014851425.1 of Senna tora. Taxonomy (NCBI): domain Eukaryota; kingdom Viridiplantae; phylum Streptophyta; class Magnoliopsida; order Fabales; family Fabaceae; genus Senna; species Senna tora. The sequence goes on from CM026271.1 coordinate 8,985,516, forward strand.
CATGAAAGACGCATTTTTATGTATGCATTTAAAGTAAAGTTGTATTGGCATGCTGCAATTTCAATAAGATAAACTACAGTTGCCAATTATTCTAACGTCAGCATATATATATTTTTTTATAAATATTTTGCAAATTTACATACACACTTTACCAGCTCATGTAACAAAAGACACAATAGGACAAATCCTGTGTTAGCTTTACATGTTTGTAAATCAAGTTTAATATTTCAAGTCTGAAGCAGATCTAGAAAAGTTGCTAAAGTTACACAGGAATAGATTTCATGTTTTAAGTCTAGGTAAAAAGCTCACAGCACAGTTTGCACTTGTTCACCGACTGGATCTTTAACTGGTTCTCAAGTCTCAACCAAAACTTCGTTGCAAGAATACCAATGTAGGGAAAGAAAGTACCCCAAATTAGAAACTTCTATAATAGTGACTGAGTGAGTTTCCATTCTATCATAAATTCACTCATTGCAGGAATACCAAATAATAAGGGAAGATCATTCAGACCTGCATTCTACATAACTTCAATTATCAACTATTATAAATTTGCACATCAGTTAACAATCTGATAATTTTAAGTTTCATAATACAATTGTAATCAACAATCATCTGAATGAAGGAGACAAAGGAAGGTCGCAGGCAACAGGACAGGTAGTTGCTGAATGTGGCAGCAGAGTCAATTAATAAATAGAAACAAGAATGTAAAATACAGGATTGTATTTCGAAGTGGGACACAAAAACATTTGAAGCATTTCACCCACCTTATGTCGGACACAGAGAAATATGTGTGATAAGCAAATGTGAAGGAAAACGGCTTCCCATCAATGTTTGTATTCCTAATCCGAGATGTCAACATCAGATCTCCTCCAGGTCCCAGAGCTACTCTAAGACGGAATTCAAAACTAAATGCAAACAGAAAGATATATATCATTAGAAAGAAATAATAGCACAAAATAGCCAAAGAATGAAAAATATGAACTGTAAATTTAAAGTACTCAATTGAAGAAATAAAATGTATCTTCTCTTAAATATAGGAAACAAATATTAAATTTCTCCATTACCTGTGAGGCCAAATCTTCATGTCTTCTTCTGAGGGCTTAAGGATCAAATCAACAAAAGCTTTATTGGAAACATTTGTAGGAAAAGGAGGAGGGTCATTGTCAATAGTCCAGAAACGGTTTCTAGCAAATCCATGCTGCTCAAGTGTGCCATGGCTTCCAAACTGCAGTCAGAGGCAAGTTCATTTGAACACGCAATCTTGAACATAATGAAAATAGCAATGGAAGTTTTCTGAGGGGATTTACTAATTGCAATCACAGTAAAATTTGACCCTAGGATTTTCAAATTATGTGAATTTGATTAGTTTAAATGCTATTCAGGATTTTAGCTTAGTTGCAGATACAATGACTTGGATTAAAATTAGTTCATTATCGTGAAAATAAGGTTTAACTAGGCTTCCTGCTACAGAGCTACAGATTAAACTTCTATTTGAATTAAAGATACATGAGATATCAGATTAAGGTTTATTATTCCATCTGAAATGTGATCACTAGTTTTTTTTTTTTTTTTCACGATGGAGTCGTTTTATGTGTTTGGAGTTTATTTTTTTTATGAATACCTGAAATATTTTTTGGTTTACTAAGGGCCTAACCAAGCTGAGAAACAGGAATATATTAATACTTTCACATCTGATCTACATTCTCCTTTCTCTCCTTTCTACCTGCCTCAAGTTTTCACCCTCCAGAACAGCATTATCACAATGCAAGCAATCATGGAAAACAGAAATTATGAAGTAGTGAAGTACATACTTGAGGAAAGCATATTGGAATCCCTCCACGAATTGCCTTGGGAGGCTTAAATATAGCCTGCAAAATGAACAAGATATTAAGAAAACAGGATGGATAGAAGCTTTCCATATTACATCTTGTTTTATTAAATTCTAAGCAAGACAGACTATTCATTTCCAAGCCAATTCTAAGAAATTAATTTTTGTGTTAGATCTTCTTCAATATAGCAAATAAAATAATAACAAGCCAGGCATCAATAGATATTTGCTATTCTCAAATGTATCATATCAATTAAAAAAGTAAAAAACCACATTCTTAGAATATTTGACATATTGAGACTGAACAATAAGTTCAAGTTAAAAAATTTGCTTTCCAGATTCCAGAAGCTTCCAAAAGAAATCAATTCATTCGATGCCACCAAAAATAAGTCCCTAGTTATAAACTTATAATTCAGAAACAGGATAAAATTAAATTAGACTTAAATAACAATACCAAAGAGATTGGTGATCTTTTTTTCTTTTTTCCCACTTTTTTCCTAAAGGATGTTTATCAACAAGTTTAAGACAGTAGCTATAGATCCAGATTACTTATTGGGGAATGAAGCAAGAAACACATGCCAACTCTGGAGTACGTTCCATGTAGTGTAGCCATCCCATTTCGATTATTATTTATAAGCAAACATATTGACCATATTGATAATAGTAGATATTAGATAATGTTCCAACAGGAAGTGGCGAACTGAATGACTTCTATTAAAGGTTATTAACCTTCTAGGATGATGATGAGGAGACAATTATCAGAATATTGGCTTAAATTTTATAGGAACCTATTGGCTCCACATTTCATAATACTTCTCAATGTCCTTTGATAGCAACCACGGAATTAAGATTTCATTGACAGGGATAGTTACAGAACAATGATTAACAAAGGAGGCAATTTTATTACAGCCTCTTTCCACATATATTTGGAAATAACTAGGATTAAAGCCTATCCACAAAAATAAGCAAAGGCCTACATCCAAGTGAAAGGAATGAAGACAAACAAGCGAGAGAGAAAGAGAGAAGGATTAACCAATTAAAATTTAGCACTTTTTGGCTACATTTTATTCACTATCTTTGAGACAAACCAAGTGCTCAAAACCACTAAAATCATCATATAGATTTAAGAAAACTGAAATATGAATGCTACAAGAACATTAAAGAACCACTGTCAAAAGCTACATGGAACAAAAACATATAGCTAGACATGCAAACTAACACATTCATGAGTAGCTTGCATCAAATATTGGCCGTCACTTTAGATCTCTGCAAAGATGAGTTAAAATTGAAGCATCATAGCCAGTAAATAATATCAGGTAGAGACCATTTGATCTAAACGTCATAAAAGCAAATTAATATCTCAAATACAACAAAGATCCTTATCACCCTATAGTTGCACAAATTATTGAAACCTCACTGAATGAATGAGACCAAAAAGAGTAAACTCTTCCCTTTTTTTTCTTTTTTCACAAGGAAAATGAAAGCAGTTAAGCAACTAATTAAAGTGAGATACTTAACTGAATGACTTAAAGATGGGGAAATTCTGTATATATCTACAGTACCTTACTACTAAGGAAAAGCAATTCCTCCCCATGGTCATTCTTCCAAGAAGTCACATGACCACCGTACAAGTAGACCTGAAAATCACAAAAAATAAAAAATAAAAATGCCGTCACTATCATAGAGCCAATAACACCAGAACTTGCACCAGTGATTTGCTATCTCGAACTTTAAGCAAAAGTAGTAAAACCGAAATGTAAAAGTATGAAGATCTTTATGTAATTGATTTAACTCAAATTCTTCAACAAGTTTATAAAATTAAATAGGCAGCCAATCAAGTTTTATAGTGCCAAAGGAGGAAGCAAAAGAATAGTAAATTCCAATCAAACTATAATACGGTGAAGCGATCCTACTCTTGATTTGATACTTGATACTCAGACTGAGATCAGTCGAGTACTATAACATCAGTAATCGTAAGGAATCTCGATCCTAATTAACTCATGAGATCAGTACTCAGAAAGACGCTTAGTTAAACTGAATACAACAAAAGAAAAAAGAAAAACCAAAAACCACAATAAACAGCTACAAATCCGAATGGCGGAATACAAATCCAACCTAGACAGAGGAATCAAGCATCGGATCAAACACAAGCATGAAGCATCGGATCAAACACACACACAACAAATTGATCTGATGCATACATCACAGAAACAGAGAGGAACACAGTGCAGAGCCACAGATGAATGAATTCAGAGATACAGAATGAGGAAATGAAAGACGAAGAAGAGAAGTACAGTACCTCAGCGGAGCTACCACGAGCCTCGCGAAGAAGGACCTTGTCGAGGCCATTGACGCCCTTGCAGAGCTCAAAGGAAGGAGGAGGAGAAGTTGAAGGCGAAATCGGAAGCGAAGGAGATTTGTCGGTACTCATACCTTCTTGCTATAGCTATTCCTCGACTTCACCGCCACCACAGCCACCACCATATATGATATACCTTTCAAATTATATAATTCTCAGACAGTTTCCGAAGACCGTGGCTCTGCCTCTGTATCACTTTCTGTAACTGCCACGTCGTGTGCTTGCGTTGCGTTGTGGGGTTTTTTTTTAACAACAAAAGAAAGATAGTTAAATTTGTAAGGGTTTATCTAAATTTTTTTTTAATAAACTATTTTTTATCTGAATTTTGTAAGTGTTAACTTATTATTTAATTCTTGAATTTTGTAAATAAATTTTTTTTATCCTAATTTTTTTATAGTCATTGAAACGTTACTTGTATGTGATTATAGTGTTAGCATATTACTGTTTACTTGTCACTCATATTTAATTGAAGAATTATCACAGCTTAAAATCTTATTTCTTTCTCAATTACAATTTATTAAAACGTTTTAATTAAGAAAAAGAAGAAGAAGATGATGATGATGAAAATTTGATTTAAAATTAACAGTGGAACAAATAATAATAGTAATATTTTGATGAAGGCTGTTGAAATCTCAAGTCTTTTTTATATGTTTAATTTGTTTTTTTAAATTTTTTTTAAAAAAAATTGATGTTGAATATAATGTGGTAGTAAGTAAATAATGACATGTTAATATATAACGGTTACGTCACTCGATTTTATAACGAATAACGTTCTAGAGACTAAATAGTAAATTAATTAACAATGCATTGACTAAAGAGTGGATTTCCTCTTTTTTTATCGATTGAGTGGGAAATTATTAGTTTGAATTTTATAAAAAGTTAACAAGAATTGTTTTATAAATAAGATTTCTCTAATTAGTTAATAAAGTATTTAATAACTTAAAATTATAAAAATTAAATTAAAAATAATTTTTAATATTTAAAAACTCAATTAACTAATTAGATAGAATCTTTCCGTACACCTTTGAGTACATTATATTTTAGATAAACTCTAATTTTCTTTGAGTATCGTATAAATAACACATGCTTTTGTTTTGGCAAGGTGTTAATGATGAAAGCATAAAGTTGGAATGAATTTATTTAGTACATGTTTGATGGAGTATTGGAGTAGTCAAGAAGACAAAGTAATTATTAATATAAAGATCAACAAAATAAATTGATATTAAAAGTAAAAACAATTACTTATAATAATTTTAAAAAAAAATTAGAAAAAATTACTTAACTTTTCACTTTTTCAATTCATTTATGTTTTAATATGTTATATTATGATATTTTATTTTCCGTTCATTTTCATCACTCTTCGTTCTTTTTCATCTCAGTTAAGAAAATGAATCATATACTGTACAATATAAAAAAGTAAGAAAAAAGAATAATACATAAGTAAATCACATACATAAATGAAACCTACATATAAGACTTACTATGTGTTACTCTCTCTCCATTCTCGCCTCAAAAGTGATTTTAGGAGGGTACACCATCCTTGGTTCATTTTCATCTATCTTTGTTCCTATTCATCCCAATTTTGTCCCAAGAGGAGCTTTAGGACAAGTGCACTACACTTTTTTCATCTACTTTTGTTCTAATTTGGCCCAAGAGTAGTTCTAGGAGGGGTGCACCCATAACTTTTTGTTCATTTTCGTTCCATGAGTAGTTCTAGAAGGGGCCAACCCTACCATTTTCGTCTGTCTATATTCCTTTTCTTCCCATTTTGGCTTCGGGAGTAGTTTTGGGAAGGGTGCACCCTACCTTTTTCATTTATCTTTGTTCTTTTTCTTCCCATTTTGGCTCCCAAATTAGTTCTAGTAGTGGTGCAATCAAATGCTTTCATTCAATCTTTGTATGTTTTCCTCCCAATTTAAGAGGGGGTGCACCCCATCTTCTTCCTTCATTTTCGTTAATCTTTGTTTATTTTAGCCCCTTAAGTAGTTTTAAGAGGCACCCTACCTTTTTCGTCCATTTTGTTTCATTTCATCATGTTTGGGCTCCAAAAGTAGTTTTAAGAGGGGTGCACTACAATGATTTCAACTATTTTTCATCCATGATTGTCTATTTCGTTCCATTTTGGCCTCTAAAATAGTACTAGGAGTGGTGCACCCCACCTTTTTCGTCTAATTTCGACCTTTCCATTCCATTGTCTTCAAGTCATTGTTGTCAAAAAATAATTATTTACAATTAAAAATATACAAAAAATATATATAATGAGTCAATGAGAGGATGTGAGAGAATAAAAATATATATACGTGCAATTATTAAAAAGTAAGAAAATAAATAACCGTAGTAAATTATTTTAAAGTATAATAATAGATAAATTATATTGTATTTTGAAAATTAAAAAAATAGCATACATACCAAGAGCCTGCAGTATATATACATATATGAATAATATAAAAATGTTCAAATATTTAATCCTTCAACTTCTGGAAAGGATCCTTTATGCCAGACTGAAGTAGAGCAACACAAAACAAAAACAGAGAAAGAAAAAAGAAAATAGGAAGAAAAGGAAAGAATAACTTGGATTTTTAAAAAAATAAAATTGACGAGTTGACTGGTTTTTACAATGCTGTACACACTTCATCCTCAATTATCAGTACAACCTAAGTAGACCGCATTTGCAGGCTCAATTGCTTTACCAAAACAAATTTAAATGAAAAAAAAAAACAACAAATGAAGATTGACATGAGATCTCTCAGAACCAACCTGTACCCTATAAAATAAATACCAAGCAGCTAGCTCCACAAACAAAAATATTCAAACCACTGCAAAAGGGGAAGGGGAGAGGGGGTGAAAATTCTCTATTTCATCACGAAAAGCTTCTTGGGAGCAGAAGCAGCTATGCTAAAAAAAAACCACTGATGCTGTCCCTTTCACTTCCATATGTTAAGTTCCTCACTGCAGAAAAAGATTACGCTCTAATCAGTAACAACTAACAAGGATGAAAATGTCAAGGAAAAATACATTCAATTTAAGCCAAAAAGGAAGTCTTAGGTACACTGTCGTCTTAACCCAGAATTTTGAATTAGCAACATCCAAAATTTATATATTTGTGTTTTGTATGCTAGTACCCAAAATACTAAGTAGCATCTCATACCACCCAAGAACTACATGAATCTTTCATCACTAACTTGGTTATCTTTTAATAAACACTACTTGTGTCCTTTCATTGAATCAGGATCCTCTCCTCTACTGCTTGGAGGTGAGAGAAAGAAATAAGAGGGAGGTCCATAAGGGTCTGCTTGAGTAAATTCTACCTTCTTATATCTTTCTCTCAACCCTATGTAGTACTGCAAAATCTTTCAATTGTTATAGAGAACATAGAATTTAAGACATTATGATATTCTATTAAATATAGCATGGAATATGAGATAATAATATCTCAAATGTATCTTAAGTGTGGTCTAGATGGGTGTGGACGATTAGCAAGTGATCCTAGTGAATGGAGAAGTAGAGATAGGGGTGAGTTTCACATCAAATGAGACTCACAAGCGAACTTCACCATCTATCTCTATTCTTTGAATGCACATCTCTCTCTACATGGAAGAGAATTACATTCTCGCAATCCTAGGATTTTATTAAGTTAAATATATAAAGTTTTGCAAGTTCCTAGTACCTGCGTCCTAACCCATGGGGAGCTGGCAGAATGCAAAGTATACTAAAGACTCAGAATAAATGAATGGCCATTTTGAGTTTGTTTTGTTTCCATTTCGGCATCTGGTATAATTCACTCTTTGTCATCCCAAATTTCTCTTTAAACTCTGCTGCCGACAAATAAGCCTGCACGCATTAAGCTCAAACAAGTTAGAACTCAATGAAAGAAAGCCTAATTATTAGATGCAATTTTCAAATAATGGACAGAAAACAAAAGCAATAAAGATGGTATGCAATTTCCATTATACCTCTCGCTTGGTCACATCAATGTCTGCTATAGGATCTGCAGATCCTATTTTAAGGCGTTCATATGGATAAACTGGGAGATTTTCATCATCTTCAGTTTCACCCTCTTTCACACCTTCCTCTATACTGCTCATAGATTCCCCACCATTGCTTGTATCGGATTTCGATCTTGGGATCTCTGGACTCGCTTCACATCATCACAACCCAGAGAATAGAAAGAGAGGCGTTTTGCATTAAATTCCAAAACTCAGTAATTCTCAAAAGGAGGACCTTCAATAAACTCATATATAGCATACATACCTTTGACTGATCGAGGTATAAAGTTGTCTCGACGTGATTCAAAACTAGAACTAAGTGCAGCTATAGCTGCAGATTTGGGTGCCAATTTTGCTGAATCGGGCGTCAAAGATTTTGGATACAGCTTTCTAATCATAGGGGGTGGAGTTGAAAGGTTTCTATCTTTGGGGCCCTCAAATGTAGCTGCTAGCGCATTAAAGGCTGGAGACCTGCCCCTCACACGAGCACGTTCAGGAACTAAAGACACACTGCGGGAACGCTGGGGTTTTTCTGGCGCGCTACCAGACCTTCCTCCATAGGATACTTGTGCTCTCCTTTTGGGTTTCTAATCATGTGTAAGATATTCAACAATCAAACAGAATAAATGCAGATACTGCAAAAACTTCAAGTAAAGTGTCTTCACAACAGAGTATGTACGGTGGAAAAAATTAATAAGTGTACGTTTAACGGTTGGAATTTAAATAATTCTTCATAATCAAACAAGGTTCACATTCATATTATGTAGCCAGATAAAGAAGGTTCACCCTATATAATGAAATCAGCAGAAAGTTCACATTCCTAAACTGAGTAGTAAGATAACATATGTACTTCAATAACCATGTTAAATTTACATTCATTCAGTGTAGCATAATAGCATTTCGATCTAGAAGATTCAGTAAGAGAATGGGCAAAACAGGGATTTATTTCCTGCTCTTGCCCTTAATTAGTCAAAGTCAGTACATATCACGCTTAAGAATTTAACTTTTATATATAATGCACAACAAACTAATTTGGTCTAAAAAGCATTATCCACATAAGCTAAATCAGTTGTAGTTATTATGAGTATAATCCCAGTGAATTCACTCTTTCTTTTGGGAAGAGAAGTTACTAATATGCCAATATATCCTCTTTTTTCTCGTTCAGAGCTTACAAAACAATGACTCGACTACTAACCTCGTGTAACAGAATATTTCGTTCCTTGAAGTGTTCGAAAGAAATACACAGAACAGGAACAACGAAAGAATTAAATGGCAGGTGCAAAATTAATTATGGGGATGCAATCAGAAGAAGGAATTCTTTGCACTATCGAATTATCACATAACTCTTAGTTAGGGTCAAAGATGTGAAGGCATATAAAAATTAAAAGTGCCGTGCCGTGCATACATTTTCATTCCTCGGATGCAGTTATCCAGGATTGTATAGGTAGCAAAGAGAAACAAGATGCCTTACATCCAAAGGTGCAGTACCACCGTTTTTAATTATCGTAAGCCTCCTTTGAAATGAGTTTCCCAGCATCTGTGAAAAAATAACTGAATAGTCATATTTTGTAGAAGGATCTAAAGTAATATCATTATGTCATTACACTGAGAAACTTACTACAGATTTTGCGGATTCCCACTTGAAGAAGCGAGTGAAGAAAGGTGGTTCACTACCTTCCATGACAAGATATATTGGAGCTTCACGAGATAATTTTTCTAGAAAAAAATCATGCTCAAGAAATTTCTGTTCAATTGAAATGAATTAGTTTACAGTTGCACACCCAACATTATATTAAAAGATTGATTACTGGTAAGAAAATTGATTGGTATTAATGTCTTCAATACTAGTCGCAGAGTCATAGTAGCATGTTTAGGGCTTCCAGCCAAAATAAAGCCAGTTATACCTCACCAATTGTTAGAGCTTGCATTATACTCTTGGGTTCAATCTGTTGGCCAACCCAGACAAAGATTTCTGAATGACAATCCAGGATGAAAATGTCTTCTGTCATTAAATCATCCTGGGAAAAGTTGTATATTTCTGTCACCTGCAAATATAGTAAATTCACCCTTAACATTTTTTACTTTGTAAATATGCTTGATAAATTAAGGTATCAAACAAAAGTGATCCATAGCACATTGATCAGGACTTCCTGTCAAAATTCTTCACCCAGAAGGCCAAAAATAATCACCTTACCTTACCTTGCAGAGATCAACCTGACCTAACATACTATTTTCTCTATCTGGTTCTTTAATGCATAGGTTAGCTGTGTTTTTTAACATTTTTCCTACTCATGATGCTGGCTAGTTATGTAAGCTTGAAAAACACATATGCTGTCATGTCAGCAAGTTTTTCTATAAATCTATGGCAGGATATCTAATTACAGAATCAACAGTCATGTTAGGGGATTAAAAAAATATATAGATTAGAGAGTAAACTTACCTTCAAATTTTCTTCACGTTGTTTAGAGTCAGGCAGCCAAAAAAAAACCATCATGAATAAGTCAGCTGTTTGCCTTAAATTAATTGGAAAAAAAAAAGGAGGCAGCGGAGATCAAATAAATCTTCCCAAGAATAATACGCACCTTTTGATGAGTTGCAAGAAAATAGGCGAGGATCACCTTCAGTATCCCTTACAATCTTTTGAGTGGGATATTCCAATTTTCCTCCTAACAAATCCCAAAATTGTTCAGATTCATAACCTTCTTTTTGTGGTTTGGTTTGTAATTCAGGCTGCAAACAATTGCCAATCATAGAAAACCCAGTTAAACAAGGAAACCTGACTGTACAAAGTTAACAGAGAAATTTGATGACAACATCCTGAAACATTCAAAAGGTTTAGAAACTCAAAATTTGAGATCTTTTGACACATTAATATCATGAGATATGCAAATTTGTATGATTAATAACCACTGAAATATTTAACCATATTCTGCGCACAAGAATATCTGAAATCAGCCATATTCCACTGCCAGTATGCTGACTAAAAATTAAATATTTTTGGTGTTTGTTTGGATGCATCAAGATGTCTCGTTAAGCATATCATTGCATATGTGATACCTTTATCAAATCCAGCATCCTCTCAACAAGTTCCTGTTCGTCTGAGTTTGTAAAGCTTCCAAGCCATGTGAAGACTGTGGACCCATTATGAAGTATGTAGCAATAAGAAGAATTGAACGAGGTAGCAACCTAGTAGAGGAAAAAATTGTGATTACATAAATAAAATCAGTTTATTCAAAACAGGTCTGTTGCCCATATACAAAGAGTGGATAGAGAAGTGGCAGCTATAAAGAGAAACAACATACTGGTTCGACTTGTATAGCTTGCATACTTTCTGGTCCAGAGCCCTGGATACGGAATAATGCAACACCATCCACGTTGTATGTGTCATCTGGAATTTCTTTCTCCGTAATGTATTTCTTATATCCATCACTAAGTCCACCCTGGCAGAAAATCAAGTAAATGTAATTACAATGGTATTTATAGGAAATATTTTTTTCTCAGTTCCCCCAATATCAGAATCCCACGAACCTTATAAACAATAAAGCTTTGGAGGATAGAATAAAACTGAAGTGGTTCATTCCCTTCATAAACACGAGCCTAGTGATCAAGAACACATGGATAACTTTAGTAAGGACATATGAAATAAGCACAAATTACATATCAACAAAGTAAAAATAACACATTTAAACAAATATTACCAGGCAAGGAATAAACTTCATTGACTCAACCATTTTGCTTGCCAGTGAAATAGCTGAAGCTCTTTCTTCCTATTTTCAACAAAAATAAACTCATAAGCTACTCAGGAAATAGATTAACATTACTAAAGCATAGATTTATATTGCAATGAGATATAGAAGACAATGATCAGCTATCATATTTTAAATTTTGCCACCAGATTATTCAATCATTTCATTATACAGAAATAATTCATAATACACACACATTTAGAAGTAGAATAAAACTTTTTATCTTTCACCTCAACGCTATTCTTTCCAATCCATGTTACTATAAGATGCTCCTCTCTATCTTCTCCGGGATATGAATAGAGTAAGATATAGCAATCTCCACTGTAAAATTTTGACTGATCAGAAGCTTGAAGGAGAACCTTTTCCCGACCATTCACCCGCCAAACCTGTGCAAGCAGGGTTATGTTAATCACGGAAGCGAAAGAGCAATATGAAATTGAACAAAACTCAAACCACAATCTCTCCACACATATAGGGAGAAGCACAGTGCATTTTATTAATTCTAAAGTGAGACTACTTATGAAAATCAAATGCCCAGGAAGCAATGCACATTTTTGGCTACATGTCAACTGTAACAATTCATAAAGCTCAACCATTGGAAACTTCCACTTTGATCTCTCTGGCAAGTCTCAACAATAACTTTGACATATATTGAATCCTTAAAAAGCTAAAATATTGGACCACAGGAAAATTATTGGGTTTACAAACCAAAAGGAAACTATCCACAAGTTTTATTTAAAGCCTTGTCATTTATTTGGGGGTTACAACATCTAATACAATTTATAGGCATTACTTAAACCCTAAAGCCAGTAGGAAGTGTTAAGGCTTAGAAATTGTCAAATAATTGTCAAGTAACCAAGGTTTGCAGATTAAATTCTACATTAAGTCCCTTCCTGAATTTTAGATTAGATTCATTTCCTAATGAAGATGGTTAAGCATCTAGTCAGTAGTCACCTTGCTCTCAATGAGTCAAAAGTAACCTAATATCCTAGGTATTTGATTGAATACGTCTCTTTGTATCACAAGCTAGTGCTTGCTTTCACCATTTCTTATTTTCATTTTTATTGAAAAAATTATTGTAAGTGTTTGGTACAGTTTAACAGAAAATATTGTTTTTTGTAATTTTTTAAGTAAATCATTTCATCATTTAAATATCGATAAAATCAAATAAAAAACTATAGTTATTGGACTTAGAGCAAGTGTGAACAAAATTTTAACTTTACATAATAAACATATTTTAAAATATTGAAAACTTGAAAAGAAAACGAATTTTAAGAAATGAAAACTAAAAATATTTTCTTCCCATTTTGATGGCTATCTTTTGAATGAGAGACAGCTGAAGTTTAAGGATATGGTGATTATGGTTCTGAAAGACTTCCCCATTTTTAGATAAAAACAGTTAAAGAGGAAATATAAAACAGAGAAGAAAAGCCAAGAAAATATCAAGAGATAATGGTTTTGATGAACGATTTTCTCTACAAACTAGTTTAGTACCTGCAAATGTCCTGTGCAATCAATGTGGAGGTTAGGTTCTTCTTCTTTTTCTGGACCCGCTTTCAACAGACCCTTGACATCCACTCCTTGACGTTTTAGAAGTGCTGCAAAACCATCAATGAAAGGGGGAAAAAAGGAAGTAAGACTTGAAGGTAGAATAATCTATTCAGGCTAATAACACTATAAATTTTATTAGACTAACCTGCCACCCTGCCACGACTATCTTCAGACACAGTTACATTAGCTGTTTGAGGCCAGGAATCAAACTTGGACTTGAACATCACCGTTTCAAATCCTTCAATCACACGAATTGTGTGGGATTTAAGTCGATCAGGGTCACTGACTAAAGCCTGTTTGTTGATCAACAGAAATCCAGGAGTTACTAAGTTTAGAGAGGTAGACACTAAACTATTCTGAACAATAAATCAGAGGCATTACATCTGCAGCTCCACTTGCACTCTTTCTTTCATCAAGAGAGGTGTTTCTTCCATTCCAGACAAACACTTCCAACCCACAATCAACAATATAACTTTTATTTGTGTCTAGAAGTTCCCTTGTAAGAGAATCAGTCTCAATAGGTTCTGTCTGCCCCTTCACGACACTGGAAAGATGAAAGCATTTCCATGAGAACTACAGAATTATAGATTCAAATAATTCAATATAACCAACGAAATTTCACCATAATCAAAACTAATATCAATTACTATGTATAATACTATAATATAATCAACTTATACAATTTTAGGCCAAAAGAACAACAAATTTGCAAGTGTCCTACAGTGGTTCACACCATATGTTTATCAAATAAGATGAAGATGAACGAAATACATGATGGCAGAGCAAAAATAAAAATACCGCAGGGAAAAAACAGAAACCATATTACCACAGCAGCTTTGGAGGATGAGAATCAACAGTCTTATCATCATCAGTGGCTGCTTTCCGCGGAAGAGGAGCAAAGCCTCCAAAGAAACCCCAGAATTCTCCAGCATCAGCATCAGCCATCAACTTTCCATCCTCTACGTTGTTGTACAAGTATATGCATTCAATTACTAATTTTCAGCAATAGCCTTGAAACTTAAAAATGCAGTTGTCCACTTACCAACAACCGCTACATCACATTTTCCATCATGGAAGGTATCTTTTATATATTGTACAACTTCCAATGCTTTGGCCCTTTCTTGAATAGATGAATTGGAACCATTAAATTGGAAGATTTTGGACTGAGTATCTAGAATAAAAACATCATCGTGGCTTAGTGTTGTTCGTGCAAAAGGTACCTATAACCAACAGAAATTGCTACTCAACAAGCTGAAAATGATGTTTCAATACATTTTTTTGTGTATATATCTAGTGTGCATACTAATTAACGATATACTAGACTCAAACCTCAATGACAGAGGAATAATGTCAAACTTGCCTCTTTGACATGTACAACATGTTTTCCTTTGCATACATACAACCGTGTTGTATATTTATCAGCTTCAACATGTTTAAAACCAGACGCAACTCCACCTTCTTGAGGTATTATACATGGCCTAAAATAAGACAAGAACTTTTCAGTTTCATGACCCTGTGATTCACGATACTGAACAGCACGTCCTCCAAGAGCAGCATCCAGCTCAACCGTTTTGATGGCTGCAACACCAGCTTCATCCTGTTTTAATTTCCCATATTTAGGAGGTATATAGTATGATACTACAATGATTTTTATGAAATAAGAAAAAGAAATACTAGGCATATGTTGACAGCTAAATTTACCTGACTTGTGTCTTTACCAAGCCAGTAATGGATATCATGACGCAGGGCACCACTTTTTGAAGCATTTGTCTACACAGAGAGTACAAGAAATTAAAAAACCAAAAAGTAAAGGCATTATCAATAGTATTGAAAAATATGCTTAATATATAAATGCAATAAGCATAAGCAACATGATAGATAGTAAACTAACGGATCAGCCATTGTACCCAAAACTTAGAATCAATAGAAAAAACAACAATGTAAGTCCAACCAAAAAAAGTGCTAGAGTAGAGGATATCGATAACTAGCTAAACTAATGTTCATGTATGAAGAGAAAATAAGCTATTCCATATATATAGACATATCATTCTTTCAACCTGTGGACAAATTCTGTACCAAAAATCTATGGGAGCAGGAGTTCCCATTAAAGATAGAACTGACACAGAGTCGTTATATGAATTCTCCTTATGAATGGACCAAGCTATCCTTTTCTTGTACACGAGAACAATCAAAATTTAATAGAAAAAGACTTGAAACCAAGTCTCTAACTTTCAAGTTCCACCACAAATCACTTGAGGAACAATGCCGATAATCTTAAGATGCAGACAAAATGGCAATCATAAACATGCTCACCAATGAGTTGAGCAAATTGAGTAGTGTACTCTATTTTGAGTTGACGTCAACATTTTTGCCTTCCTACTAAAGTAAAAATGTGGGGTAAAATGTCAAAGTTCAAATCCAATAAAAATGGTTTAGAGAAGCCCAACGCCAGGCTTGATACATATTTATTTTATATTCACGTCAAGTTTGAAATTTCGCCACTCAGGTCTTAAAAACATACACATTGTTTAGGGGGGAATGGGGAGACAAAACTGAAATTAATCTCGCATGCCATTACATACCCATTTTTAGATTTGTGTCATGATGGGAACAGGTAGAATTATTTTACAATGTCCGAGAAATACAGTAAAAAACAGAAATAATAGCTTCTAGCACAGCAGATTCTAAGATAAAAACAGTGTTCTCAGCATAATATTTGGAACAATGTAAAGAAAGTAATTGAAATTTTAATGGCTTGCCTTCAAGATCACGTAAGAGTCCCCAGTGAAAAACTTCCCATAGGAGGACGTAGGGATAGAAACCGGTTTGAAATTCTCAATGCGCCATATTTCAAGTCCACTATATAAGGTTAAGAAGAACTAGGAAGAGATTGAAGCATGAAATCAAATCAACAAAAAACAGAAGCAAAAGAAGAAGCTATCTTGACGAAAACTTGTCAGGAATTTCTTTTTTGTATCAATTAACTTCAGATGAAATTTAAAGTTTTCAGGACTAAAATCTGAAAATTAGCAAACACAATAATATGTTATTAAGATGTAGGATACGCCTTTTGTCCAGCTCCCTGGAAAGCTGGATCCAAATCTCTCATGGAAACAGACATAATATTCTTCTACTATTTGGTCTTGCACAACCTTGCTGGAATATGCAAAGAATAGCCTGAAAGATAATCATAAAATATAGATAGTGTTTAGAAAGGTCAATTCAAAGAGCTATACTGCTGAAGCAGACCTAATAGTGCGTGAGAAAGGAAACTAAATATTTCCAATAACTGTTCAGCAAGGAAATTCTGGTTCACAAATTTCTTGTAAGAAACATTAATCAAGAAGTAGAAATCTAATCGAAACATAAGTTAGATAATATAAAAATATTCTTCAATAACTTTGATAGGGACTAACTAATCACTTAAATTCCTCTCCATTTTAACATGTTAGTTATACACTAAGTAAAATTCTTCAGGACAATCTCCAGCTAATATTAACAATCACATTATCTCTCATAATAGCTGAACATGTTTCACACAACAGCCTTCACTATAATCGATTGACCATAAGTAGGTGATAGCCATATTATAGTTTGACTGCAGATGGGTATATTAGAGAATATCATTGGCTGTCCAGAAATCTTCAAATAAATTAATAAATTCAATTGTCCCACTATGTATTGCTCAACTCTAGACATATCAATCATCATTATTAGAAAATCTGTATTAAAGAAAAAAACTCAATATCAGGAAGTCCAAGAACAAAAAGGGCTAATCTACCTACAGTAATAGTCATGTCCCATTGGTTACAACATATGTCTTAGAAGCTACAACAAAGAATAGAGACACATTCCTATGCATGTCAGAAACTACAAAATAAATACATAGAATAAATAATTAATATTATAAAGCTTGCTGCTAATAATGAAACTGCCACATCCCAACGTTTAGATGACATAACCTCCTTGGTATTAATTGTTTTGAAATCTTCTATCACCCTTTATTTCTTGCTGCAATATTCTCACCTAAATTTTCCTAATGAATCTGCATTCAACTTTAGAGATAACATTTTCAGTGTTCCTACATGACTTGTCATCTAAGTTGACTGAATTGAAATGAGACAATTTCAAAAAGCAATTTGCATCTTTTGTAAGTTGTGATACAAATACATATGAGAATCTAAAAACAGAAGAACACTCATCAGCACAGGTGGCTGCAGCAGCAAAGAGACTGGTGCACATAGTTTCACTAATACAAGGAGAGGTGCAAAGCAAGAAAGAAACCAGGAAATAGAACTTTTACGCAGTGTTCTATATATATATAGCACTAATAAGATAATAAAACGTCCTCGAAATTATATAAACTCAATATAAGGTGACTCTCTGCTTCATTAATTGATAAACAGCAAAGCTGCTACTGTGCAACAAATTGCCTCCACTGTACAGACCAAGCATAAAGTAAAAGTGACAGAAATTTCCGCAGAAATGCCACGTAGCAATACACACTATACAAGTTTGGGTATACTATAACGTAGGAATACATGTATCTATACGTAGGTGGCATACACGCACTCGACATTTTCCAATATTCCGAAACTTCATTATCTTCTGGTTTGAATAGCGTTAATTTTCTGAATTTCACATCAAACACAATGAAGCGCAGCTAAATAGAAAATTCTATCACTACTCACCAACTCCTTCCTCGCACAAGCTACGCAGTAAAATCCACATCGGTTTGGATCAACCAAACGTAATTAACAACATAGCAATCGAAAGCCACATCCGAATTCACGCAAAATCCAGAAAGGCTAATATGATTAAACAGCGAAACATTAAATGAAACACACATCACACGTCGCCGCATGCATACCTGAAAAGAAGAATCAGAGCTGCTAATGCATTTGTCCTATCAAAATTCGCAAAAATTTTAATTAGCGGAATTCTATAAACCAATTAGCACCGAACATAGAGAACACATTACGTCACGGAATCGTCCAAAAGCGTAGCAGCCGATCCAATCTAACGAACAAAATTGCTGAAGATCAAACGATTCTCGCGGAAGCAGAGAATATGGAGAAAGCTAGCTTGAGGATGCAAAAATGAAAAGGAAATCGTAGCTTGAGGAGGAAGAAGAAGAAGAAGGAGAAGAATGAATGAATATCACGTATCAGTATTAATAGGGAAAAAAGTGAGAGATAGTATAGAGAAAGAGAGAGAGAGGGACGAGAGGTTTTTGGAGGGAACAATGAACGCTAAGCGACGACTAGGCGTGCTTTATCACTAACGGCAAGAAAAAGCCACACCACCTCACAGAACGAACGTGAACTGTAAAACTGAAATGAAATTTTTGTCTGCTTGTGGGCAAAATCAGCAAAATTTGGACTGGAGAAAAAAATTACTGCCCCAGCAGAAATGGTAAAAAAAAAACTACCAACAAGTTTTTCTTAATTTTTTTATGCGAAGTTTTTTTAATTAATTATTGAGTTTTTAGATTTTCTTATAATTTATATAAATTATTTTTATCATTATTATACAAACAAAATTGCTCACAAAAGTGACATTTGGATGATATGAAAAGTAAAATCTCATAAATATAACTGTTCAAAGAGAGACTTTGCATTCTTATGATCAAAGTGAATGCAGTACTATACAACATACAATATAGAGCTTACTTTTGTGTTCATTTCTCTCCTTTACTTTTCATTGTTATGCAGGACTGAATCGCATACATTATTTTCAATATTTTTCTTATTCTATATTAACTCAAACTTTTGAATTTACCAAGCCTTTTAGCTCCTTTTCACCTTTAATCCAATCTTATTTTGTAAGTTTTCACAATTCATTAAACTCTACCCTTATATCTACCATAACACAGTAAAAAAAGGAAAATGACAAAAGCAACACAAAAAGGCATTTTTCAAAAGGGCAAAAGGTGAGAAACAAAGAACAAGGAAGTTAAAATATATATATATATAAAGTACCTTTTACAACAATCACCTACAGGAGAAAATCCATTGTGTATGTGAGCAAGCTTTCTTTCTTTCTTTCTTTCTTTTTTGGGTACAAATATTTTCAAAAATTGATGATTTGGAATTGCAAAAGAGAAATTAAAATTGGGTTAGAGTAGGTGAATTGGAAAATTGTTGAAGTTGTTTACGAGAGGGGAATGAAAAGAGAAGAAAGGAAATGGAGAAAGAATAGATGGATGGTAGTGGAGGAAGCTGACTCCCGCATTGTGAGGATTGGATGCGATAAAACAGAGAAACAGGGGAAAGGTCGGTCACAGGTTAAATAATTAAATGCTGTTATTCCAGTAAAATTGCCATAAAAGCTTAAGGTTGGGCTACAATTACTAGGAACTTCACACCAAAAAGAAAAAGATTTTAGTGAAATTATATATAGGTATTTTTTTTAATCTTAAATTTTTTTTATTTCTTTTATTATGTCAATAAAATTAACATTTTAATATATTTTATGATGTGTTTATTTATAAAAATATTATTAATGAATAAACATGTTATGTTTATTTACTCTTCTTTATTCATAAAAATATTATTAATGTTTGGCAGTTATGAATAAACAGTTTATAAGGATGATATGACATTTTATTAAAAGAATATGGCTAAAGTACTATTTTGGTCCTCAATATTTGCATGAAGTTTAATGTTGGTCCTCAATGTTTTAAAAGTTTAATGTTGGTCCTCATTTTTTTTTTGGTCAATTTTGGTCCTCAAGCGTAACACCGTTAACTTTTTGCCGTTAAATGATGACATGGCATGCTTACGTGGCACACCCTCTCTCCTACGTGTCATATTTTAATGATGTGGCTTGACACATCACTGCCACGTTACCCCAGATGATGATGATGAAGGAGAGAAGATGATGATGTGGCAATGTGGGGTGACGTGGCAGTGATGTGTCATGCCACATCATTAAAATATGACACGTAGAAGAGAGTGTGTGCCACGTAAGCATGCCACGTCATCATTTAATGGCAAAAAGTTAACGGTGTTATGCTCGAGGACCAAAATCGACCCAGAAAAAAAATATTAAAGACCAACATTAAACTTCATGCAAACATTAAGGACCAAAATAATACTTTAGCCAAAGGATATATATACTACAATTTAGTCTTTAAAAATTTAAATTATTATACTCTTTTTGGTCCATGAAAAAATTTATATCATGTTAATCAACTTGTTAGTCTATAAGCCATTAATCATTTAATGATACAACATATTAAATGTTGACGTGACAGAGTTAAATACTTTGTTGAACAACCAATCAACTGCTTATACAAAAATTAAAACACGCCTATTTAATTAGCACTACGTAAAAGAAGAAATAGACATAAACCAGGGTGAGCTTCACATATAGACCCATTATTTTACGTGAAACGTACCCCTATGTCTATCTCTCTTATTGTATAACACTAAATTCTTTTCTATAATGAGCAGGTAGAGAAATGGTAAGTCATTTTATAAAAAAGAAATTAACATTGTAAATTTATAATTTAGAGAGTATTTTAAATGATAGAAAGGTGATTAATAGTATGCAAAAATAATGTATACCTGATGATGCGAGTAAGAGAAATATGATGAAGTATCCAAAGCAAGATAAGATGTTCAGTAGTACGATATCACTGAACTTCAGTACATTATTAATGTTCAGCAGTACGATAAGATGTTCAGTAGTACATTCTTTCAATTAGTTAGTCCTTAAACTATTTAAAGTGGGTCCTTATTAATGTGAATTTTTCAATTAATATTAACAAATAACTCTACACATTTTGAGGGATGTACCGAACTTCAGTAGTACTAAATTTTTATTCCCAAAGTAGAGATTGGCCGTGTTTGCTTCAAAAAAAAATCCTCTCCTTCTTTAGCTACGTAGGTAATTAATAATAATAATTGTTAATATGTTTTACATATAACTTATTTAATTGATAACGTAGTATGAAATTAATTTTAATATATCAGATTTGGTTTTAATGTACTTAATAATTACCTAAAATGAATTTTAATAAATTCTGAGATCTAAAACTAAACCCTTTAGATATATGCAAGCTGCAAGACATATTGAATACTTCTCTGACAATCATTTGAAAGAGAAATTAATTTATGTTTTATAATGAAATCTCTCATAGTAACTAGAGAGAATCTCACTTAAAATTTTCCTTACATTATTGATCTAGAGCTAGAGTTTCTATGTGGGAGAAAAGTTTAGTATTACAAGAAATTTCGGATAGAGGTGTTTGTCACAAATGTCTGACGGATTCTAGTGCGTCAAAAATTTATGACCGTGTTATTTTGTTAGAAACTTTTGGCGATCAATAAAAGTCCGTCAAAAATATTCTGTGACGCCCTTCAAGACTCGGACGGAAGGCCCACTGTTAAAAACTCCGTCATAAATGTTCGTTTCTGACGGAATGGTCTATTTTTTTTACGAAATTTGCCATCCGAAATGACTATTTTTTTTGTAGTGATCTTAAATGGACGGATTAGGAATCAAATGATTGGAGACATGAACCAAACTTTAGTACTGCCCTAATACTGAACATCATTTCGTACATATTTTAAGTAAATTTTATTCTTCAATTTTCGGCAAAAACATGAATAATAACCTTAATTGTAATTAAAAAGGAAGAAAAAACTATATTAACTTTTTTTTTGCCATAAAAAAATTAACTTTAACGACAACTAAATAATATTTTTATTAATTTAATCATGTTATAAGTAACATTAGATTTTTTAAAAAAATTTAAACACAATCTTTAATATTGATTGTAAAATTGACGCTGATTCATTTATCATCAACTCACACGCAATTAATGTTAAAATTATTTATAACTGAGAGTTTATATAATTATATGTATATATATATTCTTTTTAGTATGATGCCTTTTCTTTTGATTTACTTGGCTAGCATAAAATATTATTTTGGTACATTAAGATGTTCTTTATTCATACCCACAAATCATTATTCAAATTGATAATAGAGCTATCAAGAGTTTAAGTTCACCATCTGTTACTCGTTGGGGTTGTTTAGAGATTTGTGCTAAAATATATTTTTTAAAATTTAAGATGACACATCTCAAGATAAATCCAACAACTTACAACTAATAAACTTGAGCTCTTGATAACTCCAAATACTTACTCTATTCAAATTATTCAAATTTTAAGGCTCAAACAAAAGAGAAAGGAAAAAGGAAAGCTGGCTTTTTGCGTACAATATAAATCAATTTTAAATAAAAGGCCGAACGAAAATTACTTGACTACTCGCTTTCTCTTGAATGTATCATTGACAACATATAGTTGGTTTGGATCACTCCAATTTGGAACCCATTTGAGTCCAAATCTATTATTAATTTTGCCTTTCATTTATTTGGTGTGTGAGTCCATTTTTTAGAATACTGGAGAGTTGTCTAAAGAGATCAGGAAAATAGTTTTTTTCTTTTTATACTCAAGGTATTTACTCAGAGGACATGATAATTAATCTCTTAGGTATTGCAGAATTCATTGTTAGGGGTAATCCTTTCAATGAATGACGCTCAATTCCAATTCCTTTAAGCATCGAACTCAATTCATATTCTTTGTCCTCCTAAATGATGAAATTTGTCTCAATATATATAGTCCCTACCAAATTTTTTTTGTTAGTTATATTAATGAAGATTTTTATTTTTTAATAATTAAATTGAGACAAATTATACCTTTTCTAAAGATTATATTTTTTTTTGGTAGATTATAAAGATTATATTTGACATTCCATTTTTAAGAAAATAAAATTCAGACAAAAATTCATTAATAACCATCGAAATACAAACTAATTAAGTAAAGTAACTGGCTAATGTTGCACAATTAGTTAAGGTTCAGCCTCTTACACTACAAGGGTAAAAGTTCGAAACCTATGACCGATGTGAGAGTTTTATTGGTAGGTGATATATAAATTCTTAAAGAAATTGAGAAGTATTTCTTGACTTTAATAAAATACCGGTGCTTATCACACATTAAAAAAAAAAAAAGAAACACACACTGCCCATTGGGGTTATTATTAATTAATATTATCATTAATTAGCATTACCATGGATATATATAATTTACCAGCACTTGTACTCACAGAAACAGTCATTAAATTCTCCTATGGTGACACAATATCCGACGGTATCAGGGCGAGGGTGCTGAGCCATACACTTGGCTTTACAGTCATCGTCTCTGCAACCCAAATACCCAAGGCTGACTTTGCATGTATGGCAGTCGAATAGACACCTGCATATCTGAGGGCCCACACAAGAACCCAGACTTCCCGGATGAACTGAACGGCATCTTGGGGTACAATCGGCATCGCATATTCCCATATCCTCCGTGCATTCCTCGCCGCTCACCATCATTACCCTTCCTATATATATATATATATATATATGAAAAAAAAAAAAGTTTTTATAATAAGATCGGGTTGTTCGGTAGGTGGAATGAGCGAGAGAATGAGAATGAGAATGGGAATGGGAATGAAAATGAGGATTTTGGAGGGAATGGAAATGTTATGTTAATATGATGTGATGTGAATGGAGTAAAAATCTTAAACTAAAAGTGGGTAAAAAAATAAAGACCAAAATGGGTGAGTCTATGATACAATTTGTTGCATCTTGCAATGGGTCACGTGGCACAATTGTAGCCATTGATGTGATCCAATTGCATTGCATGATGCAACAAAATAACAAGTGTCACAATCTTATTGGCCGAAATTGCATTGCATGCATACAACAAATTGCATTATAGACTCACCCGACAAAAATATAATTTCATCACACTACAAAAAACAAGATTTGTTTGGTAGGAAGCATACAGGAGAGATTGCACCATTCCTTCCAATTTTCTTGTTGCGCCAAACACCACCTAAGTTTCATTTATTTAGTTCTATCAATATATATTAGAAAATGTCTATACCTATTATAAGATCTTAAAATTAGTCAAAATATATAATAAACTTTTGGATACGGTGATTTGAAAAAAAAAAAAAAAGATGTGTGGGTTTATGCATGTAGTAGTATTCGGATTTTGGCCGCACTCATGTTTTACTTTATTTTCTTATTGAAATTTATTTATTTAACAGATTAAATGAACTCGTAGGTCACAAGCCATTTTTTTTTAATCAGAGTATCTACCGTCGAGCATATTGATTAATTTTTTCGTTGAATTGTAGGCACCTCAAAGGTTGGGATAGTTAGAAATTGGATCCGGTGCAATTAGTTTTCGTGCAATTACGGTGCAATTACTTCGAAATGCACATTTTTACATAATTTATGAAGTAATTTTAGTGATCTACACTATTAAGGATCTATCATTAATGGATTAGGGACCAAATTTTTATCAATATTGGCAAATATCATCACTAAATAGCCTTGTGAGACTATTTATCAATATTAATAACAATTTAGTCCCTAATCCATTTAAGACGATGATATTTGTCAATGTTAATAAAAATTTGGTTCCTAATCCATTTATGGTATGTCCTTATTAGTGTGAGTCCCTATTAGTACTTCACAAATTATGTAAAAATGTGCATTTTGAAGTAATTGCACCGTAATTGCGCGAAAACTAATTGCACCGGATCCAATTTCGAATAGTTAGCCCAAAAATTTAAAGTTGATCCATGTCCAAGGCAGATCAAATCCGACACTTGGGTATTTGATTCACTACAACATTATTTGAGGCCTCTGGCAACAGTACTTTAATATAGCAACGGCTCGAAAATCAAAAGAAAGTTTTTCAACATTTATATTTAAAAAAGATTTTAACACTATAATTTCTCTTTTATTTTTCTCGAAACAAACATATATAGTTATATACTGCATAATTTCATCCAACAAAAGTAGAAATTTGAGAACCATGCACACACAAGGCGAGAAACTAGAGAGGTGTCCAAATTAACATTAGAATAATTTAGAGACTATTTTTAAATAATAAAAAAAGTAATGAATAAATATGCAAAAATGATGTGTACGTACCTGATGATGCAAGTAAGAGAAAGATAATGAAGTATTCAAAGGAGAGCTTGGCCATGTTTAATTTGCTCAAAATCCTCTCCAATTCTAATTACCAGGTCATAGGTAATAATATAATTTATAAGATGCCTTACTTTTATACTAGGACAAAACCTATTTTATTTTTTTTGTACAAAAAACTTATTTAATTTAGTACTTAAGATGACATTTAATATTCCAATCAAAAAAGAAAAAAAAGATTACATATACATTTAATATTAACATTAATTATTTTGTTTAAATGTACTTAATTAATTGCCTAAAATGAATTTTAATGAACTAAGATACATCTATATGCAATGCAAGGCTCCTCATTGAAAAGGATGTTCAATATTTCAAGAGTATTGAAAAGTCGGTTTTTTTTATAGGATAAAAAAGTTCGTGTTTTTTTCGTTCATTATTTGTTATTTGTCAATATTAATAAAAGTTTAGTCAATAATTTATTTATGTATATCCTTATTAGCGTGGATCTCTATTAATCAATATTGACAAATAATATTGAATAAATTAAATTGAGGAATATACTAAAATTTAATACTCTTAAAGTACTAAATTTGTATCAGTAGAAGACATTGAATACTTCCCTAATTATTCAATAGAAAATTAATTTAGGTTATTGAATTATATCTGAATTTATTATGAAATCTCCCATATTAATTAAGAGAGAATCTCACATAATTCATTGTTGATTAATATCTCTCTCTCTCTCCTATTAGTCCTTAAAATTTATAAATGTTAATTTTAATTTTTAAAAATGTGATTGTTCTCAATTTAGTCCTTAAAAGATTAAAAAAATTGACATTTTTATATTTCAATGATTAAATTGAGACAAATTATATTTTTCAGAAAATATTTTTATTTTCAATTTGATGATGTTTCATTCATCAATTAAGTGTTTTTTTTTTGTTCAGCACTTAAATACACAAATACAAGCATGAAATGATGGTGGCCCAAAATCTTGGCAATATCCATAGCCTTCAAGAGGACCTGAATATTTCTCCACACTTAGCATTACAACATTCCTCATTACATTTAAAACTACATAGGCATATTCCCACATTGCATTTTTTTTTGTTGATGGCGGTGGCGGTGGATATACCGGCGGTGGTGGCGACGGCGAATATATTGGTGGTGGAGAATATATATATTGGTACTGGGGGCCGTGGTGGTAGCGAATACACTGGTATTGGTGGTGGAGGCGGTGAATATACTGGTACAGGTGGCGGTGGATATGTCGGTGTTGATGGCGGTGACAGAAATTACGGTGGTAGCGGTGGCAAAATTATAGGTATCGAGGGTAAAACGATGGGTATTGGAGGTAATGGAGACAAAATTATTGGTGGTAAATGTGGTAATGATGGCAGTGATGGATGCATTAGTGGTGGTGAAGGACAATCCAAACCCGTTCAATTTTCACTGAAATTTTAATGTGCTATAAAAGTAAAATTGAAAATGAATTAATTATTACAATAATTATAATTAACTAGAATAATTCGGTATTTAATTATATATATATATATATTGATAAAAATTATATATTTTTAGAAAAGCAATAACTTGAATGAAAAAACTATATCCCATTATGTGCATCAGCAATTCAGCATTATTAAAATACTCCGGAGTTCGGAAAAAACAAATTAAAACTAGAAAAAAATTATATCATTTCAACCCGGCTCACATTATTAATGGCATTTTAACTTTCAGTCCATTAAGGTTATGTTTGGCTGCAAGTTTTTGGTTGGAAAGATTAGTTGTATTTTGGTATTGTGTTTGCTTGGAGGGGAGAAAGAAGATAGAGAAGTTTTATTATTGGAAAATTTTGTTGTTTATGGTAAGAGAGAGAATGTGAGTGAAGTGTAAGGAAGTAAAGAGAAAATATTTATTTTATTATTGGCAAATAATCAAAAGTAATATTTTTAAAGTGACATTTTTAAAAGTGAAAACAAGAGTGACATTTCTAATTTTATCTTTTATATAATTTAATTTCATTCTGTTACATATCAACTCACGTTTTAAAATTGTGGCAAAATACTATTTAGTCCCTGAATTATTGGTCAAACTACTATTTAGTCTCCGAATTTATCAAAAATACTATTTAGTCCCTGAAAATTTTAACTATATCAACTATTTAACCCCAAAACTTGACAAAAATACTATTTAATCACCGAATTTGCAACTCTGTCAACTATTTAGTCTCCTGAATGTTACGAGTCATATGTTTGATCAATTCATTCCTTTTTTTTTAAATGAAAAATGGTGAGAACTTCATCTAGGCTTAAATTCAATAAGGTTTTAAATTCGAGTATTGTGTATAAAATTAAAAATCTTGTTAAGAACGCTGTAGTGGTATTTGACAATACTTTAAAGGATATTGTATGTAATAAAAAAATATCAATGAAATTTAAAAGCTGAAGAAGAAAATAATATATTGGATTTTTTTGTAAAAATTTAATTAGTCTATAAAGAAACTCAAGAAATAAATAATTAAATATATCAAATATAAGCTGCTTACCAAAAACATATCATCATAAAACAAATATATTATGGCATGTATATTTTAAATTAAAAATATACCACACATGCATGACGTATATTTATCTTCTTCTTTTTTTACTGTATTACTATTCATTTTACCTATTTAATTATTAATATATATATATATATATATTGATCAATTCATATAAAATTTGTCTCGGTCGGTATGTCTTTACTTTTTATTATTTGCATTCATTTATGGTAAGAATAATAGTAAGGGAAAAAACTTTTAAGTATTATCAGACATGATGCTAGTTGTATATTTTTTTTGGTCTAGACCAGGGTATCCACTGTCGAGCACAGTGACTAATCCCCTCGCTGAATTGTAGGCACCTCGAAGGGTGGGACAACTAGCCCAAGGAATTAAAGCTGCTCCATACCCAAGGCAGGGATCGAACCCCTGACACTTGGTTAAGGATGGATGAGTCCCTTCCACTCAACCACATCCCTTGGATTATGCTAGTTGTATATAAGGGAGATTAACATATAGTCAACTTATCAAAAGATTATTTGACATGTTTAAATTGTAAGTAATTTTATCTAGTCGTAACTATTTAATTAACTCTGGAGTGCCAAAAATCTCTTTAAAAAAAGATGCTTATCAAACATAATTTTGTATTACTTTAGAAAAATTTGAACAATCATTAATATGTAAAGCATAACTTCCTTCAAATTCTTGACCATTTACTCATTGGTTAATGCTTCTTTGTAAGAAATTGAAATCACACATGAAGTAGTCAACTCCATTCTCACGACTGGTTTCTCTCTAGTATTT
This sequence comes from Senna tora, assembly GCA_014851425.1. Taxonomy (NCBI): domain Eukaryota; kingdom Viridiplantae; phylum Streptophyta; class Magnoliopsida; order Fabales; family Fabaceae; genus Senna; species Senna tora. Next base: position 9,014,336 of record CM026271.1, read on the forward strand.
GTCAATAAATTAAATATTAATTTATCTTAATTTATGAGAAATGAAAATGTCTAAATATATCCTTAAAAAAAGTTTAGCACAAGTTATGTCAATGAAAAATTTTATAAATTAAATTGAGACAAATTATATCGCATTGACTAAATCTAACATTTTTCTCTTTCAAAAATTAAATTGATCCAAATTATACCTTTCATATATATTAAAGTTGATATTTTTCATTTTTTCTATATGAATTAAATTAAGACAGATTAGATGTATCTTTCATTGACTAAAACGATAATTTATTCTTTAAAATGATAAATCAATTTAAAGAAAAATGGCAAATAGTAGACTAAGCTAAAGTAATTAAGGAGGGAGTTATGATTCATTATATATATTTCTTTGATAATGTTCATTCATTTAGTGTTGCTTCAGCACCTAAATACGCAAATACAACTAGCATATGCTGGTAGCCATAAGTATTGGCAATATCCATACCCTGCCCAATCAGCATATTTATCAGCACACTCAGCATTACAACATGGCTGAAGACATTGAGAACCACAAAGCCCTATTGCCACGTTGCATGTTCCCGGTGGCATTATCGGCAGCGAAGGTGGTGGCGGTGACGGCGGCGGCGGCGGCAAATATACTGGTGGAGGTGGTGGTGGCGAATATATTGGTACTGGTGGTGGTGGTGGTGATGGTGATGGTGGAGGCGGTGAATATACTGGTACGGGAGGTGGTGGTGACGGGTGTGTCGGTGTTGACGGCGGCGATGGAAACTCCGGTGGTAGTGGTGGCAAAATTATGGGTATTGCGGGGATAAGGATGGGTAGTGGGGGGATAACGATGGGTATCGGAGGTAATGGAGGCAAAATTATTGGTGGTAAATATGGTAAATGTGGTATTGATGGCGGTGATCCATGTGGCGGCGGCGGTGGTGGTGGTGATGGCGGCGGCGACGGCGGCGATGGTGGTGGCGGTGGTTGCTCACACGTACAATTATTACTGCAAATTTCATGTGCTATAAAAGTAAAATTGAAAATGAATTAGTTATCACAGAAAAATTATAATTAAAGTGACTAGTGATTATAAATTTTTAAGAAAATCAATAACTTGAATGGAAAACTAATTGTTATCTCATTATCTGCATTATTAAAATACTATGGAAAAAAAAAATTATAACAATTTATATCATTTCAAACCAACTCACTTTATCGATAAATAAATTACTTTTTAGTTCGTGAATTATTGATCAAATTATTATTTTTGATTTATAATTTTGGAAATAGATTATTTGATCTTTGAATTTACACTCTCATAAACTATTTAGTCCTTAAGGCGTTACCCGTTAAGTCACTGCGTGATGTGGTTGTTATGTACTGATGTAGCGTCGTTAATTTGCCATCTCACCTTGCCATCATTTGAATATTTAAAAATAATACTAAATAGTCATCCTTGTATTAGTTAAAGTAGCAACCTGATGGTAAATATATAAATTATTTAATATTACTTTTAAATACTTAGATGATATGACACGTCACTCGATGACTTAACGGATAACGTTTCATTGATTAAATAGTTGACGAGAACAAAGTACTTCAGGGATCAAATAGTTAATTTCTAAAATTTAGGGATTAAATAATAATTTGACAAACAATTCAGGGACTAAAAAATAATTGACCTCCTTTATTAATGACATTTTAACTTGTAGTCAATTTCTTTTTGGCCCTAACTTTTAGTCAATTAAATGGTTATATTTCACCCATGGATAAAAGTTCAATGGTACCGTACCACTGAACTTCAGTGCATCCCTCCAATCATGTAATGCTATTTGTTAATATTAATAAAAATTCACATTAATTAGGGCCCACCTTGAATGGTTTAGGGACCAACTGATTGGAGGGATGTACTGAAGTTCAGTACTACCATACCACTGAACATCTACTCTTCACCCATTCCATTTCATTAATGAACCTAATCACTCTCTTCAAAACTGTCTATGAAATTAAAATCAAAATGATAAATTATTATAAATATTTAAATCATTCCAAACCTCATAATTTAAAGAGTTTTTTTTTTCATAAATATTCTCTTATTAAAAATAATTCTATATAAAATAATGACCGACATAAAATATGAATGTCTCTCCAAAAATTCGACCTCAGATTGTGAGAGACTTTTCCTTATGCTATAAGCCAATCCCACCCATATGAAATTATTAAGTTTTTATTTATCAAAAACTATATTATTAAGTTAAATTATTCCAAATCATATATTAATTCCCAATGAAATCCTTAATTTAAATCTATGTGGTTATTAAATGATAGGTTCATTTAATTCATACTCACCAAAAATTTTAAATGATTGTTATCTACTTACTTAGGAGAAAATGTTCAGTAATACGGTAGTACTAAATTTCAGCACATTCTTTCAATTAATTGGTCCCTAATCCTTTTAAGGTGAGTATGAGTCTTTATTAATTAACGTGAGTTTCTATTAGTATTAACAAATATCACTGGAAGAATAAATGTATCAAAATTCAGTTATACTGTAACTGTAATAGTGAGATAGATTTTAGCTCGTGAATGGAGTAAGAAGGAAAAGAATATACAATTGAAGAAAATAAGAGAGGGCAGTGAAAGAAGAAATTAAAACTTTTGAATTATGAGAGAAATATCATCTATATATATAAAAATATACACAAAAATAAAAACATACCTGAATTGAAAGTGAGAGAAACCAGTAGTAGAAAGCAATTAGAGAGAAAGAGCTCTGCCATATTCTTCATCATTGTAATTAAACCTTATTATAGTTTTTAAGGCAAGGGATAGGAGAAGAAGAGATCAAAGAGTGCTCTAAGTAACGAGCCTAAGAAACCAAAAATCTCTTCATCTTATAAAATACTCACTCTGAAACATTATAAATATGAGATACATTAATTAATTTCCAGTCATAATTAATGGGAGCATATGACTTAAATGCAAATGCCATTAATATGTCCGAATTTTGAGAAGAAGATATCAATGAATTAGTTGGTTTAACGGATCGGATGGGGTTAGTAATATAAGTGATTTATTTAGGTGAAAAAAATTATCTTAGACATATTATTTTTATCATTATTTTACTTTAAAACTTGACAAATCGATGTATTTTTAACAACAGAAATTTTTTTTTAGGTGCCACGCCATGTAAGTCATAACTATTATATATTTTAACGGTGTTAGTTGAAATGATAAAATTGTTCGAAAAATAAACATTGGGATCAAATTCAGAGACATATTTGACTGAAGGCTTAAATATTAAGAATACAAAAGATACTTTCCCCTTAAATATTAAATATGTGCATATCTTCTCATGGAAATTTAAACTTTGGTTCACTAAAAACCTATTTAATCAGTAAGTATTACTCTATCTTTGAAGAAATAACAATATTAATTATTTTTTAATTTTGAAAACTAAATTGAACCAAAATAAATTTGTAGAAACTAACATTAAACTATTATATTACTTCAAATTAAATGAGTGAAGGTTTTTTTTTTGACAATTATATAATTTTATATAAGTATAAAACATTCATGTCATACTTTTATTTGATATTTTAAGAAAAAAATATTTGAAAAAAATATACTCAGATATTGATTTTATAATTATTAATAGAAATTATTTTTATTTTAGTGTTGATTATAAAATCTAATACAACATAATTTATTTTATTATAATTACATCATGTACATAACGAACAAATAGACAGGAAACAAATATATACTCTTGATTAATTTAATTTTTCAATTTAAGTTAATCAATATCACTATTTCAAATGGACTCTTATCAAAGTATACTTTTTTTTTTTGTAAAGAGTAAAGACAGTGAAATTTTCTATTTTCTCCACTCCAACAATCGGAATTTATTATTTTATCTATGAAAATAGGGTTTGTTGGGCTGGGCTGGATATATTGGGCCGAATATGTAAGCCCAGTGTTGTTCATGCTGTCACAATACCTTATTGCGAGAATCCTACTCCAACTCTAGAACCCCAAGGCGGCGGTTTCAAATATAGTCGCCACTCTCAGACCAAAAAAAATAAAACAATAAAAATAAATAGTGGCCGCAAGAAGTGAGCTCCTCTCTGTCTCTGCGCGCCAACGACGACACTCACCGGAAAAATCTCCCGTGCGAAATCTTCCAAACAAAACCCTAAGGCCATGAAGAAGCTGAAATCCTGCACTAATTCTTCTGCCGCCGTCGCGAACAAGAAGAGGTAGTCGTTTGTGCCGTTGTATTTCGTATAGTTGGAGAGAATGTTTGCTCGTGAATGATGCTTTGTTTTGATTGTACTGTTTTATTGTGTTGGTGCTTGTTTTATAGTGACAGTTTCTTTTAGTTGAGTGTCATTTAGTGTTCACCATGTGCACCATCCACCGGAGGTGATGTTATGGCGATTTTACTGTTTTTGCTTGTATAAATATACATCTAACTGAGAAATACTGTTCTGGAAAAGTTTAATTAGGCCTTGGCGTGGTAGGGAATGTTTTAGATTTTTTTTGAGCAAGGTAATGAAATTGTGATTCCATAAGAAACAATGGACACTTGCCTGCTTTTTGCTTAGTTTCAGAATTCAGATAGGGTAATTCTCTTTAAGTCAAGCTATTAATTGCCCTTCATGCATTTGCTTTTGTGTGTTTTTGTCTACTTTTATGATCAATTTAAGTAGTTGAATGTTACATATGGCCTATTAGTTAATCTAAAATTTTAAAGTATACATTGCTGTGCATTGTTTTCAGGAAAAGAAATGAAGGAAAAAGTGGCAACAAAAGGAAAGATACTGATCTTGAAAAGTATGTTAGGAAGCTGAAGGGTGTCTATGGTGATGTGGAACAAGGTTTGATGGAAGTTACAGTTAATGTTTGTTTCATATATTGGAAAATAATAAATGGAGAAGTATTTAATTGGAAAAATGAACATCAAAATTTTTAACACAGTTTCATTTTAGTAGGTTCTTGCCCATTCATTTGCTGTTAAGGCTTTATATGTTTCTCTCTTACATATGGGTCTTTTAGCAAGGATTTTGTTTTAATTATTGGATGGAAGTCCATGTAAAATTCTTTGCTTACTTACTCCTTGGGTTTATTAGTTTAATCAGTGGATTCTGACTGTATGCTTGGCCATTGATTTTTCTCTGCCTTCTATCCCTTTTTATAAAGTGTACATTATCTTTTTGCTTATGTTCACATTTTTACTTTCTGTAGGATCTGATGATGAGTCTCGTAGAAACAAAGGTGTCGAAAGTATGTCAGAAGATCCTGAGGTTAATGATTCTGGACCAAGCGAAGGTTCTGAAACTGATGGAGATCTTGACTCATCTCATTCTGATGATGAGGATATAGAGATCAATGGTAGATCAAGTTCTGAGAATTTAGTGCATTTGAGGTCTGTTTATACTAAATATCTTTTTTTGGCCAATAACATTATATATCTCTTTTTTTTTTTGGTGTTAATTTTGTTCAACTCCAAGCGATTTGAAATTAAATTCAATTTGATGGCTAAAATAGTAGAGACAGGAGAGTATAAGTTTTTGCAATTGCTGTTGTGGATTTGATTATTAAGTTTAAAGTTTCTCTTTGAGTAAATAAATTCTATATCACTTCCACAATTGCATTATGTTTTATGTACCTGATGTAATTTCAATTTAAAAATATGGCAGCAAATAATGAGTGGAAATTACTATAGCAGTAGCGTGTAAATTGAAAAGCAGAAAACTGTGCTGTTTTCATTAATTACATTATGTGTTGTCATGGGGTTCCAGATTTTTCTAATTGTTCACCACTTGCAATGATGAGGTTGGTCATTTCTAGAACATTAAAAGAACTGCAGAATGTAAAATAACACAAAAAACCTAGTTTAATATGTTTTCGTGTTTTTACTCTCTGGTAAAGGACAAGGTGGAGTTTTCTTGATTATTGTGTTATCATCATCCTTGTTATTGTTATTTAATCCCCCCACCACCCTTCTTTTTTTCTATTTGGCAAACCATTAGAAGAGAGAGTGGAAGCGGAAAATAATAGATAACAATGCATTATTTGGTTTCATTCATTTTGGTGTTGATATTATTATTAATTTAATTATAATTTAAATGTGTAATTCTTTTATTATTAAATAGTGTGAACATTACAATGGATAAGTTTTGTAAAGAAGAATTTCATTTCTCAAACTAAAGTGTATCCCTCTAATTTTGCATCAATGTAACATTATTTAATAGTCTTGTTCATGCAAGGTTATTAATTTTGTAGTTACTAATGTTTGTGTTATTTTTTTTAATTCCCCAATGTGGCATTTGAAGTTTGACTTCTCAAGTCTTGCTGTATGAATATTGTCTTGGTATATTATTCTAGATCATACTTTGTAATGGTTTAAAATTTCGTTTTTCCTCCTGCAGCTCTTTTGATTTACATTTGCAACATAATTTATCAGAAGAAGAAATCAAGAATAATTTACCAGAAGAAGAAATCAACAACCAAAGGAATCAGGAATATCAGTGGGAGGTGCCTGCAATTGGCATGTCGAATTGCAAGTGGACTGGAACAGGGGAGAATATTTTAGAGGTATATTAACTGTATGATATTCTATTGCTATATGATATCCGACTATCTTTCTTTCAATGGTATGCTGTTGACCTTTTTTGAAAGAAATATTTAGTACAATTAGTGGTCTCAAGTTAGAAGAAGAAATGGTTGTCACAGAATGCTACTAATTTTTGTTGTCATGTTTATCCCCGTACTCTATTATCTTGACCTCAAATTATTGATGATAATATCTTTTAGTTTGAGAAAGCCTTGCAAATAGGTTATGAGTAACTCCTAATTATTAATTAGGAATAACTATTGATGTTTTGCTTTCAGTTTTTTTTTTTGGTTAAGGTTACCTTGTTCTATAGTGTACAATATTGAATGGAGTCAGTGATCCATTTACTTCACTCTTAGAGATTTTGATAAGTTGTCCTTCAGTTTCGATATTTAGTGGTTCTTTTTCAAATAAAAAAGCTGTATTTTGTGATGAATCTTTTTCTGTTATGTTTTTTTCCCTCTTGTTAATAACATTGTGCATGTGTTGCCTTTGTTGTAACTTGTAACCAATAACTTTATATTCTGTAAAATCATAATCTTATACTTGCATATACAAAATAAGTTTGGTCTGCATTTGGCTCAAGTACATGTTACATTCTCCTCTCCTGCTCTCTCTTTTAGGATCTGGATATCAATACTTGTGATGCTCTTAAGCCAAACTTGTACAAGCACTGGATGGATGTCTACCAGTCATCCGGAGGCAAGGCTATTAATTCACCTAAGCAAAAGATGTTTTTCTCCCTGTGTAAGTTTATTAAATCATTATGCATTTGGTGTTTTTGTTATTTTTTTCTTTGTTATAGGGATGATCAATATGCATTGGATTGCGCATGAAGGAATCATTTTTTTTTTAAATTAATTTCCTTATCGTCTTATGGGTATTGACTTCATGTTGACCTGGTTGCAGGCAGCAGCTATAGGGATATACTTCACTGTAACAAGAGACCTTTCTATCACAAGGGCCTCGATGATGCAAGCATGATGGATGCCTACATAATGCATTCTGTAATCATTTTTCCCTGTCATTTTATAAAAAATAACAGTTTGTTTCTGCCAGTGAAATGACTATTGTATATAATGTGCAGCTCAATCATGTCTTCAGAACCAGAGACCTTGTGAAAAAAAATGATGCAAAATTGGCCAAGCTTGGGGAGAGTGCTGATGGTGATAGATTTCGAGATCAAGGTTTTACTCGTCCAAAGGTGAAGGATCCTTGATGTTTTCTTTATAAACTATGACTGATAGTAATTTCACTAGGACTTTATTAATCACTGTTGCTCTGTTTGATTTGACATTCTACTTGTAGGTCTGCACTCCTATAATTTTGTCTGCTTTTCTTTATTTGATTGATTCCAATGACATTAGAAGTCAATGACTAATGAAGTGTCTGCTCTGGCTCTATTGCCGAGTGGTCAAATTGTTAGTTTGTTACAGTCTTCTGTAAGCTGGACTGCTGGAGCAAGCTTTTGTATAGACATCTCTAAGCATAGTGAACAAATCATTTCAATGTTAGTTTGTAATGTTTGAATGTGTAGTAATATCGTTTTCTCATATTGTGTTCCAGGTTCTAATTTTATTGCCATTTGCAAGTATTTTATTTCGTGTTGTAAAGAGGCTTATACAACTTACACCTGCATCTTGCAAGGTACTCTAGCTAAATCTCTTTCCCTTTTTATTATCTAATATATTTTGACTTATTGTAAATCTTTTTGCCAGTTGTCAAACACTGAATACAATATCAATGCATGTTTTAGGCTTGGTATCTTGCCTTAACGCTTAAGCTATTTAATCTGAATTGATATTGCATAAAATAGCTGGTTGCTGATTGACTTTTGCCTAAAGAATTTACTTAAAAGAATACATGTGCTGAGCCCTAAAAGAGAGGCTATAAATTAAAATTTAAAAAGCAAATGATATACTGATGAGTCATACTTTACTTAGGTGTTATCAACAGTTTGTAATCACATTTATCATCAGTCAAAAGAAGCAGATATGATATGATTTTCAAGTTTCAACTCTCTTGTATGAGGTTTTGTTTACCAAACTTCCTTTTGGCTGGAAAGGATGCCTTATACTAAGTTGAAGGATATATAATCTCTCTTCAGGAATCTAAACAGCTATTTATATTATTTTTCTCTCTCTGTATTGTGTTTTGGATTTAATGGTTCTTATCCTTCTGTCAAGCTTGTATATCTACCTAGAATATTGATTTTGCTTGCGTTCTAAGGTATAAAATTCCTCTTTCCTTTTCCTTTAGAAATATTATTATGTGAAAACCAAGAAATTAATTGGATACGTATTTTCTTATTAATAAGAGACAGCAAATAGCTTTTGCCTCTGATTGTTTATTGTAGCTTTTTTAATTATTCAAACATACAGATTTGTGGAGGGTGAGTCTTGGAGCAACGGTAAGGTGTTTTGCATGTGACTTAGAGGCCACATGTTCAAATGCCGCCCTTTATTCAAATATACATATTTGTCATTGTAGGTTAAGCTTTCTAATTCAATCATATATCTTTTATTTAAATTCAAATTTAATTTCAAGGATTGTGCAATTTTAAGCTCAGAAGACGATGTATAGGTGATCCTTTAAAGTTTTAGGCCAGATTATGTCAAGTGTTTGCTTGTACATGTATCTTTCTGCTCAAGTTTGTAATTTTTGTTGTCTTTCTTGCTTATTAATAATGTCAATCCTTATTTAGTGAGTAATTACTTAATGGTTCCCTTTTCTTTTTTCTCCTTCATTAAATTTATGTATGTACTTTTACATTAGGTCAGAAGGTAAACAATTCTCTAATGGTCTTTTTGATATTTCATGTTGTTTTCTCAGCTCAATGTTGAGCATATGGATCGTTTTTCCACTAAATTTGGAAGTGAAGAAGATGAAGGCAATGATGAGAAGGGTGAAAATGGCCAAGAATCTGGAAATGCTAAAGGTTCTGACTTTCAACTACTTTTTGGTGGAAATAATGAGGATGACTTCATGATTGGCATCAAGTTTACTAGGTAAGTTATATTTCTATGTTTAAATAGCATCGTTTATTCTAAATCCTTTTTTGAGACATGTGGAAGCTTAGTAGTTCATCATCAGAATTTGTCATTGGACTCATTACTAGAGAATGATTTTTTTTTTTGATAAAAAGAAGAGATTTATTGAAAAATGTGAATAAATACAAGTGAATACTAGAAGGAGGATAAGTCGTACAAAGAGAGAAAAAGAAACAGGACTCCAATTTAATGAAGCCTTCCAATCCCTTTGGAGATCCATAAGGGATAGCCCTCTAAAAGAAGAGTAAATTATAGTCCCTTCCCTTGAGATGCTAAAATTATATTCCCCTGCCCTTGAAAACCTACACTCACTTTCATCGAAAGTAAATGCCTTATATTTTTTCACTTAGTAATGCTGAGAATGGAGTGATGTGGTTAGTTAAATCCTGATCTATGCATATTAAATGCCCAGTCAACGATATTTTTCACTTATTGAGATGCTGAGAATGACCAATTAATACAAATAAAAAAAATTAAAACCAAAAAAACATTATCAAACCAAACCAATTCCTTGTTTCTCCTTTGCTTTACTGAACTGTCATGGGTGGCAATGAACAGTCATGCACAACCAACATTATGCAGTGATGTCACATTCTATCTCTCTGGCAATGTCAAAATTGACCGACAAGTCAGTAGACAGAGGGACTTCGTTAATAACAATTTTATCTGTAAGGAAATTAAGAATGGGCATTTATAAAGGACCAATTTGAGAAATATTCCATCTGTGAGGGACCAAAATGGGGTTTCAGTCAGTTTCATGATGTAGCAGTATCATGAATATAAGTGCAAAAGAGATCCAAATATGTTGTCTTGGAGTGCCTGTTTTTCATCCATTATCTAATTCTTCAGTTGTCATTCACAGCTTCTGTCTTGTACTTGTTTTGACATAAAGCAATATGAAGAAATTGTCAAGGATAAGATACATTCTATGCTTCCTTTTGTAGGAAGACAATCAAGTTGTTTAGTGATTTTCATACCTCAGACATCATTGTTGCTTCGCCAATGGCCTTGGCTATTGTAAGCAGTTTTCTTTTTAAATTTAATCTTTTATTTTATACATATTTGATTCCAGAGACCTTTTTGGCTATTGTCCTAGCAGTCTTGCTGCTAGGAAAGGAAAATCTAGAGTATACATTGAAACTGTTTTTTAAACTAATAATCTCTTCAAGGAATATACTGCTTGTATATGCTATTGACTTCAGACTGTTTTAAATGTTAGAAAATCGAAGAGGCTAAGATCAATAAGGAAAAAAATGTTGATTATCTTTCATCCATAGAGGTAAAGCATTGCCATTTTTTGAAGTTATGTGTTCATTATTTTGATTGCATATGTTACTACCTTCTATTTACAAATATGGTATAAAGTTAACAAGGTGTTAATTATGAGCAGGTTCTGATTATTGATCATGCAGATGTAATAGCAATGCAGGTATGTTAATGGTGTTTCTTTAGGAAGTATATCATTGGAAGTTTTGCAATCCTCAGCCCAAAATTTGAAAATTTTCTCTCATATATTGTTGAAATATATGGCAGAATTGGTTACACGTGGATAAAGTTATTGAAGGCTTGAATTGCTTACCATCTAAGCAGCCTGGAACTAACGTTATGCGGATAAGACCATGGTGAGTTATATATAAGATTTCATTAAAAGTACCTTTTATGTCCCCAAACTTCACACAAATTTTCACTCTTAATTTTTTTTGCGGTCAATTTTGTCCCAAAAGTTTCAAATTGTAATCGATTTCATACTCAAAATTTTGAATTTCGTCCTAACTAACACTTAACATCGTCCAAATTATTATCGGCAAATGATGGCATGACCATACATGTAATATTAATGTTAATTCATCACTCAAAATGATGTCATTTCTTCATATTAATGACAACTCATCACTTTAAAAATGTCGATTCTTCATATTAAAAAGAAGAATATGAATAAATGACGTCGTTTTGAGTGATGTGTTAGCATTAATATTACATGTGTAATGTCATGCCATCATTTGTTGTTAGTAATTTAGACGATTTTAGATGTTAGGACTAAATTCAAAACATTGGGGACAAAATTGATTATAATTTGAAACTTTTGGGACAAAATTGACTGCAGAAAAAGTTTAGGGACGAAATTGAAAATTGGTGCAAAGTTTGGGGACATAGAAGGTACTTTTGCCTAAGATTTCTTGTGCCTTTTGCTTCTATTCTTGCTTTTTCTATTTCTTTTTATTCTATGGCTCTACGCATGATTTTGATATTCTTATTTTTCTTGAATATTTTGAGGTCAGCTTATGCTTGTGCAAATGATTGTTTATATTGTATATTGGGCAGAAACTATGGCCACATCAAATGCCATGTGAGAATCAATAGGAATCTTGCACTGTTACTCCCTTTTACCTTTCTATGCTATTTTAGGGAAATTCTCAATACTTTGCTTATCACTTGTTCCTATGTCATTCTTCTTTTTTCTATTATAGAACCTTTACCATTAAAGATATGATATGCATTGCTTTTGTTCCAAGAATTTTGAAATAATTAAAAGTGTTTTCTGTCTAGGTACCTTGATAATCATGCTAAGCTTTACAGGCAAACAATCATTCTGGGATTTCATGCAAATCCAGGTAATGATTGTTCATTCTTCTAGCCAAGAACTTTGGAGCAATTTGCATGACTGGTTTTGTCTGTATGCTCTTTAGAGAAGTGCAGATGCTATCTATTGAACGTAGTTAAATGTATCAAGCATTTTTAAACCTTTTATTTTTATAATTCATCACTCTTCTGAAGGATTGTGATTGGTTGACCCCTTGGGTTATTTGATCTATTTGTTTGTATGCTGAGGCATAACTGGATTTTGCTAAAGTGTGTTTTGACTTGTCTTATTCTTATAGAAACACAGCAAGGTGTGTTATAACCTCTGCAGTTTCTTGTTGCAGATATAAATGGTTCATTCAACCACTACTGTTCTAATTACCAAGGGAAGGTATGTTACATAACTGGTCACACTTGACACTTCCTATACTTTGTAATGAGTTCAGGCTGGAAGATTTCTCTATAAATCAGTCTTAATTTAATATTTTCTACTTTTTTTTTTCTTAGGTTTTGTTTCACGCCTTGTGATGACCTATAAAGTTGTAATGAAGACTTTCTTATGATCCTTAATGTTATTTATTGATATTTGTAGGTGAAGCTGGTCTGTGAATACAAAGGTGTTCTGCACAAAGTGTTGCCCCAAATACGGCAGGTTTGTTCCTGATATGATTGTAGAGTGAGGATGTAATGGCTAAGTACCATTCTTTGCCTTCGCAATGGTTCCTCCAATTGTATGATTGTCTTCTTACTGCTGGTTGGATATTTTATCTCACACAGTGGTTAACCTAATGTGCAGTAGAAGTTGATTTTTATAGACTAACTTCTTTACAGTTATGACTTATGATATAGACTTGATTACTCCTTGTCATGATATGGTTTTTCTATTAAGTAGGTATTTTATAATTATTTTTTCATGACTTTTTTTGTTACATGCTTCTGTTTTCTTAATTATTTCGGGTGAATAAGTTTTAGGATTACTTTTTGTAGATTTGTACCTTATTTTTCATTTGTCCTAATTCTTCTCTAACTCTTCAACACTTGTAGATTTTTGAACGATTTAATGTTGATTCGATGGTAGATGCTGATGCCCGTTTTCATTATTTTGTCAAGAAGGTATGTATATTGAAACTATGGTTTTGGAAAATTTTTATACTGTGTTGTAGTATACCAGTTGCATTATTGTGCTTGTCTTCCCCTTTATTGGTCAAAATCCTCTGAAGGTAGCCCTCTCCCTGCAGTCGGCAAATTAGCTTTGATACCAAATGATAGAATCTAAGTGACTTGGGGAACCCTCCCTTAAAAACTAGCCATTGAGGGGGAAGAATCAAGCCATGTAACTTGTAAGTGCCATATGGGGCATCCCATACTACTTGATGTGGGACTTGGGATATTCATACTATCCCCGACCCCCATCAACTAGTAAGGGATTTTTTATAAAAAAAAAATCTCATTCTTGTCCTCACTACTGGTCTTAGTTTATTTAAATTTCATAACAATCCTATCAATTATCCATTCATGTTCCTGTCCCATGTGCATATGACACATCACATAGCTCTTCCAGGTTCATTTTGTCTCCTTTGCCTAGGCAAAGTTTACTTTGAAATTTTTTGGTGGAATATTTTCATGTTCATGTTATAATTTTATGTGATAAAAATTTAATTGTTATAATTAGTTCCCTTGGGACAGTGTAAAAAATACTTATCTGGTTTTTACTACAAATTTATGACATCATATTGATATGACATTAGTTTTTTTTAATAGAAATTGATATAACATTAGTAAATATATTGTCTTGCAGGTTTTCCCAAGGATCAAAGAATCTGATCAGGTTTCACTTTTTTATACCACTTTTTGCAATTTTTTGCTTTGGAGTAAGCTTTAATCTGGTTTGTGATTATACTAAAGATTTTATTTCATGATGAAACCTTTAATGCAGGGGGGAATTATGATATTTATCGATTCTATTTCCATATCTCGAGTTCGAAATTTTTTGATATCTCAGAATTCCTCTTTTTGTCTTCTTGAGGAGTAAGAAGTTGTTTCCATCTCTGTTCCATTATATTCTCGTGTTATTGTGGTTATTGATTGTTGATTATGAATTTTCAAAATGTTTTTATATAGCTCTTATGTTGCAGTCCGATTTATAAGGTGTGCTCTTTTGTTAATTTAGGTACACAAGACAAAGTGATATTTCCCGTGCACGTCTTTGGTTCTTTGAAGGAAAAAAGAAAATTATGCTTTACACTGAGAGAGCTCATTTTTACCACAGATATAAGGTTGCTCACATTGCTTATATAGGCTTTTTGTTTTATTATCTCTACCCTTTTTTTTTCTTCTGGGTTTGAAGTGCCTTGATTCTTGTTGGTTCCCAAAAAAAGGCAGTTATTCTTATACCTTCTGGTTATGTGTGAAGCTATGGCTTGCATTAGAGTATTGATGTTGATCTTATTTTGCATGGGATTTCTATTACATAAATAACTAGGGTTAGTTGAATAGATGGGTTTATGTGCATTATTCCAAGCGTGTTCTGTTTTTAAATATAAGATGTTATTAAAGAGAAATGAAAACACCAGGGGAGGGGAAAAAGCTGAAGAGGCTAAAAAAAATAAAGCTGTCCAATCTTTCTGCATATTGGAAATAGTGACTCCCTTAGGAGAACCAAACGTCAAAGTGAAGCAATAAACAATAACTCTATCCCATAACATATTTACAAGGAAAATATGCCATTGAAGATACGCCTCTTCAACCAAATGTGCCAAAAAATTGCATAAACTGCGCCCTGTGGCAAAATTTTCATTTACTTCTCACCAAAATATTGATTTATGCTTTTATGTATGAATGATAGTGAAGTTGTTATCTCCCTCTATCCTATTATTATTGTACACCATATTGTCAAACGTAGTTTAGATTTTTATGGCAGATTCGTGGTGTTCAGAATTTGATTTTTTATTCACTTCCAGAGAGAAAGGAGTTTTACCCTAAGGTGAGAGGTCTTTTGAAATTCAAAGTAGGACATTTTTTTTAATGTTGGTATGAATTTTCTTCATACCTTATTCTAATGTTCTCCAGATCAATAAAAACATAAATCAAGAATCATAACTGGTATCCTTTCCCCCCATCTCTTTTTCTTTTGCAGATTGTAAATTTTCTGGATGGATCTGACAATAAAGTGTGCTCTGTTCTTTTTTCTCGCTTTGACAAGCCCCGGGTAATACTTCACTCTCTTTGATGACCTTTTTCTGGTATGCCACATGCCTACTATTACATGGACTCCAATAAGAACATGCCTGCTTTTTAGTAGTGTTAACAATATACGGTGTGGTAGTTTTAATGTGAGTGAACTTGTTAACTGGATTTCTCTGTGATTGAGTCATTCCTAGTTGTAACTTGTAAATATGATTGTTGTTGATTCGAGTGAAGTATTCTTTGACAAAAGGCCTAGTGAGGTGGTACCTGAGATTAAGTAGTAGTGTAGTACAATGTAGTGGTATCGGCAGTGACATTTTGTGTCTTCTTTCCTATTTTTCTGCCGAATAGTGGGCATCATGAAGTCTGTTACTCTTCTTCTGTCGTCATTTATTTTTGGTTAAGTTACTTTCTTGGTCTCCAGAGTTCTTGTTAATTTCAACTCGGTGCCTTTAGTTTGAAAATTTGTAGGTAGGTCCCTGACAATAGACTTGCTTCTATTTGCTATTAAATTCCACTAATGTAGCAAAATTTGTGTTATCTAAACACTTAGTATGCATGATTTATTTCAGTAAGAGAGGTGGAAGTACACGTAGGAGTGAAATCCACTCACTTTTGGAAAAATTCTTAGGTGCACATCTTGTGCCACACTGCCGCCTCATTTGTACATTAGCCAATGATATATATATTTTTTTGATAGAAACATTAACCAATGATATTCAACTATATATTCTTATTTTATATATCATGTGGTCCCCTTAGTTTGAAATATGAAGAATTGAATGAACGTCATTGGTCAAATGCACAAGTAAGGTCGCATAAGATGTGCACCTAAGAACTTCTTGAAGATGGTACATTGGCCACCTTAGCAAAGTTTAGCTACACCTTGATGGAAGTCCATTGACAAGGGTCAAATCAAACAAAATTTTGAAATACCAGAAGGGCCAAATTGCAAATTTTAAAACAACAGGGACCAGTAGAATAAAGTAGCCTTTTCATTTTTCTTTTCCCTTGTGTTGACCTTCTGGGTTTATGTTTCAGCTGGAAAGAACTGTTGGAACTACAGCAGCCGTAAGGATGATACTTGCAGAGAAAAATGTTTTTGTTTTCGACGACTAGATAGCTTGCAACTATATATAATATATGTCACGTTACTTTTCTATAGAAAGGTGTTTTTATTTTGCTTCCATTTTTTCGCGGGGAGGCTCTTGCAAAGATTTTGACCAGAAGATGAAGGCAAAAAGGTTTTCACCCATTCTCTTGATCTCAAGTTATTCGTTGTTTTATTTATCTCAGCCTGAAGATAGAGTTTTGCGTATATACAGCAAACGAACATGTAAATGTTGTTTGAGTCTCGTAATTTAAGATCTGCCAATGTTAACTTAGAAATTTTGTTTATTGTAATACATAACATTGAAGTGGTAGTGAAAATGGTTATGTTTGACAAGCAATCTGTAGTTTTCATACAGTATTTTGTTGAAGAGTGATTAGGATAAAAGTTTAAGTAATATTATATATTTTTATTAGATTGTTTATCCGAATGGCATATTAAAATCTCGAAAACATTGTGGGAGGATAGTGCCCCCCCAATCTTGAATTTTATCTGGTTTACATAACCATGCTTTATATTTTCTACAGGATTGGAGTTAACAGTATAATTGCTTTCTTTCTTTTTTTCCTTTAATAAATTCATTTATAAATTTAAAATTGTTGGACTCAATTATTCCTATTAATGACTCTAGAATAAAATGGAATGGTATGAAGTTCTTTAAGGAATAGAATGTGTTAAGAAAAATAATTTTAAGAATTATTAGCTCTATAAAATGTAGATAAGAGATTTTTAGAAAAGTTTTTTATGTCTGACCAAAAAAAAAAGATTTTATGAGTGAGTTTGAGAATTAAAAGAAATAGGGTCAGGTATCTTTGGCATTCTTGTGCCCTTAATATTTGATAATATTTTACTTTTCAAGCAATTTATATTAAAATAGATAACGGTTGTGACTTATGTGATGTGATGTTAGAGAAAATCTTTTTTTGTTGTTGAAGATATGTTAATTTGTTAAGTTTGGCAAAAATAGTGAGTCTAAAGTGATTATTTCAAAATTTTAAGAGATGAAGGGTTAGAATAAATAATAGTATTTCATAATGATATAGAGGACGAAAGAAAATATGACATGGTATAAATGAATCTAATAAGATTTTCTTACCACATGTTATTTCACATCGGTCACAATCATTATCTATTTAATGGTATTAATGAAAATAATATAATTGCTCAAAAAATAAAAAGTATTGTTGACTGTAATCAAATGTTAAGAATACCAAAATTATTTTATCACAAAAAATATTTCTTTAAGAGTTTGCGTATTATAATATCTTTTTTATACTTTACTTATAATCCTCTCAAATAAAAATACAGGGACAAAATTAAAGAGGTAAGAGTGAAAGACCAAATTAAAAAAAAAAAAACCATGGCACAACTAAAGTTTACATCAGCTCTAACCTGTAGCAAATAAACATGCATAGAAATTTTTTTGAGAATTAAAAAAAAATGTAGAAGGTATGTACAAAAATAAAGTATAAAATCTCAATTAAACTAGGTCAATATATGAGGACGAAAATACATAATTTAACCTTGATAGTTGATTTACTTTTGGGTGTTTTGGGCGCTAAAAATGTTTTTAGCATAATTGGATTTGGTGATATTAGGGGTGTTCAACGGATTGAATTGGATGGAACAATTTTTTCAACTAATTCAATCTGGATTGAATAATAAAAACATTATCCAATCAATCCAGTAAAAATGCTTCATCCAATCCAATCCAATTCA
Source organism: Senna tora (assembly GCA_014851425.1). NCBI lineage: Eukaryota > Viridiplantae > Streptophyta > Magnoliopsida > Fabales > Fabaceae > Senna > Senna tora. Next base: position 9,032,585 of record CM026271.1, read on the forward strand.
GATTGGATTGAATTGGTTGATCGGTTTTCTATGTACAAAAAATAAAAAATAAAAATCACATATATTTTTCTAAGTCCCAAGTCCTAATATAAAGACTTAAAGACTACAAACTAAAATTAATAATTCAAGCACAATCCAAACAAAATAAAGACTTTTGAAGAGTACAAATTAAAATTAATAATTCAAACACAATACTAGTATTTAAAGAGTACAATCAAATTATTGCTTTTCAATTCTGAAAATTTGTAAGAGTGATGCTTCCAAGTCGATCATATTAACTGCAAATATAGAACAAATATCTTAATATATATTGCAAACATATATGAACCAATCAATTAGAACAAAAAACTTAATTACCTCAATCTTGCAACTTTCAAAGTAAATAGGACATCATCTAATTCCAACATACAAATAAAAAAATATAAGGTTAATTATATATATATATAATTAAAATATTAATAAATGGATTGGATGACACATATAGTAATCCAACAACCGATCCAATCCGATCGATTTTTCGTCTAAGCCATCCAATTAATCTAATCAAAGATCAGTTTTCGTTAAATTTTATTTAATCGAATTGGATCGGATCGATTGATATTGGATTGGATTAGATTTGAACACCCCTCCGTGATATGTCTTTGATATTGACTTATTGAGTAATTACTGTTACCACAAAATATATATATTCAGTAATCACTATTCACCAATCAATATTCAGTTTTTGACGGTTCACATTTCACAAGGACTCGAATGGAATATAAATATTCACCAGGGACAGAAATGGACTTTTCACATTTACACGAAAACTAGGGTTCCCAAGTGGCACCTATATATAAACCAGTAATTCCTGAACGAGACTCCTTCACTGAACTTTTGCTCTGAGTCTTCTTCGTTTGCGGTTGTACTTAGAGAAGCCATGGGAGTTTTCACATTCGTCCTTCACAACGCCGGCGGCGAATGGACCGCCAAGCAGCACGAAGGTGACATCGAGGCCTCCGCTGCCTCGACCTTCGAGATCCAAAGGAAGCTTGTTCAGTCCGCCCTCGCCGTCGATTCCTCCGGTGCCGTTCAGTCCTCTTTCTCTTACGTTACCCCCAAATCTGCTGTTTTTCAGGTACTCTGCTTTTTCTTTGTTCCCCTTGGTTTTCTAATTTCCGATCCGATTGGTTTACGAGTGTCCGAATATCATAGCTTTTTGGTGTAGTGCATGATGTGATGATGTTTATTATATTTAGATTCTGTAGCATATACTAGAAATTTGAGTTTGGAAATTTTACATGTTTTGATCTTCTTTCTATAATTTCGTATTATATTTTTATCAAAATGTTCTTGTGAATTCATGCTTTAGATTGGCGTCTTAAGCTGGAATTGTTGATGAGGCACGATTAATATTTACTGTTACTAAGGATTTCAGTTATCTTCTAGTTTTCTACAGCAGTACTTTGTGTTGTGTCTGTAGTTGTTTATACTATTAGTCAAATGCTTTTTTATTTCTATTTGGATTCAACGTTTCATTTTTTGACGATTATGAGAATAGCATTTGAAGCTGAAATGTGTGTTCTAATGTAATACTAGTTTAATTAATTCACTTGGTTATTTATTCAGGATTTGTTTGGGAGTTTTGAAGAGAATAGAATGTGATGGAATGGGTTAAACAAACCATTCCTATCATTGGAAGTATTAAAAGAATGTAGGTGGTGGTGGTGTTGTTTGAAAATTGGGGTATTGATGGTTTAGGATGGCCATACTAAACCATCATAAATGGTCCATCCCATTACTTATTTAAACATCCAACTAAGGGCTCAAACCACCTCACCTCACACCACTCTCAAGCCGTCGTCCCAACCAAGCCCTTATTTGTTGGAATTAAACTCTTGGTTTACTTTTAAGAATGTGTTTGGTATGCTTCATATGATAATTGAAAAATGACATAGAATGATATAACTATTACTTTTACAAAATTGAATCCAGCTAAAATATGGACACCAACAAAAAATGTTCTCATTTTATGAAACTGATACGTTGCTTTGACACCCATAGTCTTAATATCTTTGTACTAGGCATAAGGATTAAGGCCTATCTAGATATAGCTATATACTAAATGCCTTCAAAATATAGGTAGATGTCCGATTTAAGACTCCTTGAAATTTATGTATGACATCTTTTTTTTATTGATCACTGATCAGAGCACTGCCTTTTTCCAATTTCTTTATTCAGGTTGTCGTGGGCGGTGCAGTATTTGTTGGAGGTGGTGCAGCTGTAGCTGCTGCCCCTGCAGGAGGTGCTGCCCCAGCTGGTGATGCTGCCCCAGCTGCACCAAAGAAAGAAGAAAAGGTTGAAGAAGAGGAGGAAGACGACGATTTTGGGATGTCACTTTTTGATTAGATCTTTCATTTACTGAAATTTCTGTGCTTTTAAACTCAATTTTTATGGAAACGTGATTTAGTTTTTTAGAAGTGGGCGTATTGGACTTGGTACGATCATGAACACTTGGTACCTTGTTTGGAAGAAGAATTTTGCGTTGAGACATCAAACAATATTAGTAATAGTATGGTTTTTTTTGGGTACCGCAGAGCAAAATTTTGAATTTGAGATTATCATGCTAGGCAAATTTCCACTTTGAAAATATTATTGGAATTCAATTTCAACAATGGAAATTTTCCTTGGGTTTTATTTGATTTTTGAAGACATTTTAGCTCTAATATTATTTGAATTCAACTTCAACAATGGAATTCATCTTTGAAAAAAAAAACAAGTATAAGCTTTTTTTCATTTTGCTTCTAATTTTTGAAATACTATACTAATTTCTATCTTTTAAAATATTATCCTTGTGGCCAAATTCTATTGTTTTTCGTTTAATTCACATAGAACATTAGTTCCACCAAATTGAAAATAAATTCAAAATTAGTTACCTCTAAAATTATAGAAGGAATCTTTAACTAAGAAAAGAACAAGAAGTGAATGTGCTTCCTCAAGGAAAAAAAAAAGTGCTTCGGTGGATACAATTACAAAAGAGAATAAACGTGTTGTAATTGAATGCAAATGCTGTTTTTATATACCAAATACCTAAATTTCATTGTCATTTTTTTCAGAAGAGGCTAAAAATTAAGAAGAGTTAGCCGCTTTCTCTCTTCTCTCTACGTTGGTTCTTCAATTAGTTTTTTTTTGTTGCCAATTTTTGGCAGCCCTCCCTATTTTTCTTCTTCTTTTGTTACTTTCGTTACGTTTTATAAATAAGGTAGATATTCATTCCCCAAATTTTGGTGGTGATTTTCTTCCAGATTTACTTCTGAGTTTTTTAGTCCTCTCTTGTGAGAGTGTAGTCTCTCATTGTTAGATCGATTCAGATCTAGTAAGTGGAGCTTGTTTTATTTTTGTGTGTATTTATTTTCTTTTGTGAATTTTTTTGACAATCAGGTGATTCTGGATTCAAGATTTGTTATAATCATATCTAAATCTACGAATCATCTATGTTAAAAAATTTTCACTCGTTAATCATGATGTTGGAAGAGCCTACGACAATTTCAACTTTGAAGATTACTTCAGATCTAATATGCAGGAGTTATAAGAGTAACAACTCTGTTGGCAACACCAAGGACGGTGAAATTTTTCATCCTGAAGAAATAGGATCAACTGAGCTTACACTTTGTTTACGTAGTTCAATAATTGTTAGGGTTTATTCTTCAGTATTATTAGATTGGAGTTTTCTAAATTATTATAAGTGTCGTTTGACTTTTTTTACAATATAACGAAGCTTTAATGTTTTTTTATAAAAAAAAATACAATAAATTATACTTTCATAAAAAAAAAATGGCTAAAGTATTGTTTTGGTCCTCAATGTTTGCATGAAGTTTAATGATGGTCCTCAATGTTTCAAAAGTTTAATGTTGGTCCTCAATGTTTTTTTTTTGGTTGATTTTGGTCCTCGAACGTAACACCGTTAACTTTTGCCGTTAAGTGATGACGTGGCAGGCTGATGTGGCACACCCTCTCTCCTACGTGTCATATTTTAATGACGTGGCATGCCACATCATCCATCTTGGCCACATCATCATCTTCTTCATCTTCATCTTCTTCAATCCTCTTCCTCTTCCTCCTTCTTCTTCTCCTTCTTCTTCTTCATCATCATCCCCACCACCACCACCCCACCGCCGGTACCACCACCACTGCCGGTGTCAGCACCGCTGTCGTTGCCGCCGCCACCGTCGCCGTTGCCGCCGCCACCGTCGGAGAAGCCATTGCCGAGAAAAGGCAAGCTTTTTGCAGCTTTCACACGTCCAAGGCTTCTGTTTCTTGATGAGCCAACTAGTGGGCTTGATAGTGCAGCTTCATACTATGTTATGAGAGCAATAGCAAGACTTGGTCACAAAGATGGGATTCAGAGAACCATCATTGCATCAATTCATCAGCCTAGTAGTGATGTTTTTCAGCTTTTTCATAATCTTTGCCTTCATAGCAAAAAGCTTGCCTTTTCTCGGCAATGGCTTCTCCGACGGTGGCGGCGACAACGGCGACGGTGGCGGCGACAACGGCGACGGTGGCGGCGACAACGGCGACGGTGGCGGCGGCAACAGCAGCGGTGCTGACACCGGCGGTGGTGGTGGTACCGGCGGTGGGGTGGTGGTGGTGGGGATGATGATGAAGAAGAAGAAGGAGAAGAAGAAGGAGGAAGAGGAAGAGGATTGAAGAAGATGAAGATGAAGAAGATGATGATGTGGCCAAGATGGATGATGTGGCATGATGTGGCATGCCACGTCATTAAAATATGACACGTAGGAGAGAGGGTGTGCCACATCAGCCTGCCACGTCATCACTTAACGGCAAAAGTTAACGGTGTTACGTTCGAGGACCAAAATCAACCAAAAAAAAAACATTGAGGACCAACATTAAACTTTTGAAACATTGAGGACCATCATTAAACTTCATGCAAACATTGAGGACCAAAACAATACTTTAGCCAAAAAAAATTAAGAAGAGTTTTTTGAGAGAAAAAACAAAACCTGAAGTTTAGTGTATGCCAAATCACTATATCTATACCCATATCACTATATAGATAGATGGTTAAAACTTCATTTTGGTCTTTTAATTCCAGCAAGATTTAAATTAGTCCTTAATGTTTTTCATAAGTTTTATATCGGTTCTTTTGTCCATGTCCGTTATTTTCTTCCATACTGATATGATATGCTGAGGTGGACTTATTATTTCTCATACGTATTTTTACTTGTTGATGTGACATGTTTAGGTGAACTTTTCTTCCTCTTCTTTCTATTCTCGTTTCGATTCTAAATATCTTAAGTCAACCATTCACAACTTCTTCCCCTGCAATTGTGTCACGTTTCCATGGGGTTGGAAGAATGGTCGAACCAAGTTAGAGGATTGAAGTGTCTTCTACTGTGTACTCAAAGTGTTTGGGTTTAAGCACCAACCAAGTTAGAGGATTATCAAGGCCAAAATCTTTATGGCAATGCAACGAAGGAGGCTTGGGCATTTAATTTTTGTGTTTGGAGATTTGCCATTTCAAAAATTGGATTTCTAAAAAGCAAAAAATTGATTGAAGAAGTAAGTGATTTGTATATATTATTATATTTGGTTATTTTATAGTAAAACTACTTTTTATACAATTTTTCAAGCACAAAATGCTTGTCTACCAATAGAAATACCTTTATACTAAATTTTTTAAATACAAAATACTTCTCTCTCACAATTATTTTTAACTCCATTTAAGAAAATTTCAAACTAAGCAATTTATATATTATAATTTTATAAAACTATAATTATATATATATATATATATATATATATATATATATATATATATTGATTTATATTAATATTGCTTTGGACATTTTAGTATCACACAAGCAAAGTATAATACCAAGAAAAATAACTTCACAACTAAAAGAAACTACTTAATAAATAATTTTCTACGCATAACTTCCCATGAAATTTGAGAAAAGCATTGGAGATACACAAAAGAAACAAATTATTATTATAAAAGCGTAAAAAAATGGCTTTGCAGATTTTTGGTGTTACAATAGTAAAGTATAACACCAAAAAATAACTTTCCTAACTTCACAACTCACAAGTATAACTTTCCAATAAATAATTAACTCACCAATAAATAACTACAAAAAAACTTCTCTTTACATATTTTTAGTGTCACAAAAAAAAGTGTGACACTCAAAAAATAACTTCTCAAGTATAACTTTTCAATAAATAACTAATATATATATATATATATATACAATCACATGCATGTCCAGCCCCTAGTTAGTATCTATATTAATATGACTTTGTAGATTTTTTATTTCAAACAAGCAAAACATGACACACAAAAAAAAACTTCTCCAACTTTACAACTCACAAGTGTAACTTTTCAATGAATAACTACAAAAAAATTCCCTTTGTAGATTTTTATTATCACAAAAAAAAGTGTGACACTCAAAAAATAACTTTTCAAGTATAACTTTTCAATAAATAACTAATATATATATATATACTAGAGGCTTCGCATGCACCTACGTGCATACATGTAATTTATTCTTAAATTTTTTAAAAATATAATATAAAATAGTTATTATATTTTAAAATTATTAAAAATATAATATTCGATAATTTTAAAATTTTAAAATTTTAAATAGAATTTTTATCATAATTTAAAATAAAAAAATTAAAAAATGAGAAGTTATGCCCTTCTCCATTTTTTAGTAACCACCTAGCATATTTGTTTTCTCTCTCCCACATCCTCCAATCATATTATTTTTTTTGTATTTTTTAATTATAAAATATAGCTATAAATATAGATTTATTGTGAAATTGGTTATTTATTGGGAAGTTGAGGGGAAGTTATTTTTTTGGTGTCACACTTTGCTTGTGTGACACCAAAAACCCCAAAGCCATATATATATAGATATATATTAATAATAATCTTATATTATATTAACTTATCAAAAAAAAATTTTATATTATATTCTAAAAATTAAAAAGGTATAAATAACATGCACGTATGTGCATATCTCAGCCTCTAATATATTAATATGGCTTTCCAGATTTTGGTATCGCAAAAATAAAGTGTGACACTAACAAAATAACTTCCCCAACTTTACAAGTGTAACTTTCCCATAAATAAAAAACTTTTCAATAAATAAAGAAAAAAAATTTCAAGTATAACTTCCCAATAAATAACTAATATATATATATATATATATACATATATATAGTAATAACAATTTTATATTAAATTTTTAAAATTAAAAAAAATCAATAACATGCACATATGTGTATGTGTAACTTCTAGTATATTAATATGACTATTAAATCTTTTGCATAGTTGTTCAAAATAGTTTTTTAAATTACATAAAAAATATTTATTTAAATAATTAAAAAATAAAAATATATTAAGGGTTTGCTCACTTACTAGAAATGCATTCCATGGAAATGAAAAAAAGTAAGTGGAGTCCACTGGATCCTACTTACTTTTTCACTTTTTCATTTTCATCAACTTTAAAAAAAGAAAAAAGAAAAAGAAAATACAAAACATCTATTATACTCCTTTGATTTGACATGATTTGACACAATTATAACTTTCTTGTTTTTTTATTATTTTAATATAAGGGGTAAAATGATCATTTTAACATATTCTCATTCCATTACCAAACTTTTATTACTAAACACATCAAATGCATTTCGTTTTCGTTTTCGTTTCTATTTCCATTTCCATTTCTGCCTAATGAACATGTCTATGGGAGAAGATAATGAAACAAATAAGAATAATGATAATTTATTATTATATTTTAGAAATTAAAAAAAAATCTGAAAAATTCAAAGAATAACGTACATGCATACAAATGCATGCAAATGGATAAATACCGGCAAACGCAAATTATTTTCTATCTAGACCTTGTAGGTAAGACATATATGCATTATAAGATTTCACGTAGGCAAGAGACGTAAACTTCATTGTGAATTTTCTTTTAAAGCCTAAAAGTTAATTAGAGTTTTCTAAAAGAAAAAAAACCTAAAGTTTAGTGTATGGTTGTATGCCAAATCATTATACTCATATCACTATTGTCAAATATGGACCAATATAAAATTTTGTATAACTTTAAAGTATATGATGAATTTTAAAATAAATAAGACATTTTAAAAGAATACGAATTCCATTATTATAAAAGAATAATTACACTTTGTAAGAATTATGATACCCCAACCATCTATTTCAGGGTATTCCTCTTCTATCCATTTTATAGTTTAGACAAAAAAATAATTACAAGAACTATTGGTATTCCCCGCCCATCCGTTTTACGGTCTAGGCTAAGAATAACTGTTTTTGTTACAAGATACAAATAAAGTACAAGATCCTAATTTCCTATACAAAATTCTATTTCCTAATATAGGTAACGCCTGCAGCATCTTTTGATAGTTGCTCAGAAAGTGCAGGCGCTGCACAATGCCAAACGTAACCACTATCTCTGCTTTTGGATCCCATTTTTGCAAGATAATCCGCGCATTGGTTTCCTTCTCTCAATGTGTGAACTAATCTTACTTCCCATTCTCTTCCAAGTAACTCGCGGATTTTTTTTATCATAGATCTATATATATGAACATCAGTGGCCCATTCCACTGATTGAAGGGCATCTCTTGAGTCTGATTCACATATAACCTTTTTACATCCCTTCTTCCATGCAAGCTCGAGACCATATTTTATGGCGAAGAGTTCAGCGTATAAAATATCACTGAATCCAATGGAAACTGAGAATCCAGCGATCATTGCACCATTTGAATCCCGTATAAGTCCTCCTATTCCGGACTTACCAGGATTGCCCCTTGAACTACCGTCAACGTTGATCTTGAATGTTCCTGGAGCTGGTGCTTCCCACTTAACTAAACGTATTGGTTTTGTTGTTTTAACGGCGTGATGAGAAACAACTCTTTCATTCGTGACACAAGCCATATATATTACTTAGAATGATTATATATATATATAAACTAAGATTAACGTAACGCGTTCTTTTCAAAGAATACCCACAACAACGAAGAACGAATTAAAGGGACTGTGATATGAGTATATAAGAATGATATAGAGGTGGCTTGATAAGAATGGCCGGAAATTTGATGTACAAAGAATGAGGAAAAGATGAACGAAAGAAAAGCTTTGAGTTTTCTTGTATATCATGCGCAATGAAACAAGTGATATATGAGCGTGTGATACGTATTTATAATTTTTTTTAGATATAATAATGGATAAGCCGCAGATTAGATTTGGACAAATCTTGAACACTTTTAATTAAGACATTAAAAATATATTAATAAGAGTATAGTTTTTGTTTTGGGTACGGCAGAGCAAAATCTTGAATAATTTATATGTTTATTCATTATGGTTTCAACTTTCAAGTTTTAAAATAAAAAATAATTATCTTATAATTTCACATTTACTGCTGATTTTCTTTTAAAATTTATATTAATCTGTTTGTTAAGTTTTTTGATGTCGCACATTTTTGGTGTATTAAAACTTATTTTATAATTTAAAAATAAAATAAAATATATGATGTGATAAAATAAAATGAGATAGAAAAAATAAAAATAATGGATAAGGTAGTTACAAAAAGAACTTGTTCACTTACTAAAAATGTATTCTACCGAATGAAAGTGCTCAAAGAATAAAATACATTTTATTATTTGAAAATTAATAGTAATCATAAAAAAGTAAATGAAAATAAAATTTTAATCAGCACATTAGTTTTCTTCTCCCAAAGTATGAACCAAAACCAATTATATTTATCATTTTCTTTTTTTTATTGATCACTGATCAGAGCATTGCCTTCTTCCAATTTCTTTATTCAGGTTGTCGTGGGCGGTGCAGTATTTGTTGGAGGTTGAAGAAAAGGTTGAAGAAGAGGAGGAAGACGATGATTTTGAGATGTCACTTTTTGATTAGATCGTCATTTACTGAAATTTCTGTGCTTTTAAACTCAATTTTTATGGAAACGTCTTTAGTATTTTAGAAGTAGGCGTATTGGATTTGGAAGAAGAATTTTGCATTGAGACATCCAACAATATTAGTAATAGTATGGTTTCTTTTCTTGGGTTACCGCAGAGCAAAATTTTGAATTTAAGATTATCATTCATGCCAGGCAAATTTCCGCTTCGAAAATATTATTGGAATTCAACTTCAACAATGGAAAATTTTCTTTGGTTTTATTTGATTTTTGAAGACATATTTTAGCTCTAATATTATTGGAATTCAACTTCAACAATGGAATTCATCTTTGAAAAAAAACAAGGTTAAGCTTTTTTCATTTTGCTTTTTATTTTTGAAATATTAAACTAATTTCTATCTTTTAAAATATTATCTTTGTGGCCAAAGTCTGTTATTTTTCGTTTAATTCACATATGAACATTAGTTCCACCAAATTGAAAATAAATTCAAAATTATAGAAGGAATCTTTAACTAAGAAAAGAACAAGAAGTGAATGTGCTTTGGTGGATACAATTACAAAAGAGAATAAATGTGTTGTAATTGAATGCAAATTCTGTTGTTATATACCAATTACCAAATACCTAAATTTCATTGTGATTTTTTCAACAGAGGCTAAAAATTAAGAAGAGTTTTTTGAGAGAAAAAACAAAACATGAAGTTTAGTGTATGCCAAATCACTATATCTATACCCATATCACTATTGCCAGATGAAAATAAATTTTTGTATATAGATAAATCTTAATAGGTCAAAGCTCTATTTTGGTCCTTTAATTCTAGCACAAGTTTTAAATTAGTTATTTATCTTTTAAAAGTTTTAAATAAGTTCTATATCGGTTCTTTCGTCCACGTCCGTTATTTTCTTCCATGCTGATGTGGACTTATTATCTTTCATGCTGAAGTGACTTTTCTTCCTCTTCTCGTTTCGATTCTAAATATCTGAAGTCATCCATTCACAACTTCTTCCCCTGCAATTGAGTCACGTTTCCATGGGGTTGGAAGAATGGTCGAAGTTGAACCCCAGTCGTTGCTAGTGTATGATCCTAAGTTTGGATCCTCTAAAGTTAAAAAAAATTAAAAATTAAAAATAAAAAAAAAACATGCAAGAGATAACTTCAGAAACTTCAAGAAATTTCAACTTTAGAGGATCTGCTCTCGTATGATCCTCGTACCCCACTGAAACCTCCATGGAATCATAGTAGAGTGAGATTCCGACATTGGGGCTGTATGTATGTTCTGATGGTGAAATCGAAGTTGGCATAGAGGTGATTTGCGTCGGTTAAGTTAAAATATTGGATTGAAGTGTCTTCTACTGTGTACTCAAAGTGTTTGGGTTTAAGCACCAACCAAGTTAGAGGATTATCAAGGCCGAAATCGTTATGGCAATGCAACGAAGGAGGCTTCGGCATTTTTGAGTTTGGGATTGGCCATTTCAAAAGGTTGCTTCTTGAAATTGGATTTCTAGAAAGCAAAAAATTGATTGAAGAAGTAAGTGATTTGCATATATTCTAGAAAGCAAAGTATGACACCAAAAAAAATAACTTCCCCCTCAACTTCTCAATAAATAATCAAGTATGATAGGTGGTTACTAAAAAAATGGAGAAGTGCATAACTTCTCATTTTTAAATTTTTTTATTTTCAATTATGATAAAAATTCTATTTAAAAATTAAAAAATTTTTAATTTTTAATGATTTTAAAATATAATAACTATTTTATATTATATTTTTAAAAAATTTAAGAATAAATTAAATGTATGCACGTAAGTGCATGCGAAGCCTCTAGTTTATATTAATATTGCTCTAGACTTTTTGGTATCACACAAGCAAAGTGTAAACACCAAGAAAAATAACTTCACAACTAAAAGAAACTACCTAATAAATAACTTCACATGAAATTTGAGAAAAACATTGGAGAAACACATAAAAAAACAAATTATTATTATAAAAGTGTAAAAAAATGGCTTTGCAGATTTTTGGTGTCACAAAAGTAAAGCATGATACAGAAAAAAAAAACTTTCCCAACTTCACAACTCACAAGTGTAACTTCCCAATAAATTTTAACTCCCCAATAAATAACTACAAAAAAACTTCTCTTTACATATTTTTAGTGCCACAAAAAAAAGTCTGACACACAAAAAATAACTTCTCAAGTGTAACTTTTCAATAAATAGCAAATATATATATATATACTAGAGGTTTCGCATGCACCTTCGTGCATGCAATCTATCATTAATTTTTTTAAAATATAATTATTATATTTTAAAATAATATATTTCATAGTTTTTAAAATTTTAAATTAGAATTATTATCATAATTTAAAATAATAATTTAAATTATGGGAAGTTATTTATTTTCCCACTTTTTTTAGTAACTACCATCATATATGTTTTCTCTCTCCCACCAACTTCCTCACTTACCTCTCCTCCAATCAAATTTTTTTTTGTTATTTTTTAATTAGAAAATATGGCTATTTTGTGACCCCAATGACCAGAAGGGGTCACAGCCATATTAATATAGATATATACACTAGATGTTTCACATGCACACACTTGCATGTCAATTTTTTTTAATTTAGAAAATATAAAATAAATTATGATTATTATTATTATTATTTATAAAATAATAAATTAAAGATTAAAAAGTTATTTTCCTTGATAACTACCATAATTATTTATCACTACCACTATTCTCCTATTTTCTCTTTCCCATGATCTTCTCATATCATCTTTTTATTTTTATTTTTTAATTAATTAAATGGTTATTTTGGTAGACCGTTGACGGGAACGATCCACAGTCATATAAATATAGATATGCGCATGCATGTCCAGCCCCTAGCTAGTATCTATATTAATATGACTTTGTAGATTTTTTATTTCAAAAAAAGCAAAATATGACCCCAAAAAAAACTTCTCCAACTTCACAACTCACAAGTATAACTTTTCAATAAATAACTAATATATATATATATATATATATATATATATATATATATATATAGTAATAATAATCTTATATTATATTAACTTATCAAAAAAAAATCTTATATTATATTCTAAAAATTAAAAAGGTATAAATAACATGCAAGTATGGGCATGTCCCAACCTCTAGTATATTAATATGACTTTGCAGATTTTGGTGTCGTAAAAACAAAGTGTGACACTAACAAAATAACTTCCCCCAACTTTATAAGTGTAACTTTCCCATAAATAAACAATTTTTCAATAAATAATTAAAAAAAATTTCAAGTATAACTTCCCAATAAATAACTAATATATATATATATATATATAGTAATAACAATTTTATTTTAAATTTTTAAAATTAAAAAAAAATCAATAACATGCACATATGTGTACGTGTAACTTCTAGTATATTAATATGACTATTAAATCTTTTGCATAGTTGTTCAAAATAGTTTTTTAAATTACATAAAAATAATTATTTAAATAATTAAAAAATAAAAATATATTATGGGTTTGCTCACTTACTAGAAATGCATTCCATGGAAATGAAAAAAAGTAAGTGGAGTCCACTGGGCCCCACTTACTTTTTCACTTTTTCATTTCCATCAACTTAAAAAAAAAGAAAATATCTATTATACTCTTTTGATTTGACATGATTTGACACAATTATAATTTTCTTGTCTTTTTATTATTTTAATATAAGGGGTGAAATGATCATTTTAACATATTCTCATTCTATTACCAAACTTTTACTACTAAACACATCAAATGCATTTCGTTTTCGTTTCTGTTTTCATTTCCATTTCCATTTCTGCCTAATGAACGTGTCTATGGGAGAAGATAATGAAACAAATAAGAATAATGATAATTTATTATTATATTTTAAAAATTTTAAAAATATATCTGAAAAATTCAAAGAATAACGTACATGCATGCAAATGGATAAATAACGGCAAATGCAAATTATTTTCTATCTAGACCTTGTAGGTAAGACATATATGCATTATAAGATTTCACGTAGGCAAAATACGTACACTTCATTGTGAATTTTCTTCTAGAGCCTAAAAGTTAATTAGAGTTTTCTGGAAGAAAAAAAACCTAAAGTTTAGTGTATGGTTGTATGCCAAATCATTATACTCATATCACTATTGTCAAATACGGACCGATATAAAATTTTGTATAACTTTAAAGTATATGATGAATTTTAAAATAAATAAGACATTTTAAAAGAATACGTATTTCATTATTATAAAAGAATAATTACACTTTGTAAGAATTATGATACCCCAACCATCTATTTCAGGGGTATTTCTCTTCTATCCATTTTACAGTTTGGACAAAAAAATAATTACAAGAACTATTGGTATTCCTCGCCCATCCGTTTTACGGTCTAGGCTAAGAATAACTGTTTTTGTTACAACATACAAATAAAGTACAAGATCCTAATTTCCTATACAAAATTCTATTTCCTAATATAGGTAACGCCTGCAGCATCTTTTGATAGTTGCTCAGAAAGTGCAGGCGCTGCACAATGCCAAACGTAACCACTATCTCTGCTTTTGGATCCCATTTTTGCAAGATAATCCGCGCATTGGTTTCCTTCTCTCAATGTGTGAACCAATCTTACTTCCCATTCTCTTCCAAGTAACTCGCGGATTTTTTTTATCATAGATCTATATATATGAACATCAGTGGCCCATTCCACTGATTGAAGGGCATCTCTTGAGTCTGATTCACATATAACCTTTTTACATCCCTTCTTCCATGCAAGCTCGAGACCATATTTTATGGCGAAGAGTTCAGCGTATAAAATATCACTGAATCCAATGGAAACTGAGAATCCAGCGATCATTGCACCATTTGAATCCCGTATAAGTCCTCCTATTCCGGACTTACCAGGATTGCCCCTTGAACTACCGTCAACGTTGATCTTGAATGTTCCTGGAACTGGTGCTTCCCACTTAACTAAACGTATTGGTTTTGTTGTTTTAACGGCGTGATGAGAAACAACTCTTTCATTCGTGACACAAGTCATATATATTACTTAGAATGATTATATATATATATATAAACTAAGATTAACGTAACGCGTTCTTTTCAAAGAACACCCACAACAACGAAGAACAAATTAAAGGGACTGTGATATGAGTATATAAGAATGATATAGAGGCGGCTTGATAAGAATGGCTTGATAAGAATGGCCGGAAATTTGATGTACAAAGAATGAGGAAAAGATGAACGAAAGAAAAGCTTTGAGTTTTCTTGTATATCATGCGCAATGAAACAAGTGATATATGAGCGTGTGATACGTATTTATAATTTTTTTTAGATATAATAATGGATAAGCCGCAGATTAGATTTGGACAAATCTTGAACACTTTTAATTAAGACATTAAAAATATATTAATAAGAGTATAGTTTTTGTTTTGGGTACGGCAGAGCAAAATCTTGAATAATTTATATGTTTATTCATTATGGTTTCAACTTTCAAGTTTTAAAATAAAAAATAATTATCTTATAATTTCACATTTACTGCTGATTTTCTTTTAAAATTTATATTAATCTGTTTGTTAAGTTTTTTGATGTCGCACATTTTTGGTGTATAAAAACTTATTTTATAATTTAAAAATAAAATAAAATATATGATGTGATAGAATAAAATGAGAGAGAAGAAATAAAAATAATGGATAAGGTAGTTACAAAAAGGACTTGTTCACTTACTAAAAATGTATTTTGCCGAATGAAAGTGCTCAAAGAATAAAATACATTTTATTATTTGAAAATTAATAGTAATCATAAAAAAGTAAATGAAAATAAAATTTTAATCTGCACATTAGTTTTCTTCTCCCAAAGTATGAACCAAAACCAATTAAGTTTATCATTTTCTTTTTTTTATTGATCACTGATCAGAGCATTGCCTTCTTCCAATTTCTTTATTCAGGTTGTCGTGGGCGGTGCAGTATTTGTTGGAGGTTGAAGAAAAGGTTGAAGAAGAGGAGGAAGACGATGATTTTGAGATGTCACTTTTTGATTAGATCGTCATTTACTGAAATTTCTGTGCTTTTAAACTCAATTTTTATGGAAACGTCTTTAGTATTTTAGAAGTAGGCGTATTGGATTTGGAAGAAGAATTTTGCATTGAGACATCAAACAATATTAGTAATAGTATGGTTTCTTTTTTTGGGTTACCGCCGAGCAAAATTTTGAATTTGAGATTATCATCCATGCTAGGCAAATTTCCACTTTGAAAATATTATTGGAATTCAACTTCAACAATGGAAAATTTCCTTTGGTTTTATTTGATTTTTGAAGACATATTTTAGCTCTAATATTATTGGAATTCAACTTCAACCAATATTGTAATAAACCGGACCGGACGGTCCGACCGGTTCAACCGCCAACCGAATACAAAGGCGAGTCTCTTGGACAAAAAAAACCGTTTTTCTAGTTGGACCGGATTTAACCGGGGTCCAACCGGTCCAATTTTATTTTTTTAAAAAAATTAAAATAAAAAATAACATAAAAAAGAAATTAGAGAAATCTTAAAATTTAAAATTAGAAAAATCTTGAAAATTAAAATTTAAAAGTCATGATTATCAAGAATTTCATATTTTATTTGATTAAGTTCTTTCAGAGTTTGACAAGTCTTGAAAATTAAAACTTTGAGAAGTCATGTAATTTAAAACTTTAAAATTATGTATATTGAAACTTAAAATTTGAGTGATGTCATTTTATATATTAATAATAATTATTATTTATTATTTATTGCGTCATCGTCCGGTTCGACCGGTTAAACCGATCAGACCATAAACCGAACACTTATCCGAGTCTTTGTCCGGTTCGATTCTTACAACAATGACTTCAACAATGGAATTCATCTTTGAAAAAAAAAACTGGGTTAAACTTTTTTCATTTTGCTTTTTATTTTTGAAAATTAAACTAATTTCTATCTTTTAAAATATTATCCTTGTGGCCAAAGTCTATTGTTTTTCGTTTAATTCACATATGAACATTAGTTCCACCAAATTGAAAATTGAAAATAAATTTAAAATTAGTTACTTTTAAAATTATAGAAGTAATCTTTCACTAAGAAAAGAACAAGAAGTGAATGGTCTTCAGGTGTTGTAATTGAATGCAAATTCTGTTGTTATATACCAAATACCTAAATTTCATTATGATTTTTTTAACAGAGGCTAAAAATTAAGAAGAGTTTTTTTGAGAGAAACAACAAAACCTGAAGTTTAGTGTATGCCAAATCATTATATCTATACCCATATCACTATTGCCAGATGAATATAAATTTTTGTATATAGATAAATCTTAATAGGTCAAAACTCCATTTTGATCCTTTAATTCTAGCAAGTTTTAAATGAGTCATTTATCTCTTAAAAGTTTTAAATTAGTCCTTAATGTTTCTCATAAGTTTTATATCGGTTCTTTCGTCCACATCCGTTATTTTCTTCCGTGCTGAGGTGGATTTATTATCTTTCAGAAGTGACTTTTCTTCCTCTTCTTCTTTCTATTCTGGTTTCGATTCTAAATATCTGAAGTCAGCCATTCACAACTTCTTCCCCTACAATTGAGTCACGTTTCCATGGGGTTGGAAGAATGCATGGTCGAAGTCGAACCCCAGTCGTTGCTAGTGTATGATCCTGAGTTTGGATCATCTAAAATTAAAACTTTATGAAGTTCTTGAAGTTAATTGAATACTCATATTTTATTGGTCCAAAGTTTAAGAAATAAAAAAATTAAAAATTAAGAAAAAAACATGTAAGAGATAACTTCAAAAACTTCAAGAAAATTTCAACTTTAATAAATCTGCTCTCGTATGATCCTCGTACCCCACCGACACCTCCATGGAATCATAGTAGAGTGAGATTCTGGCATTGGGGCTGTATGTTCTGATGGTGAAATCAAAGTTGGCATTGAGGTGATTTGCGTCGGTTAAGTTGAAATATTGGATTGAAGTGTCTTCTACTGTGTACTCAAAGTGTTTGGCTTTAAACACCAACCAAGTTAGAGGATTATCAAGGTCAAAATCTTTATGGCAATGCAACTAGGGCGGTGCAAAACCGATCCAAACCGAACCAACTGATCCGATTCAAACCAAACCGACCAAAACCGATCAAAACCGACTACATAATCGGATGGATTGGTTTATTTTTTTGACAACCGATTTGGTTCGGTTCGGTTGATGAATGAGGTCCAATCCCAACCGAACCGAACCAAACCAACCGATTATAATTTTTTAAATATATTAAAAATATTTTATAATGTTGATTTTTATGGTTTTATGATGTTGAATTCTAATTTTAAGTTTGTAATGTTGAAATATTGTACTAATAACTTTAGTTTATTGGTTTTCATGGTTAGGAATAACTATTTTTATTTTTTAAGGTTTAAATTGAAGAGAAAAAAATAATAATTTTTTTTTAATTTTGTCAAAAAACCGATCAAACCGAACCGAACCGAACCAAACCGACTATAATCGGTTTGGTTCGGTTCGGTTGATGTCCAAAGAGCAGATTGGATTGGATGACTTTTTTAGTCATCGGATTGGATTGGTTCGGTTATCTAAATCATTAAAAACCGAACTAATCCGCACTTTGCTCAACCCTAAATGCAACGAAGGAGGCTTGGGCATTTAATTTTTGTGTTTGGGGATTTGCCATTTCAAAAGGTTGCTTCTTGAAATTGGATTTCTAAAAAGCAAAAAATTGATTGAAGAAGTAAGTGATTTGTATATATTATTATATTTGGTAATTTTATAGTAAAAATACTTTTTATACAATTTTTCAAGCACAAAATGCTTGTCTACCAATAGAAATACCTTTATACTAAATTTTTTAAATACAAAATACTTCTCTCTCAAAATTATTTTTAACTCCATTTAAGAAAATTTCAAACTAAGCAATTTATATATTATAATTTTATAAAACTATAACTATATATATATATACTAGCATCTAACACGCACTCCCGTGCGTGTTGTCTGTTTTTCCTATGTGTGTAATCTATTTCTTTAAATATGTACGCGTATAAAAAATATATATTTTTACCGTGCGTGTTGTCTGCTTTTCCTATGTGTTTAATCTACTTATTTAAATATATACGTGTATAAAAAAATCTATTTTTACCCTTATGTACGTACATATTTAAGGAAAGACACATACATGCATGTCAAACGTTTTTTTTAATTTACAAAATATAAAATAAATTATTATTATTAATTGTAAAATATTAAATTAAAGATTAAAAAGTTATTTTCTTTGATAACTACCACAATTATTTAAAAAAAAAAACAAAATTTCCACTACCACTATTCTTCTATTTTCTCTCTCCCATAATCTTCTCACATCATCTTTTTATTTTATTTTTTAATTAATTAAATATCTATTTTAAAAGACCATTAACGGAAATGATCACAGCCATATATATATATATATATATATATATATATATATATATATATATATATATATATATATATATATATATATATATATATATATATATATATATATATATATATATACTAGAGGCTTCGCATTTGGTGCATGCAATATTTTTTTTTTAAATTTAGTATACAAATATCTTTATTATTAATGAATAATTCAATAACTACTTATATTTCTAATTTCTCTCTCATCACTTTTATTAACTACCTTACCCATAATCTCTTTCTCTCTCATAACTCCTTCAATCATGTTTTATTCTATATTTTTTAATTATAAAATATAGCTATTTTGTGACACCAATGAACAGAAAGGCCCAAAGCCATATATATAGAAGAGGCTTCGCATGCACCAAGGTGCATGCAATCTTTTTTTAAAAATTTAGTATAAAAATATTTTTATTATTAATAAATAATTCAATAACTACTTATATTTTTAACTTCTCTCTCCCCACTTTTATTAACTACCTTACCCATGATCTCTTTCTCTCTCATAACTCCTCCAATCATGTTTCATTCCATATTTTTTAATTATAAGATATAACTATTTTGTGACCCCAATGACCAGAAGGGTCCAAAGCCATATATATATAGACTAGAGGCTTCGCATGCACCTATGTGCATGCAATTTATTTTTAATTTTTTAAAATATAATTATGATATTTGATAATTTTTAAATTTTAAATTTTTAGATTAGAATTATTATTATAATTTTAAAATAATTAATTAAATAATGAGAAGTAATTTAGTTACCCAGTTTTCTAGTAACTACTCATCATATATTTTTCTCTCTCTCCCACTACATCCCATTATATATTTTTCTTGTATTTTTTAATTATTAAATATAATTATTTTGTGACCTCAATGACCAGAAGGGTTCAAAGCCATATATATATATACTAGAGGCTTCGTATGCACGTACGTGCATGCAATTTCTTTTAATTTTTTTAAAATATAATTATGCTAATTTAAAGCAATAACAAATTAAATTAGATATTTGATAGTTTTTAAATTTTTAGATTAGAATTATTATCATAATTTAAAATAATTAATTAAATTATAATAAGTCCACTTTTCTAGTAATTACCCATCATATGTTTTTTCTCTCTCCCACTACCTCCCATTGTATATAGATATAGATAATATATTTTTATATTTTTTATTTTAGTGGAAGAAAGTGGGATAGGGTAGTTATTTTTTTGGTGTCACACTTTGCTTGTGTGACATCAAAAAGTCCAAAGCCATATATATATAGATATAGATACTAGAGGCTTGGCATGCACGTACCGTGCATGTAATTTGTTTTTATTTTTTAAAAGAAATATATAAAATAAAATTATTATTATGATTTAAAATAATAAAATATTTAATATTTGATAATTTTTTAACTTTCAAAATATAATATAATAATTATATTTTAAATAATATATTAAATCATGGGAAGTTATTCATGAGGAGTTATTTATTGATTAGTTATTTTTAGTAGGGAAGTTATTTTTTTGGTATCACACTTTGCTTGTGTGACACCAAAAACTCTAAAGCCATATATATATACTAGAGGTTTCGCATGCACCTACGTGCATACATGTAATTTATTCTTAAATTTTTTTAAAATATAATATAAAATAATTATTATATTTTAAAATCATTAAAAATTAAATATTTTAAAATTTTAAAATTTTAAAATAGAAATTTTATTATAATTTAAAAAAATGAAAAGTTATGCACTTCTCCATTTTATTAGTAACCACCTATCATACTTGTTTTCTCTCTCCCACATCTTCCAATCATATTATTATTTTGTATTTTTTAATTATAAAATATAGCTATTTTGTGAGAAGTTATTTATTTATTGGGAAGTTGAGGGAGAAGTTATTTTTTTTGGTGTCACACTTTTCTTGTGTGACACAAAAACTCTAAAACCATATATATATATATATATAGATATAGATATATTGTAGATGAAAGGAACACTAAATGGTGAATTTGTGCTCCACTATAAAATATCAGTCATTATCAATTTATTGATCAGTATGAGAATTGTAAACTGGAAAAAGAGCATTAATATTTAGTATATATCCTTATCGGAAAAGTATTTGAATTGATAAATTAGACAAAGAAAAGTAGAATGTACTATCTCAATTAGTTATCAGCAATGCATGCATCACTACTTATTCTTTTCCCCACACTACTTAAATGAAAATAAATTTCTAATTTATTATTTAATAATTAATATTATATTTATAAAAAAGAACATACAGGCGAAATTTGTACATACAATGGATAAACAACTGCAAATACCAGTTGAACCGCCATTATTCTGTATTTCTGTTGTTCAGTTTGAGATCAACACACTTGAAACTACCAAAATACCCTTGAAAGAAAATTGTCTTCCCTCGTTCCCTGAAACATAAAATTTGGAAATTTGATCCAATGCAATTCGCTTCCGTGCAATTTCAATGCAATTCCTTTAAAATATACATTTTTACTTCATTTTTCAAGCACTAATTCGGGCGTACTCTAATAATAACCCAATATGGATTGATTAGTGACGAAATTATTATCAATTTGACAAATATCATCACTAAATAGCTTTGTGACACTATTTTCAATATTAATAACAATTTAGTCCCTAATTCATTTAAGGTGATGATATTTGTCAATATTGATAATAATTTGGTCTCTAATCTATTCATGGTGGGTTATTGTTAGTGTGAATCCATATTAGTACTTCAAAAATGAAGTAAAAATATACATTTTAAAGGAATTACACCGGAATTGCATGGAAGCGAATTGCACCGGATCCAATCTCTAAAATTTGGGGTGAAATTTCATAAATTAGTTAAACCTAAGAAGATATACTTTGAACTTGAAAGTACCAAAATATCCTTGACAGAAAATTGTCTTTTCTCGTTTCAATTTGTGGTGAAATTTCATAAACTAGAATAAGACCCGTGCAATGCACGGGTATTAGCTTTTTTTAAAAAAATATATTTCACTTAATAATATAATAATTATTAATATAAATTACATAAATTATATTTTTTATATTTAAATTATTCAAACTATAGTAAAATATTTTATATAGTATCATCTCTTATATATTTGCTTTTCAGAATACAAAATATATACTTAGAATTTTTTTAATAATATATTTGATTTTTTTATATCAATTGAGAATCAATTTATTGAGTTCATTAATTCAAGTTATAAAAGTAGTTAAATATACAAACTATAGTCTACGAATATGCAGTAATTCATTGTTTAAGTTAATAGTAATTTTTTTATAATATAAAATTCATCAAATTATAGAAAAACTCAACGGCACTTACAATAAATCAAACAACTCCATTATAACAATACAGAAGAAAGAATTCGTAAAAATTGTTGAACTAAGGGCGAATAAAGATCAACTAGTCTCATTTGTAAGATGAACTTAAAATGAAAAACTTCACCATTTTTTATGTTGTCAACAAAGTTTTTACTATTTTTTGGGAGATTCTTAAATTACTTTCATTTTGTTTTGAAAAATCATACTCCATTTATTGGAAAGATAAAAAATCTAAACCTACAATTTCACTAATATTGACCAAAATAAAATATCCTTATATTTATTATTTATATAATCAAATATGTATAATATAAAATTTTAAAAAATTTAAAATTAAATACAATAATTATTTTTTACTCAAAATAAATAAGATAGATAAAAATTATAACAATATATTTAAATTAAGATGCCCATTTTTTATTTTTACAATTTGAACCAATTAAATTAAAATGATAAAGAAATTAAAATTACAAAGTTTTATAATTTTGATAGTATATTATAAACATTTAATTTAAATTGAAATTTTCATTTAAATTTAAGATTTATGCCCTTAAGTTTCTTTTGATTGGTCAACGAATTATTTAATGACTTGAAATATGTGAAAATTTAATTAAAAATAATTTTTAATGTTTAAAAATTTTATTGACTATTTAGGCGAAAACATTAGCATGTGTTATAACTTATAAGGGCACATCACACATGTTAGATAAATAGTAGGTTCAATATAATTTAATTTTTAAAAAATTATATAATTTATTAATGATAAATTAATTTCCTTTTAAATAATATAATTTCTTCTAACATGTTGTTTTATTTATATTAGAAATAAATTATATTATTAGTTAGAATCAATTTCAATTACATTCTCACTTCTTTTTTGTTTACAATAAATAGGACCCACAAATAGTGATGATCATGGGTAGAGTTTGGGTAGGATACTATGTTCCAGTTCCTCAGACCCGGACTTGAGCGGGTATCAAAAGCAATATAAATATAAATATAAATATAAATATACTATTAAATTACTTTAATATTTATAAAACATTTAACATTTTTTCTTAGAATTATATATTTTCTCAACACAAAAAAGTTTAAAAATATTATTTTTTATATATAAAAATAAATAATTACTATTGTGGATATGGTACCTCCTTACCCGGACCCAGACCCAGACCCGTTGACATTGTACCCAGACCCATCTAAAATTTCAAGGTACCCATTGAGTATGGGTATTTTGATCATCTCTACCCACAAATCAAGTTATTATTAATTTTGGTATAACCATGGATGTTCCCCACCCATTTTAACGGTATAGATGAATACTAATCCCATTCGAGTTGGGATCGAACAGTTAAAACCTTCCAACAATATCGACTCCAGGGCTCGAACCTAGGTCCCTCAACTTGGGGTGCAGCTCACTTACCACTGCACCAAACATTTGTTGGTATGACTAAACTGAGGTAAAGTTACTTAGGTACTTGCTATAAAGTTCATCAGTATAATTAAAACACGTGACAAAAAATTTTTGTATAACCAATCATGGTAGAGAGAGAAAATAAAAAGCAATAAATTACATAACCAATTAAATATGAGAGAGAATATAAATAATGTTTATGATTGATGAACTTTATAGCACGCACCTAAAACTAAGGTAAAGTTACTTAGGTGTTTGCTATAAAGTTCACCAATATAATTAAAACACGTCGTAAAAAAATTTGTATAACCAATCATGGTAGAGAGAGAAAATGAAAAACAATAAATGACATAACTAATCAAATAGGACAGAAAATATAAATAACGTTTATGATTGATGAACTTTATAGCAAGCACCTAAGTAACTTTACCTTAATTTTTTCTTTTATAAATTGCACAAGTTATATTTTAGTATTTAAATAATTCAAATTACAATACACCAAAATATTTTTTGTAGTATCATCCTTTAAATATTTACTTTTGATAAAAATATGTGTCTTATTTTTTTAAATATGTATGATATTTGATATTTTAGATTTCAATTATGATTCAATTTATTAATTTTATTTATTCCAATATAAGAGTGGTTGATTATAAATCATATTCTATTAAATGAAAATAAATTATAACTAATTAAAATAAATTCTATAAAATATTTAAAATGAAATTCATATATTATAACTAATAATTACGTCATTTAAAATGAATTAAATAATATATATTTTAAAATAATTTTATACAATTAAATAATAATTATAGTTAAAACATTAATTTAATTAATAATGTCATTTAAATGTAATTAAATAATAAATATATCAAAATACTTTTATGTAATTACAAATAAAAAATCAGAAAGTGCAAAATAAAAAAAAAAGGAAAAAACTTAGGTCCATTTCTTTGTGACACTATTTTTAATATTAATAACAATTTAGTCCCTAATTCACTTAAGGTGATGATATTTGTCAATATTGATAATAATTTGGTCTCTAATCTATTCATGGTGGGTTATTGTTAGTGTGAATCCGTATTAGTACTTCAAAAATGAAATAAAAATATACATTTTGAAGAAATTACACCGGAATTGCATGGAAGCGAATTGTACCGAATCCAATCTCTAAAATTTGGGGTGAAATTTCATAAATTAGTTAAACCTAAGAAGATATACTTTGAACTTGAAAGTACCAAAATATCCTTGACAGAAAATTGTCTTCTCTCGTTTCAATTTGTGCTGAAATTTCATAAATTAGTTAAGCCTAAGAAGAAACAACTTCAAAGTACCAAAATACCCTTTACAGAAAATTGCCTTTTCTGGTTTCAGCTCCTGCGCGCAATTTGGAGAGGAAGAGAAAAAGAGAAAGCGATCGTGAAAGCTAGAGAGAGAGAGAGAGAGAGTCGTTGGCTTCGTTTCGTCGTCCGAAAACGACACCGTCACAGAGATAATCGGAGAAGAAGAAGAAGAAGAAGAAGCACATTATCGTTCCTTCTTCTTTCTCTCCCTCCTTCGTTAATTTAGAATCGCAACATAGGAAATTCGTAGTTGATGAATGGGAACGTTTCAAAGCTTCAGGAAAGCCTATGGTGCTCTCAAGGACTCCACCAAGGTTGGCCTTGCCAAGGTCAATAGCGATTTTAAGGTGATTTATCTATTTCCATCGTTTTCTTCTTGTTTCCTCAAAATTTCATACATATATAAAGAGAGAGAGGTTTTTTTATTTTTTTTTCTTGTTTTTGATTAATTTTGTTCAATTTGTATTTGTTGAAGGAAGTGGATATTGCGATTGTAAAGGCTACCAATCACGTAGAATATCCTCCTAAGGAACGTCATATTCGAAGTGAGTTAGTTTGGTATTACGTACATTTATCATGGTGAAATTTTGTTACATTAAAATGAAGGATTGCATATATTTTGAAAGCCACATTCTGACCAATCTGTGATTTTCTTCCTTTGGAATTATTGTGTTAAAGAAAATTAAATGATTAGCATGGTGTTAAATTAATATATAAATTGGATGGATTTGTTTTTCCATTGCATTATAAGTACTTTCTAACTCTCAGTTTACTCCTTCTTTTTGCCTTGTTCTCTGCCGTAAATTCAATGCAGAAATATTCTATGCAACATCTTCACACCAACCTCGGGCAGATGTCGTTTACTGCATTCAGGCGCTATCCAAGAGACTGTACAAGACACGAAGTTGGATAGTAAATCTTCTTTTCATACTTAATCATCTTACATTGTTAGACACCGTAATAAAACTATTTATTCATTTTTTCTTAACATTTTTAACTTCGAGTTGAATTGGTCTTTGACAGACATTTTGCAATGTTAAAGCATTAACAAGTAACAACTAACTAAACAAACATAGACCTCAAGATTTTCTGTGAGATATGGCAAAAATCTTATAAGTGATTGAATGTTGTTGGCAGAGGATTCATTATCCTTTCCTTTATGAGCAAACATGAGCGGGAAAAAAAAGACAAGAAACACTTTAATGTCTCATGTGATGTGGGTATTCATGTCTCTACTGCATAGTTTAAGTTGATGCTCTAATGTACTTCCAAAATAGTTGGGATATGGCATGTTGATGATGGAGTTTCTTGTGCAAAATAAGGGATTGTTGGGGCTAAATGGTTCTTAGGTTCAACTCACTCCATTAGGAGAGAGGAAATATATTTTCCAGCAATTTTACTCTGAATCTATTTTTTACCATATTGCAGCAATTTGTTTTCAAAATTTATTGATATTCACCTCACCTTGTTTACATTTTATTTGTGAAATGACAGGTTGCAATAAAGACCTTAATAGTCATTCATAGGACTTTAAGAGAGGGTGATCCTACCTTCAGAGAAGAACTTCTAGGTTACTCACGCCGAGGAAATGTTTTCCAAATATCGAATTTTCAAGATGATTCAAGCCCTAGAGGTAGCATAGTTCTGCAAACTTCTTTGGGTTTTTTTTTTTTTTCCTGATCCCTACCAGCTGGTCTAGATGCATTTTGTATAAGTGAATATTACTGAATTGCATACCTGATGAGGATTCTCTATGCAGCTTGGGATTGTTCAGCATGGATTCGAACGTATGCACTATTTTTAGAAGAAAGATTAGAATGTCTTAGAATCCTTAGATATGACATTGAGTCTGAGCGTTTAGCTAAATCACCATCAACTGTAGCTAAGGTGTGTGATTTGCCTTATTTAAAATTGCACTTTGAATTTTTGTACGTTTTAATACTGTTCCTGGAAAATGGTGGTTCTTCTTATCCATTCAGTGTCTTAGACAGAAATGATGGGAACTCTAGTGGGAGGAGGTAAAGAAGAAAAGAGAAGCCTATAAAACGTTCCATGGAGTCTTCTCCATGTATGAATTATATGTTATAGTGTGTTTTGTTTGAGAAAAAGAGGTGAAAGATACTTATGAATTTATGTGGAGAGAAGTCTGATTACTTCTGAAAAATGTGAGAGAAAAGCTTTTCTTGAGCTGGTTGCAAACTTGCAATAGTTACTTGGCTTTTTTTCCAAGGAGGAACTTGCATTCAAATTAGCATATTTTGTGGTGTGATCTATGCAAAAAGTATAAAACAAGAGCTGTCTTAGATAAATTTTTTTCTTAAGGGTATAGGACCTTCCAAACTTAAGGCATGAACATAGTATATAATTGTCTATCATAGCTGTGCATTACAACTATAGACATAATACCAGTTAATACCTTATATTGGGTCTTATTCATAGCCCACCAAATTATCCTCCTCCTTAGCACCTCTAGGTATAATGCAACTACTTTAAATGTTCTAAAAAGGCTGCAAAAGATGACATGGCACTTAAATTCCATTTAGAAATAATTACTATGTGCAGAATATCAGGATCAGGAACTTTTTACTTTGGCAGGCACAAAGCAGAACCCGATTGTTGCCAAGTGACGAGCTGTTGGAGCACCTACCTGCATTGCAGCAACTTCTTTACCGCCTTATTGGTTGTCAGGTAAAACTGAGGTTTGGTATCTGCATGACCCTATCTTTTTCTGTCAAATCCCTTAACATTGAAATCGCATCATTGTCTTGTCCTTAAGATGACCTTTAAGCGGCTTAAATCTCTTGCAGCCTGAAGGAGCAGCCTATGGCAGTTTTCTTGTACAGTATGCATTGGCACTGGTATGGAAGTTTACTATTTCTGTAATTTTCAAATAATAGCTGTCCTGAAATTCTCAGAAAGCACCTACATGGCTAGAGAAAATTACTTTAAAAAATAGAAGAGAAGAATTCAGATAATGTGCATGAGCTGTGGATATTATTGCTTATGAAATACTCTTAAAGTAAATTGAAAAACTTTGACTGTGGAACTATTACTATTTGGGGCGCTACTCTCTGATATGTGCAATTTTTCAGTCTAATTCATTCTTAGCAGTTGTTTTACTCCCATGAGGGGAAAAAAGAGAGAAAGAAATTTCATTGCTTTTCTTTCCATCTCTTTCTTATCCTTGTGTTGTGTCCCTTCTCACTCTCTTCTTTTGTCTTTGGCAATGTCATTTAGGTTCTGAAAGAGAGCTTCAAAATATATTGTGCAATCAATGATGGAATCATAAGTCTTGTAGACATGGTAGCTTCTAACTCATTTAATGTACTCTGTGGAGTTCAGAACATGGTAGTTTCTATCTCAGTTTAATGTGCTATTTACACTTTCCGGCAGTTCTTTGATATGTCAAGACACGAAGCAGTGAAGGCTCTGAATATATATAAAAGAGCTGGCCAGCAGGTTTATAATGATAACTTTTCTTCAGGGGCATTCCTCTTGTTGTCAAATGTGGATTAAATCTTGTCCTTGGTGATTTTGTGAACTGATACTTTTAGTTTCTATTATGATTGCAGGCTAAACATCTTGCTGATTTCTATGAATATTGCAAGGGTTTGGAGCTTGCTAAGAATTTTCAGTTTCCAACACTACGACAGGTTGTTTTTTTTCCTTTCTTTCTTTTTTTGGGAAAAACATTGTACGTGATGGCAAAATATGGTCTCTCATGAAGCTATTTTCTGCATAAACAGCCACCTCCATCTTTTCTTGCCACAATGGAGGAGTACATCAAAGAAGCACCACAGACAGGCTCTGTTCATAAGAGACTGGTGAGGAAAAGTGATATTACGTAGAGGAAGCATGAGAATTATATATGTTTTTATGTTAGTATCTGAACTCCAATAAAATATAATGCATTATTCCTATATCTAACAAATAAAAGTATCAATTAGGGCCAATCCGACCTAGCCTTTAGGCCTTAAGCTTTTAAGGGCTAGGCTATACAAGCCCTTTTTACTTAAGGGTTGTGAACATTTAGCTCATCCCAGTCCTCATAGGGTTGCAGGCAGACTCTGAGTCTAGCCTACGTCTATGCAAGTGTAATGTTAATAACTTCCAAAATAAAAATGCTTGCATACTTCCTTACATAAGATTATGAGATTGCAAGTGCTTGCTTCTATTTGGTTGAACTCATAGCTTGTTAAGCTTACTCAAGTTCCACTCTAGGAGCCCTTTCACAAATGTATTTGCATGTTATATAGTTCGTTAATAGATGTCAATCAATATCATCAGGAGTATGAGAAAGCTCCTCAATCACCTCAACCAAAAGAACCAGAAGAACCCAAAGAACCTGAAGAACCTGTAGAAATTGAGAAACAAGATGAAGAAGTCAAGGAGGAAGTATTGGAAGCAAAGGAAGAAATACAGAATAAAGAAGAGGAGGCTGAGCCTCCTCCTCTGATTTCAACTGATGCTACTGATGATTTGCTGGTATATGTTTATCTGGCATGCATATTTTGTTGTTGGTTTGACTTTGAGATAGTATGTAACTTCTTTTTGTGTCTTTCTTTGTAGGGCCTGAATGAAATAAATTCAAAAGCACTAGAATTGGAAGATAGTAATGCTTTGGCTCTTGCAATTGTTCCACCTGATGGTATGACATAGAACAATTAATATTTTAATGAAAATAATGTATACTTTTAGCACAATGCTGACTAGGGGTGGGCAACCAGCTCATAGGACTACCCAGGATCAACCTTGTTTAATTTGGGCTTAGACATTATATTCAGGCTCAACTCAAGGGCATATTTTGTGCCATTAATATATAGTAGATATACCATATTCAAATTATCTTTACATTGTTATTTTCAGTGTAGTTGTTTAATTTTTCATTATTATTATTTTAATTCTATGAAACAAGTCTTGACTTGGGCTTTAAGGTTGAAAATAGGTCATGTTATTATTCTTACAACTAAATCTGGCTTGAGCTTGGGGCTTGAGACTTGGCCATCTTGATTATGCCCAACCAATGGTGATAGGAGAAAATGGGAGATAGTGGTTACTTATGAAGCACAACGTGACATAACACAATGGATATGTTGATACGTCAAATTTCAAAAAAATATAGAATAGGACACAACACTTGCATATATATTTTTTAAGTTTTCTTTAGAAATATATCAAATTATTCTATATTCTAAGCAATTTACACTATTTTTTTCTAAATCAAATATGCTAAATATCATATACAACAAAAACAATTAAAAAAAACATGAATAATCTAATTAAAATGAATTCTCTATATTTTCATTTACTTTTTTTTCTAGTATTTTCCTTCTTTTGGGTCATCCTATACTTGGCTCAAGTATGAGCCATGTTCGAGCTGAAAAAATAATTGTTTTGTTTTGACACACCTATGTGTGTGGAGAACCTGTGTCTACCATGTGTCATGGTTTATCAGTGTCGTGTCATATGTTGAACACGTGACACACCTAAAGATAAGTGTGTCCGTGCTTTTTAGACTGTCACATAAAGACTCAAATATGCTTCCAATTATTTTGATAAGCACAATTTTGCTCCTAAATCATGATTGGTACCTGTAGCATTGCTCATCATTGTTTCCATACACTAATGCCAGTACTTTTTCCTAAGAAACATGTATCAAAATTGTTTTTTCTTTCTTTCCTTTTCTCCCATTAAATTTCAACATACATTGTTCATCTTGAGATTTTGCAATTTCATGCAGGAAACAATGCAACCCATCAGGGTTTGAGTGACATTGTTGGCACTTCTGGTTGGGAACTTGCACTGGTTACAGCACCAAGTAACCATACTCGCCAAGTTTCAGATGGCAAAATGGTTTGTTTCTTAACTGTACTATTTTCAATTCCTTATCATCCTTTGTTTTTAAGCTCATTTTTAATCCTTTTCAATTTAGCATTTCACTTATTGATATCAGTTCAGTCCAGTCCTTTAGAGTTCAATCAATTCAATTCATGATTCTTTAGTCAAATTTCTGACATGGCCCTCTCTCTTTGCCAACTACATCAGTTAATGTACCATGAGTAAATTCTGTTCATCCATGTCAGTAATTTGAATATTTTTATTGAATACTAAATTGAGATGGACTGAAAAAAGGACCTGATTGAAAGAGTTTATATTTAGTCTATTTTCATCCCTAATTATCTGCTCATCTATAGAGGTCTAGCTGGCTGTTGTTATGTGATATACTGAACATAATCACCAATCTCAGTGGATTTTGTCAAAGGACTAGTTTAACTAAAAAGCTTTATTAGGGTGTTTTTGGTTTGTGAAAACATTTTCAGTTTTCATTTCCTATTTCCATTTCTGAAAACTTGTTTTCATTTTCAAAATTTTAATATTTTTAAAACATGTTTGTTATATAAAGTTGAAATTCTGTTTATACTTGTTTTAAATTAAATAACTTGAATAATTATACCTTTTTATTGATTTTTTTATTTTGACTATAATTAAATTGTAGTGTTTATATGATAAAATGATATACTTCCATAAAAAAAAAGGGAAAATACTATTTAGTCCTTGAATTGTTGGTCAAACTACTATTTAGTCCTCAAATTTGGCAAAAATACTATTTAGTTCCCGAATTTGCAATTCTGTTAACTATTTAGTCCCTGAATTTGGCAAAAATACTATTTAGTCCCCGAATTTGTAACTCTGTCAACTATTTAGTCCTCTTGGCAAAAATACAATTTAGTCCTTGAATTTGCAACTCTGTCAACTATTTAGTGCCTTGACCGTTACCCGTTAGATAACCAGTTGATGTGATCGATAAATGCTGATGTGGTACCGTTAAGTGCCTGAGCACATGCCTTTAATCTCTATCATGCATCCTCCTACAAAAACCATTTTGAATGATTAAAACTTCTGACATACTTTGTTCCTGTTCCTTCTTTCCTCTTTTGTTGAGTCAGGCCGGTGGGTTTGACAAGCTTTTACTAGACAGTTTGTATGAAGATGATCATTCCAGGAGACAACTTCAGCTCCAAAATGCAGGTTATGGACATGGTGGAATAGCCTTGCAGCATCAATTAGACAATCAAACCCTACACGATCCATTTGCAATGTCCAACAACATAGCACCTCCAACTAATGTACAAATGGCATTGTTGGCTCAGCAGCAACAACAACATCAACAACAAATGATGTTTCAACAACAACAACATAATATGATGTTGTCCCCTCATTCATATCCTCCAACTCCATACCCTCATCATCAGCAAATGCAGCTTATGAGTCCTAATAATAATACTAATCCATTTGGAGATCCCTTGCCCTTAACTAGCTATCCTCATCAAAGTCAATTGCCCCAACAAGGAAATTACAATTTA
Source organism: Senna tora (assembly GCA_014851425.1). Taxonomy (NCBI): domain Eukaryota; kingdom Viridiplantae; phylum Streptophyta; class Magnoliopsida; order Fabales; family Fabaceae; genus Senna; species Senna tora. Next base: position 9,065,436 of record CM026271.1, read on the forward strand.
ATATAGGCTTCAGTTTTCTCTAATTCCCACATAACCTCTCTCCCCCTCTCCTTATTGTGGTAATTCCCTCCCACCACAAGAAAGATGTATTAATTCTTTGTAGGGTTACATCTTTCTTCATAATTAAAGCTCTTTGATTATATTTGTCTCTTAATATTAGTGAGTGAAGGAGTACTTCCTACACCGACTTGAGGTGCGTTTGCGAGCTATATTGATCTCAGATATCATAGTATCTCAAATAATATAATATGTGATACTATGATATTTACAATACTAACGTTTAGTATGACAATAGATAATATCTGATATCTCAGAAATGTAAGACGCACATGTTTAATATTTTTGTTGAATAAACTTAACTTCTTTTTCAAATTTCATTATTTATCCTTATAAATTTTAATAAATTATATTGTATAAATATATATATATATATATATATATATTTAAAATAATCAAATAATTTAAAATAAGACTAAAATACTCAAAACACCCCGTGAACTTTTAGAGTGTGTATATATAACTCTACTGAACTCTCATTAACTATCCATCTCTTGCAAATAACTTCCAACCGTTAAATTTTTCGTCAACTCTTAACAGTAAGGTGTCACATCAATGAAGCCGGAGATCATGCTGCCTTCATCACAACAATTGGGGAGTCGCTGACGCTGGCTAAGATGCTTCCCTCCAAAACCAAATTTTTTTATATTCATGTTTGGGTTTTCTAAATCTTCGTCTATGTAAGTATTACTCATAATTTCATTTAAAAAAACTAAATTATCAATTTAATCTTTGAAATATATAAATTGTTTTAATTTAATCCCTAAAACATAAAAATGTCTAATTTAGTTTCAATTTGGTCTTTTCAATTTTTTTTTTTGTCAGTGTATGTTTGTCTTTTTTTTCAGAGATTAAAAAGATTAAATTAGAACAAAAAAATATCTTTCAGACATTAAATCAAATATTTTCATTTTTTTATATTAAATTAGAATAATTTGTATCTTCAAGATCAAATTGATAATTTTTTCTTATAATATCATGCGTTGCACGGGTGGGATAAATACTTATTTAGTGTAAAAATAGGAATTTTAATGGTTGCGATCAATTTGAAAGAAAATTGCTTCTTACACAAACATTCTAAAAAGTAAAAACTAAGTAAATCCTTTGCTATTAGACCATATTTAATAGCTTTATGTTGCTTACCTTTTGATTAATGATATTCGTGCAATTGTTATATTTTACGTCATTTATTTCATAATCCAAAAGCAATATTAAAACTTTTTACGGAAAAAAATATACATTGGACAAAACTTGAGGACATATCCCTTTTCCCTACTACCAAAACAAGTGCTCAATCTGATTCAATTTCACCGATGAAGCTTTAATTGATGGAATTTAGACTAAATAATTTAGTCCAAAAGATGACACTCGAGTTCATTTACCATAATACTTAATAATTAAAAAATTACGAAATATTTAATTGATTATCATTTTAATATATATAACAATTATCTTATATTATATTTTCTAAACTACATATGTAAAGTCTCTATAATATATATATATATATAAAATATAAAATTATTGTTGTATTTTAAAATAATAAAGTAAATAAATACTATTTATCTCAACTTTCTCTCTCCCCTCTCCATCAATCATATATTTTATATTTTATTAATTATTAAATAAATATTTTGTGAGACCAATAAACTGAAAAACCAACAACTATATTAATATAAATGAGCAAGTTATTAAATATTAATCCAAGAGAACTACAAAAGAAGCATATGATTTTATTTGTTGTAAATTGTGATAAATACATTCCCTCTCCTTGTGGAGGGTGAAACACATGAACCTCCCAAATATTCAACATACACCATTTTTTTTTATATTTAACAACTTGGTCACACAGTAAGCATAAACAAAAAGCCCAGACCAAGTATATTCAGTGAGAAGGTGATCCCCAAACAACCAGTACTGTATCTGTATGATCTCACATTTGCTTGCAAAAATAAATTGACCTTTCATGCAAGCTTCTCAACCTTGAATGTGGTCGCAATCCTGAAAATCCTACATATTATCAATTGGGGAAGAAAGAAAAAAAAAAAGGATTAAAATGATATATCATACAATCAATTCACAGCATAAAAAATAAAACAATTTGAAGCTGAGAATTACTGAGTATGCAATTATGCGCAAAGCCAAGGACAGTTTTCAAGGGATATCATATCATGCAAGATGAAATCATGTGATGAGTAAAGAAAAGTTCAGTTCTCTTTGGTTTTGATATAAGCTACCAGTTCTTCAACACAAAATAGGGACAAGAAGCAACCATTGATAACAAAGAAAAGATCCTTATGCCTCAATTCACAAGACAGATAAAATACCTTTAACACTAACATTTGGAATAGTACAATGATAGTTGTGATACCCATAGATACATCTGTGCTAAAGATTGATGATACATGTGTTAGAAGTTCTCTTGTACAAACACTAATAGCCAGCAGGTACCAGCATCCCCATTTTTACCCTGGTACCACAGACATAGTCAGAAGTTACATATAGATAACTGCGTCACTCTGCATTTTTCTTAAAGGACAAAACTTAGGTGCAATTTTTAATCTTTGCCATAATTTCCAATAAAAAATCAACACGTGTATTTTTTATACAACTAATCTCACTCATGGTGGTTCCTTTTATAAAAATCACATGATTTATTTTGATTGGAGAACCTGATAGCAAAGATATAAAAAACTACATATAAGTTTAGTCATTTCTTAAAACATGATGTAGCAATCCTTTGTTTGATGGCATGTCAAACCACTCCATGATGCATATGTAAAACCCTAGAATCACCATCATTATTTGAATTTGAACTAGTAAAACAAGGATGAAAGACAAGAAGATTGACACAACTGACTGAATGTAAACATATAGAAGGTCAAGCAAAAGAAGAGGAAAGAAAGATATTACACATCTTCAAAATTAAAGTTATTTTCACAAATTAGTCACCTTGGCATGCATGTATTTATTGAGGAACTACCAAGCTTTTAATTAAAAAAAAAAAATGCTCACCACAGTAACTGGTTAAGCTAAATTATGTCTCATCATTCCTCATCTTCTGATTGAGCTACATTTTCTGGGCCTGTTAAAACCTGTATTTGTATTCTCAACCCAGTCTCCTCTGGGCCATGTACCTCCAAATCAGCGTCTCCATGATGAGCAGATTCAATTTCTTAAGACAAAAAGATGTAAGCATATTAACTTTCTAACCTCATAATTCTACCAAAGACAGTTTTCAACACATAGGTACACAATAGAAAATTGTTATATGCTGATATGTGTGTGCGTGTATATATATAAAAGGCATTACGTCACATCTTAAAATCAAAATGCTCAATCCAATGATTTTACACATCCCTAAGTGAGAGTTGTTTTGATATTATCATTTACAGAAGTAATACAATAATTGTCAAAATTTTCAGAACTGTAAAGATTCATTAAGCAATCTTCTATTGCCTTTATGATGCATGGATAGATTCATCCAGCATGGATGCAGCATTCCGAATGGGAAAAGAGGTGCAGAATCCATCATGCTGCATTTCACATTCTAAGTTTACAATTCCAAGATTTCAACACATCTAAATGACACAACTGAAACCTTCCAGTCAATCAACAGTCAACAATGATATCTTAACAAAGACATATTCTAGAAGGTATAAGCAGACAGGTAAAGGAGGGAGAGCTATGAGGAGGTAGTTGTGTATCTGATTTTGGCTTCAGAATGTATAGGCAATAAGAGTCAAATATGGAGAAGGAATATAAGAACTAAAAAGGTAAAAGGAAGATTATGTTCTGCTTTCAGCTATTGGCATTTCTGCGATTACTAGAAAAATGTTAAGCATCAGTTTGCAGAGTTTCCAAGTCCAAAACGTTTTAGCAGACAAAGAAAAACATCCACACGAAAAATCCAATTATTTTCTGAACACCAACCTTCCTTTTCTGGTTGGTGTTTCCCTGCTCCAATACAAAAACAAAACAAAAAAGCGTTTCCCACTAGGTCAGCTATATGGATCAAGCTATAGCTAACGTGTTCTGTTTTTGCCGCCAATTTCTATAGTTAGGTTGTTGACCGCAAAATACGTCTTAGTAATTTCTAGTTTCTCCTATTGTTTCACTGCCCAAAACTCAGGAAGGATGAACACCACAGCACTTCAAAATGTCATTTTTAAAAAAGATATCTTAAGAAAGGATTTATTTTCCTGTGCTAGGCCATGATACTATGCCCAAATCTCAAACAGATTTCTTGAAGAAGTCAATAAGTCTAAAGGTTAAAAGAAAAGAGAAGACCCAAAAGTGCATTTGTGACACTACATAGATTCACATTTTTCCCTTCTTTTCTTTCACTTCTCCTCGAAGGATAAAAAAATCAATTTCGGATTTAATAAAAATTTGACAGTTATAAAATGAAAACAAGTAATTTCATTCCTTTCCTAGAAGAAATTGCTTTCGATACCCGACCCCAAATGAAGAAGAAATTGCTTTCATTTACAAATCGAAGAAAAAAAAAACTAGAAAATTTCCATACCTTGAATGAAGAAATTCGAGGAAGGCCAACCTCGTAGCGAGGCGATGGAAAGGCACTGCTCGTCGCTGAGATCACTGGTCAATTTCTCAACCAAATCCACCACACTTCCAGGAGAGGACGGTCTCGGTGGGACCCAGAAAGAGGATCCTGGGCGTAGGGGCAACCAATCGGGGGTGGCTTTCTTCACCAGAATCCGCCGTATGAGCTCGTCGAACCTCTTCAACGCCATCTCATACTCGCCCTCATTCATAGACGACGAAGAAGACGATCCCAAATCGATCTGGATAAGCTGGGGTTTGCTAGCCTTGGAGGATCGATGGCGACGATGATGAAGGAGAGAGCAAGGGGAAAGAGCGACCTCAGGTCGTCGGAAGGAGGATGTGGAGGAGGCGGTGAATTGGGCGTGACGATGTAGTGAGCGAAGGACGAACCGCGCCATTATAAGAGAGAAAGAGAGGAGAGGGAAAAAGGAGAAGAAAATGATAAAAAGAAGAGGATTCTGGTCACGGTTAGAGAAAACGGTGGGAGAGTGCAAGGATATATACGAGAGAATGGAGGGAATCATGCGGATGTCACGTGCCTCGTAGGAGATGAAAGATAATCCGCAAGAAAATTGTGTCTTCGTTTCTCCACATGAAGTGTAGTGGTTAGATGAGAATTAAAATTTGTGTTTATAGAGTAATATTTTTATTCAACAATTTAGATCATATATTTTATGTATTCTAGGGAATTTAAATTCCAAAGATTTTTCATTTTATATTTTTTTAAAAAAATTTAATTTCATGTTTTTTAATATTTTTTAAAAATATGTTTATTATGTAAATGGTATATCTAGGGTTTGGCACACTTCGGACTCGACACACTATAACTTATTTGGGTCTACGATTCCCTGGCCATTAGAAGGATCTGTCACCTAACTTTTTTTCTCGCTTTATGTGCATGATCCCCATATCAAATCCGTCTATTTAAGAAGCACCCGCAAACTTCCTAAATACACATTCTCGATTAGCCCCTAGCATATTCGCCTACACATGGTGTCTAGCTTGTCTGCTTTTGGGTTCTCTACAATCTGGAAGCACCTACTCCTCATTAACTACGACTCTACGAGGACTATAATCCTCTGATCTTGCATCTTGAGTATGTAGGCTCTCAAGTCTTGAGCTTGGGTCAAGTCCACTTCCTTCAAACCTCCATCCTCTTTTGGACATGACCTCTTCGAGGTTTACTGGAATATCAATGGCGCCCACCATGATTTTTTCTTTACCACCATTTTCACAAGAACCAATCTTGAAACACCAAATTTTGGAAAACCCATAATGCAAACTTGAAGCGACCTGCAATTAGCTCCAAAAAGCTCTCACAATGCCAAAAACGGCCCCAGCCCTCGTAGGAATCACCAGCAGAGGAATCAAGATCCGCATAACAATTTGGTTCCTCTGCAATAGCAAGACTCCATAAGCATTCCTCCAAAAGTTGAACACGATGAAAGAGACGAAAGAACTGCCTCCCCCTCTACAACTCCTTCCCGTCGTGAAAGATGTGATTCTTTCAGCCCATCAAAATCACACCGATGATACACAGATAAGGAAGAAACTTAGAGACTTCGAGAGCATGTAAAGCTCCTCACTGAGTAGTTAGCACAAAAAGCCAGAAAAGACGTCATGGACACAAGTTGCCCAAGAAGATGCCTTGAATCACCTGACACTAGAGGAGGTAAATGACCACAAAACCTCCAAGGAGATCCATGAACACAATTCTTGGAGAGAAATTAACCATGACAAGGATGTAAAGTCTGGAGCACTGTTTTTATGTATTGCTCTACCTTTCTTCATTAGACAAGGCCAAATAAATATACAAGTTTCCTAACAATACAGAGAAACTACAAAAGGAAAAATACTATACACAAGGTAAACAATTAGCCGAGAAAAGAGGGAATAAAGAATCAGAAAAGTCAACTATGTACAGCAAGATTAATGCCTAGAAACACTGCTGTAAATAAGATAAATATTGATGTAAATAAGATATGGTTCAATACCCCCCCTCAAGTTGGAGCATGGGGATTATGAATGCCCAACTTGCCAAGAAGGAAATCAAACTGATCTTTTCCCAAGGCCTTGGTAAAGATATCAGCTGGTTGATGGGACGTGGACAGATGTACTGTGCTGATGTTGCCAGACTGTATCTCATCACGAATAAAATGACAATCGACTTCAATGTGTTTTGTGCGCTCGTGATAAACCGGATTGGCAGCTATGTGTAACGCAGCTTGACTGTCACAATATAGTTGCATAGGATCAGTATGTGTGATGCCAAGAGCTGCTAACACACCTTTCAACCATTTAAGTTCACAAGTTGTAGTGGTCATCGAACGATATTCAGCTTCAGCGGAAGAACGGGAAACCGTAGGTTGCTTCTTAGTTTTCCAGGATATTGGAGAGCTCCCTAAGCGAATGAAGTAGCCAGTGAGAGAACGTCGAGTGAGTGGGCAACTTTCCCAATCCGAGTCACAAAAAGCATGCAACCGAAGGTCAGAATCTGAATGCAACATTATACCTTGCCCAGGATTTCCCTTCAAGTAGCGCACAACCCTCAAAGCTGCCTCCCAATGATCACGTTTGGGTTGTTGCATGAATTGGGCAAGAATATGAACACAATAGGACAATTCGGGTCGCGTGATGGTCAAGTAAATAAGTCGACCTACAAGACGCCTATAGCAAGCTGGGTTATCTTCATCAGCACTTTGTGTAAGAGCCAATTTGTGGTTCTGTTCAAGTGGTGTTGGTGCTGGCTTTGACCCGAGCAATCCTGCCTCACAAATAATATCAAGAGCATATTTTTGTTGGCAAAGAAAAATACCAGTGGAATTTCGTGCCACTTCGATTCCCAAGAAATACTTAAGAGTGCCGAGGTCTTTCATGTGAAAACACTCACTCAAATACTTCTTGAAATCTTGTACAGCCACACTATCATTGCCCGCGATAATAAGATCATCAACATAAACAAGAATGTTGAGTCGCGTGAGGCCTTTCTGGTATGTAAACAATGAATAATCAGAGTAAGATTGATGAAAACCATAGTTCTTTAAAGAGTTCGCCAGTTTGGCAAACCAACAACGCGGCGCTTGTCGCAAGCCATATAGAGATCTACGAAGACGACAAACTTTACTGGGAGTTTGAGATACAAATCCAGGCGGCATCTTCATGTAAACTTCTTCATCTAATTCGCCGTGTAAGAAGGCATTTTGGACGTCCATTTGGTGGAGTTCCCAGTTCATGGCAGCAGCGACAGCAAGAAAGGTCCTAACAGTCACCATTTTTGCGGTGGGTGCAAAAGTCTCATGATAATCTATTCCTTCAACTTGCTTGTTCCCAAGTATCACCAATCGTGCCTTGCATCGCTCAACGCTCCCATCTGAGTTGTACTTGATTTTATAGACCCATTTACTTCCAATGGCTGTCTTACCGGGAGGCAATTCTTCCACCGTCCACGTACCATTGTCTTCAAGGGCTTGTATCTCTTTTCTCATGGCCTCTCGCCATCGTTCATCTTTAACGGCCTCTCCATAAGAATTTGGTTCTCGTTCTGCAGAAATAGTGGCCAAAAAAGACCTATGCTTTGCAGAAAATTTATCATAATTCACATACTTAGATATAGGATACAGTGTACCTGAGGAGGGATGGAGTGATGAACTCGTCGAGGGGCTGACTTTGATGGTGTGAGTTACGTAGTCTTGCAGACGAGTAGAAGGATATCGAACACGCTGTCCTCGACCAAGGGGCACATCTGAGACAACATTACCTTCGACTTGCTGCACTTCTTCACAACTAGCCGAGACACCCACATCTGTATTCTCATCTTCATTATCATCAAGTGGGTCATCATGTGAACTCTCATTCATAGCACTTAAATCTGTATGTGGCGATGCGTCACTGATGGTATTTGCATAAGGAAACTTATCTTCAGCAAAAATTACATCTCTTGACACAAAGTATTCGCATTTTTCTAAGTCGTATAGTCGCCAACCCTTCTTATCAAATGGATACCCAACAAACACACATCGGCGACTTTTGCTAGCAAACTTGTCATTATTTCGATGCAAATTGTGAGCATAGCACAAGCATCCAAACGTGCGAATATGCTTGTAGGAAGGTGCTTGTCCAAACAACATTTCATAGGGTGTTTTGCCTTTAAGAAGGATAGAAGGAGTTCTATTTATCAGGTAACCTGCAGTAAGTACACATTCGCCCCAAAAATCAATGGGTAAGTGACCTTGAAAGCGCAAAGCTCTAGCCACGTTTAAAATATGGCGATGCTTTCGCTCTACGCGTCCATTCTGCTGAGGAGTTCCGACACAAGAAGTCTGATGTATGATTCCACATTCACCAAAGTACCCTTTCAAGCACACAAACTCACTCCCATTATCACTTCGAACAATTTTCACATCTTTCTTAAATTGCCGTTGTACCATTACAATGAACTGTTTGAGAGTGTCAGCAACTTCATGTTTTTCATTTAATAAGTAAATCCATACAGCACGTGAATGATCATCAACAATAGTTAGAAAATAACTCGCACCACAAGTGGCTGGTGTTCTATAAGGTCCCCATAAATCACAATGTATTAAATCAAAACATTCTTTGGCCTCACCATTACTAGAAGGAAAAGCTTCTCTTGTTTGTTTGGCCTTAAAACAAACATCACAAGATTTATTCAAATTCCTATTACTAGAAGAAACAACTCCAGGAATTAAATCTACGATTTTTGAAGAAGGATGACCCATTCTCTTATGCCAAAGATCAAAGGATGATGCAGCAGAGATGTTACAAGCAAAAATTGAAGCTACTCCTTTGAGAAAGTACAACCCCTCTCTTTGTTCACCCGCTCCAATCACCTTCCTCGAATTTCGGTCCTGTATCACACAAAGTTTGTCAGTGAATTGTACAGTGAGCCTTGAATCAGCAAGGAGTTGTGATATAGAAATTAAATTGCAATTCAAATTAGGCACATAAAGAACACGTTTCAGTTTTAGTTTGTCTCCAAGAAACACTGTTCCTTCCTTCAATGCCATGGTATTCTCTCCATTTGGTAATCCAACAGGACATGGTTCAATGCTTTGCAAATCACTCATGCATTCTTGCGTTCCTGTCATGTGGTGGGAAGCTCTAGTGTCAATGATCCAAGATAAGGTTTTGTACTTACCCATCAACCTTTCACCAGTATTACTCTTATGAGAATTCAGCATACCAAGGAGAGTTGTCCATTGCTCATCATTGAGCCCACTAAGTCCCTTTCGATCATTGTTGTTTATCACTCCATGATCAGTTTCACCTCCTCCAACTTGTGTTGCATTAGCCCGTACAATTCCACGACCCCCACTAGATCCTTGTTTGCGTCCTCCATCATGCCCACCACCAGTACGTGATCTATTGCCCCACCATTCTGGATATCCAATGAGTTGGAAGCAATTCTCCGCATCATGTCCTTCTCGTTTGCAGTTTGAACATGTCCATGTTTTATCCTTGTTCTTCCCTGAGTTACGAGCACCTGCTTGCATCACAAAACTCATGGGATTTCCTCTCTCTTCTTTGGTTCTCATCATGATTTTTACTTGTTCTTGCTGAACAGCCATTGCATACACTCTGTTCAGATTGAGTAAGGGTTCTGTGCTCAAAATATTGGAACGCATAGTTCCATATCCTTCTTCATCAAGTCCCATCAAGAATTGATGGGCTTTATCTTCTTCTACCTTTTTTTCAAGTTTTGCAGCAACATCACATTTGCACCCAGTGCAAGTGCACACTGGCAGCTGCTCATAATTCCCCAACTCATCCCAAATCATCTTAAGTTTTCCAAAATAAGTGACTATAGGTTCGCCATTCAGCTTACAATTGGCCAGATTCGCCCTCAGTTGTTGCACCCGTGGACCGTTCGCAATGGAAAAACGCTGTCGAACGTCTTCCCACAGATCACGTGCATTCTCCCTATGTGATATAGTTGATCGCAAGGTGGGTTCGATGGTGTTTCGTATCCAAGAAACCAACATCGAGTTAACAGCCCACCAATCTTCCAATTCTGCTGAATCATCTGCTGGTTGAGTGATGGATCCATCAACAAACCCATGTTTCTTCTTGGCCCTCAAAGCAGTGCGCACAGCCCGTGCCCACTCCTCATAATTCTCACCTTTCAACTGAACTTAAGTGATGAGATTTCCTGGGTTGTTGTTAGAAGTCAGCGTATATGGATTCGAAGTTTTCGAACCAGAGGCTGAACTTTTCTCGTCTCCTTTCCTTACTTCAGCCATGGCTCTGGTACCATGTAAAGTCTGGAGCACTGTTTTAATGTATTGCTCTACCTTTCTTCATTAGACAAGGCCAAATAAATATACAAGTTTCCTAACAATACAGAGAAACTACAAAAGGAAAAAATACTATACACAAGGCAAATAATTAGCCGAGAAAAGAGGGAATAAAGAATCAGAAAAGTCAACTATGTACAGCCAAGATTAATGTCTAGAAACACTGCTGTAAATAAGATAAATATTGATGTAAATAAGATATGGTTCAATAAAGGAGAATTGCCACTAAATCTCCCTTCTATTTGACCTATTACTCTTTTACAACTTAAAATAAGCTAAAATATTAGTTCTCAAAAAATAAAATAAGCTGAAAATAATTATTAAAGAAAATTAAGGCTATGTTTGGTAAGATTGAGGGGAGGGAAGTATTTTTACAAATCCCAAAAAAAATTTGTGTTTAGTATAAATGCACAGATGTAAAGTACTGTAAAGTAATGAAGAATAAAGGAAAGTACTGTAGAGAAAAGTGAGGAGAGTGATAGAGAGAAAAATTAGAAGATAAAAAAAGTATGATAAAAAGTGTGTTTAGTATGTATAAAATATGATGTAAACTTTTTTTGGGAATCGTGAGATTACATGTAATGCACTGTTTGGTAAGTATACCAAACGTGCCCTAAAAATTACATTGCAAAGTACTATTCACACATTGACTTTTTGTTAACTTTACTTTTTACTGAAATGACTAAAATATCCCTTCTAATTATTCTTTATTTTTACTTTCTCACCTACTAAACAATACTTTCCTTTACTCTAAATTCTTTTTCTTTCTATCCGTGTATTTCTACCCCTCACAGTTTAAATTAGTCTCACTATTATTTTATAGGCAAAAGTACCTTTCCTACCCCCAACGTTTGGGGGTCCTGTCAGTTTCGCCCCTAACGTTTTTTCGCTGTCAATTGTACCCCTAACATTTTACGTTTCTGCCAATGTCACCATTTTCACTAACACCGTCAAATATTTTACAGTTTTTGCTGACGTGACATCCTATGTGGCAAAACATTTTTTTTTCTGTCAATTGTATCCCTAACGTTTTACATTTCTGCCAATGTCACCCTTTTCACTAGCACCATCAAATATTTAATAGTTTTTGCTCATGTGGCAAAAATATCTGACTTGGCATATTTTTTTCCACACCAAATTTTTTACTCATCTTTTTCCCATCAAAACCGTGTCGTTTTAGCCTCACCATATTCCTTTTAAAATATAACTCAAACGCACGTGCCATTTCGCAGACAAAAACATCAGAGACGTTACCCATTCTCTATTTTGTCGGAGACGTTACCCTAAAATAGAGAATGGATAACGTCTCCGATGTTTTTATGAGCAAAATAGTGCATGCGTTTGAGTTTTATTTTAGAAGGAATAGGCCGAGGTCAAAACGACACAACTTTGATGGGAAAATATGAGTAGGAAATCTGATGTGGAAAAAAAATATACCAAGTCAGATATTTTTGCCACATAGGATGTCACGTAAGCAAAAACTATTAAATATTTGATGGTGCTAGTGAAAAGGGTGACATTGGCAGAAATGTAAAACGTTAGGAATACAATTGACAGGAAAAAAAACGTTTTGCCACATAGGATGCCACGTCAGCAAAAACTGTTAAATATTTGACGATGTTAGTGAAAATGGTGACATTTGCAGAAACGTAAAATGTTAGGGGTACAATTGACAGCGAAAAAACGTTAAGGGCGAAACTGACAGGACTCCCAAACGTTGAAGGTAGGAAAGGTACTTTTGCCTATTTTATAAAAAAAAAAAATTGTCTCACTAATACAAAAAAGTATTGAAAATCAAATACAAGAATCAAACTCCATTAGTCCATTTACAGACAACTCAATGATCGTAATTACTATGACGTGGCGTCTTCCCATTGGATGATATTACAGATCCACGCAATAATTAATTTCTATTGAAAATAAATAAATAAAGAAGCAAATTCGTTCGAAGATGCTTTCGTTTTTTCGTCTTCTCCATTTCCGATTTCGTATATATCCAAATCCGAACACTTGAGAAGGTGATTCCTGTTGGGACAGGTCTCTCTTTTCTCTTAATGGCGGAAGATCCCCCCCAAACGGCGTCGTTGAGCTCACAACCTTCCTCCTCTTCTTCTCCTTCTCCTCCTCCTCCTTCTTCTTCTCAGAAATCGGTGGAAGAGTCTTTCAAACAATCTCAGGTTTTGTCTATTTACTTCATTCTTCCTTTCGTAGTTTCAGTGCCTAGCACGTCCCCTATGCGTTTAATTGCTTCAGGACCAAATGTGGGAAACCAATTTTGACAGAATTGGATGCGAAATAGGGTTTTTTTAAGACGATAGAGAAACGATCATAGACAAAACGAATCAAGCGATTTTTTTTTCCTTTTGTTCGGTTGGAATTGTCTATATGAGTTTTATTCTTTTTAGTTAGAAATTTGATTTAATTAACCCTGTTTTGTGCATCTTATTGTTAGTATTTTGAGCCTATTCTCTGAATATGTAAATGTTAAGGTTTCCGAAATACTATTATGTTTAAATGCATCTATGTGATTATGTCACTGATTAAGTGATCCCTGATCTTGTGTGTGTTTTGTTATCTCAGATCCCGGCATTTTCCAATTTCCCAATGCTCCCAGATGGTTACTATCAAATGCTTCCTGTTATGTACCCTGCTCTAGTTCCAGGACTAACTCCCTCACAAAATGAGGAACAGAGGAACCGTGGAGCAGGTATATATGCTGTTCCTATGAACCCATTTATGGGGCATGTAACTGGACTGCCGTATAACACCTTGATTCCTCTGACCTACAGTACACCCACGTAAGTTACCCCTGCTAATCTGTCATTAGGTGGCTACATGTGTGATTTTCAATGATATTCTGTTTTGTATATAGCTCAATTATCATAGTACTTGGCGGAAGTTGCTACTCATGCTGATATTCAAGGCTAGTATGTATCGTATACTTAATTATACCTTTGTATTTGATCACCTCAGATCTTTTGGTTGAACAATGATACACAAGGACTTATAATCACAATTAAGTCAGTAATGATTGCTTCATAGAAGACCAGTATTTTATAGGATTTGAAGATGCCAAAATAAACTGTAAACAAACTATTGTCAATATGACACTCATGAATACAGCAAGGAAGTTGTCACTGGCAGCAATATGGGGAGGGATTTTGCGATGTAGTTTTTGTTAAATCTCCACTGAGTTAAGATTGGTGCTTGTAAGAGATTGAAGATTTTGTAGAGGCATTGGAATGACCATTTATGCTTTCCCTTTTGATATTGGCTGTTTCTGACAATAAACAACAACAAAAGGCCTTTTCTGACTAGGTGGGGTCAGCTTGTTTCTGAGTTCTGACAATAAACAATTTTTTTAATCATAAATGCACTATTGGCTATAGACTTGTAGATATACAACATACTGGGTCTAATAACGTTGGTACCTATCATTCTAATAGTCCTGTGTGCTTTAAAGGATCTCATAAGGTTATATGATTAAGATCATATTTCACTTTTATGCTAGTTTCATTCAGTGCTTGTTTGAATCTTATGTGAAACTGATCTTAAGAGGGGAAAGTAAAAAATTAAACATTGGTATTGATGATTCTTTTTTGATAATGATAATTCTGGTTTATATATAGGATAATGACCAATATGATTTTTTTTTTCCACATGAATGGGTACCATCAACAGTAGGCCAAGTTCTGAGGCTGGTACTAACAGTGAAAACCAGGGGCAAGCAGCACAACCACAAAATCAACAGCAGCAGCCTGCTCCTCAAAGACAAGTTGTTGTTAGGAGATTTCAAATTGCATTTCAAATTGATTTGTTGCTTATGTTAAAGCTGGCAGCTGTGATATTTTTGTTCAACCAAGATGGATCAAGGCAGAGGCTAGTTGTACTCGTGTTATTTGCTTCTATTGTATACTTGTAAGTAACCTTCTGGTTCTTTGTTTTAAGATGGTTGCAAGTTGTACCTCTGCCATATGTGCTAACTGTACTCAATCCTGGGAACTTTCTAAATTCTTGATATAGCTCATTATCATATTTCCCTCCCTCTTTTTTCCCATATTTTATATTCTGATTATTCTACTTTTGGTATACCCGGGTGTTGCTTTTTCGGTCTGAGTGGGAGGGTTTGTGTATCATAGACATGTATAGTTGCTCATTTACTAGTAGTCAAGTTATGTGAAATTGTGAATGGTAGCTGAAGTTTTTACCAAATGAGCTGTGTTACAGATACCAAACTGGAGCTTTGACACCAATCATAAGATGGCTTTCGCAAGGCATGCAGAGAGCCGCTGCACCTCCTCATCAACCGAGACCTGCAGTCAGGGCTGAAAATGTTCCTGCTGCCAGGCAGGGGGTTGACAATGCTGCTCCTGCAGGTATCATCGGTGTCCATTTTACCCATAATTATTCATGGGCGTGTTTATGGAGTTGAATTATTTGCTCACCTTTGCTCTTATTGTCAACTTTCGGCAGAGGGTCAAGCCGAAGGTGAAATAGGGAACCAGCCCAATGATGATGCAGACAGAGCAAACGTTGAGAATGAAAATGTGGCAGAGGCAGAGGGAGGCAACGGTGGCAACCAATGGTGGGGAATTGTGAAGGAGGTTCAGATGATTGTCTTTGGATTTATCACTTCCCTACTTCCTGGCTTCCACAACCATATGGATTGAAGTGGTACTTCCCAATAGACATGAGAGAGAAATATAGTTTTATGAAATAAATGTGCAGTATATGAACGAATTTCCTAGCCTCGTTACTTTGTAACTTATATGGTGCAATTATAGGATGCCAGTTTTGTATCATTACTTTCTTTTTCTCATGGATTGTAGATACAACATAGATTTTGTGGCTTTGAGGAAGCAGGGCTTTAACGTCTTTCAGATGGAGTGTTATGTAATTCTTCCAAACTAGAAGCATAATTTACTATTCATTTAAAAAAATTGAAATTATTTCATTTTAAAGTTTAAACTACTTTGCGGGGTTGGAATCTTAATAATTGACAAAGAGGGAATTTCTGGCGATAGTGGTCGGTGGTGGTGTTTGGTGATGATGGCCAATGGTAGTGGCTGATAGTGGCGATGGTTGGTGGTAGTCAGCGGTGGTGGGTAGTGGGTAAGTGATTGTGAAAATTGAGAGGTAATTTTGTAAAAAAAATTTTATTACTTAACTAAACAAGTTTTACATAGTATTTTTTATATAATATATATTAGTTCATCTAATAAATTTTTGCTCATGACAATTATATAACTTAAATTTAATTTCAAAGTGATCTTTTATTTGATTGGTTATCTATAAGAGCTCATATAAGTATTCTTTGAGGTCAGGTATCTATTCTCTAACCCTAGACAGGGAAGTCATCCCTTCACCCAAAATTTTCTTTTACCATAAAAAAAAGCTAAACAAAACAATAATAACACTTCAAAAATAGGTTATGTAATTCTGCATTAACTCTTAGACCTAGCCAATACCAAAGGGAGCGCGAGAGCAGCGTCAATGAGGGGGGCTGCCATCGGGACACCCCTCCCCCCCTTTTTTCCTTCTAATCTTTGCATTTCTTTTTTTCTTCCCTCCGTTAGGGAGGGTTTCTTGCTCCATTAGGGAGGTTTCTTCCTCCAACAGGGAGGGTTCCTCTTCCTTTAGGGAAGTTTATCATTTGGATGGATGAGTTTGAAAATTTAACAACAAATTTCCAGATTTACAGCGAAACTTAGAAAGGCAAGGAAGCAACAAAAGATAAATCCTCTGAGAGGATTTGGAGGTGTGCTGCCTCTGTTGAAGATCATGAAACTTCTTTCATATTTTTTATATCTTCTTGTAGTTTTTGTGAAATTTGTGGTTGATCTTTGTAGTATTATTCAACCATGGTTAGGGGTGTGTTGCCTCTTAATCTGGATAGTATTACTTCTGCATCTAGCTACATCTAGGAGTGCAGGCTTATGTTGATTGTTCTTATGTATGTGCCTTGCTGTAGCTCCTCTTATGTATGGCATTTGTGCCTTTCATCTTTGAATGGAAATGATATTTGACCAAAAAAAAAATTTCTGCATTAACTAGTCGTCAAACACATTCGCTACATTTACATCTATGCATTGCAAGTCTGCAACACCAAAAAGGCTGTACAATGCTTGTGTCCAACACTGAGGCAAAATCATAAACAGGAAAAGCCATTTTATATGTAATGTATATTTATATAACCCGGATACATGTATATACATATACATCTCTCCAATCATATACAAAACTATGATTCATCAGCTATGGAAGTGAAACAGAAGAAACTCTTTATTGCCACTAAAGAATCGTAAATACAAAATCTATATACAAAGGTCAATATGAGTTTTCTCCTCACATCTCAGACAAAAGATTGCTGATCTTCCTAAGTTCCTTGAGAGCTGTCATGGCAGTAACCTGCCCTTTGCCAACCAGAACATTCTTCGAGTTCTCCGATGAGGCTCCCTGGACCCGGTCTTGTTGGAAAACAGACTCAATTACCTGTCATAGAAATGTAGTAATTTAGAAAAACTGCATTTCATGTAAAATTCTTTATGTATTTGCTATTAAATGACATAAAGAAATTATATTAAAAGAATATTCCCATATTATGTTTATATTTAGAAAATTTAGTAGAAAACATCGAACACAGTAACACATGAGAAACTTCAACAAGTCTTGTCCTTCAGGGTGTGTTTGGATTGAAGAGTTTGGAGGGAAAGGGTAGAGAATTTAGTAATTTTTCCCTTGTTTGGTTTTTAAAATTTTGGAGGGAAATGAATTAGAAGATTCTATATTAACCCTCCTTAACCTTCCCTTTTTATTTTAATTACTCCGAATAAGAGGATTTTGTAGATCCAAACAAGGATAGAAAAACCATAGCTTAACATCTCATTCCATTCCATTCCCTTCCCCTCCTCATTTCCAAACGGACCCTTAAGTAAAACCATAAGTTACGAAACAGTTTTCAGTATTGAACCACAGAGATAATGAAAAAAATTCCTCAAATTGGAACATATCTATCTTCACTCAATACCCTTGTCTTCAGATTCTAGAGCTGCAGTCAGAAATAATTTACCTGAATATGGTCAATCATAGACTGCCCGATATTCCTCAAGGTGCCCATCACATTCTGGTCTACAGAATCCCCTTTGCAACTAACAGAACTACAATGCTCATTAGCTGTAGAAGAGCCTGTTGTATTACTTTGTTTACTTAAACTATTGGCCAATTTTGCATCCTCAGAAGCACCTCCATTCTCATGTGTTACCTCACCAGTATTCCGACCAAGCTTCCAAAGCCACTGGAATCTATAAGCTTTTCTCTCCCTACTGCTAGTTGCTGAATTTCCTGCAGTATAATTGTCACATCCTGATGTCTGATACAAGTTCTCAGGAGGATCAGAAACTGGAAGCGGTGAATCAACAGAATTTTCATTGCGTTCGTCAAGCAAAGATTGAGTCGTAAGACTACTATCTGAGTCATTCACACGATCCTTGGCCTCATTAGGAGGACTAGTTGTGTCAGAGAACATAGACAAGTTTTCTTCACTACCAGTATTTCCCAATAGACATCTATCCTCAGCAGTGTAATTGTTACCATTATGGCCACCATCTTGTCGCTCCGCTTCAATCGCTACAGAATGATTTTCTTGCTGGCGTAGGTTTTCATGATCTTGGATTTTTTCTGTGTCTTCCTCAAATCCAAGTTCCTTAGAAAGGTCTTCTATCAATCTGTGCCTAGCAGATGCCTCAGATTCCCTTTTGCCACTCTGAACTCTCGATGAAGATGACCCAGATTCTGTTCTTTTAAGGCTGAACTTTACCTTTTCTTTCCATCCCTTTTTCCGAATTGGAACCTGCTTTTCTACACTATCCTGCTTAGCTTCTTCAGCTTCTTGGGCAACCCTCCATTTTTCTTCCCAGTAGCTATCAGGTACCAAACTCAGAGGAGTTTTTGGGGAAACAGATTCAGATGGAAGGGTTTGACATCTCAAAACCATTGATTTACCTTGGTTATAATTAGGTACAAATGAAGGTGATGAAGATGAAATATCAGCACTCAATGCAAACTCCTGCAAGGATTTAGCCTTGTCTAGTAGTATCTTAATGTTAGTGTCCTCAGGGAAGTTTAATAGTCTCTGGAGACAGATTGTAGGATTTTCAGTCGCAAGTAATGATGATCTTAAATGAAGTAGCATTGCTACAGCCATTGCAGAGATAAATGCCCCACGAGGGGAATTCAAAATCCTAAATCCTGAGTCTACGTCATTATCAGCACCTTTTTCCACTTTCCTATTATCTGATGCAAAGATTTCATCCCAGATGATCAGGAGGCTGTAAAGTGAAAATTCCCTTCCAAATAAAACTCTCAACCAGCGAAGAGCGAAGTACTGAGGTTCAACCCCAAGTTCAACAAGATGGCTGTGCAGAGATGAATCAACCAGAAACAGCAAATGGTATAATGCAGTAGAAGCTTCAATTACAGGAGGTAAACCAGTATGGGACCCAGTTGCAGGGGAAGAAGAGAAGAACTCGGCCATTGCGACTGAACCATTTGCCCCATTCATTAAAGCATCAAACATACAGTAAGCATCATGTTCCATAAACTTCTCAGACAAAACAATGCCCAGTTCACCTTCAGCCCCATAAGCATCACTTAGTAATACTATGGTCTGTATCTCAGGATCAAGTTCATTAAGATTTTTTGCTTTCGTAGCATTACCATAGGAGTCAACTTCATCCTTCATCAAATCTGGAGATTTTCTAAAATCGAAGCTATAAGAAAGATCATTCTCTTGACATAAAAGGCCGTCAAACGTGTCCGTGAAGTGATCTTCATATAGCTTTCGTACTTCTAAGAGACGCTCCACATCAATTTGAAGAACATATAACAGAGGAGCCAGTAATTCGTGCATCCCTATAAAATAAGTGGATGAAAGAAAATAACTGAAAGACGACCAAGTGCATAACATTTCATACCAAGGCATAACTACTTATCTGAATGCGTGGAAGCTAAACTATTTTTTCCATTTTGATAAAAGATACTTTATTCTTGATCCATATAACCGACCCCACCTAGTGGGAAAAGGCTTTAATTGTTGTTGTTGATAAAAGATACTTTATTAGAAAGTGAAGATTGAATAGCTAAGCAAGGGAATAATATATTCTTAAACCAGAAAAGCAGGAAGAGCTGAAATAAGTACACGGTGACAAAGGTAACACTTTTTCTTTTGGTCTATGACTAGGGTATCAGAGCGGGCCTAATGACTAATCCCTCGGGTACTGCAGGGCTCATTATTAGAGGCGACCCTTCCCAAAGGTGCCCTTTAAGATGCATGCATCCTCCCAAAAAATCCCATAAACCGCTCATTGCCTCAAAGTTTTGTTATACTTATCCTTCTTGTTACCAAACCCTTTAAAACCAAATGAAGAGAAACTGTTCCAGGTTGTGAAGACTGAGGACACACCCAACTCTCACCAAAAATGGAACCCTCATTAATAGAACATATATTTTACCAAGTGACAGATTTCCCAACATTTTAGTCACATATTTTCCATCCCAATTCTTTATTTATCTTATCTTTTTCCTTCCAAATAAGAAATAATCTAGAAATAAATAAGAAAAATCACTTTCGGTAAAAGATTCGTATATACTTCAAGTTTTTAAGATTTCGGAGAAGTAATTTAAGTAAAATAACTAACGACTAAATGGCAGTTTAGACTTTATGATTAAAAAATCCCCAATTAAAGCCCATTGCTCATAGAAATTTTAACAAGAGATTGACTATGATCACAACAAATGATGTGCCTTCTTGTGACTAATTAGGTAGAGCTCTCAATCAATTGATGTCCCAAAACAGGATAGCATACTAAAAATGAAGGTGAATTTGCTCTAGAAGTAGTGAATGTATTGTCAGAAAACATTGCTTGGCTGAACAATTTACCTTGTCTATACCCACTCTCTGGGTGCCTGAGGCACCATAGTAATAAAATCCGTCTTAATATGCCTTGACATCCTGGTGTCTGGAAATAGGTGTCATGTTCCGGGTATAAACGTGACAAATCTTGATCAACCATTCTCTCCAGCTCCGCATTGCGAAAAAAGCGACTCCATGTACTCTCTGCTTATAAAGTCCATATTATGTTCATGATAGATAAAATTGCATTATTCATGCAAGAAAGAGACACAGAGGTTTACATAAATTAGCTATAAATCCACTTGATGATGTTACAAGGAATATTTAGAGGCAATGCAAGAATTCAGTTCTTTTATAATTGCTCCATTTTTATCTCAATCATTTGTCTATTGCCACTTTCCCATTTATTCTTATCAAAATCTTCTCATAGGTTGACTTGATATCATATAAGCAATTAGCATGGCTTTCTTCAACAACTAAAAGAATACTGTCAGAAAATGCTCTAGTCAAGTCAAGCAAAGAAAAAGTTGAAGGAAATCATGCAAATTAGCATTGTAGCTACCTAGTAGGATATTAAGTATGTTGGCTGAACTGAGAATCTAAAACCAGATCTATAGATTTAACCACATGTAAGATACTGGAATGGAGTGAAAAGCAACTTAAACTTACCTGGATTTTGTGAAAGGGGATTATCCAAGGCAAGATCGGGTGAATTACTTCCATCCTTAGGAGTATGAGGATCAACCAAAAGGCATCTTCTCAAACTAGCATACCTACCAAGATAATGTAAAAGAAAAATTAACACGTGGCAATTAGCTAAACGTATATGCAGTAGTTTCTAGTATACAATCATGACATACGTTAACAAACACATCAATTTAACAACTAATCTTTCAAGAAAAAAACTCTATGAATTGTAAGATATGATGCCAGACACACTGAATTATTAAATTATACAGACAACATTAGAAGCCAATGGAAGAACCAGGTTAACCGTCCTTTTAATTCCCCCTATGGAATAGTAGATACAATCTACATTTATGGGCAGACTTAAACTGTTTTTCTTTTGTGAAAGTCCAAGATATCTCAAGTCAACTTAGGACTAATCCATGTCTTATTGGGAGCGTTAAAGATAAAGCCCTTCAAAGTTCAAACAATTAAGCTTTCCAGAATTCCAATTTGTGTTTTATTCCTTCAAAAATTCACATGCCAGCCAATTTTGTATAAAAAGTATCCAAAAAATAAAACTGCCAAGGATATCACAAATACCATTAATGTAGATACCATCATCAGTTCCAAGGAAATTACAGATATTTTTATATTTACAACATGAAATGAAAAGGGAAAGGGTACAGGTGCCTAGATTCTCTCAATAAGCTTTTGACTTCGCATTGAATTTAAGAAATACGATGTCTACAAATCGAATTAAAAAAAAAAACATAAAACAACACTAAGACATTAATATGATGCCAATTCACCTCCTTCGAGAATCGGCCGTTGCCCGACGAAGATCATCGATAGAAGTTGAAGAAGATGGCAAAACCCCAAGATTAATACGCCAATGCAAGCCTCTAAGATCTCGGAAGCGCGGATTTTCCGGCGCGGAGGTCGAAGACGGCACCGATGACGATTGTGGCAATGGCGGATCCATAAGAGCAGGCGGCATGCTAGAAGGCGACGGAAATGAGCAAGGAATTTGTCGTCGGAGAAAATGAATTCGGCGGAATCGATTTTCTGGGAAATGAAGGAAGAGGAATGGGGTTTAGGATATAGAAAAGTTAGTTACAGAGAAGAATTGAGGTGGCTGAAATTGTGGAAGGAAGGAAGAAAAAGGAGAGGCTCACGTCCCAGACTGCTGAGCTGAGAGAGAGATATAATAATGATAATAATACGCCTTGCGCACTCGATTATTTCTCATTCTCTCTATGTATGGTATGGCTGTCTCGCTTTTCTGAGAGAGAATAACAAGTTTGTTTGGGTGAAGGGAAAAGGAAGGAAACAACGGGAAAATAATAGGACTAAACATATAACAAATACTATAGGTTAAAATGCTATTTTGGTCCTCAATGTTTGTATGAAGTTTAATTTTATTTCTCAAAGTTTTTTTTTGTTGATTTTGGTCCTCGAGTATAATACTGTTAACTTTTGCTGTTAAATGGTGACGTGGCATGCTTATGTGGCATACACTCTCTCCTATGTGTGATATTTTAATGACGTGATATTTTAATTCTCATCTTTTTTGTCGTATTAAATATAATCTTAAACATTCTCATTCCCATTTCTTCATATATTAAACTTCCAACAAAACATGCCGCTTAGACTTAATATACCAAAACGAACTAATTTTATAAATTTAACACAAAATAAAATAACACCAAATTAAAATTTTAAACCCCTTATAAAAAAAACCCACATCTTTAACGGCTTTTGAACGGATATATACTAAATAAGAAATATATACATAAATTCAGTTACCTTTAAAAATTATCTACAGATATATACCATTTTTACTGTGCACATTGAAAAACGTCATCGGTAGTAAAAATAGTATATATCGGTAGATAATTTTTAAAGGTGACTGAATTATATTTTTTATTTGGTATATATATGTTGAAAAGCCCATCTTTAACATATACTTCTAAAATAAATAAAGAGAATCATTTATCATATAATTCTCACAGGGGAGCAAGAGGCTTGTTTTATAAATACAAGAAAATGAGGGGTATTAAAAAGAATAAGTCCTATAATATTCTTGGCATATACTTAGATGACGTGGAGCTTACGTGTCTATCTCTTACCAATATTTGGTTTACACATAGAAAAAGGTAACCTCCACGAAGCAACGGATATGCATAACGTTCGGTTTCAGTTTAACGATACCGTACAAGAATGTCATGCGCAGACCTATAGTCAAATCGTAGCCGTTTATTATTCTGATGTTGATGCTCTGATATTAATTCAACGACTACGATCATCGAGTATGTTTTATCACATTTGGATGTGATGGTGACTCTCACAACATGGTTGAAAAGACAAGCTAAAGTACAATTTTTTTAAGGAAAAAACTTATGTGTTGTTACTTACATACTTTTGTTAAGGTTAATCAATTAAAAAAAGACACGTGCCAACAAAATTGACACATGTATTTTTTAAATTGGTTAACCTTACCAAAAACATGTAAACAACAGCACATAAGTTTTGTATTTTTTAAACAAAAATATATTATTAAATTATGATTTACTAACATTTTTTAATAATAAAAATTTATTTCAATTAATGATAGAGTTTAAAAAATTATTTATATTGATTTTTTACTAAATTTAAGATAAAATGAATCTTTCAACCAATAAAAAAAATTTAATAAATGTCTTAAAGCACTTGTTAAATAAATTTTTAAATTATTTTTTTATAAACTATTATTAAATTATTTTATAAAAATTAATAAATTTTAACAAATTTTATGGGTTTATCATCTGTTTCATATATTAAGATTTTATCTGATGAATTTAATGACTTAAAAAATTTACTAACCAATCAGATAAAATTTTAACATATACCCTTAATTAGTAATCGTATGTTTGGAGTAGATGTTCAGTAGTACGGTAATACTGAATTTTTATCAATGTGTTTGATATTTTTTTTTTAATTGAGGAATTTGACTTTGAATTTTAGTTTGTTTCTTATTAAATGATAAAATGTGGATAATGGAAGATCAAGTCAAATCTAAGATTAATTATAGAGTTCATCTTTTTTTAATGGAAGAGTTCATTTTTGTTTAACTATGGATGATGCATTTTCTTAAAATAAAGTATTGATTATATGGTATTTGAGTTCATTTAATTATGTATGTCACTAATATGAATTTAATTCTTTTTTTGCCATTAATACGAATTTAATTCTTTAAAATTGAATAATTATATATATAATTTTATCCAATCATAGAAAGATTTATTACATGTCATATTTCTAATTTTAACCTCATTTCTCAAGTTCGTATGCAACAAAATTCAAGGGTACTCAACTAATAACTTTCAAATATATATATATATATACTATAACATCCGTTTGGTCCTTTATACATAATTATTTTTTCAATTTAGTCCCTCATAATTTGAGTTAACATAGGTGAAATTGTATGTCTAAAAATATAAGTTATAAAACTCACTCTAACATATACTTTCTAAATAAAATGTGTATGTGTGTTTTTTTTTTTCTTTCAAATGATTAAAATTAGGAGTAACCATGTAAAATGCTCACATTTTCATGGGTCCACCATATCTATGCTTAATTAGTATAAAAGAAAAGAAAATGATTCCCATTTTAATGCGGCACTACTTTATCTTCCTATAGTGGTCTCTAGCTTTATTTATCATATTCATATCTTATCATATTTCTAATTTCTTAGAGGCACTCAATCTACCACCAAACACACTTTATACTCAATACAAAAAACACACATTTGCCATAGCATTGCCAAAAGGGGCCGGAGCCCGCGGGCTAGTCCGGCCCGCCCGTTAAATAGGCGGGTTTGAACAAACAAAAATAGGCTATTTTTTGCCCGTTTAAGCCTGCGGGTCGGCCCGCGAAAAAATAAAATAAAAAATTAATATATATTTTTTAAAAATATGTATAAATATATATATTTTAAATAATTTTATGTGTTAAATAATAATTTTATTCTAATAATGTATATAAATAATTTATATAATAATTAAAATTAATAAAATATTAATTTAAAATTAAAAAATTACTAATTTTAAGTAAATATATAATTTTATAATTAATTTTTTAAAAAAATATATTTAAAAAATAAAAAAATTTGGCCTGCGGGCTAGCCCTTTTAGCCCGCGAGCCATTACGAGCGGGCTTGGGCATTACTTTCGAAGCCCGCCAAATAAACGGGCCAGCCCGTTTAACGCCGGCCCGTCATGGGCCGGGCCAAGCCAGCCCGTTTTGACAGTGCTAATTTACCATGTTATGTTATTAGGATTAGCATATCCAATCCAATTCAAATCCAACCGAATCGATCTAATTCAATTTGATCAAAATTGTTAAATGGTTGAATAGATTGGTTCAAATCCAACTGAATCGATCTAATTCAATTTTATTTCTTATATATTTGATTAAAGTTGTTTTTTTTTAATATGAGTAATCCCCTCTTTAGAATTAATTCAAACTTATTGTTGTCAATTTGAATTGAGTAGATATTCAATAGTACGGTAGTACTGAATTTTAATACATCCTTTCAATCGATTGGTCCCTAATTCATTCAAGGTATGTCTTTTATTAATGTGAGTATTAATATTAACAAATAGCACTACATGATTGAAGGGATGCATCGATGTTTAGTAGTACAATAGTACTTTTATCCATTTGAATTGGTTTTGTTGGTCTAAAAATAATTGGATAGATTGAAATTGAATGACTTTTTTAAACATTTAATATAATCAATTTAATCGGTAAAATAGTCAAACTCGAACTAACAAGATGGATTACTCACCTTTACATCTTACCATGATTATTGGTCTTCATTGTCATATTTCTATATTTATATTATTTTTTTTAAAAAGTTTATTTTATATTTATTTGCTCACTTTTAAGTTTAAAGAAAATGTATATAAAACTCCATTAATAACATACATATACAACTTCAACATTAATTAATTATATTGATTTGATTACAACATTTGGCTAATTATCATTTTTTAAATAATACTTTTCCACTTCAATCATAGCCTTCTATAGTACTATCTTTTATTTCAATTGTTTACATATTAATTTTTTAAAAATATAATTAAGTCATAAATAGGATCTAAGACAAAGCTGTGATTACCTAACCTTACTCAAAGAAAAAAGAGCTGTACATTACCTTTTTTTTTGGCCGAATATGTACATTACATTTTAAATATTTAAATTTCGTCAAAAGAAAATAACCTTTTTATTTAGTTTTAAAAAGCACACGCTCCGCCATCATAATCACGGTCTTAAAAGAGAGAAACTCAATATCGGTATGACTTATTAGGAGGGTTAATTTTGAACAAAAAAAATATTAAGAGGGTTAATTTAAGTAGTAAATAATTTTGTACGCTTAAATAAGGTCTTAAGTTTGAGATTTTATAAATATAGTTATTTTTTGTTAAAAAATTCATCTATCATAACCAAATGCGTGATTCAAGTCAAATCTAAATTAGTCAGAGCAAAGCATAAAAATAAGGGGGAAAAAATATATATCATTATGACATGTGATATGAATGCATCTCAAGTAAACCTGATCACGGGCCTTAAAGCCCACTCGGCCCGCTAAAATGCAAATATGAGTGCAAAAATATGAGCTCGAGTCCGAAAGCCCGTTTTTTAAAAAAGCCCGCAAAATTACGGGCTGGGCTCGGACTTTTTTAAAGTCCGGCCCGTATTATATATACTTATTTTATTTTTTATTTATATATATATATAAAATACATTAAAATAAATAAAAAAATTCAATCTAGTATAGAATAAATACCAACCTAATTGATAACATATTTTAATGTTTGATGTCCAATGTCTTGTATTTGATTCATTCAATCTTACATATGTGAACATTTCAAAAATTCAATCTTAGAGGGGAGACTAGCTTCCAACTTCCAATTAACTAGCATTACACTAATTTTCCTAAAGTGCGTGTACCATTTTCTTCACACAATCCATTAGGAGCAAATTCAAGCTCTCTTAGAGTGTGTAATTTGTTATATATTCTGGATACAAAATATGTATATATATATATATATATACATATTTTGTATCCAGAATCCATAATATATAATATTTTTTGGATACAAAATATGTATATCTTTATATACAATCCGTATAAAATGTTTATATATATAATACATTAAAATCTTTTAACTATCTATTTTTAAGAAAAAAAGTATCTTTTTGTATTTTAAATGAAACATGCAACAAACTATAAAAAAAAATATGGTACAAAATATGACGGTCCGGCCCGTTTTTCATTTAATACAGGCCGAGCCTGGCCCGTTTTTTAGTTTAAAAAGCCGGGCTCGGGCTTGAATTTTTAGTTAAAAACCGAAAGCCCAGCCCGTGATCAGGTCTAATCTCAAGTGGTACTTATCATATTGACCCATAAACCTATTTAAAAAATAAATAAAAATTCTTCAAATATCAGCCTTCAATAAGTTAATTCACTTTAAACAAATTATTGAGTTCAAGTTTTGTGTATAAAAAAATTTCAATTAAGAGAACTCTATTCTCATCATTATAAAACTTTAGATAGCTCGAGTACTCAAATTAGATAAAGTGTAATAAGTTTTTAGATACAAGTAATTTCGACAAATAAAATAATTTAAGTTTCAAACTCATTGTTTATTTTAACTTAAGAAAAAAAAATCAATATCATGTATGAGAGGATAACTCTTTTTTTTCTAAGAAAAAAGAAAAATGTCTATAATTCGTTTATTTTTATTATTATTTTTCCCTCAATCTAAATATACTAATCATATGTGATAGGAAGTTCATAGGCTCATATTAAAAAAAAAAAAAAGGATGTTCATAGGATGGGCCCAAATTTTGATATGTAAGCCTGACCCAAACAGAGGGTTTGGGCTTACATCAAGATTATATTTATGCCTTCAAGGCCTTTCCCTTATCATTTTTCAATGTTCCTAAATATTTTTGGTCAAGAATGGTCCTAAATTTTAAAGGTAGTCCAAACCATTCTTCTTTGTCTTTAATTAAAAAAAAAATAACCAATTCATTATTATTTTATGAGAATATTCTCAATAATACACATTTAAATTTATAAATTTATGTATATTTAAATATATTTTTTATTCTTTTCACAAAAAATCTTTTTTTATTAACCAACTTGCACTGGCAAATCACTTACTTTTATCAAACATGAAAACAATTTAGTTGAAGATATCATTTTGTCATCTCAATTCTCTTTAAAATTTTGCAGCTATATAAATATGTAGTTAATATGATTTTTGAATTTTTCTTTTAGCCCCATATTCATCATGGGTTTAACTTTCAATAATGATTTGATAGGTACTCAATGTTTTGAGAAAGTGAAGAATTAGTGAGGGCAAATGGAATGATAGACACTCATATAATCATATTAAAGTTCTTTTACTTTTTTTTTTTTTGGGTTTTGTTTTTTACTTTCCCCGTGATTCTTTCAATTAGAATAATGGAATTCAGAGCCCACCTCACATGTTGTGTGGATTTCTTCCGAATCCCTAAGCAGATAGACCTATAATAACAATACAAAAAATAGAGTCTTCAAAATTGACCAAAATCCACTTACTCTTGGCAATTTCATTGATACACTTAAATTTAATGAAAGATTTTTAACTACATGAATTCTTGTTCAGATCACTTAATGAGAGCATATTCAATAGTATAGTATACAGAATCTTAGTATATTCTTATAATCAGTTGATCATTAATCTATTCAATGTAAGGTTAGTCCAAGGGACAAATAACTTGGTATCACTTAAATAAAATTTTGAGTTTGAGACCTTGTGAATGTAAGTATTCCCGTTGAGAGACTTTCCTACCATAGTTAGGTGCGTGACGCGGGTCAAATTCGAATTAGTTGAGACAGTAGTACCAAAAACATCGGATGAACGACAAAAAAAATGACATTATATAATTAAAAAAAATATACTAAAATTTAATATTATTGAAATGTTGAAGTTTTATTCCAATAATTAGCCATTTTTGAAATGAGGACTAACTGTGGAGAACTCCTAGAACTTTGTTCCCTTCATTTCAAAAGTTGACACAAGACTTTTCATAAGCTTTTTTGTTTTGAATGAATAACAATAAGTCAATAACCATTAAATTTTCTATTCAATTGGAATAAAAGTGAAGAGTCATTTTTTTTTAGGAGTGTCATATTTAGTAGCCTCAATTGTACTCGAAAAATTAATCGTCAATCTTTTTTAATAAATACATACCCTGATTAAGACAACAAATATTATTTTTAACAATGAGACACCGCGTGATCAATTAAAAAAAAATCCAGCTAAAATTCTCATATTTTGGATCAAAGATAATTTTGTGAGTTCACCTCATAAACTAACCCACCCTCCTAATCACTCACAATTTGATTTTTCACGAATTTGAAATGTACTCGATCAATTAATTAGAAGGAGCTTTTTTTTGGGTGAAAATCAAAAGAAATAGTTTAGTCTCAGTAGTATAAGGACATTGATTAAAAAAATTTCTAAATTATATTGCTCATAAATATCCTTAAAAAGAATACGTAATTATTTTACAGAAAATATATATATATAGCCCATTTGTTTTGTGTTTAAGAGGAGGGAATGACCGAATGAAATTCTCCTATGTTTGGTTGGTATCATATTATTTTTTGAGAATGAAACTCTGAAGAAATTGAATTCAGTACAATTTGTTTTCCTGTCATTTTTATGTAATTATTTCAAATTTTATATGTTTGCTTCATTTGTGAGGCAATATTTGGGATACATACTAATAGCATCACATTGAATGGATTATGGATCAAATTTATCAATATTCAGCGATGCTATTTGTTAATATTAATAATAATTTGATCATGAATCCATTCATAGCGGGTTTTTATTAGTGTGAATTCATATTATAATTACTTCACAAGTAAAGCAAAATGTGTATTTTGATAAAATTACATAAGAATTACAAGAAAACAAATTGCATCGGATCCAATTTCTTGTATGAGGGACTGTTGTAAACCTTTGCAGAGGTTTTGGACCAAGCCCTCATAATCTAAAAGCATTTTTACAAAATTACCCCCACTTCAATCATGATTATACTTTTATGATTTTTTTTTATGAATGACGAAATTGTAACGTTATTCAACTCGAATCTCTTTCCTATTCTTAATATCCATTTTCGCTTCTATTCAGATTCCTTCAAAATAAACCTACTAACCAAACCGGCCTATCAGATTAAGTGAAAACAAAGAGAGTGGAATTGTTTGGGGGGCGATTATGTGTCCTTAATTGGCACCAAAAAGTGTGTGCCTTTTGTCACATTGACAACCACTTTTGTTTCCATTTAATTTATAACTCATAAATGAGTCCAAAAATGCATGCTATTTTCAACAAACACATCAACAATACAAATACAGTTGAGTAGAAAATAGAAAAGAAAAGAAAAAAGGTAAGAAAAATTTTCAATTAACAATAATGCTTATTATTATAGTTTCCAATCTTGCACCCATTTTTGTTAATCATGCTTCTTTGAATTCTAATAAACCCTAATCATTCTCTTTTGTTTACTTTATCAGCTGGCAATGTAGAAAGTAGAAAGAAAAGATTTTTAATCTTTTCTAATTACTTTTCATTCTTCTTAGCTTCCTTTCTTTTTTCATATTAAAGGAATAAATTGAGTAGGTGTATAATTTATTTGTGAGGATGCTATATATATATATATGGTCATAGCTAACTAGCTATGTAGATTTTCATAAAAATAGCAATGTACATATATAGGGCACGTTTGATTGCTTGTGAAATTGGCGTAATCTATTTTATAATTTAGTATTTTTTTTAATATTCTTTCTATAAAATATATTTTACTTTTTGCAATGTGATAAAATTATATTTTTGCCCTTACTTTTTTATCCACTTTTATTCTATTTACGTCACATCACATTACTTTTATATTATTATTCGCATTCCCTCCTACATTCCCATTCCTATATATTTCCATTCACATTGTCATTACATCCAACATTCACGTAACCAAACATGCCCATATATCATATATTTTTTCCACTACAAATTACACCATTAATTGTTTCAAACTATATTAACAAGTAGTAATTCCATAGAGTCATAGCATCTGATCAAGTTGGATGACTCTTAGAAGGGCTATACTTTATCTACTCATCAACTAATTATTTGAGCTAGACTAATGAGAATTTAATGGATTCCTATATATAATGGTTTCAACAAAAAAAAAATCCAAACTTGCTTGGAATTGTGTTTTAAAAAATCATGGCTAGTTTTATTTAACATAGTTAAATTTAATATTTCTTTGAAAAAAATAACAAAACTAAAACTTTTCCTTTAATCAAATATCATTATTTGTAATTATCTAAAATTTTTATTCGTTGGCTTCCAAAATTATATATTTACATATAAAAAAATATATTAGCTATATAGGAAAACGAGAAAATGGGCAGTCAAAGCATATTAAGTTAAATAACTCTTCATTAGTGTTCTTATTTATATTCAAAATAAAATAAAAAACAGATATTCATTTTAATGCCTACCAAGTCATTAATAATAAGATATTATTAATTTTTTTATAGAAAAAAAATTGTATTAAGAAAAAAAAATTACAAATACGTTGAGCAGTAGTACTCCTCAAGAATAGGGAAAAAAAAAAGGAAAAGAAACCATGGATATATTATTAAATTTACATATTCTCTAAAATTTTGAGAAAAGGAGTACATGATTTTCAGCAACACATGCATGAGTTGTATTAATTTTGGTTGATGAAGACGATTGATTTACAGAATTATTGAAGGTGATGGAGACATGCATGGCAAATAGAAAGCTTGCTATAGCTATCTATATAGCTTTGCTATTATTATATCTAAGAACACTATGGTCTATGGATGGTGAAGCTACTTCGTTCTCATACACAAAAATAATTGTGACTGTGATATCAACCAAGCAATTATTAGTTTCAAAGTCATTCTTGTCACACCAAGATTTAGGTAGTAAAAATATCAATAGATCCATGGTTTTGGTTTGAACACTTGGAAAATATAAGACACTTTATTCTCTTTTTTAAGTGAAGTTTTTATTTAATAAGTTTTGTATATTGTCTTTTTTTTAACAACTGATTTTGACGACGGTCTAAATTTGATTATTATTGAAATTAATAAGTATTATTTTTTTTAACAATCAACTGATCACCGTCAAAATATAAGATTTTTTAAAAAAATTACTCACATTTCTTGTTGTGCATTATGATATTTTATGGACTAAAAATCGTACTATTATATATCTTTCAAGGGCTAAAAAGTAGATATACTATTTTAAATTTCAAAAAATTAAGGCAATTCCTTCATGGGTGAACTTAAATGAAATTTTTTATGCTACAATTCATTAAAATTAAGCACATGTATTTGGAATTTTTTGGCACTTCATAAAATTTAAGCACGTTTGATTATGTGAATGTTGAATATAATATGAATGATAATAGAAATAGAAATGTTAGATGGAATGGGAATAATATGAAAGTGATGTAATGTGATGTAAATGGAATAAAAATAGGTAAAATAATCATTTTACTCTTATATTAAAAGTAAGAATGGAATAAAAATAAGTACAAAAGTAAGGACAAAAATATAATTTCATCACATTAAAAAAATAAGATATGTTTAATAAAAAAATGTTTAAAGAAATATTAAATTACAAAATAGATTACATTTTTTTCATGCAACCAAACATGCCCCTAAAAGTCATATTTATATTAATATGGCTGTGAGGTCTTCCTAAAATAATCAATTAGTTAATTAAAAAAATAAAAATATGATGTAAAAAGATCATGGGTGAGAGAAAATAAGAATAGTGATAACTTCCCATAATTTCATTTATTATTTAAATATAATAATCATTTTATTTTATATTTTAAAATTTTGAAATAACTTAATTTTTTATTAATTTAACATATAATAATTATAATTTTATAATATATTTTTTAAAAAATTAAAAAAATAAATTACATGCACGTATCGTGCATGCGAAACCTCTAGTATATATATATATAAGCTGAATAAGGATAAGCATACGGTGTAACCTCACATGTGCAGTACGTACTATAATGGAGGAAAAAAACAACATTGCAATGTCAAAAAGTACCAATTATTTTATTTTTCTCAAATACTGTCCATTTGTCTAATCCAAAGAATGTAACAAAACAGATTTTTTCTAAAGCAAATAAAAAAGCTTTCAACTTTTAGTAACCCGCAATTAGTTTTTGGAAAAAGAAATAAATACGAATGACTCTTGCATCAAATAAAATTTACATGTCCATCCCTATCTTCTTTGGCCTGCTATTGTATATGAATAGATTCGAATTCGGATCATACAAGGTGACTTGGTTGTATTAATAATTAAGGTATAGGTAAAAGTACTCAAATTATAGTGTTTTTGTTAATAACATTTTTAAACTTTTAATTTATAAGCAATTCTATCATTTACAATCACAAAGAGATAATTATAAGTTATAATTGCATATTCTACAAGAATTTTTTGTTTTGTTTTTGTGATTGTATTATTCAAATTAAAAGAGAGAGATATAATTGAGTAGTTGCAATTGGGTAAAGTTGTTTGTGGTTTAGGTCTATACAGTAAATCAGTAATCCTTTAGATTGGATCTCTGTTGATCTTCCCAACATGTTACTGGCGCCCTACCTAGTAATATGCCTTCCCTTACTACCATTTTGATTAAAAAAAATCACTTTAGATGCAATATTTTTCTCCAATACCTTAGGATATGATTGACACACGTCAGACAATCACACACTTGAATCCACAAAATGTTCCCTTTTTCCACCTATACGTACGTAACTACCTATATCTTCTATATATACTCCTATACACACCGTATCAAATACTAAATCCTAAACTCTATAATTACATATCTTTTGGATATTGCAAGGTTTATTATTAGAGTGACTATTTGATACAAGTTCTACATTGGAGAGGTTACTTGTCTTGGGCTCTCCCACTCCAATAGTTAGTTTTTGGGGTGTGGTTCTCCCAAGGACTTGTGCTCGTATCAATTGGTGCTTTCATTGAGAGCCGACCGACACGAAAGGGGCGACCTATAGGCTGGATTAAGGCATGGACTCTATAGGCTGGATTAAGGTACGGTTCAATGTACCGAATACTGGAAGTTGGATGGAGCCCTGCCAAAGGTGGAAAGGGCTATCAATGGACCAGTGTCGATAGAGTGGGCCATGCTGAATACTGGAAGTTGTATGGAGCCACCAAAAAAAGTGGAAAGGGCTATCATCAATGGACCAGTGTCGATAGAGTGGGCTGCCGTGGACGTCGGCTTTCGAAGGGGGTGGTAATGATACAAATCCCACATTGGGGAGGCTACCTTCAAGGAAGGGCCTTATAAGGCCTTGGGCTCTCCCACTCTAATAGCTAGCTTTTGGGGTGTGGTTCTCCCAAGGACGTGTGCTCGTATCACTATTCCAACGAATGACACTTCATTCTCATTTTTTCAGAGATCAAATTTGAGATGTGATAGTTAACGGATGACAAAAACCCCTACTATTTGCTTAAATTTATAAGTGAATATCAGTCAATTAAGAGATTTTTTTGGATAACAATTTTATTCAGAACAAATTAAAAATGAAATATTATAAAGGATGAAATTGAAAAATGTCTTTTTTTGTATAACCAATTAAAATTTTAGTCAAATAGTAAAATTAATTAAAAAAAAAATCATGATATCATACTTAGTGATGAAGTTGCATTTGATAGTGATTTAATTGACTATATGAAACTTTAAGGTAATGTCTTTTTCTTCATCCTGGAGGGCATTAAGAACATGCATGAACGCATTACATTCAATATGATAAAAGTGCTTATAACTTATTGATGAGGAAATATAATTTGTTTGGTTTTTTTTTTATCATAATATATTCGAATAAAGGCATGGCATAACATCTATACAGTATATATTCCTTCTGAATGTTAATTAGGAGAAAAGTATAAATCAATGTCGTAAGAATAAATTGGACAAAAATTCGGATAAGTGTTTAATTTATGGTCTAGTCGGTTTAACCGATCGAACCGAATAACGCAATAAATAATAAATAATAATTATTCTTAATATATAAAATGACACCACTCAAATTTTAGGTTTTAATATACATAATTTTAAAGTTTTAAATTACATGACTTCTCAAAGTTTTAATTTCTAAGACTTGTCAAACTCTGAACGAACTTAATCAAACCAAATATGAAATTCTTGATAATCATGACTTTTAAATTTTAATTTTCAAGACTTTTCTAATTTTAATTTTTAAGTTTCTCTAATTTCTTTTTTTATGTTATTTTTTTATTTAAAATAAAATTGGACCGGTTGGACCCTCGGTTGGACGGTCCAACCCGGTTGACCGGTTGGATCCCGTTTAAATCCGATCCAATTAAAAAAACAATTTTTTTCCAACTGGCTCGCCTTTTGTATTCAGTTGGATCGATCGGACCGTCCGATCCGGTTCGATTCTTACAATATTGGTATAAATTAATTTTGGAAAAACAGAAAACCAATAATTTCATTCTGGAAATGAAATACCACTCTATTAATGTTCACGGTAGTCTTGAACATTTAATACATCATTCTAATTATTTAGTTCTTAATATGTATTAAAGATAAATTCTTATAATTATAAGTGTGTATCTTTATTAATGTTAAAAATGACACTAAATATTTAGAAAGATGTACTAATTAAAATTCAAGCTTATTTTTTTAAAAAAACAAACTTGTAAAATTTCATATAAAGTTTTTTTCATTTAAATTATTAACTAAATAATTACTATGAAATTCAGTTTTGTAAAATAAATATATATGATGATCCGCATTCAAACATTCTTTTTAAAATTTTCAAAATGTTTACAAAAACTTGAAGTTCACTTGGCATAATATAATTTTAAATTCTCCAAAACATAATTATAGCCTATATCGCCGTAATCATTACAAACTTTATTCAAAATAAAAATCCCCAAGCCTCAAAAAGAAAGAAAAACATCTAAACCCACAAAATCTAATCTCATCATCAACACATAACCCTGGTTCTAACATGGAGAATAATTTAATTTAGGGTGCCAATAATTAACCTAATGTACTGAGGTTATAAATTAAGAGTAGGGAAGGCAATGGGTGGATACTGTATTTTTCGGCCCCGGTAGTCAATATTTTCTCCATCTCCAGATTGTTCTCGGTCGGGTATGAAATTTGATACCCATCTCCGGACCCACCGAATACTTAGATCCTCAGACTCGGTCCCGGACCCGTAATATTTATTATTTTTTCTATAAAATTTGCTACTTTCATCACAAATACTTTAATCACAAGTATTGAACACATATTCATAAATTTAAGAAAAACAAACTTTAAACACACAATTTGATATGATATATAATATCACTGGGTCCGAGTCCGGGGTGAATACCCTTACCCGTCCCCGGACTCGGATTTTTACCCGTTAAAATCCCCAGACCTAGACCCTGACTCATTTTTCAATACCCAGAGCCAGACCCAACGGATAAATTTTCCGGGTACCCATTGGGTCCGGATAAAATTGCCATCCCTAATTAATTAGTGCTTCATGAATACTCTTTTTTTTGTGGGGGAAAAAAAAGGAAATGATACTGTCACTCTAAATTAATTAAGATCGTCAATGTGTGTTGGCAAAAATTGTCAAAAATTTGGAAAAAAAGTTGTCATTTTATCTATGGACGAGAGTTTGAATCTCCCTGAAGAAGCCTTTAAAATCTCGTTTGGTGGATATCCCTCCTCAGGTAGATTTCCTGGCACCCAAGGGCTATTTGAGTAATGGTAATTAGATAAAACTACTTGCAATTTAGATCTATACAATAATCCTGAGTTGAATATTTATTAATCTTTTCAACATACTAGTTATTGACGCCCTATGCATTAGTACTTGGAGTGTCTTCCTTTACTACCGTTTTTACGAAAAACAAATATGATTTAAGATCCTTTTGTATTTTTAATAATTGTCCGTAATAAATGAAATAATTAATCGGATGCCCCACCCGACCCAACGATCCATTTTTAATAATTAGATTCCTTTTCTCCTTTGATTTCGGATACGCGTAACCGCAGAGAAACCCGCCCCCACAGATCAAACTGTAAGGGCAATATCGTCATTCTATCTCAACTGTCCGACACATTTCGCGCCAATGTCCCCTTTAACTATTATTTTTAATAAAAAAGATAAAAATAAATCAGTACAGAAGGCGTCGTCAGAAAATTTCTACAATTAAAAAAAAAAACAGAAAATAAATAGGCTTCATTAATTATAATTAGAGTGTCGTTGGTTAAATAATTGTAATTAATTAATTTCTTCCCGGAAAAGAAATTATTTTATATATTTTCATCTAATATAAATATGAATAATCTTCTAAAATCTATGACTCCCTCCTTCATCTTCGCCTTCTTGTCTCTCTCTCTCACTCACTCTCACTCTCTAGTCTCTCTACTGCTACTACCTAGAGAGAAAACCCTAATACACTCTCACTCTAGGATCTCGTGCTTTTACCTCTTTCTCGCATTCAATGGTGGCCGTTGGATCTCCGATCATGGCAATGTGAATAGCTGCACTTCTGTATCTGATGCGATTTCACCTTTTGCTGCTACAGTCTCCGATTCGGTGCGTTTTAGCTCACTGTGAGTGGCATTTGCATTGGCATTTACTTTTCCTTGTTTTCTTTTTGATGATATGATTTTCTGCTTTACTTACTTACTGTTTCACTTTTCTTGATTGGTTTTCTCATAAAGTGCTTTCTCTTCTTCTTCTTGATTAGTCTTCGCCTGCTATTTTTGGACTATATGTGAGTAGGAGCTACTCGGATCGGAGCGACATTGGTAAGTTTGAGCTCAATCCTCAATACTATGCGTTTTTTCAGTTTAAGATGCTGAGCTAACTGCTTTTGAGCGATTGCTTCAACTTTAGAATGTAAATTTAATTCTTCTGTTTGCTCTGTTTTTGTATACTAATGTTGATAC
Source organism: Senna tora (assembly GCA_014851425.1). Taxonomy (NCBI): domain Eukaryota; kingdom Viridiplantae; phylum Streptophyta; class Magnoliopsida; order Fabales; family Fabaceae; genus Senna; species Senna tora. The sequence continues at coordinate 9,104,073 of CM026271.1, forward strand.
TCTTTCTTTTGCTTTCTCGGTCTGACGCCTCTGTTTTGCTGATCAGAACTGCGTTCACTTCATTTTTTTTTTTTTCAATCTAGAACTTTCTTTTTTCTCTGATAACTGTTATTTTTGTTGTGCTTCATTTTTTTGTGAGTCAATTGTCTTAGTGTGTACGTGTTTCTTACTTTTTTTTTACTAAGAGATTTTTGTAAGCTGGTCTACTTCAATTTGATATGTTTTAATTAATTGGATTTCAGTTCCAGAGTTGGAAACAGTAGCTTCTTACTTACTACTTTTTTTGTCTGTGATCCAGTGTATTCTTGGGTTCATATGAAAATTCCTAGTTTCTCTTATTTGTTTTCACTTCTATCATAGTTTCATATTGAAGGTAAAATTAAGAAAAGGAAAAAGAAGATATATGTCACTGCCTTTCTCTTTAATCTCACGAGAAGGCGAGCATTTTTGTTCGTTAGATTTCAGCTTTGGTTATTTATTTTTATTTAAATGTGTTTTTCAGTGGAGCAATTGAATTACCGTCATATATAACTAACTATCGTTGATTGGATGATGAAACAGATCTATGAACTATTGAAATTGACATTACTGAAGATGAAGTTGTTGGATATTCGGTGTATCTTTATAATTTTATCATCCCTTCTGGTTGCTGGGAGAGCAGAGATTTACCTAGTTACTATAGATGGTGAACCTGTCATAAGTTATACGGGAGGAGTTGATGGGTTTGAAGCCACTTCTGTGGAATCTGATGAAAAGATCGATACCACAAGGTATTTTTTTTTCTTTTTAATAGAAAATTTTAATGCTGTCAGCTGTCTTATGAATCTGAGGAACAGCACCCCTTCCCCCCTACCCATCCTTGTTGATTTGAGCTAAGACATATGCCCAAATCCAAGCCACCATTTTTTCAACAAAGTCAATCCCAAGGTTGAGAAACTCTGCTTTCAGTGACGTATTTTTGGACCAACTGGCATCGACTGCTAGCCAGCTAATCGCCCTTTAGCTTTTTTCTTTTTAGTTTCATACAGCGGAATTTGAAGGCAACGTCTACTGTGCTACACTATTTCCTTATACGTGTCATGACCTATGACTGTGTCTGTGAGATATCCTTTTGGGGCTAGAAACTATTACTAGTGAATAGTGGGGTGAAGTTATCGATACGTTTTCATAATAACTTGTTTTGTTTTTATCTTCTTGAGTAAAATTGGTATAATAAACACCACCTCACTCCTACACCGATAGCATTAGTTTATTTTTAAAATCAATTATACTAGTGTTTAAGCTGTTATATTCTCCTCATATATGCCCTGAACAAAGCACTGGATATTATTTAAGTGTCTTTGCTCATATTTATACAATTTCAACTTCGTCCAGTGAATTGGTAACTTCTTATGCTCGTCACCTTGAGAATAAACATGATATGCTTCTTGGGATGCTATTTGAACGTGGGACCTACCAGAAACTCTATAGTTATAGTCATCTTATAAATGGATTTGCTGTTCATGTTTCTCCAGAACAGGTGAAGTCTTGTGTTATTCTTTCTATTCTATTTTTAACAATTTCATTATGAGTTGTTTGAATTCATTTTTGCACTCCTCTTATATTAGTAGGCAGAAACCTTAAGACGTGCTCCTGGAGTAAAATCTGTTGAGAGGGACTGGAAAGTAAAGAGACTTACAATACATACCCCACAATTTTTGGGGCTTCCAACAGAGGTATGGCCTACAGGAGGCGGATTTGATCGGGCTGGAGAAGACATTGTGATTGGATTTGTGGACTCAGGGATCTATCCACTCCATCCAAGCTTTGCAACTCACAATACTGAACCATATGGGCCAGTTCCAAGATACCGAGGAAAATGTGAAATTGATCCAGATACAAGGAAGGACTTCTGCAATGGGAAGATTATTGGAGCACAACATTTTGCCCGAGCTGCAACTGCTGCTGGGGCATTTAACCCTTCAATTGATTTTGCTTCTCCTCTAGATGGGGATGGGCATGGAAGGTTGTGCCCTGTTTCATTCTTCTTTAGTTTCTTCACTTGCAATCTTTAGATGTCCTTTGTTGTATAATTATAGCTAGACCTTTAATTGCATGAAAGGAAACTCTCTCTAATTGCTTTGTGGTAAAGTAAAAAAGCTACTTTCACTCTCCATTAATTTCTTGAGCTTGTTCCTAGTGATCTTTTTGGATTATTTTTGGGTGAACATTGAAATATTTTTTATTGAGAGTTTTGCCTCTAATAATTTGTTGATAAATAAATTGAAAAATTTTAACTTTGCCTTTTTTTGGTGATAATTAGTGGTGGAAATCTTTCATCTGATCTAGAACAATTTGAATGCCACATTTACTTTATATTGGTAGAATGGTAGTATTCACTTACTGTGCTGTGCAATTTTTTCACCATCACAAAAGATGCTGCTAGTTATCTCTTTCATTAATAACTCTGAATAATATTTTTGTTCCCTGCCGCCTTGCTCAATGCAACAAAAAATTATGTATCAAGGTCTGGGTTATGGATAATCATGAGTTCCACAAAAACAAACAAAGCCTTCGCCCACTAGGTGGGATTGAAAATCATGAGTATCTCTTGTATTTTCTACAATCGAGGAAACTTTGTTTTCAAATGTCCTACATTCTATGTTTTCAATGTATTTAGATTTTAAGTATTGGCACTCATTCTTAAAGCCGTATCTTCCAATTTGATAACTTTACCCATTAAAAGTTTCTTCTGTATTCCTTGCATCTACATTTGGCAGTCACACAGCTGCTATTGCAGCAGGAAATAATGGAATTCCTGTGAGGATGCATGGCCATGAATTCGGGAAAGCAAGTGGAATGGCTCCTCGTGCAAGGTGAGGAGTAGTAATATTGTCCATTTTTCAAATTAAAAATGGAATTATAATCTCTGTTGCATAACTTGCATTAAACTGGCATATTTTTGTTTAGGATTGCTGTGTACAAGGCACTATATAGACTTTTTGGAGGGTATGTTGCAGATGTAGTTGCTGCAATTGATCAGGTATATACAAATTTTTTCTTATAAAATAGCTTTTCTTCCTCTTTGTTCTTCTTTTCCCTTCTATTATTTTCATTCTTCCCAGCATTGTCATGGGGCTTTGGTCAAAAAGTAGCTCAACCATGCATCTCAAGCCACTTCTTTTACCTCTTCAATCACAGACTTTCGAGGAAGGAAACTATATGAGTACACACACATATATTACTTGCTTTGTTGTCGACCCAGGATGAGAAGTCTTTATGTCCCGCCACTTTTATGGATCTCTAAAATGATGTTCACGCAGAATTTCTTAGGGAGACGTGCAATCTCAGAAGTCAAACTAAAATTGAGCAATTTATTTGTCTTATCAATTTGTTGTACTTTATCTGTTTATCATGTTTTATAACTGCTTGAGGCTATATCTCAAAATCTTGAATTATTAAAATTTGATTGTAAACAGGCTGTGCATGATGGCGTGGATATACTGAGTCTTTCAGTTGGACCAAACAGCCCTCCAGCAACTACGAAAACCACATATCTGAATCCTTTTGATGCTACACTTCTTGGAGCTGTGAAAGCAGGTGTATTTGTTGCACAGGCTGCTGGAAATGGTGGTCCTTATCCTAGGACCTTGGTTTCATATAGTCCCTGGATAGCTTCTGTAGCAGCTGCAGTTGATGATCGTAGATATAAAAACCATTTGATCCTTGGAAATGGGAAAATCTTAGCTGGGATTGGATTGTCACGTAAGTTTCCGAATTTCTAGTTTTCTACTATTTCACTTTGGATATTTATATAATTAATCGAATGATACTTACAAAATAAAATGTTGAAGATTGAGGTGAAAACTACTTCACATCAAATAATTTCTCTATGCGGTGAATAAAATTAAGATACTATCTCAACACCCCACACCCAAAAATAGGGAAAGGGAAATAAAGGAAATGTAAAAAAAGAAACTTTTAACCAGAATAACCTTCATTTCACCTACATCCCAAAAGCACATTTATGGTTGACCACATTTTATTGGTTTACTATTATCCATATATACGTCATCTTCGTGCCACTAAAGTATGCCTAATGGTTTCGTGCAGCTTCTACACATCCAAACCAAACATACACATTGGTTGCTGCCAATGATGTGCTGCTTGATTCTTCAGTTATGAAATACAGCCCCACGGATTGCCAGAAACCCGAAGTCTTAAACAAGAAATTGGTAGAGGGGAATATTCTTCTTTGTGGCTATTCTTTCAACTTTGTTGTTGGTACAGCTTCAATTAAAAAAGTCTCAGAAACAGCCAAGGCCCTTGGTGCGGTTGGATTTGCACTTTGTGTGGAAAATGTTTCACCTGGAACGAAATTTGATCCGGTTCCTGTTGCCATCCCTGGGATTCTTATAGCTGATGTCAGTGATACAAAGGTAATTAAGTAATTGATTTATTCTCCCTGGCATAATTATGTAGAGGTTGATCTCATTTATTTTAGAGTTGTTCCTTATTAAGCTATTATTGTTCTTATCTTTCTTTTTCTACCTGTCCTCAATACTTTTATTTTCTTATGTTTTATAAATCTCATTCTTTCCCTATTAATCATGTTGTTTGGTGTTTGTAAATCTCTATTGTTCAGGAACTTATAGATTATTATAATATTTCTACACCAAGAGACTGGACTGGGCGCGTTAAGAGCTTTAAAGGTTCAGGCAGAATAGGGGATGGGTTGGTGCCTATTCTCCATAAATCTGCACCACAGGTGGCGTTATTCTCTTCTCGTGGGCCAAATATAAAGGACTTTAGCTTCCAAGAGGCAGACCTTCTCAAACCAGATATATTAGCTCCTGGTTCATTGATTTGGGCTGCTTGGTCTCCAAATGGAACTGATGAGCCCAATTACATGGGTAAGTATATAAATTTGAGAAATATTATATTTCTCTCTAGTGTCTTTAAACATTTTCTTAATATAAATTTATTTCAAGAAATTAATCAATAAAATAGAAAAGAGAAAGTACAAGATAACAGTTCACACTAATATCCTCCAGGCATTAAAGAAGAGAATGCATACAACAGAGCCAAACTAAACTAATATACTAAAACTAAGAATAATAGATATGAATATTTGAGGTTATCTCTTCGTTCTGAGGTAAAATTTGGCCATGTTATAAAATTTCTATCCATTTATTTTCTAATCTAATCAATGGTCTGACATTCCCGATATTAGTGGGAGTCCTTTCTCTTCTTAGCCAATATTGTAAAAATTATTTGCATAATGGGAAGGGTGGAAGAGGAAATAAAACTTATACATATTACATTATAGAATTTATACGTGACTGTTTGAGCAGGAGACGGATTTGCCATGATATCTGGAACTAGCATGGCTGCTCCTCATATAGCTGGGATAGCTGCTCTTATAAAGCAGAAGCATCCTCAATGGAGCCCTGCTGCCATTAAGTCATCTTTAATGACGACATCATCAACTCTTGACAGAGCAGGAAGGCCTCTTCTAGCACAGCAGAATTCTGAAACTGAAGCTTTTAAGCTGGTCACAGCTACTCCTTTTGATTATGGAAGCGGACATGTTAACCCAAGAGCTGCCTTGGACCCTGGTCTAATCTTTGATGCAGGTTTTTTTGCTTTTGTCCTTCTTCCCTCTTTTCAACTTTTTTTTTGGGTCTAGTTACATACATTTAAAAGTTAGCTTGAGAATGGGTCTGTGTTCCTTAACCATTGCCTTCCAGGTTCAATCCTTGGAGGGATGGGAATAGACCAGTGGGTGGGTCGCTCCCAGTGCCCTTCAGTACTGTGGATCACTTGACCTGCTCTGGTAGCTACCCTGGTCTAAGACCAAAAGAAGTTAGCTTGAAAAAAAAATGAATTTTCTTGAAACCAAGAATTCGTTTTGTTAAACTCATGATTGAGTTTAATTTAACCCAATTTCTGGTGGATCAATGAAGCAAAAAGTAAACAGATAACATTCTGAATAATGGCATTAGGTCTGAGACATCTATGTTAGATATGAACTAAAACTGGTTAATATTTCTTATAAGATGGAGTTAAAACTCAAAAGTAGTTTTTAATTATTTTATAACCAAAATTAGGTTGCCAATTATTTTTGTAGGCTATCAGGATTACTTGGGTTTCTTGTGCACAACACCCGGCATTGATGTTCATGAGATAAAGAACTACACAAACACACCATGCAACACCAGCATGGACCACCCATCAAATTTCAACACTCCATCAATTACACTTTCCCATCTTGTGGGAACACGAACCGTCACTCGCACTGTCACAAATGTTGCTGAGGAAGAAACCTATGTCGTCACAGCCAGGATGGCACCCGCTATTGCCATTGAAGTCAACCCGCCAGCAATGACAATCAAACCTGGCGCTTCACGCAAGTTTTCCGTGACACTTACCGTTCGATCAGTGACGGGAACTTACAGTTTTGGAGAAATTTTGATGAAAGGAAGCAGAGGGCACAAGGTGAGGATTCCTGTTCTGGCCAACGGTTTTTCTCATTAATTAGCTTAGTTTGCTGAGGAAAGAGAAGTGAAGTGATGCTTGTAATATTCTTTGTAACTTGTTTGAAATAAGGTATATGGCTAGATTGGTTATAGTCTAAAATATACAACAGGTGTAAAGGTAAATCTTGTGTAAGGGGGTGATTTCTAGTTCCTTCTACTTATAAAGTTATGCTAATATGTCTTAAGTGATTTTGTTAAAATGCATCTTTAAGAAAAGGGTTTATATGTATGATGTATCAGTTCACCCCCATTCTCCCTCATATACTGCAGTGGAGTATTATTACATGAAAATAATTTAGACTATGTTATGTGGTATGCAAGGCAGAGCATAAGAATGTTACAAAAGATGTTGGCTAATTTTGGAATTTGGAGGATTTGTCCTTCAATCTTTGACCAAAGGATCGAAATTTTCTTCTATGGTTACCTTATAAATGTTTCTTTCATATACTTGTTTTTATCAGAGAATTTTATAGTAAAACACATGAGGAATTTTGTCTAGATTGTCATTGACGATGATTTTAAACCAAACATGAGACGGCAACTAGGTTGCTTAAAGATACTAAAGATTTTACAAATACAACAAGTGTCATTTTTTCTTCAACATTGAAAATATATATAATATAAACAAATATTGTTAAATTTTAAATTAATAAATTAAATAATGCGAGGTTGTTAAATTGTTGTTATCTATATGATGTTTGAATATTTACAAGTGCAATTTAGATAAAGTATTTTTCCATATTTATATTTTGATTAACTTATTTAATTTTTTTTCTTTATATTAATTATAATAATGATATATATTTTAATTAATTATTTATTACTTTAGGAAGATTTGTACGGAGTCAGCTTCATATTTTGATTTCATCATCTCTTTACAAGTTTACCTAAACTTTTGAATGTGACAAATAAAACTAACTTGAAATTTATTTTAAACTTTCAAAATATATTTTTAGATTTATTTAGAAAAACAAAATACTTTCAAATTCAGTACCATAAAAATACTAAATATACTCTCTAAATATAATTTCTTACCAAGAAAAAAATGCTTGAATTTTGAAATACCACAACTTCCGTCTCCCTATGAGGTTTTATATACATGTTGAAGAACAAGAACCAAACCAAACACTTTTCAATAAGATCATTATCACTAAACAAACCAATTATAAATAAATGTATATATAAATATGTTAAAACAAATCTAAACAAAAAATACATTAATTAATTAATTAATTAACTAATTATTCAATTCTCTGACTCAAGGGGCTCTCTTTAATGGTATCCAACATAGGCTTCCATGGCCGTACCCGCACTCCATAACCATAAGAGCTTCTTCTTCTTTTTAATCCTCTTCCTCCTCCTCGGCTCGGCTCGTCATGTAATTGGAGCCGCGGCTTCTCCTCCTCCTCCTCCTGGTCGGCTCGGCTCGTAAGAGCAGTACTTTTGGCTACGGCGGTGAGGCGCTTGGCGAGCGAAGCCAAGTCGAGAGGAGAAAAATCGGCGTGCAGGAGGGAGCAGGGAAGCTTAAAGTAGACCTGACCTGGCTGAAGCAGCGCGTGAGGGTTCAAGGGTTTGGAAGAAGAAGAAAGAAGGTCAAGCGTCGTATAGAGTAAGTGCTTGAGGGGAGGATCGCCTACGACCTGGCTCACCGTAATTGGGTGCACGAAATCCTCCACGTAGCCGTCGATATGAACGACACGAATTACATCCTTAAACGACGACGACGACGATTCACAAGAAGAAGAAGAAACGCAGCCTCCCATTGGAGTGATTGTGAGCTATAGTAATATATTATGAATGAATGTAATGGGATGGAAAAAAGTGATTAATTGGGGATGAAGGAAACAATGTGTATGTGAGAGAGAGAGTCTTTTATAGTATATGGCGTTTGGCTTTATTTCTTTGGATGAAAGTAGGGTTTTTTTTTTTTTCAAAAATGAAAGTAGGGTTGAAATATTTGGAAATAGATCATTTATATTAATTCTCTAAATTTTTTTGTGAAATTATAAGAGAGATAGAGAGAATGAAAATTTTCTCTTTCTTAATTCTTCTCTCTCTTAAATTTTTTTCTCCCTTTTTTCTCTTAATTTTTCGAAATCTTGTGACAAATAAGATAAGATAGTTATGACGGGCCAAAAAAAGATAAGATAGTTATGAAAAGAAAATAACTTGTCATTATTTATTTATTATTTTAAAATAAAATTTTATATTATATTTTAAAATTAAAAAATAAATAACATGTACTAATGTATATATAAAACTTTTAGTATATTGAAGTCTAAAAAACAACCTCTAATATATATATTTAATGACTTGTACCTGATTGGCCAAAAAAAAAATGAATTGTACCTTAGTTTAGAACTTTTTTATTTGTTAGTTTTTGAGGTACTATCTCAATTAATTTGAACTCGACCTGCGTATATGATTATTATTATGCAGATAATTTAATCTTCTTAATTCTTATTTTGTAAAATTATTATTATGCCCTTTTTTCGAATAAATTTGATCCAAAATTAATAATAATTTAACAAGTTCCTTTTTTTAAAAAAAAAATTTAACGCTTTGTTATTATTGAAATTTTATCTATTATATCTACATAAAATTATTAATTTACACTCAAATTTAACATATTAGAGTATATGAGATTGGATCATTTTATAAAATATGGAATTAATATTGTCTATTTTTACATTAAATAAACTGAGTTGAGACTTTTATAAAGTTAAGAGGGTTAAAACTACATTTAAATTTTTAAGAAAGTGATTTCGGTATTGAAATTAAAACTAATAGGTTAAAAAAAAAACTAAAGTATTTATGTTGTATCTTTGAAAAGAACTATGCATAAAGAATCCCTCAAAAGATGGAATTTGTAACAAGTGGCGAAATAAGGAATTATGGTTCATAACTTCATATGGCATTTTGTTTTGTTTTGTTGTTTTCGAACACTTTGTATTGCACTCGCCTTTAGCCGGCAGCATTATATTTATTTACCACATACTATTTGCTCAAATATATAATTTTTAAGGTTAGTACTATTAGAGATAAACATTAAGTTGCACATCTGATAGGACAAGATGTTTAATTGAATATTTAAGGAAGTTTGGTTCTTCCTTCTCATGAGCTAGCTTTTGAGGGTGGTTTCCCCAAGTTACCTTAAGTTTCAACATGGTATCAGAGCCCAATAGGCTAACGGCCCATGACGATCCAAAGTGTAAGATGTGAAAAAAAATCCCAATAAAAAAAAAAGAAGAAAAAAAGTGTGGCCTCTGAGGTTCAGAAAAAAGAGTACATATAAGCCCGAAAGAAAAGAAGAGGCCTCTGAGACTCAAAAAGAACACAAGCCAGAATAAAAAAAAAAAGTCAAGTCGCAACTAGAAAAAAAAAACAGTTGGACTTGAAGGGGAGTATTAGAGATAAACATTAAGTCCCACATCTGATAGGACAAGATACTTAATTGAATACTTAAGTAAGCTTGGTTCTTCCTTCTTACGAGCTAGCTTTTGAGGGTGGGTTCCCCAAGTTACCTTGAGTTTCAACAAGTACAAGTGGTAAGCAGTTTGGTATTGCTTAAGCAAGATCCTGAGTTCGAGACCTTGTGAATGCAATCCCGTTGGGAGACTCTTTCACCATAGTCAAGTGCGCAATGCGGATCGAGTTCATATTAGTCTAGGCAGTACCTCGGACACCGGGAGGGCAACTAAAAATATATAATTTTAATACCGAGGAGAGATTGATTCGAGTGGTAAGTGGTTTGATATAATTTAAATAAGGTTTTAGATTCGAGACTTTATAAATATAATTATTCTCATTAAAAGACTCTCCCATCATAGTTAGGTAGAAAATACGGGTGGAATTTGGATTAGTTTTTGGTTATACATGTTATTAGATAAAAGTAATTCCTAAATTTTATTTGATGTCTATTTTTAAACTTTTAATTTATATGTAATTTTACATCTCACTCAAATTTTACTAAATAATTTATAAGTAATTTAGCTTTCATATAGCCATAAGTCATGTGCCAATTTGCCACACTCTTGTATAATGTTCATATATAATTACAAGAGTGTGGCAAATTGGCACATGGCTATATGAAAGCTAGAGATCAACTTGGCATTAAAAAAAAAAAATTCATCATATATAATTAAAGAAGAGATTGGTCTAACTGATAAATGACTTGGTATTGTTTAAGCAATGTTATGGGTTTGATATATTGAAAATGCAGCTATTTTCGTTATGAGACTCTTCCATTATAGTCAGAGGCACGACGCGAGTCGAATTCGGATTATAACTTTATCATATAAATATTATCATTTAATTTCAGTCAAGCTAAAAAATCAATAAAAAAATTTTAATTATTTAAGTTATTTGACTTATGAACAAGATTATAACTTTATATAACAAACATATTAAAAAGAACATTAAAATTTACTTAAAAATAAAAAGTAATTTTAAGAAACGAAAATAGAAAATATTTTCAGACTATAACGAAAGTTTTCATGCTCTCCATTTTTAGTCAAGTTGCAAATAGAAATAGAATGAGATAATTAGAGTGTGTAAAATATGAAAATTGGGAGATGGATATAGTATAGACTATAGAGACAAAACGGAGCGGCGTTTATTAAAAATTCAGTATAATAAGAAACGCAGCGACAAACCCCAAACGGCACTTAACTGCATATTGGCTGGTAGGGCTGTAAACGAGCCGAGTTGAGCCGAGCCGAGCTTTAGATGTTCAAGCTCGGCTCGTTTAAAATTAGGCGAGCTCGAACTCGAGTCCGAGCTTTTAAACGAACAAAAAATCGTGATCAAGCTCGACTCGTTTAATTAACCGAGCCGTTCACGAGCTTAACGAGTCAAGCTAAGTAATTATCAACTTTTATAGAATATACATGCATATAAGAAAATTAACTTATATCTTATATTGATTTATAAATTTTATCCTTTTATATGTTTTATTGATTATAGTCGACTCTACTTAGTAAGAAAAGGCTTTGATTGTTGTTTTTATTATATATGTTTTATTGATTAAAAGATATTTGAACACAATAACACAACAAATTTAATATATATATATATATATATATATATATATATATATATATATAAGTGTAGGATGAGGGTTCATTATATATTTAAATATAATAATACATGTAAGATAGAGAAAAAAATATTTTTATATTATTTTATTCTTAAACGAGCCGTTCATGAATTATACGAGCCGAGCCTTAAATGTTCAAGCTTGGCTCGTTTAACTAAACGAGCTTATTTTTATGTTCAGGCTCGGCTCGTTTAATAAACGAACGAGCCCGATCAAACTCTTATGCGAACCGAGCCTGCTCGTTTCATTTACACCCCTATTGGCTGGTTTTTACTTTACCTTTTTATCCCCACTCGTCCATTACTGCTCGGACACAAGACGACATTTAAAAAAATTAATTGGCTGTTGTTATAAGTATTTACCAGAAATATTTTTTTTGTTGTTGTTGAAACTTTGTTTCAATTAATTTGTACATATTTCACAATTTTTTAAATTCACAATTTTTTAAATTGTTCGTTTGATTTTTGAGACATTGCTCAATTAATTTAAATTTGACTCGTTTTATACATCTCGATATAATGGAAGAGTCTCTTAATATAAATAATTAAATATATAAGATTTCAAACTTAAGACTTTACTTAAATGATATAAAATCGTTTATTACTTTAACTCCCCGTAAGTTTATTTAAAAAAAATTAACTTTTAATATTTGTACAATGAAATAATTGCACATTTTTTTATATAAATAATTGCACAATTTTTATATTAATTATTTTGATTTTTTTAATTTATTCAATTACTTTTATTTAATTTTGTAAATATATTTAATTTTATTAAGTTTTAAATGAAAAATATTATATTATACAAAGTTTTACAAAATCTGTTACACTTATTTAATAATTTAAAATATTATTTTTTTTAATAAAAATAAATATGGGCTAGCCATAGCTTTAATAGGGTCAAGTTGGGAAAATTATAGTCTTTTATTAAAAACAAGTTAATTTAATTCAACCATAATAAAATAGCGCAAAACAAAATAAAATTGGACCAATCTAGATCCTTTTGAAAGCTCATTTGATTGATGTCATTTTAGTCCTTTAAAGTTGCTTTAAATTTCACTTTTACATTTAATTGGAGTCATTTTAATCTCATAACTTATAAAAATTAATTAAAAAGTTCATAACGACTGTTAATTTAAGTTTGGGATAAAAGTAATGGATAACGGCAAAGGATCCATTAACGGAAAAGTATTTCCTACCCTAGATTTCCTAATTAATGGCTACTGTAAAGTTTAAATTTGGAAATTTGTAATTTAATGTGCTGCAGGTGTTGGCCATGTTTATCCTTTTTTTTTTTTTTAGTATTTGAGGTATTGTTTCGATTAATTCAGATTCGATATGCATTATACACTGAGAAAGTCTTCCAACAAAAATAACTTTATCACAAAGTCTCGAATTCGATGCATTGCTTAAGCAATATCAAGCCACTTACCATTTGAATTGACCAAAATAAAATGTAAAGCAAAATTAAGGAACTAAAGTGACACCAATTAAACTAAATTATTTAAAATAAAACTTAAAGCAAAATGAAGGGATTAAAGTGACACTAATTAAATTTAAGATACTAGAGATAAAGTTAAAGAATCAAAGTAACATCGATCAAACTTAATAAACCAAAGGCAAAAAGGGTATTTCGTACCCTCAACGATTGGTGTCACTGTCAATTCTGCTTTTAACGTTTTATTTTTCTACTAATGTTATTTTTTTTATTAACACGGTTAAATAATTAACATTTTTTGTTTATGTGGCATTACATGTGACAAAATGAGTTGACTGGGTAAAAATATTTTCACACATGGCAAAATGAACTAACTAGGAAATTTAAGCGAGATCAAAATGGCGCGATGCTTCAACTTGTTTGAGAAGAAAATGTTTAGGGTTCAAAATGACATAGTATTGTGCAGGGTAGGATAGAGAAAAAATCTGAGTTGAAAAATACTTATAAAATTCATTTTTGACATAGTAGAATCTGTAATAGGGATAAGGGACTGCAATGGGTCGTAACTTTAGAAGACTTGTCCTTAAGTAAGAACCTAAATACTTACATACTCTCATGAGGAATCAAAATCTACGTAATTCATTTCTATAACTATCATATGTAACTAAAATTGGGAAACATTGGGAATAAGAACACCCCTCTGTCTTAAAAGACGAAATTAAAGGACCAAAAAGTTATATTATTTTTTCATTAAAAAAAGTTATATTTTTCCCTTGAGTAAAATATTATTTTGGTCCTTTTTAGATAGCACTTTTCTCAATTTGGTCCTTCTTAGATGGCCTTTCTCAATTTAGTCCTTTTTAGATTAATCCGTTATCAATTTGGTCCTTACCGTTAAAATTACTAACAGAGTTAGCTGAGGTGGATAATTTGGGGCAACTTTATAATTTTTAAATATTAAGAGGGTTTTTTAATGTAATTATTTTGGGAAATTTTATAATTTTCACAAATTGAAAATGGTACCATGTTTCTTTTTAAATTTGTGAAAATTACAAAATTGTCCCAAAATAATTACATTAAAAAGCCCTAATATTATTTAAAAATTATAAATTTACCCCAAATTATCCACCTCAGCTAACTCCGTTAGTAATTTTAACGGTAAGGACCAAATTGATAATGGATAAATCTAAAAAGGACTAAATTGAAAAAGGTCATCTAAGAAGGACCAAATTGAGAAATGTGCTATCTAAAAAGGACCAAAATGATGTTTTACTCTTTTTCCCTTGTATAATTATCTTAATGGGAAATGAAATTGAAGTAAAAGATGGGATACAAGCAGTATATACGCCGTACCGAAAAACACTGGGGAAGGTTGGATCATGAATATGCTTCTACTCTCACGCGCTTTCTCATGCGTAGCTTTCACTTCTGTTATCCTATTGGTTCCAAGTTCCAACATTCAACTTGCACTCCTATTGGCTCATAATATGCCTTACTTTTCATCCTTTGGCCTTCTGTAATTGATTTTTTTTTTAATTTGATAAATGAAAAAAAAACCAAGAGTAGAGTAAAAACTGAACGCAATAAATAAATAAAAAACGAGAGGGTAAAGTATCTTTGTCGCCTTCAAACTTTGCTGTAATGTTCATTCCTGTCTCCAAACTTTTTTTGGTTTATGTCTACCCCAAACTTTCAATTTTATTCATGTCTGCCCTTTTTGATAACACCGTCAACTTGCTTGACGGGATTTGCTGACGTGAACTATGAATGTGTATTTCTTTTGCCACCTCATTTTACATCTCATATTTAACTTTTTACTTTTTATTTAAAAAAAAATTAACCTAATCCAGATTAAAAAATATAAACTTTTATCCTAAAATATTTTTTTATTTAGATTAGGTTAATTTTTTTAATAAAAGTAAAAAGTTAAAGGTGAGGTGGATAATGACGTGGCAAAAGAAATACACATTCATCATCCACGTCAGCAAATTCCGTCAAGCAAGTCAACGGTGTTAGCAAAAAGGCAGGCATGAACAAAACTGAAAGTTTAGGAGTAGGCATGAACCAAAAAAAAGTTTGGGGGCAGGAATGAACATTGCAGTAAAATTTAGGAGCAGCAATGATACTTTACCCAAAACGAGAAAAAAACATTTGACGTTTATGTTTTGAAATTTTTTCTATTTTTGTCAAAGTTTCTTGTGTTATTTTTTATTTTTTAAAAGGAAACTATTTTTTAATTCCTGAATTATTGATCAAATTATTATTTAGTCTTTAAATTTTGAAAAAAAAATAATAGTAAGTCTCTAAATTTACAACTATGTCAACTATGTAGTTCCTTGAATGTTAGATAACCGAGTGACGTAGCCGTTAATGAAGACGATGTGGGTGTCGTCGTCAATGTAGAAGAAGATTTTGTCGTAGAGACAAGGTATGATATGGTTGCCATAACTGCATATCAAGCAAAACTTGGCTCCAAAAATAGGAAAAGGGGGTCATCAATCCAATTTTCAATAATGCAGGAGGAGGAGCAAGGAGAGAAATCCAACCAAGTCATTGTCAGCAGTTAACAGCTATGTCACTTGATTATCTAATGAATAATATCCAGCCAGTCCAAGAAACTAAATAGTATTTTTTCAAAATTTAGGGACTAAATAATAATTTGACCAATTATTCAAAGATTAAAAATACTTTGTCTCTTTTTTATATAATAATACTTTGTTTATAGAACAACGCTCTATAATTTTTAATTGATCTAATTTCATTAATTAAGAATTTTTAAATATTTATTTATTTCAATAAATTTATACTAGTGGCTTAATATATATTAAAGTTCATATTATATATTTTCTGTGTGTTTATATTAATATTAAGCTTATTTAGTTAAATAAGTTAAATTTAAATCTTTGAGTTAGCTATCCTACTTTTCGGTATGTTTATAATTCAACGAGTGAATTAGTGACGGTGTTGGATAGTAGATATTCTAATCTAAACAAAAAATATTTTTTATAAAATAAGCTTTTAATTGAGAGATTATCTCAATATCCTAGCATGACAAGTCAAATATTTGAATTAAAATGCTGTTATAATAGCCTTTTTAACTTATATTTTCTTTTTTTGAAGGAACTTATATTATCTCACTCAATTCCAATTAAATTACATCTGCATTCGAAAAAATGTTTTGTTAACTAGTACTTAATAATATTATTTAAGAATTCTCTTCAATCAATGACATAGCTTAAAAAATTGTGTTTATTGACCTTTTATCAACTTCAAAAAATTAAATTCTCTCTCGATTAATAAAAAACCCTTAAACACTTGTTAGATAAACTCTTAAAAATTAATCATTTTATCCATGGTTAAGGACTTAAGGTTTTTAATCCAAACCCTAATTTTTTTTTATTTAGATAAGGGTATATATTTTGAGTACCCTTTTTTCTCAAGTTTTCTTTTGGAGGTGGAACACTGGATCTGGATCTGTTAAAGTATAGATTTGATAAAGTGCGTGAATTGCACAGCATAAGCTGTTGGATGAGACTGTTATAATACGAACACAAATCTCAATTTTTATTTAATGATCTAAATTTATACTTCATACACTTTATATTTTACTGAATCAAATTCGTGGAACACCACAAATTTCCATTTTATTATTATCTTCTAAATACTGCGTAACAGTTAATGTGACAATAATGCCACTGCATAATTGCTTATTGTCTTTATCTAATCTATACAAAGAAAGAGGTTAAAAAAGGAAAGATGCTAATATAGGTCCAATGTAGGGGTCGTTGTTTTCGATAACTAATGTTTCAAGAATCAACACGCGCTGTCACTGCGCTTGGTCCAAATACAAATCTTAAAGATATCAAATTATCTTCTTAATCTACTCTTTTTACTCAAATTTTTTAATTAATAATTGTGTAATTTTTTTAAGATTTCCAATTTTTTCGAAGTTTATTTTTATTAGTATTTTTATAGGGTTATACTAAATGGCATCATGGAACATTCGTTAAAGTTTTAATTACCTAATTAATAAAGTATTTAATAATTTACTAACAGGTGATTAGTTGAAATAGTAGGTACTCTATTTCCTTTAGACAAAATCTCAAATTCGAATCTTATGTTCCTGGAATTAATTCATATTGAGCTTGGAATATTAAGGTTAACCCTCACATCAGGGAAAGTGAGATGAACTGCTTTCAATGCACGTTTGGTATGGTTACAGAACTGATGAGGTGAGCTTCAGCTTCCATGTGAAGAGGGAAGCTTCCTTCCCTCATAATGGGGAGGGAAGTGGAAGAATGTGAGGCGAGGTTTAAACTTTAAAGATCAAAATGCCTTCAAAAATTTGTGATTTTTAAAAAAGTAAGGGCAAAATTTTTTTTCATACTTTTATCTTCTATTTCTCTATTTTTTTTCACTGTACCAAACAATATTACTTTTACATCTCACTTCTATTTTCATGCATACCAAATATATTTTTTTATCACTCACTTTCACTTCCCACCAAAACACTCAAGAGATACCAAACCTCACCTTAAAATTTAAACTTGTATTCTTTTTTTTCTCAATAGAAGTATTTGATTTGTTTTAGTCTTATGGTGATTTGATGACCTAATTGACTTTGTCATTTAAACATTTTAAATATAAACAACATCATTTGTTATATATATATATATATATATATATATATATATATATATAAATAAAATATAATTTTTTATTGATATTTAATAATAACTAACAATTGAAAATTTTTAAAAATTTTAAATAGATTGAAATTAAATTATGATCCACTAGCATAAATTTGTTTTTGAAACTCCACTAGCATTAAAATTTTAAATTTTAAATATATGTATTTGAATATTTTATTTAATTGATTAAAGTAAAAAAAAATAGAAATTTACCAGTCGCCGGCTGCTTGAATGTATTTTTGGGGTGGTACGGAGCCAAAAAGCCACTGCTTCTATTCGTCTCAGAGTTTCTCGTTTTAGAGAGAGAAACGAAGAAGAAGAAGAAGAAAATAAGAGAGAGATAGAGATTACAGAGAGAAGAGAGAGAAAGCAAGAAAACGAATCGTCTTGAAGAAAAAAATCACAGAACCTAATATCAATTCATCACGCACGCCTACTAGTATTATACAGCTATCTCTCTCTCTCTCCTTCTATTTCTTTCTCTCTCCTCTGCCTCTGTGCATGCTTTTTCTTCTCCCTTTGCCCTAGATCTTTCAAGAACATTGGTGGGTTCTACAGGATCTTTAAATTGAAGTGTGTGATTCCCGTGAATCTCTGATCTTCTTCTTCTTCTTCTTCACTGTGCTTTTGGGTTCAGCTGAAGCTTACAGGTATTATTCATATTCACCTACTTGCTTTTGGTGAATTTGGGTTGCTCCACGAACAGCGAGAGTGGGAATTCTTGATTTGAAAGTTATTGTCGTTTTAATTGTTTGGTTGGTGAAGAAGTGTGGGGAAAGATAAAGTAAAGTAAAGGATGAGTATAGAAAGGAATGATTTTGCATTATATATGTATTTTGTTGTTTAGTGTGTTTTGCAAACTTTATTGGGGGAAAAAACAAGGTATCTAGTGGATTGGATATCTATATGGGAGTTTGACCAGTAGGTTCCGTGGAGTGTGCATTTTGGATTTGATTTTTCACTTGGATATGGTCTATAGGTGTGACTTCTTAAACAAATTGTGTTGAGTTGTTTTAGCTGTTGGGCTACTTGAAAACGTTGAATTGATGGATCATATTATTAGGATGAATACTTTCTTCTATTATGGATCCTTGAATGCTTTATTTCTCATGTTTTGAGTATTGTTGTATACTACCTTCGTTTCTCCGGAACATTCCATCCTGATTCTTGAATGTTGCTGTTTTTGGTAAACTAGAAAGGTATCATTGTTTTGCTTGCAGCTGTGTATGGACATTCCTCTCACTCTCTCTCTCTTTATATCCTTTTGTTGACGTAAACTTGAAGGGAGGGTTTCATTATAGTTTCTATTCTTGGTTACTGGTGCTTTTGATCTTTAAACTGAGACTTTTTAAGGGTTAGGATTAGAGTGTAAGGGTTAAACCTTTTCCTAGTTTTGATATTGCATCTATTTTCATGCTTTTAAGTTTGAAGTATCTCCTTTGCCTGCTTGAGTGGCAGTTCAGTCAGGATTTTTTGATATTTTGTATTTGTTAGTTGGAAGACTCGAAGGGCAACTCAATTGGATATTCTTACTGTAGATTAATATACCAGCCTGTATACTGAGTTGTGATATTGTTTCTGTGAATATCTAGAGCTTTCATTCCCTGCTATGTATAGTGTGCATACCTACATGGACGGGGATGTTAGTATATGGCACTGAGTGGTTTTGAATGGCTGTGTTGATTGCTAATGTAAGCTTTATGCATTTTGATTTCAGGTTTTTTACATCAATCTGTTGAAAGTTCATCTTAGGCTTTTTATCTTGGTTTTTGTGTGTTCGAGGATGGTGAATACAGATAAAAGGGAAATAGTTTGGAGGTGATACTATGATGCATTTACTTAGATGAAAACGTCGAAGGTTTGGCATCTAGGCATGGGGGATATGCAGATCCTGCCTGTGTCTCGCCACCGTGCTCCTATGAAGAAGCTAATGTGGATAATTATCTTGGTTTTATTTGTGTTCGTGTTTCTAATGTGTGCTTACATCTACCCACCCCAAAGTGGTTCGGCCTGTTATGTCTTTTCTTCTAGAGGGTGCCAGGTTATTTCTGAGTGGCTTCCACCGGTTCCTGCAAGGGAATACACGGATGCAGAGATTGCATCACAAGTTGTGATAAAGGATATTTTGAATGCACCATTTGTTCTTCCTAAAAATCCAAAAGTCGCCTTTATGTTTCTGACACCTGGTTCCCTGCCATTTGAAAAATTGTGGGATAAGTTTTTCCAAGTAATGATTTCTCATCTCTTTTATTTTATTTTATTTTTTCATTTCATTCTCTATATCAGTTTTTGTTTCTGCTAAATATATTATGTTTGTCAATATAGCAACAAATATTTCATTAGTTTGTCAGTAAGAAGGAAGTTGACTCTAAACATGGAAACAGACTGAAGTCTGATGAAGATTGATGGCTAACTAGTAGGAGTGTAAATTTATGCAAGCTATTGTTTCTTAGTTTCTTAACTAATTGGTTTATTGTGTTAATTTTTTTTATTTATTTTTTTTTGTGAAATATGTGTGGTACTTCTAAAACACATCATCACTGACAAGATAGCCATTTGAAAGTTGTAGAATGTTAGATGGTCTTCTATATATAAGTGGGTTTTTTTTTGTTACTTTGTTTTGACCACTAAGGGTGTGTTTGTTATGTAGAACGTTGGAGGTAATCGAACATTCTTCCTACCAAATGTTCCTTACTTTTTGCAATGTGATGAAATTATGTTTTTGCCTTTACTTTTTTTTAATATTTTAATATAAGGGTAAAATGGTCATTTTACCCACTTTTATTCCATTCACATTCCGTCTACCAAACAAACATGCCCTAAGAAGAATACATCATTCGTTGGATGATCAACTGACATATGAGTAGTTGCTTATACCAGAACTAAGTTATCTGCCTTTGATTATTCTTTTATTGCAATATCTGGGTAAACAAGCATCAAGTTGTGGGTATGTTTTATTCATTATAGTAGGAGCTTAAAAATTAGGTGGGAATGATTAACTAGGGTCTAGGGGAGTGAATTGTATTATTGCACCCTTAGCTAAAATTGAGCAACTATTTGGCATAACATTTGCTGGTGGCCTTTCCTTTGCTTGGGGCATAGTTTAACTGAACTGAAGGTTTATGAATATAAATTTTATTATATAATATGTTAAAATGATTAACAATCATAGATATTGGCATGTTGCAACATTTTCCAATGTTACTCGTACTAATTTCTTCATCATTTGATAAAAAATTGTGTTCATTTAAATTTTGTGATAATGATGTTCAATGTTGTATTTATGTGGAAGAATGCATCTCTCTTTTTGACAGGGTCATGAAGGGAAATTCTCTGTTTATGTGCATGCGTCTAAGACTAAACCAGTTCATGTGAGCCGTTATTTTGTTAACCGGGATATACGCAGTGAACAGGTAATGTAAATAATGTTTTAACTTAATGTCCTATTGCATATATTGTTCTGATCTCTGTTTTGTACTGTTGTAGTGATGCCTGTTAATGATGCATGCTTTAGACTAACCTAAATAAGTGCTGTTGTAATTCATGCTTTTCAGACATTGGTAACTTAATCTAAATAAGAACTAGTAGTGACTTTGCCTCGCCATCCAAGATGCCAATCTTTTGCATTGGTAACTTAAACTTAATATGCTCTTCTTTTAAACAGTAAATGTGGTGTTAGTCTGTTATTTACATACCTATAACTTCACCTATGTAACCTTTATGGTAAGTTTGGTCTGGATTGAAACTTCTCTAAATTTTCTTCTTTGGTTTGTTTGGACCCATAATAGAACACACTGATGTCGCTTAATCCATTAGCCGACCCCACCTAGTGAGAAAACGTTTTGTTTTTTTTGTTGTTGTTTGTTTGGAACCATGTTATATTGTGTTTCCATTAGCAGATCTCCCTCTCTTTCAATTGCTGATTGTGCGGTTAAGTTTAGCTGTTTTCATTCTGGCAGTCACAATATTTGTAGTAAGAATAAATATCAATTGCTTTTACAATTTGCTGTCATCTTATGAGCAGCCAAAGTAATCAGGAGTTGTCATGTTGCAGGTGGTGTGGGGTAAAATTTCAATGGTTGATGCAGAGAGAAGAATATTGGCAAATGCTCTCCAAGATCCTGACAATCAGCATTTTGTTTTACTTTCTGATAGGTAAATTGGCAATGGGAAATTGAATTGTTTATATTAGTAGCTGTACTGTACTACTGTTAGTCTTGGCTTATAATTTGTTTATATTGGATTTGCAGTTGTGTGCCGCTCTATAGTTTTGACTATATATACAACTATTTGATGTATACAAATATCAGCTTTGTCGACTGGTATGTGTAGCATAATTTTCATGGTGCATCCCTCTTCTAGTTTCTGTTTTGTTGGGAGTTCCTTTAGTCTCTGCTGTCTGTTATAAAACCGATTTCACTAATTCATGCGCCATCCTTTCCTTTATCTTTTTCAGTTTTAAGGATCCTGGTCCTCATGGCAATGGTAGGTATTCAGAACATATGTTACCTGAAGTTGAGAAGAAGAATTTCAGAAAGGGTGCACAGGTACATTTTTGGCTTGAGTGATGTTGGAGCTGGGAGTACAATAAGTCAACATTAGTAAAATAACAAAATGATACATAATTCATTTTAACATTATTCACACATTCAAATGTAGCTTCTTATTGGTAATTTATTCTACAGTGGTTCTCTTTGAAGAGACAGCATGCTGTTATTGTTATGGCTGACGGTCTGTATTATTCAAAATTCCGGGATTACTGCAAGGTGAAGCTTTTTTTTATCTTGCTTACTTTCAAAAGTATTTTATTTTATATATCCTTTCTGAGAATTTTATTTAATTGCATGAAATGTGCACCTTTTTTTTTAATGGAAGAACTTTGCACTTTTCAAGTTTAAGTGATTTTTGGACGTTTTTATTTAATTACATCAAGTTTTGCATTGCTTTTGATGCCAAACAATTCATTATGTTGCTTTGTATCTGATTACTGATAATTTCTAATTCGTAAAGTGTTTGCTACATTGAATTTCTTCTCATAAGTCATATGAAGACATGATATTGTATGATGTGGAATCTGTGCAAAATTTATTTAAATGGGGAAGAAAACCTTAGATGCAATGCAAATGTGTAAATATTTCCTTAATTCCTTTTATGTTATTTTATAAAATTATGTTATGTGGAAGAGCTCTTCAATGGAATTAATGTGTTGTTGAGATAGAAAAAAGGTTTGTGTTACTATTGAAAAATTTGTTAGCAAAACCTTATTAATAATATGTCGTTTGTTTTTATGGTTGCTTGTTTCTGGACACTTGAGTTTCTTCTAATGGTCTTCACTTATGTGCCATTGAAACTCATAATACTCCAGTATTAACCCTCTTTTAGCTTGTTGAACAGAAATTGATGCTTTTGACCACCAAAAATAAATTGTTTTGAGCCAGTAAATGAATTTTCAAGGGATATACGAATAGTGTAGATGAGCTTACTAAATTTACTGTTTTACTATGTCTCGTTCATTTTGTGTTGAATAATGTTGCCGAAACATCTAGACTATTTTACACTGCAATTTCTACCCATATAAATTAAGGTGACTGGACTATCTAGTTGCTTCTATAGATTAACAAAATCCAGAGGTTATATGCACTGCCATCTGAACTAGAAAAAAATTCTCTCTATCTACTCATATGTCTATGTGTGGTTTTAACAGGATAGAACATGTTGGCATTACTTGCTTTATGCATCCGACCCCACTTAGTGGGAAATGGTTTTTTTTTTTTTGGTTATTTGGTTTTAACTGTTTCACTAATGACGTGAAAGTTTTTTGTTAATGACAGCCTGGTCTGGAAGGAAAGAATTGTATTGCTGATGAACATTACATGCCAACTTTCTTCAATGTGAGACTTATTTGCAATATATTCTTTTGTTTTTGACAGTTTTCAATCGTAGCTAATTGACTTACCTCTATGTTTTAGATTGTCGACCCTGGTGGAATCGCGAACTGGTCAGTGACGCACGTTGACTGGTCTGAGAGAAAATGGCATCCAAAATCTTATAGGGCTCATGATGTTACATATGAGCTATTGAAGAATATTACGGTATAATCCCGCTATAACTTTTTCAGCATTTTATGCTCTACGCCGGTTTCTTGAAGTTTAACATTCTGATTTTCAAGTTTTGGTTTACATGAGTTTTCACAATGATTATTTATTTCATGTGCAGTCCATTGATGTTAGTGTGCATGTTACTAGTGATGAGAAGGTAAGCTATCTGAGGGTCTCTTTTCTTATGATCTTACACATTTTGAATGCATCAGATAACTTGTATGTTTTCTTGTTATCTCTTGTGTTCCTTCAGAAAGAAGTGCAAAGATGGCCTTGTTTATGGAATGGGATTCAGAAGCCATGCTACCTATTTGCTAGAAAGTTCACTCCAGAAACACTAGACAATTTACTGCTTCTATTTTCCAATTATTCCACTCCTTGAGCCACCTATTTTTGACTAAATTCTTTGGTCGGAATGGATCGAGTATTGCTTTCGGCCCTCTTGCCCCGTCCCGTCTTATTGGTTTCTCATATAGGACATTGGGAAGTTGTAAATTGCAGCCATTGTTGAGGCTTGAATGTGGCGTGCCAGCCTCACAGTTATATATATAGGTAGGGGTGCAAGTGAAAATGGTATCGCAGTTATAGGGTGACCTTAATTTGGACAAGGATGCTAACAGAGTGTGTTTGGTTCCTTGGCGATGGATAGTCCTTACATTTTGGGCTATCAACGTTTCTAATTTTATGACAAATTTTGGGAAAAAGTCATATCAGCTCATTTTATGGTTGTTGATGTTGATCTTTTTGTAAAACTTGCTAAATTGTTTAGATGGAAAATATAAAAACTTACTGTTCCTTCAGGAATTCTTGTGCGGTTGTGCCAATTCTCATGCCTAACTAAATTTGATGTGTAAATGTCTAAAAAAAAAAAATGAAATGTAGGATGCTTCCCTACCCCAAGGGACTTGTAATTTGAAATACATTGTTGGACTAGGTCTAAATCCAATAGATTAACTTTACAGTATCTAATTCATTATATTGTCTTAGATGAAAAAGAAAAAGAAATATCTAATGACTATTATAAATTTTAACACTCAAACAATGGTTCATTTAGATATCCATAATAAATGCAAAAACCACTGATTGAAAATTAAAGGAGGTAGTTAAAATAGTTTTTGCAATAGTCTTGGTTATTATTATTTTGATCCAATAATGATGTGTGTCTCCTTTATATATTTATCTTCAAATAATTCTTAGACACAGCTACAGAGGATAATATCCAAAATTATGCAACTAAAAAGTCAATCTCTTATCTAACTTGAATGCCAAAAAATTAGAAGTTACCTTTGGCATAGTTGAGGTTCAATATACAACTAGTACCCTATTCATGTGTATAATTCACATATGAAACTGCAAGCTTTTTTCCTTTTGTTTCCTAAAAATTGATGTCTCATATGCAATCCTACAGTCTAGAGGACAAATTCTCTTTACACCCATAAACAAACATAAGGTAGCAAAGCCTCTTTTTAAGGCAAAACTTCAATGTGCTCAGAGTGAGAATGAACTCACAGTTTCTAAAGTTGCTGAAAAATATAACTGAGAATGCTTTGTTTGATTGAACAGAACATCAGCTACCTCATGGATGGCATTCCTCTAATCAAATATCATGAGGTCTTTTTAATTTGCGGCGAATGTGATTCGAGTGCGGGGCTCGTCTGAACTTCCTTGCTTTTTTCCTGCGTGCATAAATTGTTAAAGATATTGCTTAATTTCAAGAATGAAGCAACTGAAACATTAAAAAGAAATTAAATAAAGGTAATTTGTTTAGAAACTTCATATTTTATTGACGCTGACCTGAAAATAGCTGAATACAGTTTACACAGGAAGACAAAAGGGAGGCACAGTAAAGCAGTGGCCTAAATGACAACAGAATTTAAGCTACAAGCTTAAAAATGACAGGTGATTAAATTAAATTATGATAAAATTCTTAAAAACTACATACCGCAAACCAAGCTAGCTCCATCGAAGCAAATGATCTACTTAACTCATTGGTTTTCAGCATTTGTTGGACCTAAACAATCAAGATATCAAAAGCTAGCTGAAAAGAAATAGCAAATACTATGTCATAGCAAAGTTTTTTTTTTTTTTTTAAAAAAGCTGAATAGTAATTATTTCTATTTCAGGTGCTAATAAACATATTATGTTGTCAAGTGGTTGGGGAGATGTTATAGCAAGAAATAAGGATTGGCATTGTTTTTTCAAGCAAATATTGATCCCTCTAATTGTTCATGAGATCTAAAAAAAAAAAAAGGAGGCTAGTGTATGAGGCTTCCATTAGGGACAAGCGGAGAGGCTGTATTAAGGATTTGAACCTCTAACCTCTAAGTCACATGAAAGTAACTTTACCGTTGTTCCAAGGCTAACTCTATATAAAGAAAATACCTTCTTATGGTATGTAATTGCAGATGTGACCAACATCCTGTACGCACAAACTAGTTTTCTTGAATAGGGCTCCAAGGTAACCACCATACTATCCATGCAAGTTTTCGTCATTATTTCAATCTGATTTATGTATGGCTTAGCAAACTTGAGTGCTTCCTGTAACATGAAATGACGATAAAGGCAAAGTTGTCATCAGATAATTTATACATACAACAAAAAGATTCAACTTATCTGTACCTGTATAAAGGGCGAATCTGCATTTTGTAACTTGACAATACTTGGCAGCAAATAGTTCTTGGTCGCATGATAGGCCTCAATAGTTTTAGCAGTTAAAGATTCAAAATGAGGGCCGAAAGACGACAAGAAATCCAACCATTGATCCTTCATAACTGGTATCCCCTCCTTCAAAAAATACAATGCAATTGAGTGTTTAAATTTTAAAAACTAAATAACCAAAAAAAAAAATTTCCCATTAAGTGGAGTCGACTATATGGATCACGCGATGTCAATGTGTTACATCTTTGCTTATTTTTATAGTTAAATTATTAATAGTTAAAAACTATAATAAGTTAAATTTCATCTCTCAAAACAAGACAAATGAGTGAAAAAGAAAACTAGTTTTGGCTCATCTAGTTCTACCTAAAATATCAAGCATTGAAGAATTTGTCTAGTTGGTGTAATCTTGAACTAAAAAGCAAAAATTGTCAAAGTTAAATTATTTTTAAAATGTTTCCGTGCCCCTTATTCAATAGACCCTTGGTTATAGTGGGTTTGAGATTTTGAATGTCAGATTACCGGGAGGACTCAAGTAAAGAGATATTGGAGAATGAATGTTACATTGCTCTTTCTCTTTCACAGTCAAACACGAAATATTATATTTCTCATCATATCTAAGCTTTCCAGTAGAGAAGCACACGGAGCTTCAAGTTATACAGTATTGAAAAACTTTTAACCAAGCTTGTAGAATGAGAGAAGGATAACCCTATATAATTTCTAGAATATATAGTAAAAAGTATTATGGGTGACTTACTGTCTTCAACGTTTCGATGCACATCTCACCATCTCTTCTAAGTTTTGCCAATTTCTCCAAGATCTAGGAATAAAACAGGTGAAAACAAGAAACATCATTAATTGATGATATATCAAGCTGTAACTAATAAAGAAAAAGAAAATGAAACCTTAGGAAATGATGCATCTAAGGCTGGCCTCCAAGAAAATTTCCAGTGGGAGACTATTAAGGACTGCAGGTCACAATCAGTCACCAAAACTGCATAATATACATGGCTATGAAACAAAGCAGTAAACTACCTGAAAATGATTTAAGTTGACTACTAGCCAATGAGGGAGCCACCTCTGATATTCCTGATTCCAGTAGAAATTCCATTAAACCAGAATAATAATTTATCAGAAAAAAAGTTCAAACCAAAACTCATGTTTAAGATCCAGTCAACTGTTCTGATACTCATTTTCTTGAGTTTTTCTTTGAAGGCTTCCCTTTCCTGGTGTTCTTACATCATTGTTCCCTAATAAGTACTAACAATCAGAGGCTCATATCATATAATGTCTAAGTCCTCTAACATGAAGTGATGATCAATTTTTACACCCAGAGTATCAATTAGAGCTCACCAGGACTCTAGCACATGAACAAACTTGCAGGAGCACTACACATTACCTTTTTATATTCTTAACCAAAAAATGAAGCCATACTCCAAACATATTAATATAGTGCAGTTCACATTAGAAAAGTCTAAAAGATACTGATCAGTGATCACTAGATTAGCTTAGTATAATGTCACATTAAGTACATTTATACAAATATGGGGAGGCCAGAGCAACTGGCAACTATAACATTAAGTAACTTCCTTACCTTCGCTGATTTCATAGAAGTGGTCTCTGGTTCTACCTTCATTTTTTCTTCCTACAAGCCCATATCATAAGGTGCATTCATTGAGTAGAAAGGTAACATTAAATTAGTCAAAAACTCAATCTGAACCAACCTCTGGCGCTTGAAGAGCCTGTTCTGTCATATGAAGTGTAGTCTTCTGTTTATCACTGACCTTCTGAAACTGGAGAAGGGAAAACTAATCAAGTATATTAGAGCAACTTAATTTTCATAAATAAGTGTTCTGCTATAAGAAATATACAAAGCTTACCTCAAGAGTTTCAATCTTATTCTGTAGGGATGAAATACTTTCTGATTTCTCTAGACTATCATTCTCCATCTCTGTAATATCATCATCCTCACTCCTCAATTCATGGTAACTCTTCTCAATTGCAGACTCTTCCATGATATGAAGAACGCATATCAAAACCACAAACACACATAAACATGCACAGGGAACAATATTTGAGGAAAGTAGAAACAATTAATGAAATGAATAAGCGGCTTTTGAAAGTGTTGTTTGGCTTTTGGTACAAGAATCATCTTACGGCTTTGTTTCTTAAGTACCAAACTACTAATATTTCATAGATGAACAATATAATTTATTTTCAAGTAGTCGAAAACTTCATTTAACTCTGCCTATGCTACCATTGCTTTAAGTAGTTGACAGAAATCAACCACTTGAACATGTCATTGCTAGGTTGTTGCTCAGAAGCAACGCAGTCTATTGCTCGAACACAGCGTCAAATGAGCAAGAGCTGCTACATCAATGCCCGAATGTAGTGAAAAATAAGCAAGAGTTCTAAAATACCAACTATAGAAATGAGTCAGGCCGAACATGTTATCTAGTTTAGCTGGATCCATACAGCCCATTCCTTTGTTGTAGTTGAAAACTTCATTTATATAAAACATTTGAGCACGAGATTTATGAAGTTTCGGTATTTCACTATGTTATCTAAAATACATTATAACGAGATGGTGTTACCCAAACCAAGTATCCTCCTATAGACAGGTTTCAACTTTCAAGTACTCGAGAAATCAACACACACCAATCATCCGGAGAAGAAATGAAACATGCATTACAAAGAGATGGTGTTTTCGGTAAGGAAACCACCTAGAATCGAAATCTTCTTCTTGAGTTGCTCTAATTCGAACCTCAGCGACGAAATCGAAGATTCAGGTTCCGCGTGTGACTTCTGCGATGCATTTCTGACGAATAGGAAGGCGAAGAACATGAAGAAGACGAAGAGCTTCGGATTCGCCATTAACGATTGAGGAATGAAGCTACACAGTACACAGTCTCGCAGAGCTATATTCAAATGCAGAGAGGGAAAGCCAATTCGAGACTACAACGTTTTGTTCTCTATGTTTTCTATGCTCTTTTTATATATGATTGTGGGTCTTCCGTGAACCGTGTAAATTAGTTAATTAAAAAAGAAATAAAAATATAATGTGAGAAGATCATGAGAGAAAATATAAATAGTGATAACTTTTCAGGATTCTATTTATTATTTTAAATATAATAATTATTTTATTTTATATTTTAAAAGTTTTAAATAATTTAATATTTCATTTTTTATTTATTTAAAGTATAATAATTATAATTTTATAATATATTTTTTTAAAAATTAAAAAAATAAATTACATGCGAAGCCTCTAGTATATATATATATATATATCTTCTATATCTATATCTATATCTATATATATATATATATGACTTTGGAGTTTTTGGTGTCACATAAGCTAAGTGTGACACCAAAAAAATAACTTCCCCCTCAACTTCTCAATAAATAACCAAGTATGATAGGTGGTTACTAAAAAAAATAGAGAAGTGCATAACTTCTCATTTTTTTTATTTTTTATTTTAAATTATGATAAAATTCTATTTAAAAAATTTTAAAATATTTAATTTTTAACGATTTTAAAATATAATAACTATTTTATATTATATTTTTTAAAAATTTAAGAATAAATTACATGTATGCACGTAACTGCAATGCGAAGCCTCTAGTATATATATATATGCTCTCCTATGACTCTAAATTAATTCTCACACATTTTTTGGTGGAGTTATGAGAGAGATAGATAAAAAAAATTGGGAGAGAAAAAAAATCAAGAAATAAAATATTTTCTTTAATTTAGTTAATATTTTTATTATTTTTAATTTGTTTTCTTTTTATATTGTGTTTCCTTATTTTAATTTATATATTGTTCATGTACCGTAGGGAAAAAAATCCAATTTATTTAAAAACTTGAAGCATAGATTGAGACAGAGTTTGGTCTTTCAAACCACCAAAAATGGAATTGAAAAAAAAAAAGAAATAGCCCAAAGGAAGTTATTTAAATTGTTGAAAATATAATTTAAGTAATTAAAAATGTATGAAAGATATTATTAATAAATGAAATTATTTTTAATGATTAATGACCAATTAGTTCATAATTTGGATATGGACTATGGTGAAAGGTAAGATGTTTTTCTTTTTTAATTTGGTTTTTTATGTATAGGCAATCCTGTTCAAGCTAGTTGAGGTTCCATAACGGGGGTAGAGCTCTCTCAGCAGAGACTTTTTCATATGCAAGTCTCGAACCCGAAATCTTACTTAAGAAGAATAGAGTACCAAGTACCAACTACTCCAACAAATCACTTGTTGGTCAACAAAGTTGATATTTCTATACATACAAATACAATAATTCCAAAATAAAATTAAAAGGCAATATATCACGTTCATTAAATTTTTTTCTTTCCTACAACATGTCATATTTGATTAAAATATTAATTTGATCCTTTTAATCTGCATCTTTTCAATTTAGTTATTTTTTTAAAATTATTCCGTTATCAATTTAATCATCGCCATCAAAATTATTAAAAGTATTAAGTATGCTGAGATGGACAATTTGAACTAATTATAATTTTTAGTCCCAAGTCTCTTCCTCTCTTGCCTGTGAATCACCAATTAATTTCTTCATTACCATGAGAGTAGAGCAGAGTCAAATAATTAGAGGGGTTCTTCACAAACATGACGTTCATATATATAATTCCCCATTTAATGGTAGAAAGAGTTTATATATAATTGTTACTAG
This sequence comes from Senna tora, assembly GCA_014851425.1. Taxonomy (NCBI): domain Eukaryota; kingdom Viridiplantae; phylum Streptophyta; class Magnoliopsida; order Fabales; family Fabaceae; genus Senna; species Senna tora. The sequence goes on from CM026271.1 coordinate 9,135,263, forward strand.
ATAATTAAATAAATTAAATTTAAAAATAGAAAAATATGAAAATAAAATGGGCGTTGTGATCGATCGAGGAAGAAAAGAGAGTGTACTTGATAACCTTATTAGCCATGGAGATATATAATGGATTGTACTTGATAATTAAGTACTATATATATTTGTAAATTATTAATTTAAAATTAATTAGCTCAATTTTCCAACCCATATGTTCTATAAATCTTTTTCTTGCTTAATCTTTTTTTTGGTCAAAGCTAATAATAGATCACGATAACAATTTATTTTTCGATGGTCACTATTAATTATTCTTAAAAAATATACCTTTTTTTCAACAGTTAAATTTTAGCTGTCGAAATAAGTTGTTACAAAAGCAAATGAAAATATCTTTGACAATCAACAATTGTCAATAATATGATTTTTAAAAATACATTTGTCGGTGATAGTAGTTGAGAAAAGTATTATCAATAATTATTGATTGTTGAAAATACTATTTAGTATTATTTTTCAACAGCTTATTTTGACGGCCAAATTTTGATTGTTGAAAGAAGTACCTTGTTTCAACAGTTAATGGCCGTTGAAATAAAACTGTTGAAAATACTTATTTTTCTTGTAGTGAAAGTTGGAGTAGTACTTATTATAAAAAAGTTAGTTGAAAGATGTCTCAGGTGGTTTGGTCATGTACCAAAAGATTGTCAGAGGCCCTGTTCCTGGTCAGAAATATAATGAAATCACCTTTCCTATTCTTTCCCCCGATCCCGCTACTAAGAGAGATGTTCACTTCTTAAAATATCCCATATACGTAGGCGGGAACAGGGGAAGGGGGACTCATGTACATAGAGTTGATCAGATGAAAGATTACCCAATAACTAGAAATAGTGGAAGATAAAAAAAAATAATATGAGAAACTATTACGATAAATTTAATTATTAATCATGAAGACAAAATCGCTTGATATATATAATTGACCGTATTTAATAATAAAAAAATTTGATTATTGTTGTTGTAATATATAGCATTTATGGGATGGTAACATTTGGCAGAGACAGGTAATTCTGGAGTCTCCACAAGCTGCTTGGCTCAATTGACTTCAATGCTGGATGGACTGCCTTTTGTGGGAATATAATATTCTAAAAGTGTACGAATTTATTCTTATTTTTCTCATACTCTATCTTATAAAGTATTCTAAAGTATTCTAGAGAATTTATACTCGGAATTACAAGGGTCCAGTTCTGTGCCGGTATAATAAGACTAATCTCACATCAGGAATTTCTTTCTGGACGAGGATTGACGTCTTATTGTCTTAATTAGTATAAGGAACATCAAAAAATAAACGCACAAATTTGTTTCCGTCACTTTAACTCCAAGAAACACTATGACAAAACTCATATTTACCAACAAATAAATCTCTGAATAAAATAGGAGAATTTCATCGATAAGCTAATTTTTTCACAGAACAGGTCCGTAGGTAAAATTAATGTGGGTATAATTTTTCTACTCATAATAACAACGAAAATATCTCGTGGGAGATTCGTAAGAAAATAGTCACTCGCGAAATCTAAAAATTATGAAAATATTTTTTTTTTATTTTCATTTTTTAGAAATGATTTTCATTTTTGAATTTTCAAAATTTAAAAAACGTGTTTGGTTTATAAAGTCAAAACATAAGAAAAAAATGAAAATGACGACACTACATATATTTAAACATTTTGAACAAATGAAAATCATGAAAACATGAATGGTTTGTTATTTTTATTTTCAAATAAACTATTGATATATATATATATATATATATATATATATTAATTAAATAGTTACTTGTTAAATATATGATCAAATATATCTAATTGAGTGAAAATAAGCATATACTCTATAATATTGATAATGAAGAATAAAATTATTTATTTAATTAAAGTCAACAATACAACAACAAATAATGCAAAAAATCAAAACAATGAAGGTAAAATTGACAATAAATAAAGTTTGGAGACATAATTAACATAGACTTCAAAGTTAAATATATGACTCGACAATATTCTAGGCTATTTGGACAACCATGTGTATAATGTCATTAATTTTTTGACGGTGTTAGTGAAAATGAATATTACATGAAAATTAAAAAAATTGGAGGTACAAAACAAAGTTGAGATAAATCTAATACTATATACAAAAGAAGTTAAGTCAGTACTACAACTTAACAAATAATAACTGATTTTTTTTTCAAAAAAAAAACATTTGGTCAGATGATACCTACTCATGTACAGATTTTTTTAAAAAAAACATTTTCAAATTTCAAAATATTAGTAACCCACCACCAGTAGTTACTAGAAACCATCACGTTAATCCCCATCTTATCCATTTTCTAATCCCCACGTCTTGGTTAGAAGAAGCCACGTTTGGTACTTTCTATTTTTCAGGTTATTTAATTACATATATCGTCTTACGCATGTTAATTTTCATCCACATTGGGTTGCATATTGAAGCCAAATCACTTCTTCCTTTCAACAACTCCCAGCCAAAGCCAAGTAAGCATCTCTTCCTCCTGCAATATACAGATTCAAATGCTTTGTTTACTTTATTCATATTGATACATTTGATTTGTTTTCTTCCTATATTCTATTAAAAGTTTATTTTTTGCAGATTTGACTTCAATTTTACTGTGAGTCTCATAATCCAGTGTAGCTAGAATTTAATTTTTCTGTTTAATTAATTTACTTTGATATTTTTTTTCATATCTCATGCTTCTACTCTATATGGATATTTATAGATTTTTTTGCTTTGTTTACTTTATTCACATTTATGCTTTTAGTATAATTACTTTGCTTCTTCTACCTCTATTAAAAATAGTTATTTATTGTATAATTGGCTTCAACTCTCCAATGAGTCTCATGATTCAATGTAAGTAATATGTAAAAGAACTTTATATTTCCATATTTGATTTTTGTTTCTATTTACTTTGATACTTTTCCAGTTTTTATACTTATCCTAATCTATTTAAAAAGTTTATTTATTGCAGATATATGACTACAACAATCCTTTAACCTTCAATATCCAGTGTAAGTCATATATATTTAAAATTCAAACTCATAGAACTTAATTTATTTTATGTTTACATATTTCGGTCACTTCAATCACCCTAATCCCTAATCATTTCTCCTTTTTAATTTTGAATTTTGTTTTATGAGTTATCCTCTCCTCGGATCATCATCACCATCTTCTGGATATACACCATTTGAAATGACGAAATTATACATCACAACTACTAATTATAGTACAACTATACTTGATTAATAGGGATTTTTTAGAATATTTTCTTTTTTAGTTTAGGGTTTGTTTAAGAGATTTGTTTACTTTTATAATTACAAATAAACCACATTGACTAATAAAATTAATAAATAGATTATTTTTTAATTTATAGAAAATTTTATTTGTTGTAATTTGATTTGATTTTTTTTATAATATTCTGCCAGACTTTGCCTTCACTAATAAAAATAAATTTTGGCATTGACTAATAAAAATAAATAAAATTAATTTTTAACTCATAAAAAATTTTATTTGTCATCAATTTGATTGTTAAATTATAAAAATACTTTAACTCAGTAACTAAAGTATTCCAAATTTTGAAAATACCTTAGCACATATGGGCATGATACACGAAAGACATGTATGTAATGTATGATGTATGAATAAATTAAAGATTGAAGTCTTGAAAAAATTGGTGCAAAAGTTGCACAACATTATTTGTACAACACCCAACTTTTATTTGAACAAGTTAATAATATAATTTTAAATTTTAAATAAGAACAAAATCTCATAGACAAAATTCATAATAAACTCCAATTTATAACAAAATAACTTATTTTATTTACAATATTTTTACTTATTTTTAATAATTTATTATTTAATTATATTTAACTTTTTTTTTATATAATTTTTTTTATAATATCTGTGCATCGCACGGGAGTAATGCTAGTAATTGACAATGACTTTAAAGTTTAAGAATATCAAAGATACTTTTATCTTCTGATATTTATAATGAAGAATACATATAATAATCTATTTTTTAACATTTATAATATATTATGATATATATATATATATATATATATATATATATATATATCATATAATAGATTTTTTTCCGTAAAAAAATGTGTAATAATATTAATGGGGTATTGTATAATACTATAATATATTATTCTTCAATGGGGTACAGTAGTACATATATTATATATTATTGTTATTTTATGTATATGGTGGACTGTAATTGAAGGGTACGCTTGATATAAATGAACGGATGTAAAGTATCGTAGAATAAAAGAAAGTACTGTAGAGAAAAGTGAGGAGAGAGATAGAGAGAAAAATTAAGACAGATAAAAAATATGACAAAAAGTATGTTTGGTATGTAAAAAATATGATGTAAATTTTTTTTGAAAATTATAAGAATACATGAAATGTACTATGTGCATTCCTTACCAAACGAGCTTGAAATGTGTATCACAGTATGAGTGTATAATATGTTTGTAAGTTCTAGGGGTGTACATGTGACGGGTCGGGTTGGGTTTTGGCTGGACCCGAGACCCAACCCAGGTCAGTCGGTTTTTTTAAAAAAAAAAAAATTTGAATTTGAGTCATAAGAAATAGAAAATAGAAAGTATACATAAAAAAAAAAGAGTAGGCATAGAAAATAAAGAGTTGATATAAAAAATAAAAAGAATAATTAATACATATCGACATTTAAATAGAATTTTTAAATTTTAAAATGAGTGAATATTTTCTCGATCAAATCCACTCTATTTTAAATGTTGGGCCGGGTCGACCCAATATGTCAAGCCCATTCTTATAGCCCTAAAGAGGACACAGATGACCATTATTAAACTTACTTTAGAGGCTTGTATGAGAGGAAAGGGAGGAAACAAGAGACAAAGATGACTTCCGGAAACAACCTTTAATCATTAATTTAGAGTACATATGCCGCCGGCAAGTCATCCTTGGCTCAAATCTACTCTCTCTATCCCTTCATGCAAGCCTCTTTAAGCAAACATGCAAAAACAACTTTTATATATAATTAGCTTCAGCTATATATGTATATATTTTCATAACATCTCAATTTCAATTCACTTCATGATGAGAACTTGAGGTTTTAGTATTATTGTAGTGTATTTATAGGCAGAGAAGGAAAATATGTATTTTTTTTTCCAAACTAGATGGGCCCACATTATCTATCCTTGTTGGTCCACGTAATTAATTAACTTTAGGCATTATTATAGGAACAAACTAAAGTTGACTTAATAATCCCCTTCCCTTCCTAATGGTTGGATTCTTTGGGGCACTAATTAAAACGTGCCAGATTCTGTAGATTTTCCTGCTGAGCATGAGATTCTGTGAAGGAATATAATGTCAGCATGAGTTGGTGGTTGAAGTTGTAAACCAATGCATGCACAGAAATCTATTTTGTGTTGATATATATTTAAATATGCTGAATTTACGATAACGACGATATATGTCCGACGATATATGTCCGTACGTGTCTAAATTAAAAAAAAAAAATTGGATTAGACACGCACTTGACACGGCTCTGGCTGAATACAACAAGTTGATTTTTTTTAAAAGGAAAGAAAACAAATAGGGTAAAATGTGTCTTTTAATTTGTTTTCGGTCTATCTCCATATTAAAATGTACATTTTATTTGGTTTTTCTCTCCCTATTTACTAAAAAGTGTTTTTCATTCTCTAACCTATTTGCCTTTTCTCTTCTCTCATTTTTGTAGTGTTTTTGTATTTTTTTTATAGTTTTTTCTTGAGCATCTTTTATTTTATTTTCTTTGAATATGAAAATTTTCTTATATACTCTACCTTCAATTGTTTCTTTCTATTTTTTACTCACAATTAATAATGCCAATATATATATACATACTATTTTTTGTGCTTCATAAATTAAAAATTAGCTATATATATTTGATGAAAGTGTCGAAAGAGCTAACAAGTCTACGAATCACAAACATTAACAAAGACACGTTATACATAACACGTACGGAATACTTAATTACATGTATATGTATTGACACTACTACGTACTATTTTCTAAAACATTCAACTAAATCAAAAGAGTTGTTATGTTATATTATTCAATTTATCCTGCATGTATAACAAAAAATAGTAGGAAATTAAAGAGCTTCAATTATCTCATCAAGATGGAGTTTGTACGTACTCTCTCATTCTACTTCTTTTTTCTTCGTCTTTTTCCATTTTTTACTGTCATATATATATATATATATATATATATATATATATATATATATATAGTGGCACATTTGAAAATACGTGTGCACTTGCTTCAATCCGAAACTACAATTTCATATGTGTAGATGTTTCTCGTTCTTAAATTAAAGTGGTAAGCAGTTTAATATCGCTTAAACCAAGGCTTGAGTTCGAGACCTTGTAATATAGTTATTTCTATTGTATTTTTCATTAAATTTTATATTTTTATCTTTCATTAAAATACTAATTTGAACAAAATATATCTTTTATGGACCAAAATAGTAATTTACTCTAAATGTTTTGAAGTTAATTAATAAAAAAACTGATTCAATTATACCCCCACCATATTATTAATCATTCTAGTAAAATTTTCTCTCCAATATGTCCGTATATATATAAATTCTTAAAATTTGCATTTCAACTGTTGTTACTTTTTTTTTCTTCCTTTTTGATTATATTTATTTGACTAAACCTTATTAATTCAAAATGCAAAGATATATGGATTCTCAATATATTGGACAAGGACAAGTCAGTTGACTTCATGTGCGTGTAAAACTTTGAAGAGGGATGGAGTCATAACTCATTCATCAATCATCATATATATATATATATATATATATATATATATATATATTCTTCCTGCATTTATAATCGATCAGTTGTATTCAAAAGAACAAATTCTCGTATATAAATTGACAATAATGCCATCATTGTATCTTAAATAAATATACCAGCATGGTCTGGCACAGATAGTAAAGGGTCTATGTTGCTTTAATTATCGCCTTTTAGATTCAATCCCTAGAGAGATGAAAATAAAAACGTTATCAGTTGAGAGGATCGTCTTCAATAATGAATCCTGCAGTATTCAAGTAATTAGTCATCAAGCCTATTCTTGTAGATATTCCGGTCATAGACCCAATATATATACATATATATATATATAGATAGATAGAGAGAGAGAGAGAGAGAGAGAGAGAGAGAGAATTATTCTATTCCCACAAGACAGATAATAGGAAGAAAGTATATGGGGTGAGTCAACTCTTGCTTGTTCCTACTTAGCTTGGTGAAGCTAAGTTCATTAGGCACCACGTAAGTACTGAAAATAGTATTAGTGAAAATGAATGGATGCCAAATAAAGGAGGAAAAAAAAAAGAAGGTTTTGGATAAGAAGCATTTTTCATATATAGCTATATAGGAATAACCGAATAAATAATATATATATATATATATATATATATATATATTCCACTCATGCATTGACCTCAATTATTTGATTGTTATAAATAGGGTACTTCAAGAATTATAAGGAGGCCATGCAAAGAGCATACATATATTATATATATTACATGTAATATATATTGAATTAATTAATGCATTTGCTCTAGATGGGCTTGCATGAAGAGGTTGATAGTATATTTGAGCCAAGGATGACTTGCCGGCATGCATCCATAATCATATATATAATTATATATATTTTGTCAAAATTATCGTTCAAATTTAAAAGTTTATTGTACTCTGCCTAATATATATATTTATGCATATAGACTCTTCGCTTTGGGTCTTGTTGGCTTGTCATCCTTGAGCCAAGTTTGCTCTCTTTCCTCTCTCATATGAGACATCTACGAGCCTCAACGTCGATTTTTATAAAGGTAAAATCTTTTTAATATATATGAATACATTTTTCAAGTTTTGAACTTATATTTTTCTTGATTATTTTAGCTTATTTTAAAGGAAATCGAATTTATCATATATGCATGGTTCTATGCATATATATATATATATATATATATATATATATATATATATATATATATATGCTATCGTATATATTGTTTATGATTATTTCGGATTTGAGCGAATCAATTATTAACAATAGATTGTGAAATCCTACAAATTAAAGGAAGGCATAACGGAAATTAAAGGAGAGTCTCTCATACATGTTAAATTAGTCATCATTTTTAGCGATAGTTATAGAAATGATGCTAATTTCTTTAGCATTAATCATAACTAATGTCAAAGATAATTTATAGTTAATATTGAAATTATCCTATATATATAGATATATATCATGAGGAGTTCTTTAACGAATTTATGGGATAATGAGAAGATATTTATGCCTTATATATTTGATTATGTTATTGTGTTTTAATCCTCTAAAACAATTTTGTGAAATTGTTTTGAAGAATGTCATTGTTGTTTGTATATATATATATATATATATATATATATATATATATATATATATATATATACTTATGTACATGCTATTTTTGAAATTGAAAACATTTTATTCACTTTCTTTGTCTTTAAAAATTTGAATTTAAATAATCTGATCTTTTAGAATCTTTTAATATTTTGTTTTCAGATGAATATATATATATATTTATTTATTTGTCTGTTTTAAAGATAAAATGTTTTTGATAATTCAAGAATCAGACAAAAGCCTATGACTTTTACTTTTTTATTACATTTTAGCATGCACTAATTAATAACCACTAGTAATGATTTGAACTGTCTTTGCTCATCATCACTTCGTGGCGCTTTAGTAAATGCCACCAAATGACTTCAACGACACTTTTTTTTTTAACAAAAATGGTAGGAAGAAAAGACACTCCCAACTCTCAAGTACTATCGATATATATATATATATTTATCCTTAATGTTTCAAAAGTTTAATGTTGGTCCTCAAAGTTTGTTTTTTGTCGATTTTGGTCATCGAACGTAACACCGTTAACTTTTTGCTGTTAAATGATGACGTGACATGCTTATATGACACACTCTCTCTCATACATGTCATATTTTAATGACGTGGGATGATACATCACTGCCATGTCACCCCACATTGTCACATCATCATCTTCTCTCCTTCGTCATCATCATTATCATCATCATATGGGGTGACGTGGCAGTGATCTGTCATGCCATGTCATTAAAATATGACACGTAGAGAGGGTATGCCATATAAGCATGCCACGTCATCATTTAACGACAAAAAAGTTAAAGTTGTTACACTCGAGGACCAAAATCGACCAAAAAAAAAACTTTGAGGACCAACATTAAACTTTTGAAACATTGAGGACCAACATAAAACTTCATGTAAACATTGAGGACCAAAATAGTACTTTAGCCGAAAAAAATTTGAATAGAGTAAGAGTTCAGAGTTGTATAAATATATGACCGGGCGTCAATAAGACATATTTAAACTACAAGCAATTTTATTTTGTTAAAGGCTTGCAAACTATTCAGTTAGACATTGATCGAGGGCTCGTTTGGTAAGACTCACATACAGTATATTACATGTATTCTTATGATTCCCAAAAAAATTTTACATAATATTTTGTACATATCAAACATACTTTTTATCATACTTTTTCTCTCCATATCTCTCTTCACTTTTCTCTACAGTATTTTCCTTTATTCTACAATACTTTACTCTACAGTACTTTCTTTACAGTATTTTGCATCCGTGTATTTATACCAAGCGTGCCCTGAGTCTTGGGAGATATCTCTTAGGATGGATGCCCAACAAACAAGATTATTTTAGACAATTTTAAGAGATTCACACCGTCGCCTATGAATAAAGTGAGAGTTTTCGTTTGGATTCTTGACCATTTAGGAAACCCACATTGGCTACTTTTCACATATTATTCTCCTGATAGAAATAATTTTGTTTAAGATACTATGGTATATGTTTAAATTAGGTATTAAGAAAAAATAAAATAATTTAGTGACATTCTTTTGTTTGGTTTTAAAAATGTTGAGGAACTGACGAATTTTATTTTAGTTCTCTTTAATTAACCTTTCGCACTTATTAATTTAAATTATTTTAAATTAAAAATTTTTGGAAAATATATATCCAAATAAGAGGAGGGTACGTAATACATGATATAACCTTCTTTTTCCTCTCCCCTCTCTTTCAAGTTCTCTCTGTCTCTATCTCTCTCTTAAATGTCAAATATACCATAAATAAGGCACCTTTCTCCATAGAAATTCAAATAGTAGTTCATCACATAGTGAAAATTAGATTATTTTGTTAGACCCAACTCTCAGGGTATTTTTGGTAAAGAATCCAAATAGTAGAATCATGGTGTTTCACGATTCTCAAAAAAATTTTATATCATATTTTATACATATCAAACACATTTTTTATCATATTTTTTCTCTCTCCTAATTTTTCTCTCTATCTCTCTCTTCACTTTTTCTCTACAATACTTTCTTTTATTTTAGAATACTTTACTCTACAGTACTTTCTTTATAGTACTTTACATCTGTGTATTTATACCAAACGTACCATCAATGATAATCAAATTAAATATTTAATTTGTACATGTGAAACCTCTAATATTATTAAAGAATGATATTATTGACTAAAACATTTGTTATTAACAAATGATATGTTAATTAACTTGTATTTAAAATTTTAATTTATTAATAAAAATAAAATTATTTACTTTGCCCATCAAAAGTGAATTATATTCAATGCATTCAATTAATCCTCCTTACACATATTTTCCAATTCTTGAACACCGGTAATTAATAACATGATGAGAGGAGAGATATAGCAAGGTTAGAACACAATATTATATTACTACTAGTATTGAACCCGTGCGATGCACGGGATATATATACATATTATTTTAATTTAATTTGAATTATTTCGTATCCTAAAAAAACATAGACACATATATATAATTTGAAAAATAATAGTTTGTTGGTATTTTCGTAAATAAATAGAGGTCATGCATTGTCTATTTATTTGTCAATAATCTTATACAGATACTAATGTTAAAATACTATACATCCTATAATGACATATTTTTTAAATACATATTTATTTTAATTTGATTATGTAATTTATTTAAATTTTTTTTAAAAAAATTGTACTAACCAAATACATATTAAATTTTGTAACTAATTAAAATAAAGATATTTTGGTCAAACTGGGTTAAATTTTATGTTGTCTTATCTCTCAAGGGAGGAGAGTGTAAGTTCTAAAAATAGAGGTGAGGGGAGTGTACTTTAAGGACTCTTAGGGAATGAGAGTGTAATATAGTATTTTTAAAAGTTTATGATCTCAAACTTTCTCGCTAATGCGAAGATGTTCAGTAGTACGGTAATATTAAACTTCAATATATCCTCCAATAAGTTGGCCTCTAATCAATTCATTGTGGGTCATTATTAATATGTGCTTCTTTTAATATTAACAAATGGCATTACACGGTTAGATGGATGTACCGAAGTTATGTAATAACATAATATTGAACTTTCATCCCTTGTTATAAAAAAACATAATTACTATTAATGATTACAATTTTTTTAAAAAAACTGGGAGTGTTGACGCATCATTTTCAAAACCTAAAAGATTATTGATCCGGTCGATATATTGGTTTAGTATTTGTTGATAGTTAAACCTGTCTTACTATATATATATAGTAATTGTTTAATATAAATAAAGGAATACATATAAATATAAATATGTGTTCAGTATCTTTTTATTCTTTTTAATAAATTAAATAATTCATGTATAATTTCTTGAAAAAATTTAAAATATTTGAAATATAATATTTAAAAATTAATACATATTATTATCTCTTCATAATTTTTTATATATATTTTATTACTTATCTACTTTTTATTCTTTCTACACCTACCTTTATTTACCTACTTTCATTTTCCCCATACATATTTATTTACCTATTTTTTATAAATTTCATACCAATATCTATTTATTAACTTTTTTATTTTCCCATTTCTTTTTTCATTTATTTTATTGATTCTATGTTTATCTTCCTCACACCATTTCTTTTTCTTTCTTACTTACATTTCTTCTTCTTCTTCTCCTTCCTTCTTGCCATTATCTTTTTCTCACCCTGTTATGTATTTTTTATTCCCCATACATATATATTTACCTATTTCTTATAATTTTCAAACATACATATATTTATTAACTTTTTTTTCTCTCCATTTCTTTTTTCATTTACTTTATTGTTTCTATGTTTGTCTTCTTCACACCTTTTCTTTTTCTTTCTTATTCACATTTCTTCTTCTTCTTCTTCTTGCCCACTTTCTCTTTCTCACCCTATTATGTATTTTTTCTTCTATTTTCTCATCTTTCTCTCACACATCATGTTTTCCTTATGTCATATTCTTTTTCTTCTTCTCACTCCTTCTTCTTCCTCTCATTCTTATTCCTCTTTTTAGCTTACTTTGTTTGGACAAAAATGCCCCCACTTTTTGGCAGAAAAAGACGTGTACTATGCTCTATGCGCGTTGATTTTTAAATTTATTGTATAAAGATTAAAATTTTGAATGATTCTTTGTTTAATTCGTTGAACGATCCTTTGTTTAATGCGTTATCATTAGTCTATTTTGTTAGAATTCTTGAAATAATGCTTTTGCTACTATGCCTAGCTAGTTACATAATTACTTTTTAATTTATAGTCAAAATCTTTTTTGTGTACTCTTTATTAGTTTCCTTTTTAATGTTAAAACCAATTTTGTAATATACAGGCGAGCTTATATAATTTTTTGAATATATTAAAATTTTGATGAGTTGCTTAGAGCAGAAGAAAAAAAAGACGATGATCAGATTCATATATATCGAACACTCTTTTTTAAAGTCTATCAAATATCTTTATATCTTCCGTAAAAATTTGTGTCAATTTATAATTTTCTAAAATATCTTGTTTTTTATATCCCATAGAACAAAAAAATTGGGGTGAATATTAGTATAGATTACATCAAATCTATTATTAATTGTATGTATGATTATGTTGCAGAGGTCATGTTAACTTTTCAAAAATTAAAACACAATACACTCTTTTTCTACCAAAAAGAGGGCTAGTTTAGTCCCAACAAAAGTTGAATTGTGAAATTACATAAAAGCTCATTATTTTGACAGTTATTTAAATGAATTAAAATGTATTAGATTTTTAAATGTAAGGGGATGAGATTATATTTTCATGAGAATGTATTTTACTCTTAAAAATAAGGAGACATGCTCAAAATAAAGGAATATATATAAATTAAAATATGTATACAATATCTTTATATTCGTTTTACTAAAATAAATTATTTACTTATAATTCCTTTAAAAAAATTTAAAATATCTTAAATATAATATTTAAAAATTAATACATACTATTATCTTATTATAATTTCTTTTTTATTTTTTTATTATTTTTTCCTCTTCTTTCCACCCACTATTTACTACTTATCTACTTTTTATTCTTCCTACACCTATATCTATTTACATACTTTTTATTTTTCCCATACATATTTATTTACCTTTTTTATATTTTCTAAACATACACCTATTTATTAATTATTTTATTCTCTCATGTTTTTCTCCATTTACGTTATGATTTCCATATGTTTATCTTTTTCCCTTCCTTTCTTTTTCTTTCTCTCTTAGATTTCTTCATCTTCTTCCTATTATTCTTTCTTCTTGCCACCATCTCTTTCTCACACCATTATGTTTTTTTTTCCTTCCTCTTTGCTTCTTTCTCTTCTCACTCCTTCTCCTTCTCCCTCTCATTCTTACTCTTCTTTTCAATTTACTATTTTTTTGTGTGAATTTAATTTAACGTAAGAATGGTAAAAACATCGTTATTTGATGGATAAGTATTAATTTATGGAAAAAACTTATATATGTTGTTGCTTACATGCTTTTTCTATGGTTAACCAATTAAAAAAAGACATGTGTCAACTTTTCTTTCAAAATTGACACATGTCTTTTTTTAATTGGTTAACCTTAAGAAAAATACTTAAGCAACACCATATAAGTTTTGTCTTTAATTTATTATTTATTACAAAAATAATAAAGTCATCATTTTATATGTATAATTGATCATGCTAACTTTTTTTAAACAAAAATTTAAAAATTAGCATCTTTGTTTTATTTTTCTTGATCAATCACTGGATTAAAAAGATATGAAGACATACTTAAAAAAAACACAGAGATGTCATTTACCTAATTATAAGCCCACATATATTTGAGCTTTCAGCTTTTGTGCTTCATATTTATAGTTTTTTTTTCATGAAACATATTTATAGTTTCACTTCAAGTTAAATAATATTTTTTATTCATCACCTAAAAAACTGTTCGTACATAGAATACACATTCAACTATTTGTAATTCTTGTCCCGCTTTATGTTGAAATATTATTATAAATAAATTAATAATTACTAAGTTACAAAACTTATTAACATCAAAATATATATTTAGACGTTGCAGCATCAGTTTTTTATTCTTTAATGAATAAAAACGGTGGAAATTGAAAGCACTTTTATATGTTTTAATTTCATATCATTAATCCACTTTATTAGCTATTTGATGAGGCAATGAATACTTTACCTATAAATATAAGAAGAAAGTATACATGGATACACGAGAAGAAGAACCCACAAAATTAGAAAAGATAAAACGTGGGTATAGTATGGAAACAACTTATAAGATATGTGTGTTCATATTGGGTAGAGAAAGGTGTGGGAGACAGAGTCCTGTCTACCTCCTACATGCAGAGGTTGTAGACATACAGGCGAGTACTGGGCTGTTGTATCCTGGAGGTAGCGCGTCTGAGTACCCCTGCACCGGGTGATATAGCAAAATCAACCCGTGGGAGGCATGAATTACCTTAAAGATAACGAGATACCCGTGCCTCAGTCCGGTACCACGCATTTTATAATTTCTCTAACAATTTTATATTTCCCCATTTTTGTGTTTATTCTTATTTTCAGGCTGCTGCCCCAACAAGTTTAAGGTAATTCATAGCTAATCCCCATAAAGCAGCAAAAGAAAAATAAGAATAATTGGAAATAAATATTTGAGTTCTAGTTGGTGAACTAACTCAAATATATATTTATATATTTTTGGTATCTTGATTTATTTTTGTGAGCTTATAATATCTTTATATTTTATTTAGTTGCTCACAGAATTTTAAAATTTATTTGTGGAAGAATTTCATTGTGATAATGAGATACCAGAATATATTTTGGACTTATGCCCAAAGTAGGAATTTAATAAAATAACATAATATGTTATTTATTTTGGTAGATCCTACAATTATCGTGTGTGATACAAATATTTTATTGAGAAAATGGTTGATATCTTAAATATCACTAATATGCAATCAAATTACTTAATTAATTTTATGATAATATTTCATATTTTATTTATGAATAGTACTCATAAAATTTAATTTGGTGTGAGCCTTGTGAATTTCATATATGACTTTTAGTCAATTTTTGCTCACATTGAAAAGTGTGGAAAGGTAATTAATCTTACCATTATTTGAGATGATTTTTGTCATGAACTTATGAGTAGGTATGTATACTTACTCTTTACTTAAGAATTCCCCTTATATAAATTATTATTGATAGTGGGGGTAAGAAAGAGTGTGAAAAGTATACATCTGCGACATTTTAAAATCATATATATTTGTGCCAAGTGATTTATTGTGTAGAAGAAATGTGGTACTATGAAAAATTTTATTGAGTAAATTAATTTTCATAGAATCACATATATTGTTGCCACCATATGTCTGTTATAAAATATAATTTTTGGGTTAATCATTAAATTGATGTTAAATCCAAAACTTGTATTAATTTTTAAGGCCAAATAATGATCATAAAATGTTTTAATTTTATGACAAGGATTTTTGGCATGTACTTTGGTTGTTATATATTTTGACATTATTTAAATATGTCATATTGTCTTAGAAAATATTATTTTTATAACAATAAGGGGAAGAAATTTATGTATGCTATTGTTATAAAAATAAATATGGAAATATTTTGGCTTATATTTTGGGTTCATGAAATGGTTTTAAAAAACCATTTTATTATATTTATTTATAAGCCAAGTTATATTCTATATAATTGTTAGTTAATGAATATTCTATGGGTTTAATATTTAGAGGAGTAATAAAATTTCCCATAAAATTTCATTAAGAGGTAATAGCTTATTAAAGCTTTTACAAGATTAAATGTGATACATTTCCATGAAATGTGAAAAGCTTTTATAAGCTTAATTTTATGTGATAAAGCATAAAAATGCTAGAGATAGATTTATAGAAAATTTATTCTATAATATATGAGGCTTTTAACAGCCATATTTTTGTCGGCTTTAAGCCATATGTGATAGTGAAATTTGTCATGGGATTTGAAAAATGCCTCAATTTTAGTTGGTGAAATATTTTGAGGTAAAATGTTTGCAAACATGAAAAATTGAGCTTTCACTTTGTTGTGAATAGTTTGATACATATATAATTGTGGAAAAGTAAATTTTCACATGATTGTGAATTTTGTTAAATTTTCACATGTGATTTTTAATGGTGTGCAACAAGAATATTTTTTGGGTGAACAAAAGAAATTGTAAAATTCTTGTGAAAGGCACAAAACCCATCAATAGTGGGGGTACATGATTTTGTGGATATATCCTAAATTGGAGTTCACCTTAATTTTGACAGTATATTTTATTGTGAGAAATTGCTATGCAATTTATAATGTGAATTACATTATTTAATTTTTGGAACTATTTTTATTGTGAATATGTGACTGAAAATTTTATTGTGGATAAAGGCATATATACTATTATTCGCGATCAATTTATAAATTGAGGATACCATCTCAAAGAGATGAAGATATGCCTAACTAATTTAAAGTTGAGTAAGCCCATTCGTGCTACTTCCTATAGTACAAAGTGGTACATATAGATGATACTAATTTTTGTCACATATAATTGAGTTTGAAAAAGTTCCTTAAATGGATTAATGTTTTACTTTATTGGCTAATATTATTATTTGGTGGAAGAATATATTAAAAAATATATTTTATGAATTTTGGGATACCTGTCAATAATAATAATTAAATTTTTTGGAGCCAATAATATATGATCACTTATTGTGATGAATACCGTCATTACTAGATTCTTTGAATTGTGTGTTTTTCTGAAATTATAGCTATAGTCAAAGAATCTGGTGTGTGTACATCGATGGGGATAAATATTTAAAGCCCGTATGGATTAAAAGCAACCTATGAGGATACCCTACCTTGTAATTAGAGATCCTAAGAACTTGGTTCAAAGGGACGAACGAATCATAGAGTGGCTGTTGAAATGCACATTTAAAAGAGTTTCGACTCTTAATTTATCCCTATGGTGTAAGTGCATTTTCCTGCAATGATATGTGAGGTTGAGTTTTCAAAAACTCTTAATGAAGTCTGTAGCTCTATAAGAGTGGGGTGTCTTAATTGCAGGAACACTCTTGACAGAATTCACCTATTTGAATGTGACGGAGTGGGGCCGCTCCTATGAGAATATAAAAGGGCATATATTCTTGAAACACATTCAAGAAACAGGGTGCGCACACGGCCGCATAATGTGCGGGCTAGGGCTCATATATTGCACCTGGATTATTATGTGCAAGGTATATGTCTTGTCTCCCTTAAGCAGTTATGGTTCAAGGCGAATACCACCATGGCTCTGGATCAAGATATATATTTTTGCTAAATATAGATTCAAGGCAATTAGCTATCTATATTATGCATAATAGTCTGTCTCTACCCAAGTGTTAAAACAAATATAAAAACAAGTATAAAAATGTGTGTGTTAATTTATAATAATAAGTGGGGGATTGTTGGAATATTATTATAAATAAATTAATAATTACTAAGTTACAAAACTTATTAACATCAAAATATATATTTAGACGTTGCAGCATCAGTTTTTTTTTATATTTGGGTAGAGAAAGGTGTGGGAGACAGAGTCCTGTCTACCTCCTACATGCAGAGGTTGTAGACATACAGGCGAGTACTGGGCTGTTGTATCCTGGAGGTAACGCGTCTGAGTACCCCTGCACCGGGTGATATAGCAAAATCAACCCGTGGGAGGCGTGAATTACCTTAAAGATAACGAGATACCCGTGCCTCAGTCCGGTACCACGCATTTTATAATTTCTCTAACAATTTTATATTTCCCCATTTTTGTGTTTATTCTTATTTTCAGGCTGCTGCCCCAACACTTTATAATACATTAGCGAGGTGACTTTCGTGTGGTCCTGGCTGCAAGTTACATAAATATAACAAAACAATTTTTTTACTCCAAGCCTCATTAATTTAATATCTGATTTCAATAAAAAATGAAAAACAGTAGTAACCAACCAAACAAATTGCTAAACAAAATGATAGTGAAATGCATATATAAAAATTCTAAGCAAAGGAAAACAAATATAAAGACTATTACAATCCTTAGTTGAATGAATCATTAGTAGCCAATAGCATAGACATTTAAAGTAGAATTAAGAAAAATGGCGAGAGAGGTAACATATATCAATAAAGTGAGTAAGAACTCTATATCTCTCCCTAACATAATAACAAAAAAAAACTCAAAAAGTAACATTAAGAAGCTTATCCATTAGAGAAATATGCTAATCAAGTTTAAACACTGCCAAATCCCCTTTCTCCAAGTTTGTTGTCATAGTTGAAATTATTTGTAGCTGATGTAGTTCCTTCAAGGAAAAGACCCACCATGTAAGCCATTCTTCCCACGTGCTTTTCTTTATTTATGGAGACTCTACTGTCACTTACCAATTGGAATGACACAAAATCCTCTTCAACATTAAATTAATATGTAAAAAGAATCCACAACATAAAAGAATTTACACTCCTCAGAAATCCAGCATCTTCTACAAACAGCTTTGAGATTTTTCTAGAATTAAGAGGAGCATAATAAAGAAACAAATGATTCATCCCTTTATGGCCATTGGTTGAAGTGAATACATACCATCATATTTCTTCATCAAATTCCTAGCAAACATATATGGACAACTAACGTGAGATCGGGGTATATCAGATAAGCATTTGAATCTTTTGAAAAAAATACAGCAAATAAAAATAATTCATTAGAAACAACAATTCTAAAAATTCTGAAACCAAAAGATAAAATACAAGAAATCTAAAATTAGATTAAACTAAAATGGCGAAAAAACTAACCAATTTGTGAAAGCTCCAATAAGAAGTAGGTAGACAATGGCCTTCAAAACTTGTTTGAAGCTCTAGTTTTATACTTTCTCGAAAATCAATCTGAGTAAAACAAATTGACCATGATTCATGCAACCAATTAATTGTGCAAAGGTCAACAAATTTAACTGGCAAATTATAGATAATTAATCACCACTAAATCATCACATACCAAAAAAACATCAATTATGCAATCAGTTTCAAAATACCATAAAATTATTAAATTAACATCAATGACCATTGACTAAGGGCCAAATGTTAGATGATTACATTATTTTTTTAAAATATGACGTTAATCTATCCTTAACCATATCACAAAAATGACAATGAAATATGCTGTGTTAACGATATAGAAAATCATAATATATATACTTGTTTTTATTTGATGTGCAATTAATGGGTGAATCAATTTAAGAAATGATTGATATAGACTTGATTGAATTGTAACCAACATATGTTGTAAATGGAATTAAATGTATGTTTAATTGTTAATTATTCATTGATATTACAATTTATGAGATTTGAAAATTTTGCTGGCAATAAGAATCGATCTGGACCGTAAAAAAGTTGGTATGCTAGATGGTCTCAAAATCCTAGGTGGCAATGTTGTGTTAGATGACAATATGAGGATGCATTCAGAAAGTGAACTTGTAGGTTGGTTTAATATATTATATAGATATAGATATAGATAGATATATAGATAGATTTATTTATTTATTTTGGTGAGCTGTAGGGAGTATTAATTAGGTATGAATATATATATATATATATATATATATATATATATATATATATATATATATATATATATAATGTTGATGTTTCTAATTAATGACAGTAATAGTGTAATTTCTATTTCAAATCTCACAATCAAATAGTATTAAATGATATTCAATTAGAATCATTTAAGAGCATATGAAAAAGCTTTGGAGAATGTTAGAGGATGTGTAGGTGGAGAATGAACATGATATGTAGAGAAGACACGAGTCAAAAGAAGAGCCTATGTACATTCCTTTAGTAAGATATATATAAATATATAGATATATAAATATATAGATATATAGATTATTAAAGGCATCATTAATAATATATAACGTACAAAATTAATAGATTTCAGTCTCATATAGTAATAAATATTATTTATGTATATACACACATCTTTTTTTTTGGGTCAAATATATACACACATCTCTAGGATTATCAAATCTAATTATTTTTTATAAGAGAGATCTCTCATGCATGAATATTAAGTTGATAAAATAAAAATTAGAACACAATATATTATAGAGATCTCACATGCATCTCTACAATTATTTTTGTATATATATATATATATATATATTATATACAAAAATTTAAACTCTGATTTATCATATTGAAACTGACTACTAATTTTATATACCAGACTCAACCACGTTAATAATGTTATAAAGAGATATATCAACGATGTTAATTAGTATGTCTTAATTAATTAGTTCTTGAAAAATGAAAATAGGGTAAAATAAAAATTTAGTCTTTTTTAGATGGCATCTTTTTTAATTGTGCTTTCTCAATTTAATCCTTTTTAATTAAACATTAATAAGATTTTCTAATATAATTATTTGAGGTACCACATTCAGCACCGTCGCTCCATACTCCAAACTCAATAGCTCCATCTTCTAAGGCCTCTTCTCTGTATTAAGGAAGACACCACCATGACTAGTTTCAATATGAAATTAGGGTACAGTATTTTTTTTACAAAAATTTGTGATAATTATAAAATTAACCCAAATAAATTAGAAAACTCTATTAATGTTTAAAAATTACAAAGTTAATTGTTTGTCTCAGCATGCTCAGTTAATGATTTTAACGGCAAGGACCAAATTGATAATGAAATGATTTAAGAAGGATTAAATTGAGAAGTCACATCTAAGAAAGACTAAATTGAGAAATATGACATCTAAGAAGGACCGAATTGATATTTTACTCGATGAAAATATCAAATTTAACCTTCGAGAAATTCAATTTGTCTCAATTTAGTCTCTAAAAGGTAAAAAATATAATTATTTAGTCCTTGAAAGATTTAATTTGTATCAGTGTAGTCCTTAAAAATTTTCATTAATATGACCAACAGAAAACTTTTTAAGGACACTAAATTGTAATTTTTAGAGATTAAATTCCATATTTTTATAATATTTCAAGGAAGTTAATTAAATTGAGAAAAATTACATTTTAAAAAACTAAAATTAGCATTTTCATCGACTAAATTAATCAAATAGAATTCATGATCTTTCAGAGATCAAAATGATAATTTACATGAAGGAGAACCATAATATATATATATATATATATATATATATATATATATATATATATATATATATATATAGCTGTAATTTAAAATTACCAGATTTCTTCTTGTCTTGTGAGTTGTGACTTGTGAAGTGAAGGAAAGTAATGTTAGGTAGCATATATATATATATATATATATATATATATATATATATATATATATATATATATATATATATATATATATATATATATATGATGTAATGAATTAAAGAAGATATTATATATATAAAGAGTCCTTAAGAGCCTCACAGGAAGAGAAGAGAGACCAACGAAGCCAAGAACGGACTTGCCGGAAAACTAAATTAAAACACCCACTAATAATTATTTAATCAATTCATTAATTTAAATGCCCTTTCATAAAGCAATAAATTAATATTCATATATATATATATATATATATATATATATATATATATATATATCCATTATCCGGCAAGTCATTCTTGGCTGCATTGCATTGCTCTCTACATCTTCATGTAAGGACTAAGAACTATACAACTATAATAATAAGAACCAATTTCTGGCTCAAGGATTCATATATATATATATATGTTAATGTTGTATATACATATTGTTGAGTTGTTTATATAGGTGAGTTTTCCATATATATATATATGCAAGTGGGGGGGTGTGTGTGTGGCCTTAGCTTTGCATCTTTTTATTATTAATTAAGATTTAACTTTTAAGAGAAAGGTAGTTAAAGTGATTCTTTTCTTTTAATTATGTATGATCATAAAGAACGCCCACCCCCCACTTATTTATATGCTCTTTCCCTTTCTGGTAAGATGTTATCTGGACCACCAAATCAACTCTCTTATAACATTATACCACATATATATATATATATACTTTATATGAAATATATAATAATGATAATTAATTAATCATTGCTGGATTAATAATAATTTGGTAGAAGATAAGGACTTAATTGACTTAGATGAGTCTAGGTCCGTAGTTAAAGGTTTTAATAGGGTCTATCTGGCCATCGATGAGAGAAAATTATACCTGAGAGAGGTATGTATATGTAGGTAGTGGGGGAAACTTTGGACCGCGCTAGGTTTAGAGTCTGTTTGGATAGATTTTTGTTTATTTAAAAAGTATTTTTTTAATTAAAAAAAAGATTTTTTATAAATATAAAATTTTGTTTGGATAAATTTTTTAGAAAAAATATAAGTTAAAGAAAAGTTAAAATATGCCTTTTTTAAGAAGTTGAAAAATAAAGCTTTAATTTAAAGCACTTGTAAAAGCTATTCACTTTAAATAAAAGTCCTTTTATATTATAATATCCAAACATAAAATAAAAATCTTTTAGCTAAAATTTTTTTTTTAAAAAATTTGATAAATAAAATATTTTTTTCACAAACTTATCCAAACGAGCTTTTAATCTACGTGCGTGCTTATGTGGGAGTAGACAACTATTTGGTTGAGTGAAAACATTTGTCATCAATACAACTAGGCCAAATGTAAATTTATCAAATAATAATAATATTTTTAATTTTGGTCAAATTTTTTTTTTTTTTTGGGTCAATTGATATGAAAGCATAACATTAGTTGATTTTGGCATTTAGCTAGTTACGCTTGGGCGGGATAAATTAAGCCCAAATTCTCTTGAGTAGAGGAGAATATTTACATTATTTTTTTCCTGAAATATTTACATTATATTTTTCCTAAGTTGAAGTTAAAATTAAAATTAAAATCCAGCAGACCAATCTTAATTTTGTTTCATCTTGACTTAATTATTCAATTAAGGCAAATTTATTTATTTATTTGTGGACACCACCACTATTTGGATTCACTATATATACATAATACATGTGGGTATTGAACAATAGGAGTTCTTCTTACATACCCAGCTTGCATTGTCAATTAAGCCACAACTCATATATAGGTTAATTAATTTAGTTTTTTAATAATATACCTAAATAATATAATTAAGAGTATTAATAACTAGGACAAATTTTGAAATGTTGAAGACTATATAAAATTTGAGGGAAATTATTATTGTATCGTGGCATTTTGCTTTAAGTTTTGGGTTTTGAGATATTAAATCTCACTAAAATCAAAATTAATTATAACAAGTTGTTGATTGAAGTAGTAACAAGTTAATTTATTTTTGTAAAGAAGAGGAGGACACATTCTCAAATATTGAGAAACATGTTTATATATTGGGAGAATTATATGTTAACACTCTTAACTGAGTTCAAATATGAAAAAACCTATATATTACACAATACACATTGACATTGAAGGGAAGACTCAGATCCGTGTGATGATCCGACTCAGGGATCGAAAAGAAATATTAAAATAAATCTAGGTAAACATAAAATACTGTGGAAGTTGTTAACTTGGAGGCCATCGCTAAAATCTTGGATTTTGTCAGTGCCTCTACTCTATTAGGACTGACCTCCAAATGTCGAACTCTAAAAAGGGTCGCACCAAACGGAGGACTTTACCTAAAAGAAGTAGAGTCACGTATCCACGATTGATGCGCGGAAGAATGACTCAAAGATAGAGAGGGAAAAGTAATATTATGTGGGTTTCCCAAACGGGACTCCCTTTCCAACACATGGAATGAGCAAATAGAATGGTGGGGAAGCACTCCTATTTACATGAGAATGTGAGAGCTCCCATCATCAACTTATCAGATATATGGAACTTGGAAAAATGAACAAAATATCATGATCACCTAATCCACTTTGGGCCAAAGTGCGGGCTCGTGTGACATTCGATGAGTGTCATCTTTGTGACTTTTTGTTCGTCTCTCTGTGAACTTTTCAACGGGTCATCACATGACCCGATCGAACTCCTAGATATTTGGGCCCAAAATCCAACAAGTATGTATGAATTCAAACTTACGAATAATTTCTTGGAGTTGATTAGAATAATAAATATAGTTCTAAAAAAAGGATTAGAATGATAAATATAAGAGAACTAAATCAAAAGGGTACTATATGATGAATTGGATCTAATATATAATATATAGGGTTGAAATGTTGGGAAAAAAAAACATTAAACCATTTTTTTGAAAACTTTTAATAGGACACTAATATTGAATTAAAACAAATTTTCAGAACATAAATAATATATAAACAACAATTTATGGATTAAAAGTAAATATTTTTACCAAAAAATTACATATATTGACTTATTTCATTTTTTAATATTATTTGTTTTGCAAATAATCCATTTTTAATATAAAATATATACAATTTATTATATTTAATAATTTTTTAGCTTCTTTGTTTTTGAAATATTACTTTAATTGAATAAATACATCATTAATTTAATATAATTTAATTTATAGTGAAATAATACATTAATATTAATTCATATACATATATATAGGATGAATGGAATTAAGAAAAATTAAGGATAAATGGAAGGGATAAATTCCATTATAACTTTTGTGGGGAATATAATCTGAACGATGGGTTCCATATATATATATATATATATATATATATCAAGAGGAATTTGTTCTTCAAATTATATCAGAGATGGGAATTATTATAACATATTGATGCAATTAAGAATGCTTTTTGACCATATAGTCTCATTGACACATCCCTATCAACAAAAGATATATGATTTCCTTAATTTTTATAGTACATGTTATCCTTAATTACTTTTCATTTTTCACTTTATAACATGCATGGAATTCTACTGTAAGTTTTAAGAAAATTTTTAATGCTTCCATTAAAATATTTCATAAAAATTAATTGAAAGATAAAGTATGCATTATTATAACTTTATAGTGGATCGACACAAATAGTAAAAAATTCGAAAGAAAATTCTTACTTTACTCATGAACGAGTGTTCAAATATCCCTTTAGCTAATTAAAATTTCACTGTGTAGGTATTTATTTTTAAAGAAATCTTCTGACACTCAAAGACAAATTAAATAATTGTGATTATATAAATCTACTTACAATATAATTTAGACCTCTAAACAATAGTAATATTTAAAAATGCCTTCTCTTAATTATTACATAACAAGGTCCAGAAACCCATGGATGACATTGGCAAATAATTATTGCAGAGAACATATGTGATTAATGGTATATATATATATATATCCACTAATTAAAATTAATGTTGGATACCAAGTAAAATCAATCACATCTTCGATTAGGGGTGACTAGTTAGTCGAAACGGTTTTGATGGTTAATTTTTTGACTATGAGACTTATTATTAATGATAACTCTCTCAATAGATTACGCTCCATATACCATCCTTTTATGGATCAAACTCAAAAGATAATTATTTAAAAAAGACAAATTTTTTATCATTTATGTCATATCACCTTGATTATTTTTACTTAATTTTAAGTATATATATAATGGAAGAAGATTATCAAAATTAAAGCATCGATCCAACAGCCAAAAAGTTGGCGATTTTGAGAATAAGCTTTTGGAGAAAATTAAAGACACTTGCGCTATTCATTCTCATAATCTTTTTCTTTGTTCCTTATTTATTAATTTTGACTCTCAATATATATATATATATTCTTCACCACCATTTTGGAACCACACACTACCACTCTTTTATTTGGTGGTGTTTGGTATATCAAATTTTCCATTTTTTTAAAATGTTTTAAAAATCATTCATAAATATTTTATCGAATATATTGCATGTGGAAAAGGGTTATTAGGGTTATCAATTCAATTGTATATGTTATATATTCTAAAGCAATATTGAAATATCTAAGTGAATAATCTCAGGACTCTTGACCCTTGAGTGGTCAAAAGGACAAAACGTGTGTGTAGTGCTCACTAAAGTATAAATAGGGAAAGAAAAGAAAAAATTATGGGTTCAAATTATCAAATTTTTTATCACTTGAATTTTTTTTTTTTATCTTTTTTCTTGCTTTAGTAATCACTTTATCACATAATGCAAATGATTCAATCTCGTGTGTGTTTTCCATTTGATGGGCAAAGTAAAGATAAGCAAAGCCTTGAAATGTTATTGTGAAAGTTATTGCAAATTAAGATGTGATAAAGGATAAATAATTAGAATGCTTTTGAGAGCTATTCCTCATCAAAAGTATATAATATATTATATGAAATAAAATATAATCTTAAAATATCTATATTATAATATTTTGGGGTCTCTGTTGCAGTCCAAAATTATGCAATAAAAGATAGAAGTAAATGAGAAAATTAAAAAAAAAATTAATGGTGAAAATGTATCAAATCCCTAAAAAGAATAAAAGTATACAAGTAAAAATCTCTTTTTAAGCAAAAAATAATCCCAAAATTTCACGACATATTACAAAATCAGCATAAAAACAAAAGCGATAAAAAAGCAAGACTTTATATTCTTCTATTGATATCACATTCATTTGGGTCGGATTTGAAATTGGGTCTTTATTATTGGACTTAATGGGCTCAGCTCATTGGTTAGTTTCTTAATTAATAAATGAGACCGTTTTATCTATAATTTTTTGATAAATTAAAATGATAAAAATAGCCATTGGCAATCTCTTTTGGTGCTATTCTCTCTGATATTTTCTTATAATCTTGATTGATTCAGAACCTTAACTTTCATGAAATAAAACGCAGCCAAAAGTTGCTTAATTATATTAGCTACCAAAAGCCAAAAGAAATCTCTTCCTTTGAAAAGGAAAAAATGTATAGAAAAGCTATAGTATTAGTATTTAGTACACCGACAGATCCCCTTCCCTTCATCCATTCCTATAAAAAATTACAAGAAAAAAAATAAGAAAAAAATGGGTATTTTAAGTTTAGTTTGCAATGAATTTTTCACATACAAGCCATGGACTAGGAAGGGGAAAAAAAGATTATGGGGAAAATGCTTATAAAGCACTACACAGGAACTCCAAAAGCAAAAGGTGGATTTAGATCTAATAAAGTGTATGATTTAGGCTGTTAAATGAAAATCAAAATTTATGTTCGCACTATAATACTCTTATCCAATGATCTAAATCATACAATTTATAAATTTTAAACATTTTATACTTTAGCAGCAAAAAGTACGTTTGGATAGACTTTTTTTTTTATCTAAAAAGGACTTTTTTAATTAAAAAAAGACTTTTTATAAACATAAAAGTTGTTTGGGTAAATTTTTTTAGACAAAGTAGAAGTTAAAAAAAAGTTAAAATATGCCTTTTTTAAGAAGTTGAAGAATGGAGCTTCAACTTAAAGCACTTGTAAAAACTATTCATTTTAAATACAAATCCTTTTATATTATAATATCCAAATATAAAATAGAAGTCCTCTAACTAAAATATCTTTTTTAAAAAGTTTGATAAACAAAGCCTTTTTTCACAAACTTATCCAAACGGGCTATGAAAGTTATAAAGAAAATGGAGTGTGGTGGCTGGTCACCAATAATATATATACCTTTATCTTTAAAAAAATAAAGAATTCATGAGGGGTCCAATTGAAAAGAGATCTCATTTTTTAATCTTATTTTTCTTAAATACTTTTAAAAATATTTGAATGCATTAAGTTAATGTAAAACATTAAATCTTAAAATATCATTTAGAAATTAAAAGAAAAATGTTAGTTCTAAAAGAGATTATAAATAATAATAATTTCTTTACTATTAGATTGTCTAAAAAATTGATATTTATATAATTATTACAAATATTCTATTATAATTGATTTAAAAAATCACATATTTTGTTTTAATTGAATAATCAATAATAAAGATATAAGAAATTACCGTTAAAAGGAAAACCTTTAACAAATAACAATAGACCAGTCCATTACTTATACTAACAAGTGTTCTTGGTTTACCAAAATAACTGGGAAAGGGAAAAGCAAGAAAATTTCTCTGCTTAGGGGGAACAATGGTTTCTTGATAGGTGAAAAGGAAGTTGATTTGAAGAGAAAGAAGTGGAGCTTAAGGGAAATTGGATTCTTTGCATTAAGCTGTCAAGTGTTTATTGAAGTGAGGAGAGAGACAGAGAGAACAAAAATTATGAGATAGAAAAAAATTAAGAGAGAAGATTTGATAAGGTGGGACCCACAATTTTGTTCTCTCTGTCTCTCTCCTCACTTCACTTAGCACTTGACTGCTTAATGCAGAGGATCCAATTTCAGCTTAAGGTAGATATGATGATGGAAAGGGAGAGGGAGAAGTCATCTTCCTCTTCTTTTCTAACAAATAAATCTCACTTTTTTTTAATATGATGAAATTACTTTTTTACTCACTTTTATTCTATTATCACTTTTAATATAAGGACAAAATTGTCATTTTACCCACTTATATTTCATTTACATCATATTGACATGACATTTCCATTATCTCATCTTTTCCCATTCTCATTCCCATTCCCATTCCCTCATATTTTCAACCAAAAGAACAAAACTTATATGCTGTTGCTTACATGTTTTTGGTAAGGTTAACCAATTAAAAAAAGACATATGTTAATTTTCTTCTCAAAATTGACACATGTTTTTTTTAATTGGTTAACCTTACCAAAAGCATGTAAGCAACACCCCATAAATTTTTCCAAGAACATACCCTAAAAATATCATTTTGCCATTTGATTTTCTATGCTCATAAGTGGGGGCAAAAAAAATTAGGGGTAAAAATGTATTTTAATAATTTAATCTTCTACTTTTTTATTTTTTTCTCATCATACTAAACAATTTTATTTTTACTTCCATTTTTTTGCATACCAAATATATTTTTTATTACTTCCATTTCCATATACTTTCCACCAAAATACTCATCTATCGAACCAAACACCAATGCTACTAAAGGTGCCTTTGTATGTGCGGTCAAAAAAATGGAAAACTAAAAAAACCAATTCGCACTTATAAGCTTCAAATGGATTTTGTGAAAAATCATACTTAGGTTTAAAATTTTTATTTTGGATCTTATATATCAAATAAAAAAAATAGTTTTATAATAAGAAAAAAATATTTATAAATTCTGTAAAATTTGTAAATTAGCAAACACTGATACTATAACATTAATTCTTTTAAAAAAAATGATAATAACAATTTTTTTAAGCTTAAGGATAAACGAGGCACCAATTAAGTTCTACAAACCCACTTGAGTTGAAGCACCTAAAAACAAGCTTATGGGGGAAGGGTTGGCGTTATCAGTTATTTATGTTATGGGTGAGTCTATAAGACAACTTGTTGTATGTATACAATGCAATTTCGATCATAAGATTGTGACATGTGGATAGGATGACTTGAAATGCAATGCAATTACCCACATGTCACAAATCCTAAACCCTTATGTTATATATTCTAAAGCCATATTGAAATATCTACGTGAATCTTATGACTATGAGTGGTCTAAAGGACAAAATTCTTTTTTTTTCCCCTTTCAAAGGAAGGGCAAAGGAAAAATAAGCCAAGTTTTGAATTGTGATTGTGCAAGTAATTGCGAGAAAAGGTCATAAAAATTAATTTTTTTTATCCTGAGATATAGTAATTGCAAGTAAATGTGATAAAAGTCTAGAGTATACAATAGTAGTACAAAATCAGAGATTTTTCCCCCTTTTTGTTCAATTATAATTTGGGAAAATTTTCAACATTCATGTGTCGTTATGTTTTGAGTGATTAAGATACTTATGGTATAACTTAATTATCAATCTCCAACTATATCAATATTAATTAAACAATTTAGCTCCAAATTATAACGACACTGACTTGATAACAAATGATAAGCATAAGGATCGAATTATAAAAGTTGAAACTATAGGGTTTGATTGAACGAATTAGTTTAACCTAATTTCTTTTCAAAGAGACCTTACTTATGTGGCTCACAAAGATGAATTAATATTGGAAATGGCTACTTCTTGTATTGGCATCAATAATTACAAAATGTAGTATTGTATTATAGGCAATACATTAATACATTACACACAAAGAAGCAGCCTGAAAAGCATAACCAAACACTACAAAGAAATTATGTGTATTCCCATTCTCCTTTTCCCTCTGAAAAGTGAAAACCTTGTTGAGCAATATCAATCTACAAACATCACTTTCCCCACATCATCAGGCCACACGGCAAGTGGATCCAGATCTAGTAAAGTACAAATCCAATAAAGTGCATAAATTGTACACTTTGAACCGTTGAATGAGAGTGTTACAATGTGGATACGAATCTCAATTTTCATCTGACAGTCTGAATTGTACACATCATGCACTTACACTTCACCGGATCCAAATTCCAAGTCAATGTGTCTATCTGGCAATCTCCTGCAAACCTGCTTGGTAAAATGGAGGTCGCAGATGCCATGTCATCACAATCGTCAAGTAATGTCTGCAAATTATATATACAAAGGATGATGCTAAGACGTTGTAGTGATGTATTTCTAGCATTGAAGCATAGATATGAATACAGATACAGGAATGAATCTGAGCTTTGAATTTGAAATGTTAACTAGAGTTACAGTTATTTGTAGGGCATGCTGACATGTATGTATTGCTTGCGCCGGAGCCAGCAAAACCTAATCAGTAATAATCTCCGATAAGCCAACTCGAAAATTAGTGCCTAAATGTCCGTGCTTGCTACAGCATTCCTTCATGTAGCTCTTGCAACATGCACCATTCTGTCTTTTGTCTAAACTAAGGCAAGCATGCATAAGACAGAGTTCTGTGGATTCCTTTGAAGAGCTCTCACTTGTGCAACATGCACCTACTTCATTCTCGTTTGATCTCACACAACCACACACAACAGGGGAGTTTTTGTTGTTTTCTGAACATCCTTCGCAAAGGGACCCTTTTTCTTTCTCTTCCAAAGTTACACGTGATGGGCTTGAGGCTGATTGGAGATGCGCATTATCAATGTCAACACATATGTGATCTTCTTGATCAGAATGAGGCTCTGTGTTTTGATGCTGAATATTGTGGCTCTCAGTAGTTTCACAACATGGGATCAAGTGGCAATCTTGTGGAGCAGAAGGATTGAGATGGCAAGGAGAACTAGGCGATGGACTACCGTGATTTCCCGGGCGGTTGTGGCAGTCTACTGTTTCATGGGAATTGTAATGTTCTTTGGTAGTCAGAACCAAATTGTGAGAACCTGAACAACACTGGCTTTTCGTATCATGCAAATGAGCTTCATCTTGACTCTTGTCACATCTTCCATGATGAGAGTGTTTTGGTTCATGAGATTCAGCATTGCCTTTACAATGAACATGAGTCTCTGTGGTTTTGGCATGCTTAGAATGTCCACAAAAGCTTGAGTTCGAATGGCTAGACTGGCACTTTGAGGCACTTGTGGGGGAGGTGCATTTCTGAGGCTGAGATATTTTTTTCGTATTGTCCGAGCAATAATGATGATGGCTATGATGCTGATGTTCATGTTCATGTTCATGATGATGATGATGATGATGAGAGGACTTGTCATGAGTGGCATTACATCCATTTTTATGGACATGTAGATGAGTGGAGGTTTTACAACATTTTCCTTTATGCTTGTGTCCTTTATGCAAAAGTAGCATGCTGTTTAGGATCACCAACAAGCATGTTCCAACATCAGCAAGAACTGCTGCCCAAACAAGTGGATGACCAGCCAAGGCCAAGCCAATAATCGCGGCCTTAGTGATGACTGACAAGATAATATTTTCTATTACTTTCCTGTGAGATCTTCTCGCGAGCTTGATGGCTTGTGGTATCTTCCTGAGGTCATTTGACATAAGAATTATATTACCCGTCTCGCTTGCTAGAGCAGAACCTGAAATACCCATTGAGATGCCAATGTTAGCTGTAGCTAATGCAGGCGCATCATTTACACCATCTCCAACCATGGCTGTTGGTCCTTGCATCTTGAATTCTGTGATGATTTTTACTTTGTCTTCGGGTAAAAGTTCTGCATGGACTAGCTCCAAAACATGCCCAAGCTGCAGATGAAATTACTGTTTCCATTACTACTTATCTCAGTTTCTATAAATGACATTATTTATAGGAAGTAAATGCTAAGATGAAAGCATTTCACACATATTTTAGTACTTAAAATATGTTCAATTGATATGTCAGAGTATATGATTAAGTTTATGTTATTGGGTTAATATAGACTATGATATGTACAAGTCAACAACAGGACAACTTGCTAGAATTTACCCATATAAGACGAAAAAATACAAATGTTGATAGATCCAGTTCACAAAGCATATCTACAAGACCACATTAGTAGCTGCTTCTAGGCTTCTGATCATGGGTAGGGTACTATATTACTCGTCTCCGGACTTAGACTTAAACGGGTATCAAAATCAATTCTCATCTTTGTACCCTATGAATAGTCGAATTCCCATCCCCATACCCATAAAAATTTTGAAATAAATTATTTTATTAATATAAAACTTATTTTTATCAAATTTTTTTATCTATAACCACTAAAAATAAAAAATTAAATCATAAATATAAATGTACTACTAAATTACTTTAATACGTATAAAATATTTAACATTTTCCTTACCATTATATATTTTTTTCAACACAAAAAGTGTAAAAGTATTATTTTTTATATATAAAAATAATTAATTATTGTGGGTAGAGTACCTCCTTACCCGTCCCTGGACCCGTTGACTTTATATCCGGACTCATACCCAAATTCACTGGGTAAAATTTCAGGGTATCTTAGATATGGGTATTTTTTATCCTCCCTACTTCCCACTCCTAGGTGGTAGCCTAAAATGCAGTATGAAAACAGTGGTAGAAGATGAAAGTCATGCAACCGGCGGACAAAGCATATCTGAATGGATGAAGTTTCATAAAGATCAATTAACAATTAAAGGTTTCACAAGACATGCAAAACAACAGTTTAAACCTTGCCTGAAAACAATGTCCAAATGGTCATGGCTATTGAATTATACTGAATCAAGTCATGAAGACTCATAAAAAATAATTATTTTTAAATTCACATACCTGCTCTTGTGCTTGCATAGCTGCTGCTTGATTATCCCCAGTGAGCATACAAGTTTTGATGCCCAATAACTTCAGCTGCCCTATTGCATCCCGAGCCCCAGATCGGCAAGTGTCTGAGAGAGAGAAAATTCCAATGGGAGTCGCTCCAGAGTATATGTAGCCAGTAGTTTTTCCTATCAGTGTATCACCTTGTAAGGTGGGAACTGTAAATTTAAGCAAATGAAGTTATCAATTTGTTCAGTCCCATGAATAAAAAAACTACTCCCTTAGTTCACAATATCTGCTTCGTTGGTAGATTTTCTATGTTTCAAAATATTTGTACAAAATCAAGAAAGCATTAATTATTTTCTTACAATTTTATTCCTATCAATACCTATTCCCAAGATAAGATTAATGGAGAAAGAGTAAATATGAATACTTAATTAGTAAGGGTAATTTAATCTTTTTATTTCATATTTTTATAAGTTTAAGATGAACTAATGAGTTTCTTGGTTTGTGCGCACCTACCCGACAAAATAGATATTGTGAAAGTAATTAACAATAAGAAATGTTAAGACCACTACAGAGCATAGGGGCCAATAGTATATTGGCTATGAAGTACATTGATAAGAGATGGAAATCTCATTTTATATTTAAAAAAGAAAGATTTATATATGTATAACCAATTGACACTGAAGTCAATCAAATAATTCTTGCAGTATCGAATAACTTTTTATAAGATAAGTTTTTCCAATAAATGTACTGTTGGATTTGAAGTTCTAGTCACAAACATCATATCTACAAAATTTGAAATCAATCAGACAATGTTTGGTATTCCAACAATATATCACAAAACTAAAATTCAATAAAATTTTCAAATATGAAGAGACTTTGAATCATTTGATACATGGTTATTATTCTTAATATTTTCTAAAATTTGGCATGCAAGACAAGCATGTTAACTACTTTTAATTCAATAGATCCCTTCTTTGTGTGTATATATATCCATGTTAAACTTCATTTGGCGTTAAATAGTAAGTTCATAATAAAATATGGTGAAGGCACCTGTTTCAGATCCAGCTCTTGAGACGATTTTTCTATTTCCAATATAAACATCTCTGTCATCAATTTTTCCATGAATTCCCTCTCCAGGAAAGTTTTCAAACTCTGACACCTTTTCTGGCTTTGGTTCAATGGAGAGTGACCTTCCATAGTCCACAATTGCTGCTGCCATCGGATGGCTTGACTTGCTTTCAATGCTTGTCACCCTAAAAAGTTAAACTAAATTATCACAGATTCCAATAATTTCATGAGTACACATAAAAACCTTATATGTTTGATTTTATTTTCAACTTTTCTCATGAGATATCAGATTTTCATGAAGAGTATTCCCTTTGAGTTTTTTAGTATGCTGTTCATGTGTTACTCAAATTAGTTTAGACATCTAACAAGGGATGAACATGTGTGATATTTCATGCAAAAGACCTTATATTAGCTTATCCTTTGAGAATATTTTTTTTTGTTGGAAGTTAGAGATTAAAGAGCAGGCAGAAAACAAATTTTTACCAGTATAACAAAGTGTTCAGATCAATGTCATCACAAAGAGACTGGAAATTTGTCAGGACAAATTCACCCTTTGTTATGGTACCCGTTTTGTCAAAAGCCATGACCTTGATTTTTGCAAGGGTTTCAAGATAATCACCCCCTTTGATGAGAAGACCAGATGTGGCTGCTTTTGTATAAGCACAAAAGGTTGCAACTGGTGTGGAAAGAACAAGTGCACATGGACATGCACTTACTAAAACAACCAATGCGAAGTGAAACCAATGTTTCTGATTATGTACTCTTAACACAAGTGGAATCACCGCTAGAAGACTTGATATGACTACAACAGCTGCAAATATTACCCAACAAGAAATAAGGCCTATGAATGCAGGGAAAGAAGGAATACAGAGATATTAGTAAACACTTCCATAAACCAAGCAGCACAGATTTAGGATATGCTAGTTTATTATTATTATTAGAGATATGAAGTCCCCACATCTGATAGAATGAGATATTCAATGGAATACGTAAAGAGCTTGGTTCTTCCCCTTACGAGCTAGCTTTTCAGCAATTATAAACCTTGAGTTTATATCTACTGAGCACAGACACTAAAAAGTAGAACCTAATATCTGTGGCAGACACTTGATAATTTAACAACACTGTTGATACTTGATTCTTTAACTACACAATGATTGAAGGGATAAAAATATTTGAGTTTTATATTTGACATTTGTTTGATACTTACTAAACATGTTTTACACATACTGGCCATATTCTAATATACTACCAGATGTCTCCACACTTTTACAAATAAATACATAACTAATTTATACAATTATCTTTTAATATATACTTATGCCCCTTATTGCCATATCACGGTGTCAGTCCATGCTTAGGTGTCATTTTATGTTTATTGGAAGAACAAATTTGCTATTATCATGCTTTCCAGACTGTTAAAAAAAGATAAAATTCTTTTATACTTAAAATAATCTAAATCATTTCATCTTCAATATCATGCCTTGGCCATATCATGGATTTAGTAAGAGAGTGCACAGAAAGAGTGCAAATGGAAGCCATGGAATGGAAGTGAAAATGAACCTACTAGCTACTCAATTCACTTAATCCTTGAAAAACACTACATGTTAAATACTAAATAGTAATATTCTTCAAATATTGCTTTTAGCTTTCAGAATCCATTAAACAAGTACCGGAAATTTTGACTAACCTGGGGTGTAAAACTTGGCGAACTTGTCAATCAATCTCTGAGTGCTGGTTTTACTGTTTTGAGCTTCTTCTACAAGCTTTGCCATTTTAGCCACCACACAATCCTCAGACAGTGCAGTAGTTTTAACATCAATATAACCTTTAACCAAACAAGAAAGCACATTATTCAAATGGAGAAAAGAAGAAAACAAAATTCTTGTTCACTATTGTTTCCTCCCATACCTTTTGCTTACCAAAATTTAAACCTAAGACTTCAACAAATGAAAAATGAACCAAACTTAAATAAAAGTCCTTCTAAGAAGTTACCATTTAGATTGATGGTGCCAGCCCACACAGTAGAGTCCTTTTGTTTGGGTACTGGGAAGGACTCCCCAGTCAATGTCTTCTCATCGACTTCACAGTTTCCTTCTACAACAATTCCATCAATGGGTATCACTTCGCCTGCTTTAACGGCAATGATGGTGCTCACTTTCACCTCATCAACGTCCACCACTTCTCCTGTCTCAGATATGACTGCTTTCTGAGGGGCTATGTTCATCAGCGATGACATCGCTGCACTCGCCTGAATCCATGCATAGATAGAGATTACCGACCAGAATTGAAAACAGAGGCCGCTTTGCTCTACGGTTCACAACGGAAAACGACGAAATACGAAACCTTTTTTTTTTCTTTGGAAGAATTGTGCTAGGCCAGGAAATGGGCCGTTCTATTTATTAATTGGGTTTGGTGTGTCAGTTTCAGTGGCAAAATATAATTTTCAGCCTGTGTCACAAAAACAAGATAATATTTCCAAGAAATAAAAATAATTAAATTGTTTTAATATTTTGACTTTTGATATAGGAGAGTAGGCAGCTATTTAATCATTTAAAAATTTTTAACATTTATTTTCATTTTTTAAAAAATCTAAGAAATAAATAATCTACGAGAATATTTAAAAATTACAAAGTAGTTATTATAATTTTTCAATAATTACAATTTTTATTCATTAAATTAGGTAAAAAAATTTAAAATTTCATTTTTGAAACATTTTTATTTTAAAAATTATGATCAAATTTATAGTACCACTTGTCAAATTATTATAGTATCAATCTTCAAATCTCTAGAGTGCCATTTGATATTTTTTTAAGCCTGTTAAGATTTTAGATTGATGAAAACACTTTTATATATATATATATATATATATATATATATATATATATATATATCCACTTATAGATATTTTTTTAAAAATGATAGATATCTCATTTTTTTATGTTATTTTCATTTTAAAAAGTAATTTATAATTTTGACTCTATACTTTTACATTTTTTATTAAAGTTTATTGTTCTCTTCTCTATTATATTCTTGGCCTCAACAATTTATAAAAATAAAAGTATATAACGATGATTAATTGTCATTTTTCACTTGAATTATCTAAATGTTTACCATGCAGAGAAAAAGGACTTGTACCTTGTGGCTTGCCCTTGACTCTAGCCATTCTGCAATTGAGAAGAGGAAAACAATGGTGCCGGCTTCCAAATAATCATTCAAAGCAATCGTCCCAATAACTATCAATAAAAATAAAAATTTAAATTTATCCTTGGCCTCTGAACCCAAATTAAAATAAATGAAGAGAGTTGCATGTTATTGAATATTTATAAGTATAGTCTCTCAATATTTGTGATTATGGTCACTATTACGTTGGACCATTCAAAAGACCATGATCATTTAACTTTTTTATTGCTACCAAGTTTTAAAAAAAATCAATTTGTTTTTATAGAACAATAAGTACACCTTCTCATTAAAAAAAAACAAATTTGTTAAGGGTGCAACTAATTTACAAGAAAGTAACATCCTCTCTTTCTCAATATGATCTATCTTCTTTTTAAAGATATAATAAATAGTTAATTAAATACCACCTTTCTCAATATGCACAAGCATAATGAAAACTTTATCCATTTTTTATTGGTTTACGTCAATATCTAAATTAAGATATGGACTTCCAAAATAACATTCCAGATTGCCATAATTGGGAATTGGAGAGCAAATTAAGAATTCTTGTAGTATTAAAAGTTGTCCCATTAAACTTTAATGTTAGATAGTGTACCAGTTATTCATAGGAACAAGGCAAATATTATATTATAAATATACATATAATTAATTATATATGTAACTTTTTTTTTATTCATCTATATATATGGCTTTGGAGTTTTTGGTGTCACACAAGCAAAGTGTGGCACCAAAAAAATAACTTCCCCCAACTTCTCAATAAATAACCAACTTTTCACAAAATAGTTATATTTCATAATTAAAAAATATAAAAAAATAATATGATTGGAGAATGTGGGAGAGAGAAAACAAGTATGATATTCCATCCAAAAAAAAGAAAACAAGTATGATAGGTTACTAAAAAATGTATAAGTGCATAACTTCTCATTTTTAAATTTTTTATTTTAAATTATGATAACAATTCTATTTTAAAATTTTAAAATATTTAATTTTTAATGATTTTAAAATATAATAATTATTTTATATTATATTTTAAAAAATTTAAGAATAAATTATATGTATGCACGTAGGTGCATGCGAAGCCTCTAGTAATATATATGTACTTGAAGCCTGAAGGTCAAGCAAGACGTATAGGAAAAGTGAGCCTGAATTAATTATTGTTCTACAAAAAGATAAAATTAATACGGAATAAATAAGAGAAATGACAAATATGGATGACTAATAATTTTAACATGCACGAGCGTGTTTGTTTATTGTTAACTTTTGTTAGTAGATTAATTTTAATTTTCTTTAATAAGAATGAAAAATTAAATAATTTTTTACATTTCCATTATTTTCTCTCCTAACTCTCCTTTCTTTTACATATAATTTTTTTGATGAATTTTTTTTCACATATATATATTATGTATTATATATGGTTTGAGAAACTAAGAAGAAAGATCCAAAACTATTATTATATAGATATAGGTATTAAAGGAGAAATCAAGGTGGCTTTTTTTTCTATTCTTTAAAATAGTTTTGTATAGTTTGTTTTACAAATGTTATGATATATATATTTATATTTATATGGTTCTAGACTCTTTTCGTTAATGGCCTCCCAAAACAATTATTTTATACAATTAAAAAATATAAATCTATATTTATATGGCTCTGGACCCTTTTCGACAATGACCTCTCAAAATAATTATTTTATACACTTAAAAAATATAAAATAAAATATATGATTGAAGGAAAAGTGAAAGAGAAAGAGAGAAAAAAAAAGTTAATCATTTTCCCTCTCCTACAATAATCCCTCTCCTCAAGCGCACGGAACACACTGTGGCAGTTATAAAAAAATTTCTCAAGATTTGTGACAGTTACAAGGCAATTTCTTTCCTCTCCCTTGATCTTCTTCTTTATTTTTAACAAATTTACAGGGAGGAGTTATAATTATTGTAACTCTTCACTGATTTTATCTTTTTACTTTATTTTTTTTAATTAAATAAGTTAGATCTTTTAGTCCGCCAAGGTTGGTGGTGTTTTTGTCCAAGTCTATTTTTGGTTTCAGTCTTTCTTTATGAAAGATTCTGTTCTGATTACTAATTGACACAGATCTGAGCATCTATGCCGGAAAGCTTTAGGTTTATATCAAATTGATGGAGGAATCTATGTCATCTACATATGTATGTACAGAATACTACTTATCTAGTATGCAGGAAGTGTAAGGGTAAGCAATTTGTTGGCAACGCCAAAATCGATGTGAATTTTCATCCTAAAATTATCTTATTTATAAGATTAATTGTGCTTTTCTTTTCCTTTTTAGTTTCAACAATGTTTGCCAATTATCTTTCTTCTATATTATTGGGTTGTAGTTCTCTGACTATTTGTAAGTGCCATTTGTCTTTTCTATAAATTTAATTTGGCTGGATGCTTTTCAAAAAAAAAAAGAGATCATGGATATGGTAGTTAAAATAATGGTAAAAGAGAATTTAAAAATAATAGGTGGTTATTCCTATTATTTATTATTTTAAAATATAATAATATATCTATATTAATATAGTTGTGGACCATTCTCGGTCTCCTAAAATAAATATTTACTGATTTATTAAATACAAAAAAAATAATGGGAGGATGTGGGAGTGAGAGTGGGAGGGAGAGAGAAAATAAACATGGTGGGTAGTTAATGTTGAAACAAATAACTTCCCATAATTCAATTTATTATTTTAAAATATAATAATAATTATTTTAGTTTACGAATTTAAAAATTATCAAATATTTAATATTTTATTATTTTAAAATATAATAATAATTGTATATTATATTTTAAAAATAAATAAATTACATACGTGCATGCGAAGCCTCTAGTATATTTATATGGCTCTAGACCCTTTTCGTCAATGGTCT
The DNA here is from genome assembly GCA_014851425.1 of Senna tora. Classification (NCBI taxonomy): domain Eukaryota; kingdom Viridiplantae; phylum Streptophyta; class Magnoliopsida; order Fabales; family Fabaceae; genus Senna; species Senna tora. The sequence continues at coordinate 9,175,839 of CM026271.1, forward strand.
TTCGAAATAGTTATTTTATACAATTAAAAAATATGAAATAAAATATGTGATTGGAGGAAAAGTGAGAGAGAAAGAGATCATGGATAAGGTAATTAAAAATAATGATAAGAGAGATTTAAAAATAATAGGTGGTTATTCCTATTATTTATTATTTTAAAATATAATAATATTTTTATATTAAATTTTAAAATTAAAAAAAATTACATGCCTTAGTACATATATATCTAATATATATGACTTTGGGGTTTAGAAGAGAATTGAAATAAATGTCAATGTTGCATTATTTATTACTTTTAAAAAAATTAAGTAACCTTATTGTTTTAGAATAAACATCTACTCTGTTATTTATTAATTTTATTAACAGAGAAAAAACGAAGTAATGTTTGTACAATATTATATCAAATTAATCTTACAAGAACCGAATATAATTTTTGAAACTAATTAAAGAGGTAATAAGTATAATTTCACTAAAGTCATTTTTTAAGAAAAGAAAAGATCGACATAATTTACTTTAAAAATACCTGCAATGATGACGAGAATGTTGATATCAAACCTGAAATTCCGAATTGAGGCTATGGCTTTCAGGACAATAGGAAAAGCACCAGCAGCTACTGATCCAAGAGCCAGATAGACCAAAGGGTGGTACACATACTTTAAAAAAGAAAGCAAAAGCAATAGGCCAGAGGCAATTGCATATGGACTTGGCAATAATCTCTTTTGGTGTCCTACGTCCCCATCCACTCTGATATTTGCCTCTAATCTTGCTTGATTCAGAGCCTTAACTGCCACGAAAAAAACACCACCCAAAAAGTTGCACATTAGCCTCCAAAAGCCAAAAGCAAACTTCTTTAATTTCCTCTTTTTTATCCAACATATAAAGGAAAGATAAAGGAGGAGCTCTAATAGTGGTCAATTAGTCATAAAGTGAACAGAAAGATCCGCTCCTCTGCCCTTTAACCTTATCAATACTTTTAAGAAAGAAAGAAATAAAGAGGAAGGAGTATTTTAGCTTGATTCGCAGTGCATATATTTCTCACATACAAATCTATGGGGTGGGACGAAAAAGATTATGTGAAAAATAAATGATTGATGAAGCACTAAATAAGAACATCCAATGGTACGTAGCCTCTTAATTAGCTTTTCAGTACCACCTAATATTGCTCTTCCACCATCATTATCATTACTCACCTAATTCGAAGTGGCCCATCTAGTGACGCAAAATGTTAGACCATATATATATAATAATAATATAATAAAGGCTTTGCTTTTTAAAATATTATATTACAAAATAAAATATGTGATGTAAGAAGAAAAATGAAAAAATAAAAATAATAAAAAATTACAAAAACAAAAAATAGGAAGTTAATTAATTTTTTATTATTTGATTTATTATTTAAAATATAATTATTTTTATTTTATATAATATTTTAATCTTTTTTTAGAAAATAAAATGCATTTTTTATCTACAAATCCTATAGCCATCAGATAAAATTGGAAAGACACAAGTTGATAAAAGTGGATCACGTTTTTTTTTCTCGTTATTTTTTTAAATTAATATACTTATGAAAAATAATTTTAAATGCATCAACTTATAATATATAAAAAATAAATTGTTAAGATCTTAATCCTTGAATTACCATCATGAACTTCAAGAAAAAGCAAAATCCCATCAATAATCATCAATTTAGTCCATTGTTTGATCATATTAATGAATTTCTTAAAAAAAAATTCAATGACGATGATTATAACTGAAATGCTAGTTTACTCTAATTATGGTAACAGAATGAGACGTGGTTCAAGTAAAGCAGTGCAAAATTGCCACACCACACTTAATTTATTGAACTCTAGTACATTCTTTTAATTAATTAGTCTTTAATCTATTTAAGAAGTAGATATTTAATAGTACGATAATACTAAATTTTAATATACTCCTTCAATCAGTTGATTCCTAATCTATTTAAGGTGAGAATTTATTAATTTTAACAAATACCACTATATAATTGGAGGGATACACTAAAATTCAATAGTACGATAGTACCGAACTTTTATCTCTATTTAAAGTGAATTTTTATTAGTTTTATAGTAAAGTTCAATACTACCGTAGACTATAATACTAAATTTTTATCCCTCCACCCATCATCACACACACGCTTTATGCTTATGCAAGTCCCATACGAGTCTATCACATGAGTCACGCCAACACCTAATCATTATTTCAGCTAAAGAATAACATAGAGGGCACCACAGTAACGAACAAAATTGGAAGGTAACGGCAAAACTGGAAATAATATACTCATACCAATTTGAGCTTGCGAGATGAGTAGTGTGTCATGAACGACAATGACGGTTCTCGAAGGCACGACGACGGAAACCTCCTTGATTCCATCCAGACCTTTCAGAATATTCTCGATCAGAGGCACCTCCGACGAGCAGCACAACCCTACCACGTCGAAATAGCTCTTCTCGAACTTTCTGGCCGCCGCCTTGTTCTTCACCTCATGATCAGCAGCCATTAATTAGCTAGAAACCTCGAAATCGAAGCTCTGGAACTTTCCGATCGATCCGCCACCACCACCTGACCGTAATTCCAACCAGAACACAGACAATTGCAAATTAAATCAAGTCAGATCCAAATTAAATTAACCAAACTCGTATCGGATTCGATCGAGAAGCGATTTTCAAAGAAATTCTAAGAGATCAAGCAGTAGTACTCTGTATATATATACAATTAATGTGCGAGAACTGGAAATTAAAGTGGAAAGACGAATTGAGATATATATATATATATATATAGAAGCGATTTTCAAAGAAATTCTAAGATGAAGCAGTAGTACTCTGTATATATATACAATTAATGTGCGAGAACTGGAAATTAAAGTCGAAAGACGAATTGAGATATATATATATATATATATATATATATATATATATATATATATACACACACACGTTTGGGACACGAGAAAGAAGAGAAGAAAATGAGAGAAAAATGAACAGTAGAGGAAGAAAAACGCTAGTGTGTGAAGTTGGAGGTACCTTGTGATGAGAGAATTCAGAATAGAGATGTAAGAGGAAAAAAACTTGGAGGAATTTGCTAATGGTGAATAAGCGTGAGGGGCTATATATATATATATATAGAGGAAGCTTAGGGGTGGGGTTTCTTTCACAAGGGAAAGATATGCACTCACTCTGATGTGATTTGAAAAGAATTTTGAGAATATATTTTTAAGGGAATGAAAATACGAATTTTCTGCCATATTACTTTTTACTTTATTAGGACTTTACGGAGACGTTTTAGATCTTTATTCTTTTTCCAAAATAAAATAATTTTAGAGTAAATTACTCTAATCTTCCCTCAAATTTAGTGAAATTAAACTTACTATCTCTTTTCAGGTTTTTTTTTTATCCGCTAGGCCTTTGAGATATTGTCCAACTAATTCGGATTCGATCCGTATCGCGCATTTGACTATAATGAGAAATTTTTTTAATAGAAATAGTTGTATTCATAAGAATGAATCCAGTGCTTGGCTCTTCTATACATTAGTATGCTAGGTCGGCTTTTTTTCATAGTTTTCTTCACTTTTTTTTATTTAAACTTAAAAATTGTAAACTTCTTATCAAGAATAATAATTATAGACAAAAAAAATAAAAAATTTCACACAAATAAGGACCTACCGTGAATGGTTTAGGGACCACCTTTATTAGGGACTAAAAAGTTAGTCCCTAATCTACTCATAGTAAATCTCGATTTACATGAAGTTTTTAATTTTTTTTGTATCTATATCTTTCATACTTTAGATATTCTTTAAAAAAAGTTTATAATTTCTCAAGTTTAAATAAAAAAAAAGTGAAGAAAACTATGAAAAAAAACCGACCTAGCATACTAATGCATAAAAGAGCCAAGCACTGAATTCATTCTCATCTCTATATTGAGGTTTGATACGATCTTACACAAACTTCTCTTCTAATTTCATTTTTAACTGATTAAATATGTAATAAAGTTATTTAACTGATTTTACTATTTTTTTTTATAGAGAACAGTTTTTGCTGTTATTGCTATACTAAAATTAAGATTAGAATCCCATAAAATTTAAGGGAAAGTAATTAAGTGCAATTTTTCAAATTAGGAGGGTGGTAATTAAGTATAGTTTAATTAAATCTCAAGGGAGAAAAGAATAATTTACTAGTAATTGTATTATATAAAAACTTCAAAATAATTTAATAATAAAAAAACTCTAACTCTATAAAAGTTAAGGTATTCATAATGTCATCTTTTTTTTTAAGTATTATTCTCAATTAAAAAGAATTATTACATTAAACATGTTATATATTGATAGATAAGCTAAGCACGTGTAATAAAATGAGAAAATTAAATTATATCCCATGGATTATCTATATTGTAAGGTGGAGTGTTCTTTAAAATAAAGAGAGAAATAGAGAGAACAAGTAAAAGAGATAAATTATAGAAATATATGATCCACAATTTTTTCTTTCTATCACTCTCTTCACTTTAGAGAGCACTTCAACTTATAATGTAGAGGATCCATTCTCTGTGTTTTACGATTCTCAAAAAATTTTACATCATATTTTATTATACCAAATACATGTTTTATCATACTTTTTCTCTCTCCTAATTTTTCTCTCTTCACTTTTTTCTACAGTACTTTTCTTTTATTCTACGATACTTTAAAGTTTAAATCCGTGCATATATAACAAGCTGTGACCTAAAGTTGTAAACAAATAAAGCGGCGAGACATTGGTTCTGTGTGCAAGACTCCCAATCTTGAAACACGTAGCTGCTACCTGTCACGTTCCCATGGAGGGCAACTTCTGCATGCACCGAACTCCGAAGGGCTTGATAATGTGGAACGAACGTAGCGACAAGAAGGTTAAGACTTAAGACTAGCAGGTGAGAAGGAACAAGATACATAAAAGACGAAATGATGGGTAGCGAAGAGGAAGAAAGAGAGCAAAAATCTTTAATTACAAAGAATGGAAAAAAGACCCTCATAGCCTACGAATTGTTTGTTTGTTTGTTTTGAGTGTGGGAAAGTTTGGGCATTTCTAAAGAGAATTGCACTGAGGTTTCCCACAAAGCAAGAAAACAATGAAGAAGGTCATGCTAATAAGGAGAAAAAGCAAGGTTCCTACCCCAAAAGCCCCAAGTATGTAGGAGATGGAGCTTTTGGCCCATGGATGCTAGCAAATACAAGAAGAAGACTCAGCTCCCATCACAAAGAGGCTAAGGAAAACAAAATATGAAAGGACAGAAACGCCTCATGCGGTCAGAGGAGTTGTTGACGGTCGGTGACCGATCGAATTTGTGAAATTTCTCACGAAATAATTCGTGATTATTTTTACACGAATTTTTTACGGACCCATCGTAGTTATTTTTCTCCACGGATGAATCCGTGAGAAATTTTCCACAGACTCTAATTTTGTGGGTAATTTTTTACACACGTCAATTTTAGCCACAGATTATGTCCGTGGATAACTCATTTACCCACGACTGTGTCCGTGTACATTTTAGCATCCTCATTTCTTAAGGCTTCGAATTTAGTTGTGAAATTCATGGGCTGATGAGTTCTGGGGGACAATCCCTCTGATGGCCGTCCGGCCGCCAACAACTCCTCCAACCACCTCTATGGACCATGTTATATTACATTTTTGCTTTAATTTTAAGGTTCTTTTTCCATTGGGCATGCGTCATCATAATATATTACAGAGGATCGAGAAGAATTAAGAACAAAACAGTATATTATTAATTACTAGGAATGTTCATTTTATTTTATAATATGTAAAGCACATCCATCATCAACCATTTTATTTATTTCAAAAAATATGCCGAACTTCATCTTTATTTATTATTTTATTTTTAATTTTTTGAAATTAATCCATTTTGTATTATATATGTAAACATTAATTAAATTCTTTTTCTTATTGTTTAGTATAGCTCCCTCTTGAAATTGAGAGAGTAGTATTGGCTATCGCACTTGCTATATTCTACCTTACCCACTGGCCACTGCCTTGTTTTGTTTTTTTTTTTTTAAACTTGTTTCCATCGTTAAACAGATGAATAAAAATTAGGACAAAACTTATAGGAAAAAACTTAGGTCCATTTCCTTAGGTCTATTATATCAAGTTCTCTAATATAAATATGACACGTGGCAAAAAGTGTTTAAATGACCAATCACTGTAGAGAGAGAATATAGAAGACCATATTTTATATAACCAATCATAGAAGAGAGAGAGTGTAAATACAATATATGATTGGTGGAATTTGACGATGTAATGGACATAAGGAAATGGACCTAAGTTTTTTCCAAACTTATATGCTGTTGTTTACATACTTTTAGTAAGGTTAACTAATCAAAAAAAGACATGTGTCAATGTAATCAATTAAAAAAAAGATATGTGTCAATTTTCTTCTTGAAATTGACACATGTCTTTTTTTTAATTGGTTAACTTTACCAAAAGCATGTAAGCAACAGCACATAAGTTTTTTCCTAAAAATTAATGAGGTATATACTTTTCGTCCCTTGAATTGTTTTAAATTTTAGGTTTGTCCTTATTTTTACTAATTAATACAATTTATTCATATGATCAAACGTCATATATAGATATATATAGGGCCCAAGAGCTAGAGCTTCCAAGCCATTAATTTAATTTTTTTAAAAAAAAGAAAGTCAAAGACAGAATTTATTAAAATTAATTTTTCTATCCACGAGGTGCTCACATTTAGTACTTGACAGTGTTTTGAACATGATTATTTTGTCTTTAATAGAAAGACATTTGTGAAAAACAAATTTTTCCTTCCACTGTTGGATTGAGAGCTAGCTTTCCAATTTTTACCCTACATATATATCATTAAAAAAGGCCAAAACCCCAAATTGGTCCCTTATGTTTGCACAAAATTTTATATTAGTCCTTTATGTTTCAAAAAGTTTAAATTGATCCTTTATGTTTGCAAGAAGTTCCAAATTGGTCCTTCCATCCACTTTCGTCAATTTCTTAAGTTAAGTGCTGATGTATCCATCTAAGCTGACATGTCATGCCACATCAGTGTCACGTCATTGCCACATAATTACATATGATATAGATGATGACATGGCGATGATGTGACATGTCACGTCAGCTTAAAAGGACATGTAGGAGACATGATATGTCCACCTCAACACACCATGTAACACTTAACGGAAGAAATAAACGGACTTGGACGGAAGGACCAATTTGAAACTTCTTGCAAACATAAAGGATCAATTTAAACTTTTTGAAACATAAATGACCAATATAAAACTTCGTGCAAACATAAGGGACCAATTTGGAATTTTGACCTTAAAAAAATAGCATATATAAAATTATGTTAAAATACACTTGCTAAAACATATATTGTTAAACCATAAAAGAATTCAAATTAAATGAGATTAAATCGATAATTAAATTATTTTTTATATAGTTTCAAATTTTGTTCAAAGTTCTTAAATTAATTTTGTGTTATTTATTAAAAAAATAATTTAATGAATTATATGGTTTTATCTAATTAAGCTTGAATTAAATAAAAGATACGAAAAAAAGGTTAGTTTTGGCTCTTTTCTTTTAACTTTATATAATATGAGGTTTTAAATTTTTTACACCATTTTTTTTTTTCAATTTTACCCTATATATATATATATCTGCAAATGTTTTTAGTTATACGTGTAGTTCAAGTAAAATCATTTTAATTAAAGTATAGTTGAATTGGCAGATTAGCTAAAAATGTGACCTTAATTAGAGATAAGAAACTCTGGTCTATTTGGGAAAGCTTTGGGAAGGGAAGATCGATCAAGTAAATTTTTTTTTTTTCAAACGTACTTATTTTAAATTTGAAGTTGTTTGCATTATTGGGAATGTGTCAAAAGTATTTTTGAATAGTAACAAAAATAATTTTGTATTTTTGGAGCAAAATTAAAAATTGGAGTTTTTACTTCTAAGAAAAAGTATAAGATAAAAATTAAATATTTTAAGACAGAAATATCCCTACTAAACTTTTGTAATAAATTTTAAATTACAAGAGAAAAACATAAAAAAAAAGAAAGAAAAAACTCAATTATAAGAAAATATATAATTTGTTGATAAAATATTTAACAATTTTGAGCTTAAAAAATCATTATAAAAGTTTAATATTGACAAATTATTGGTAAAAAAAGTCTTGATTAAATAATTCACATAGTTATAAACTATCTTTAATGTTGATTATAATTGGCAGTAAAGGGATTAACGTCACTTTTATGACTAACGCTATAAATTGTGTCAATAATATTTTAACGCCAATTATAAAAATTAAATTAAAAATAATATTATTAACAAATAATGTTATATTAAAATAAATTATGTTAATTAAAGTAGTGCTAAAATTAGTTTTTTTTCCTATTAATTAATTAATTAATCCAATGTTTTCTCAACCAAATACTTGTTAGTAAAATTATTTTTTATTTATAGACAATTAATTCATTATAGTGGACTTCCCTAATGTATCCACTATCTCTAGAATCATTGATATATATGTATATGAAGTGATAGAGCCTGACTTATATATGCTGCATATATAATTCAACATTATTAGAAACGACACCATTATGATAATTATAAATAATATATCTATGGATAGTCGTGTTAAAGTATAATTAATCATGCATCTTGCAATTATGTGTATGAGAATGTGAATGGTCAAGGTTTTATGCTTTATGACTCACCCCACATTATTTTGTTCAACTTGCCAAAACAATAAGCCAACCAATTAAAAGTAATTATAAACAATAATACAATTAAGGAGCGTTTGGCATCTCTCTAATTCAAACTATTAATTGAGTTTACAATGTAATAAACTAATGTTTGAATTATATATATATATATATATTAAGATAAGTATTTATATTTAATGTTTAATATTAATCAGTGCCTCGAACATAATTTTTTTGGGTACATATATTATACTTATAAAAAAAAAAACTTTCATCTCTTATCATTCCTTTTTTGAAATTATGTACACCTAAAAGGTCACTAAAATTTAACTTGAGTTGTAGATGTCTTATAATTGAGATAAAGCTCTTTTAATAAAAAGTAAATTTTCCATACATATAATTCAAATTCAAAATTTTACTTAAAATCTCTTAAGACGTCTAACTCACCTCAAAAGAGCTCTCAAGGGAGAGGATTACTTTAGTCTATATATACAGTTTATTAGCCCTTTTAACTAAGTAATGTGGGACTTTAACACACCCCTCTCACACCCGACATAGGAGTGTGAAGCCAACGAGTTATCTCCAGGGCAACCCATAGTAAGGCTCATCCATTCACACATACTCAGGCCTGCTCTGATACCATCTTAAAAGACCTAACTCACCCCAAAAGAGCTCTCAAGGGGAAAAGAATTACCTTAGCCTATATATACAACTTATTAACCCTTTAACTAAACAATGTGGGACTTCAACAAAATCTCTAGTCACTATATATTATACTTCACAAAATTTTTTTAAAAAAAATCCGATCACACAATTCTTAACATATTAATGGTCATTATATAATTTAGATTCAATGTACATATAAAACTAATTACGTTTTGATTAAAATATTTTCTAAGACTAGGGAAATAATTTTTAAACTACATATAAATATATAAAGTGATTTCACGTGATAAAAACTCAACAAACTTATCACCAAAAAAATTTATATAAAATAGATAAGCAGAGTCTCATATATATATATATATATATACATACATATTGTCTCTTAAGATGCAACAAAAAAAATAGGATATGATATCAATGTTTACCATAATATGAATTCTTATTTGCTTCCCTGCCTGCATGATTGCAACAAACCAATCTCATGTGAGAACTTTGCCAAACACATTATCATATATATATACACTATTTCAATTATATTTATATATATATCTTTAATTTGTTGAGCACTTATAAAATTTCACTTTGTGAGTTTATTATTATTAATTGTAATTTATTATTATAAGATATCACTTTGTAAGTTATGTGGGGTGGGGGCACTTTGTTTTATTCAATGGAATTATAAAACCACATTCATTCTTGTGAATATATAAAATTAAAGTGATATATATATATATATATATATATATATATATATATCATATTAAATGAGAGTACTCTTTTTATGTGAAAGATTGATGAAATGAGTTCTTTTTCAATCGAACCATAATTGAATGATTGAAATTAAAATATTATTTTAATACATAATATATTTTAAATTTTATATAATTGTTGTATGTGAGATTTAAAATAATATTTTGATTTCAACCGTTGAATAATGATTATTTTATATATATAATTTATATAAAAAAACTATATATATAATCTTATCATGCAGAGTGATTCTTATCTAACTTTATTGTGGAATTAATTTAATTAAGATTTGTTTGTGGGGAAGAGGTTCGTTCATGAATAATATATAAAAGGTATCTTTAAAACGGAATATAAGAAGAGGCTTAGTGGAAGGATATGTTAAAGCAAAACATTATTGGGAAATGATGTAATTCTATTCTACTTTCAAGAAAAAGTAGGTACGCGTGAATTGAATTTGTGTATATAGATGAAATTAAATATATTCTCAAATTTTATTTATAATTTTATTTATTGTCAAATTGTATTCTTAAAATTTTTAATTATAATCAATTTTATCATTTATCTAAATATTTTGTGTAAATAATTAATGGCACGTGTAAATATAATTATTTTCATAGTTTTTAATGTTAACTATGATATCAAATCATATATATTTAGCTATATTTTTTTGTCAATTTAGTCACAATAATACCTTTTTATTTTGTATATGACACAATAATTATCGTAGTTAATTAAATTTACAAAATAACCTTGCTAAATATATGATTTGGCATCAAAATGACCACAAGAAGAGTTACATTTATATATATGCTATTAGTTATTTTCACAAAATTTAAGTGAAAGATAAAATTCCTTACAAATTAAAAGTTTAGAGGCATAAACACCAAACAAAATTTAAAATAAAATTTGACAAAAACCTTAAAATTAAAGGTGTATTTGGTTAGTCGGGTGGATGATGTAATGAGAATGGGAATGTTGGATGTAATGAAAATGTCATGTAAATGTGATGTGAATGAAATAAAAGTCCTTACATTAAAAGTGAAAATGGAATAAAAGTTGATAAAAAACGTTAGGACAGAAATATAATTTCACTACATTGCAAAACGTAAGGTACGTTTGATAGAAAAATATTGGATCCAACATTACGTCCTCAAAATAACATACCAAACACACCTTAGAGACGTTATATATATTATGTGTGTTTATATATATATTGATGATTTTCTCAAAGATAATGGGGGAGATTACACGTGAGTCTTTGGGTACCAAGTCTCCAAATAGTTTTTATTTGTCTCTGAAATACTGTCCAGACTAATTCGAACTCGATTCGCATCTTGTATTTGATTATTGTGAGAGAGTCTTTCAACGAAGATAGTTACATTTACAAAATTCTCAAACTCGTGACCTTGCTTCAGCGATATCAAAGTGAGGGACCAAATTAATTGGGGTGCATCCATGTTTGAGATATCAAATTTAACAATTGTATTTTTTTTATAGACTAAATTAATAAAAAAAAATATTTTTTAAAGACTAAATTATTAATTTAGTCAAATTATATATATTCGACCTTTCGAACAAGAGTTGGGACACTACAATAAGCATAAGAGGGGAATATCCTTTAAAAATTGAAGAGAATCAGGGTGCATAAAATTGCATGTTTATCACACAATATAATGGCAATATATATATGAGGAGTTATAAAATAATAATGGTGAGTGTTTCAATTTGTAGATTTAATTTGTTTGAAAGTGTGTGTGCCCTAATTTTGTATGGAATTTTAATGATACAATGGATGCTCATAGATCATGTCAAAGCATGCACACTGAAAAAAAAAAAGGAATGGCCATATATTTATATAATTATTGCAGAACAATGGGTAGTGCACATCTGTCACCAATCCACAAATCTCATTTTAACAAATAATAATAGTACATAGGCAAAAGTACTTTTTTTATCATCAATGTTTGGGGTACTGTCACTTTTGTCCTTAACATTTTTTTGCTGTCAATTGTATCTCTAATATTTTGTATTTCTTCCAATGTCAGGCTTTTGGCTAACATCGTCAATTTTTGAACGATTTTTTATGACGTGGCATTCCATATGGCGGCCAACAGTTCTAACTAGACTTCGTTTTTCATACCAGTAATATATTTAGGGGTACAATAGTCCCCCGAAAACTCAGTACATCAGTAAATTCAGTACACCAAAATACTTATTACATCAGTAAAATAGACTCCAAAAAAAGTTAGTACTATTGACTACTGATGTGGAAAAAATTAAGTCCAGAATCGATGGTGTTAGCCAAAAGCCTCACATTGGGAGAAACACAAAACGTTAAGGGCATGTTCGGTTGGGAGGAAATAAATGGGGAGAAGAGGATGGAAAAAAAAACATGTGGATCCTACATGTTACCTACTTTTTTATTTCCATCTTGAAAAATGTGTATAATTAAAAAAAGAAAAAAAAATACAAAATATCTATTATACCCTTTGATTTGACACAATTATAACCATCTTTTCTTTTTATTATTTTAATATAAGGGGTAAAGTAGTCATTTTAATACATTCCCATTCTATTTCCATTCCAAATTTTTACTTCCAAACACATCAAACCCATTCTCTTTCCCTTTCCCTCTCCCTTTCCCTTTCCCTTTCTAGCTACCAAACGTACCCTAAGGATACAATTAACAACAAAAATACGTTAAAGACGAAAGTGATAAGAGCCCCAAAGATTAGGGTAAAAAAATACTTTTGTCTAATACATATGTTAGATGAAACCTTTAAAAAATGATATTGAGGTAATCTATAAGATAAATCAATTTTTGTATAGAGTTTATATAATATCTGTTAAGGCATTCTTTAATTGACTAAGAGAAAATTCATTACTTTAAAATTGGTGAAAGTTAACAAAAAATAATTTTATAAGTTCTCTCTCAAAATGTAATAAATTTTGTAATAGTTGTAGTTTTTAATTTGCAATTAATAAGGGGAATTGCCATTAATCTCCTCCAAATATTTTTATTTTTCTCCAACCTCCCAAATAAATTTTTTTTAACAAAAAAAATGGTTAATTTTGTTTACACTCTTTGTAAGCACACTCAATTTAAATTTTTTATTTTCTACAAGTATCTTTCTATTAGAGACAATCTTATATGAGGCACTATTTAACATTAAATGTGAGCACTTCTCTTAGAGGAGATGCGAACCGGCTGAATCTAGATTCATTACATTGTGTGGGATGAGTCTCTTTCATTAGACCCAATCCTCGTTGGTCACTCAATTTAATTTAATTAAATATCTAAAGTTTTAAAAAAATTTAATTAGATATTTACAAGTTTACATATTTTTAATTAGTTATTGTTAAATTTTGTTGATAACTAATATTTAGCGTCTATTATAATTGATATTAAAGGGTTTAACGTAAATTCCACAAATAACGTTATTAGATATTGAATTAAAAGCATTTTATCCTTAGTTAAACAATCATATTATTCCACAAATGGCATTATTGATAATTCATTTTAGCCATTTACAAATAACATTAATTAATTAACTAATGCTAAAATTATTTTTTTATTGCAATATGCTTATTTATCTCAAAAAATAAAAAATAATAATAATTTGCATATACGATATAAAATGCAATTTATACCAAATAATCTGAATAAACTAACTTGAGTTATATATGTTTATTCATAATATCAAGGTGATATTTAATTAGTACGTAAATTTTTTTTTTTACAATATATACAGACAAAAAAATTTTTAATTTAAAGATAGCTAGAGATTAAATTATTTTTAAAAAAAAATTCAAGGGCCACAAAAATAATGTCACAAAAAAGAATATAATTAAATGTGGCACAAACTATTCACATTAATATCTATAATATCAACAAACATATATAACATGTACTTGAGAATTTATGGTGCATGGTAATGTGATGCATATATCATGAGAGGTAGTGATATCAAAAGTATGTGATAAGTGTATATATAATTTGTGGATTAGAGGACACTAGAAGAAATAGAAGTCAAAGAATTAATAATTATAAAAGTGGTGTGTGTGCAGGGAGATTTACACCACGTTATATGCTGCATTTAATTATTTGCTGAATCATCATCCCATTTTGGGATAAAAGTTCAATGGTACCGTACTACTGAACTTCAGTGCATCCCTCTAATCATGTAGTACCATTTGTTAATATTAATAAAAACTCACATTAATTAGGGCCCACCTTGAATGGTTTAGGGACCAACTGATTGGAGGGATGTACTGAAGTTCAGTACTACCGTACCACTGAACATCTACTCCCCATTTTGATACACTATTGGCAGAATTATTGGAAACAATATATACATTCAAAGGACACAATAATTAATATAAGATTTGTGGTTGGCCGGAAGGATCTTCGTCCATGAATTGGCAATTTTACCTTAAATCCATAGTATACAATTTTAAACCCCAAAATTCTCCTTCTTCAAAAAGTATTCCCTTAACACCCCATTGCCTGAGACGGATTCAGGCCCAGACGGATTCAATCCGTCTCAGGCCCAGACGGATTTGAACTATCTTTTTTTTTATATTATTTAATGCAATCCGTCTGCTTAATATATATATATATATATATATATATATATATATATATATATGTTTTTTTTCTTATATATATATATATATTTATTTATATATTTATAAATTTTAATAATATAATATATAATTATTTTATTTATACTTAAATATATAATAAAAAATTAATAATATACTTAATTATATATATTTTTTAATATGTTAAATTAGAGTCGAAAAAATTAATTACTACTCACTTAAGTTAGGAGAGTTTATGCTTATTTATAAATGAACCAAAAATATTTCAGCTCACTTAACTTGCGTGTTAGATGAGTCAACTCGTAGGTTAAGTGGGTTAAACGAGACAACCTAATATATGAGTTAAACAAGCCAACCTAACCCTACGAGTTGCCAATTTATAACTTCTATACAGACATGACTCTATACCCACACATTTTTCTCTGCTCAAATGATCTCCCTATGCTTGTTTATTTTTCTGTGTGTCAAATTAAATATTGCCTTCCACGTTGAAAAAATTGTTCATGAGTACTTAAGAGCAATTATATGCAAAAACTGTCCAACATAAATTGTCCAAATAAGTGAGTTAGGTTAGTTTGTTTAACTCATATATTAGGTTGTCTCGTTTAACCCACTTAACCTACGAGTTGACTCATCTAACTCGCAAGTTAAGTGAGCTAAAATATTTTTGGCTCATTTATAAATAAGCATAAACTCTCCTAACTTAAGTGAATAGTAATTAATTTTTTCGACTCTAATTTAACATATTAAAAAATATATATAATTAAATATATTATTAATTTTTTATTATATATTTAAGTATAAATAAAATAATTATATATTATATTATTAAAATTTATATATATATATATATATATATATATATATATATATATATATATATATATATATATAAAAGAAAAAAAACATATATATATATTTAATGCAATCCGTCCGCTAAGCACACGGATTGCATTAAATAATATTAAAAAAAAGACAGTTTAAATCCGTCTGGGCCTGAGATGGATTTGAATCCGTCTCAGGCCCAGACGGATTCTTACTAACAAAAAGACAAAAATGGGGTGTTAAGGGAATATTTTTTGAAGAAGGGAAATTTTGGGGTTTAAAATTTTATACTATGGGTTTAAGGTAAAATTGCCTAATTAAGTGTTATGAGTTTGATTTTTAATTTTAGATATAGAATAATTTTAAGGAAAAAACTTATGTCCATTTCCTCCAATTCCACCAATTATATATTGTATTTACACTCTCTTTCTTTTATGATTGGTCATATAAAAGGTGATCTTCTATATTCTCTCTCTACTGTAATTGGTCATTTAAATACTTTTTGTCACGTGTCATAATTATATTGGGGAATTGGATGAAATGGACATAAGAAAATGAACATAAGTTTTTTCCTAATTTTAAATCTTTGGGTCAGTTGTTTCACCCTTCGAGATGCTTAAATTGATTAATAAAGGAATTAGACACTATGGTTGTGTTTGGTACAAGGAGATGATGATGATGAAAAAACCCACTTTTTACAATGTGGGAGAAAAGGAGAAGCCTTTTCCCTTATCTTTTCTTCCTACTAAATAAACCCAACTTTTTGCAATGTGATGAAATTATATTTTTGCCCTTACTTTTTTATCCACTTTTATTTCATTCTCACTTTTAATGTAAGGTAAAATGGTCATTTTATCCACTTTTATTCAATTTACATCACATCACATTAATATGATATTTTCATTCCCTCCAACATTTCTATTCTTATTTTTATTCATTCGCATTCCCTTTTCCTTTTTTTTTTTCCTGCCAAACACACACTACGTTGGACGGTAAATTTCATAGTCTAAACTCTAAACAAAGAAAGGACACACTAATTTCTGGTACTTCCATATATCCACAAATCACAACCTTACCAAAGGAATTCTAAGAGGGCCAATTCATGAATAAATTTGTGGTGGGATTGGGTCAGGATTCTAATAACAAAAATTCAGTTTTGGTCACTTACATTTATTACTTTTTAACTTTGGTCCCTAATATTTGATAAGTCTTACTTTGATCTCTCGCATTTTAAATTGGTGTCAATTGGATTCCTCCGTTATTCAAATGTTAAAATAATGAAATGTTGGCGTGGATAGTTAAGAGACACATGTATACGCTGATTTGGCATTACCAAATCACTTCGGAATCTATGATTCATTTACGGTCGTCATGGACTTTATTGACAAGAAAAAAAAGTTACCAAACATGACTTAAAAATTTCGCATTGTCAAAACACGCTCAAGCCTGCGGTCCATCCCAGTCCGCATTAAATGAGTGGGCTTGAAGAAGAGAAAAAATAAGCCTGTTTAAAAATTAGTCTGTTTAACCCACAAACGAAAAAGGGTGGGGCTCGTTAGCCTATGAGCCAGCCTGTAAATTTTTTTGGATGAAACATAGGTAATATTTCGTATATCTTTACTATAAGGTTCCTCAATATAAATAAGACATACGACAAAAAGTGTTTAAATGACCAATCGCAGTAGAGAGGGAATATAGAATACCACCTCTATATGACCAATCATAGAAGAGAGTGTAAATGAAGTATATGATTGGAGGAACCTTATGGTTTTTTCAATTTTTTTGAATTATTTTAAAGTTTTATGTTATAAATTAAAAACAATGATATAATTATCATAGTTATGCATATAAAAATTGCAATATTGCTCATAATTAAATTTTTTTTGTAATTTTTTACTTGTTTACATATTATTTTATAAATTTTAATTAAATGAATATATTTTTATAAAAAAAGTATTGATCCACAGACCGATTTGTCTAATCCACGAGCCAACACAGACAATCTTAAATTGATATCTAATAAGTGGCTCGTTTATAAACGAATCAACCTAAATCGACCGTTTAAAATGAAGTCCAGGTGGCCTGGCTCAATATAATACTACATGAAATAACTAGACCCCAATTATAAGAACTTGCCCTCTAAAATAAGCAGCAAACAAAAGAGCTAGCTTAGTTTAAATCATCCAAAATTTACTACTAGTATTTAGGATTGCTCACGGTTCGGATTGGAAAAAATGTTAGCGGATTGGGTTGGTTCGAATTTAACAAAAATGCATCAATCATGAATCAACCCAAACTATTCACTTGCAGATCGGGTTGGCAGACTAGCTCATTTAAAAAAAAAAATTTCCTTCGTCCTTCCTTGATTCATTGAGTAGTTCACTAACCAAAATTTCAAAAATGCTTAATATAAAATAAAATATAGAATAATGAATTATATTTCATAAACTTCTTAATGTCATGTTTCAATTTTTTTAAGTTTATTTGAATCATCATTAACCTAACTAGTTGTTATCTTGTCATTTGAAACTTCAATGTGTTATGCACACATTTATAATTCAACTATGTGGTTAATTAATTAATTTCATGATCGAAGAGATTTGCATATATATCGGCTAATGGAATAATAAAAAATAATGGGAGAATATTTTGAAATCAACGCATCGAATCATTTTTAATCATAAATGCATATAAATTTATTTTTTTAAAAAAAAGGCAGGTTGGCAGTTCGGTTCGATCCCAACGAACTCATTGTTGACAAAACTTTTAACCAAATCACAATGGTTTAGACTGAGAAATTTCAACTCAAATCAACTAGAATCAAATCAACCCAACATAATGAGTTGGATTAATTTTGACGAATTAACTGTTGGCAAGCTAGCCCAAACTGGTGTTTAGCCTGTTGGTATAAGACACCTGACAATTTACACCACCCTTTCTTTACCACATATGTCTTTCTTATTCTCTATTTCAGTCAACTTTTATTTGGGCCACACTTGGACTATACTTGAGCTAGCCTTGTAGACATTATCATGACATCTAACTCAAAATAGTTATTTTTTCATGATATGAGAATAACATAGTCTTCTTTTAATATATTTTTTTATATACAAAATTCAAATTTAAAAATTTGTTTGAAAGAAATTAATTAGCTATCACGTCATGCTAGTTATTTATTTTTTATTTCATATGTCTCAAAGAAAACTTTTTTTCACTTTTTCTTATTAAAAAAACTCCAAAAAAAAAATTTATAGCAATAAACGACTATATATGGCAGTGAAGTAATTTAGTTAAGCATGAAGGGCAATCATGTTTAGTGTCTCCTCATTGAACTTGTTTTCTTCTCATTTATTAGTTGTCAAAATCAAATCTGAAACTTTAAATGTTTTAATTAATTTTTTTCCTTTTTTATTTTTAATTTTAAATGATTATATATATACACATTTTCTGTTCCAAGTTTTACGCTTTTGACCGTTGCTTCGTCGTTCTCTCTCTTTCACTCTAATTCCCTCAGCATAATCAAATACTTTCAGGTATTTCTGAGCTTTATACTGTTTCATTACATCTCTAATTGCCCATATCTCCATTTTAATGTTTCTTCAATCCATCGAAATGTTCTGTTTCTTTCGTTCAAATTATTTTTCTTTTTCTGTTTTTTTTTTTTTTGGGTTATGATGAGCACCTTTGATAGAATTGCTTAATTGATTATTTGCTTCCTTTGTGTATTTTTGTATGGTGATTGAGTATATGAATTATTTATATATATATATACCGCATGGTGACTAGTGTAATAGTGTAGGTTCGAGCCCTCTAATTAAAGTTCATGAGGCTAGTAACTTACGATTTAATTTTTCAGTGTAAGCATGACACAATAAAATGGATTAGAGAAACCTCATGAGATTCGCAAAGTATTTGATGATGCATTTTACTTGGGTAGAGAGTTAGGGAGTCTGGATTCGATGTTGTATTGCGCCGGATCGAAAGAGAAGAGATAGAGTGGGTCATATGTGTGAGTCCCATCACGTGTGAGACTTATCACTTTATCTCTTCTCTCTCTTTTTTTGATCCAGTGTACAACATTGAATCCGAAAGTCTCTTGAAGTTCAAACCTGGCATGAATGGTTAAAACCAGGTTAGAGCTTGGGTTATTCATGTTTGGCGAAACGAAATATACATATGTGGAATTCACAATGGGTTTCATTTGATATAAGTCCCACCTCTTTTTTTCTTTAGTAAGTACAACACGGTTAACAAAAGATTCTCACTCTCTTTTTAGACTCTCCCGGTTTAATTAAATTGGGGACATTTTTTTATCTTGTTTTGTTTTTTCGTTCTTTAAAATTATTTTATAAAAAAAATATTTTTTTAAACAATTATTTGATAAAATTAGTTTCGGGAGTTCTGAATTCATGAGTATTATTTTCATCCATTAATAAGAAGACTTGTTTTATGTTTTTTTTTTCTTTGTTTTAAAAATTGGGGTTCGAAATAATTTTTAATTGTCATGGGTTTTTTGTTCTCAAGTATCTTTTATTATTTTGTTTTATGTCAAAAACATAAATTCAAACAAGTTTTTTTTTTTAACCTCAGAGATAAAATGATAAACTTACCTTAACGATTGAAATTTCTATAGTCACTCGACTCAGTCCAAAACATATCCTCCTCTTAATTCTTAATCATAATAGCAAAGTCTTTTATTTATCACTATTCTAATAAACTTAATAACTATTCCGAGAGTTTTGCAATTTATAATGTTGAACTCTTTTATTATCACATATATTCTTTTTTTTAATAATATTATTACATATATTCTGAGATTGTAACAAAAAAGAAAAATCCTCAATCTAATTAATAGAATTAGAGTGAGTCTAAAAAATGTATTTAATATTTCTAGGGAGTACATAGCACACTCAAGCTACTTTTTGAAAAGTTAAACTATTTCACTGGATGCATCTTGAAATTCCTTGCTTACTAAAAAAAAGTTGAAGTAATATAATATTTTTCAAGTATAATTTAATTAAAATTTTGATACTTTAATTATTACAAATAAAGTATAACTGACAATTTAGAAATTGTGAAGATATGAATCAATATATTGTATAGGAAAGATTAGAGATGGCATATAATAGAGACATGAGACATCACATAACACTTACATTATTTTTAAAATAAATTTCATTTTTTGGTAAAATATTACACTTTAAAGTTTGGATGTCAACATTATAATTGAAGTATAATTCAAAATATTTATACATTAATTTACCCTAACATATCATTGCTGGAATCCTTAATGATCAAATAATAATTTCTGGAGAAGTAAAAGCCTTCTTACAATGATGCCAAATCCTTTTGGATCTACTATTAGAGAATATAACACATTATAAATTTACAATACATATTCTTTGAAACCAGAAAATATACAGATAGGCTTCAAGAATCTCCATTGCTTGCTTCTAATGTTCAAGTGTGAAATTACATTCCCTTCTTTTGACTTGAAAACAAAGAAAAGCATCACAATATTCACAGGTTTCTTTACATCAAATTCAAACTCTTCAAGTATAATACTGAATCTGTTTTTCTGCTCATGCTTGATGGTATTTTAGCAATTCAAATTCTGTATTTTCAATGAAAGCCTGAGAAATTCATCATACATAGAATCATTAGAGAAAGCCAGAGTGAGACATGGGATGCTCACAGTCAAGGCTAGATGATGAAGAAGCAGTTCAGCTTTGTAAAGACAGAAAAGGATTCATCAAACAAGCAGTTGAGCAAAGAGCTCGCTTCGCTTCAGAACACATAGCCTACTTTCAGTCTCTGCAAAAAGTGTCAGCTGCTCTTCGAGTTTACGTTGAAGGTTATGATGATGATCAGCCTCATGAGTTCTTAGATCCATTCATAAAAACCTTCACACCCACAACAATGGAGTATGAACCTGGTTCAGTGATAATGAAGGTGAACTACCTAAGGCCAAGTGGTAACCCAGTAGTTTCAGTTGAAGAGAGGGTTCAATCTCCTGAGATGATTCAAGTGGAAGAATATCCTCCAATGGAGCATTTTGGTATTGATGGTTTTTTTGCTATGGATTCCTCATTCTTTTCTTGTAATTCTCCCGATAACAGACCCACTCTTCCTCCCCCTTCACCTCAAGCTTTCCAATGGGATTCCTATTGGAACCCATTTTCACCATTGGACTACTATAACTACCCCATCAGGAGTAGCCTTGACCAGGTAGCTATAGATGATGAGACCAGAGGAGAAGAAGAGGGAATACCAGACTTGGAAGAGGATGAAACTGTACAAGAAAATTTCATAGGAGAAGAAAGAGCAGAAGTTAGTAAAAATTCCTCAATGGAAGTCATGGTTGGAGATGTTGATGTTCATGATGATGAAGTAGAGAACTCAGAAGAAGCCCATGGTAATGCAAGATTTGCAATGTCAAAAGCTCAAACTGCAGGTCATGTTGAATCTAGTTGCAAGGAAATGGCAATTGGTGATCAAGATGGTAATGGAGAAACACCAGGGGTTACTGTTTATGTAGACCGAAGGCCCACAAGCATGGGGGAAGTCATCACTGATCTTGAAGCTCAATTCAAAGTAGTCAGAAATGCAGCAAATGAAGTCTCAGAAATGTTACAGGCTAAGAAAATCCAGCATTTAGTGACATCTAATGATCTATCAGGTTTGTGGGAAATTGTACAATTTAACTTCTACCTTTTTGTGAGTGTCACAATATTGCCTTTTCATGTTTGAACACTTCATTGTCATGAACATAATTAAAAACTCACCAAAATGGATATTTTAAGGAGTAAGTTCTACTTACACATCCATTTAAATGAGTTTCTTTTAGACCTTACAAACTTACATGTTTCATTGAAAGATTTTTGGTATATATAATTTGTATCAATTGACTAACTAAGGAGTCAATAAAAACTCTCAAGTATTTTAGGTGATGAAATTTACTAACACGTCCATTTTAACTTATTGCAAAAATTGCATGTGCAAGAAGTGCATGTTAAAATTTGTCTATACTTTACTAAATCCTAACTATTATAAAAAAGTTTTTTATTCCAATGTAATATGTATAATTTTTTAGGATCATAAGTTTGAAATATATTTCTTTTGCAGGAAAATTGCTGAACCCGATAGCTTTATTCCGCTCTGCTTCCTCGTGCTCTTCAAGTAACAGAGACAGAGACAAAGGTTATGACAGCAGCAATGATCTCCCAGAAGATCATTCCAAGTTTTCTGGTAGCAGTCATCAAGCGACATTGGAAAGGTTATATGAATGGGAGAAGAAGCTCTACGAGGAAGTCAGGGTATGTTACTGAATTTCTATCCTTAACTGTTAAACTGTACTTAGAATGAGTCTACTAAACTTTGTCTCAGTAAGCTAACATGCAGACAGGTTCAATTTTTTTAACTTGTTTTTGGTCCATTCAATTTTTCAAACGAAAAAAATGAAAAAATAAAATAAAATGAGCTTGTCATTTGTCAATGACATCTTTAGCCTGTGGGCTGGGCCTGCCTTGGCCCATTTAATTGTTAGCATATGACGTTAGCTTATTTGACAATGCTACTGTATTTTAAACCCTAAAATGTCCTTTTTTAATATTTAATTTCAAATACACAGATGTCTTTCAAACTACGAACTAAAATTTTCTATCCTTACTCTTAAATACTAAACAAAGTCAATCATTAACTCATTATGTTATCAATCGATCAGTAACTTTTACACTCAAGGATATTACTTACTTGAAACCACGAGCATATTTTCCAAAGTTCTGTGTGATCAGGCAAGAGCTTCAGCTTCTAGATAATGTGAAGATTCACAATGCCTCTAACTGTACCTTTTTTTATCAACAGTCTGGAGAACGGGTTCGAATTGCATATGAGAAGAAATGTATGCTATTCAGGGACCAAGACGTAAAAGGAGAGGACCCCTCTTCTGTGGACAAAAC
Source organism: Senna tora (assembly GCA_014851425.1). NCBI lineage: Eukaryota > Viridiplantae > Streptophyta > Magnoliopsida > Fabales > Fabaceae > Senna > Senna tora. The sequence continues at coordinate 9,199,363 of CM026271.1, forward strand.
AAGGGCAGCCATTAGAGATCTGCATACCCAGATAACGGTTTCAATGCACTCGGTTGAAGCAATTTCCAAGAGAATCGAAACTTTAAGGGATGAGGAGTTGCATCCTCAACTTCTTCAGTTGGTGAAAGGGTATGTTTGAAAATCAATATTCCCATGGATTCTTGTTCTCTATATTTAAGTAAAACCTGCAGCCAAAAATTAGAGCTTTTTCAGACAACAAATCTACAACTAATATTCTATGGATTTTGCTGGGGGAGGTCAGCCTCTACCATTAAATCACCTCAAAATTTGTGTATATCTCTATAATTCTATAAGATCATACAAAATTACAGTATACAGATTTTAGAATTTCAATGGTGGAAGAACTCAACCTCCTAGAAATCGAACTTCCCATAGGATTTTGGATCCTCTACGTTTAAGAAATGGTACATTTCTCTACATTTAGAGAGACATGTGAAGAAAAATAATAATAAAGGACTTAGTTAATAGAGACTCGCCCAATTTTTTTTCTTTCTATAAAATGTACTATTTCTCAAATTAGTTACCCATATTTTATTTTCACTTTTCCATATATATTGATTTTCATGATGGTTAAACCATAATAGGAATGCTAGACATTGAGAGAAATGACACAAGCACATGTAAAAATAGTTCTTAGCGAGTTGCATGTTTGCATTGTTAAACTATGTCATTACTTCCGGTGTAACTTATCTGCAATTAGAATCTTCTTAAGAGGATAGGATGTATGCTATCCACATAAATGCTCATACCTGCATAAAATGTCTCGCTGATTCTGCAATTGAACAAACGTTCCGTTTCACCACAGGCTTGCAAGGATGTGGAAAGTAATGGCAGAATCTCATCACACACAGAAGATAATCCTAGATGAAGCCAAAATTCTCCTACCTAGAAAACAGTCTTCTTCACTTACATTACCCGATCCACAAAGGGTCGCCCGTTCAGCCTCAAGCCTCGAAACCGAATTGAAGAACTGGCGAAGCAGCTTCGAGTCCTGGATCGTTTCTCAGAGATCCTACGTCCACGCCCTAACCGGCTGGCTACTCCGGTGCGTCAGATCTGAGCCCGATGACGCTTCTCCTCCTCGCCATCGATCCAGCACGACACATCCAATATTTGGACTGTGTGTTCAATGGTCCAAGCATTTAGATGCGATCCACGAAACTTCAGTCCTCGAAGGGATAGATTTCTTTGCAGCTGGCATCGGGTCCCTCTGCGCGCAAGAGGTTCGAGAAGATTCTCGTGGGAATACAGTTAAATTGAAAGAATCAGGAGGGAATATGGAGGAAACTGAAGTTGTGAAGGTAGAAGAAGAAGAAGTGGTAATGGGTGAAGATGATGGGATTAGGGTTCTTTGTGATGGAATGAGAGTTGCTATGAGCTCACTCGCAGAATTTGCGAAGGATCATTCAGAAGGGTATGATGAAGTTGTTAAGTTATGGGAGAATGAGAAGTGGGAGCTAAAAGCCTTTGACTTGACTTCACCGTAAATTCGAACTCTAATAATCTATATAGCTTGAGAATGTAATTAAAATGATTATTTTACTTCTTATATTAAAATAATAAAAAAAATAAAATTATAATTGTGTCAAATCATCTTAAATGATAGGGGTATAATAATTATTTTGTATTTTTTTCCTTTTTTTTAAAAGTTGATGGAAATGAAAAAAGTGGCCCACTTAGGGGGCGTTTGCCGTTTGATATCGTTGCGTTTTTCTGTTTTATTTTGGAAAAAAACTGAAAACTTGTTTGACTGAATGAGTTTTATTTTCAATTTTGGACTTAATATGAAAACATAAAACACCATATAGGAAACCACAAAATGTGGTTTCCACAAATTTCATTTCAGTTTTTTTTTCAATCACCACACCACCACCAACCACGTCCACTCGCCACCACCACCATGACCACCTACCACCACCACTCACCACCACCATCAATCACCACCCACAACCACGACCACCAACCACGTCCACCACCACCACCAGCAACCACCACCTACCACCACGACCACTCACCACCTGCCGCCACCACCAACCACGTCCACCCACCACCTGTCACCACCACCAACCACGTCCACCAACACCACCACTCGCCACGACCACCCACCACCACCACTCACCACCACCATCAACCACCACCCACCACCACGACCACCTGCCACCACTACCAACCACCACCATGACCACCACTCATCACCACCATCAATCACCACCCACCACCTGTCACTACCACCAACCACGTCCACTACCACCACCACCATCAACCACCACGACCACCAACCACGTCCACCACCACCATTAACCACCAACCACGTCCACCACCACCCACCACCAACCACGTCCACCACCACCAGCAACCACCACGACCACTCACCACTGACCAACCACCACCGCGTACCACCACTACCGACCCACTCACCACCACCATCAACCGCCAACGAACCACCACCGCCACCATGAATGTGCACAAATCTTCTTACTCCAAAAATATTCACGTAAGTATATTTTGAACTTCCATAAATATTTATTTTTTGTTATTTTATTAATATAGAAAACAGAGCACAGAAAAACAGACCACAGATTTCAGTTTTCAAAAAACAGAAATCTAAAAGTTGGCAGTAATATCAAATATCTCCTTACTTTTTTATTTCCATCTACTTTTCTATTACTAATTTTCAACTAATGAACATGTCCTATAATTAACCCAGGATGAAGATTTTGATGACTATGATAATGATGACGATGAAGATTTTGAATTTTGATTACATATTACAAGTCTTTTCAACAACAAAAAATTGAATTTTGATGGCATCTATACTTTGCTGATGATTGAATTTACGGGGATTAGAGCTAATTCAGCTATTCAAACGTCAAGTTTAGAAGAAGAAACTACTAACTTTTATGATTGAACAACTTTTAAATTTTTAAGTAGATATTTTATCTTTTGAGCGACAAAAAACTTAATTATTGTACCTCATGATAAATATTCTAAAATATGGATTTTTACTAATAAACCCTTAAAATATTTTTTTGATAATAAACCCTTAAAATATTAATCAACCTACAATTTAATTTTTAAAAACGATATAAGATTGGGTACTAGATTGTGATTCAACAATCTAAAAGTAACTAACTATTTTGTCTTCGAGGAAGTCTCACAATGGAGGAGCCTGAGGCCCTTGGACCTTTTCATACTTGCTGGCTATAACTAACTTTAGAACTAAGGTTATGTTTTGGTGAAAAAAAGAAAGTGAAATTAAGTGAGAAGAAAATGGAATAAAATTTAAAAAAGATAGGTTTGGTAGTAGAATTAAATTATATAACATATAAAGTTAAAAATAATATTTTTGCACTTACTACACACTACATGTGTAACCTCACACAATTTTTTATATGGGAATAATAGAGTTTACCCCAATTTTTCTAACCCTTTCTCATATTCCCTCTCTCAAATAAGGAACAAAACTTCCTCCTCAACAAATCTTCCTTTTACCTATTCTAAACTTTAAACCAAATATGATTAGTGAAACATTCACTTCCCTTTCCCTCTCACAAAGCCATACCAAAAGTGACCTAAGAGTTAGGTATGTTCTTTTAGTTGAAATGGAAATGAGAATGAGAATGGGAATGAAAATAAGAAAAGATGAGAGAATAGAAATGTCATGTCAATATGATGTGATGTGATGTAAATAGAATATAAGTGAATAATAGAATAAAAGTGGATAAAAAAATAAGGGTGAAAACATAATTTCATCAGATTGAAAAAAGTGGGGTTTGTTTATTAGGAAGAAAAGAAGAAGGAGATGACTTCTCCCTCTCCATTTCCATCATAAAATCCACCTAAAGAACACACCTTGGTGAGGTTTGGTTCTTAAAAATAGGATGAGAGAGGAGGAATGGATGGTAGGTAGCTTTCATTCTTTAGTTTGGTTTATTTATAATGTGTATTAGGATTGGGATTACCTGGTCCAATCCTACAAAATGAAGAAAATAGACTCCCATAGTTGAAAAAGAAAGATTTGTAGGGTTCCCATGGCAATTTCTAGTGAAAAAACTCGTCCTCCAGCCAACCGCCGTCTCTTCCCTTCTCCGCCGATTCATAGTATAACTTTGGCTCGTAGTGATTGAGGTGAGGTATAGCTCCCACACTTCAAAATGAGAAATGGGTTGCACCACAATAATAGTATATTTGTTTTAAAACTTATTCTCATGCATTAAGACCAAAGCTGCAAAACATAAAACTACGTCCATGTTGGTACCCTTGAAATAAAGGTGGAAAGATTGAAGGAAAAAAATATGGATATATATATATATATAGATCCCACATGTTACTTATTTTTTTATTTTCATCTTGAAATATGTGTATAATTAAAAAAAGAAAATACAAAATGTCTATTATACCCTTTGATTTAATACAATCATAACCATCTTTTTTATTATTATTTTAATACAAGGGGTAAAATAATATTTTTAATACATTCTCATTCTATTTTCATTCTTAATTTTTACTAACAAACATAATAAATACAACCCATTTCCATTTCCAGGCGTAAAGACTGTGCTTACATTTTTTTCCCCTTTTACTTTCACTTTTTTTTTAAAAAAAAAATACCTATCAATAAAAAGTAGTTTTGCAATGGGCCCAGAAAACAAAAAAGTAAAAGGGGCTTATTTGAATGGAATTTTTGAAAACAGTTTTTAATTTTTAAAAATAGAAAAACAAAAAAAAAATCGACCAAAAAAACACTCTAATTTTCGAAAACTGTTTTTCTTTTTATTTATAACACACTCACATATATATAAAACACATAAAAAACAATACTAACATAGATTCTCAGAATTAGTTTTAAAAATCATTTTAAAGAATGAAAAAACTGAACCTTGGACAAACCCATTTTCTACCTTGAAAAGTAGACTACGTACGCAAGCAAAATAGACTCTAGTGATGGAAGGAAATACATACATACATACATACATACTCATTAATACCACAGCAAGCAATTTTCCATCACATAAATGTTAAAAGGGGTTTATTTGCATCTCACCTTAACTTTTCTTTTAATCATCCTTCCTAAAAGTCTAGACTTAATGAAATTTATTTCCTTAAACTGACCTGTTTCAAACAGAAGCATACTGTCTACAATGAAAAAGTATGGACACACTACCCCAACACAAAATTATCAATGTGCTCAGATTAACTCAATTCATGGTGAAAAAAAAAAAAATTAAGATCCCGTGATTGGTAAGAGATGGTTGATTACCAAAATTTTCAATTTGCATCATCAAAAGGAAGGAGGAGACACAATGAGGGGAAGATATTTAAATGAATGCAAATCTCATTCATCATAGCTATAGCCTTCATTGTCATCCTCTAGCTCCACTTGACCAGCAACAGATACATTGATGAGTGTGAGGAAAAGAACAATTGCAACTGCCTGTGCTGCCAAAAAATATTTGGCCCTTTTTTTCAAGGTTTTCTCCTCCTTCGTTACCTCCCTCTTGGGTTTGCGGCTCCTAGGCTTTGAACCTAACAAAATAAAAATGAAGTGACAAATCAAACTAAATGAAGGTGGACGGCCAAATGGTTAAAAAAAATACATATTTTAACATAAGTAATGGATCTTAATAGTACAACTTTTGCAGGATAGGCAATCATAATTATTATTATTTTTTTTTGTAATTTTTGTAGTGATTGTTTTGGGGTTATTTTAGACAAATTTTCAAGGTAATTATGGTAGAAAGTCAGTCAAGTGATGTTGGACACTTCAACTAATTCATCTCTCAACCTAGCTAAAACCTAAAAGACAGTCATTGCCAATGATCTAGGAGATTACAAGGGAGTTCCTTGTGACCTTTCACCAAGAAATTTGGAAAACTAGACAACTTCCACCACAAGCTCAACCCCTAGGGGAGAGGAGTTGCTTGTTATACAAGTTTTATTATTCCTTGACACCGTAGAAATGAGAAAGTTGCGTTCGCTGAGAGGATACAAGGAATAATTGCGTTAGAGAGAAAGTTGGGGTAGCACCTATCATAGAATAAGTGGTAGAAATGCGCCTTAGATAGTTAGGTCGCGTACAGAGTTAGTCAGGAAACCATTAAAGGCTCCTATATGAAGAGTTGACCAAATAAATTATAGAAGATAGTCCAGTAATTAGAGGTATAGGGAGACTGAAGAAAATAGTGGAAAAAACTATTAGGATGGATCTAATTGTAAACAGTCTAATCATAGAAATGAGCCAAGATAGAAAAGACTTTGTTTGTTGTTATTGTTGTATTCCTATAAAGCCTACATGTGTAAAAGAAGACAAAATATAGCCCATATTTTCAGTTACAAACATAGTCAGAGAATTTTTCTAGTGTTCTAGTAAATTCAAGAAATTATACAGAGCTACTTTAGATCTTGAACTACACCAGCCTATCGGCCAACTTCATCAAGCTTCAAACTCACAGGAAATCTCACATGCTTTTCTGTGAAGCCAGAAGTAAGGTTGTATGGTTCAATTTAGGACAAAGTAATGCTGTATTGTTCAATATTAGACAAAGTCTATAAGAAAAGTTGAAGCCCAGAAGGCAACTATTACGAGGCATCCAGCCCTAATTTCAAGTTTTATGTACAAAAGTATATGATCCAGCAACAATACCAATTCTATGCTTGATACAGGCAATCTCATTAAATAAAATAAAAATGATCTGAAAGTATGAATTACCAAGATCCCGAAAGAATCTTACTCCAATTTGAAAAACCTCTTGGAGCTGATGATGATGCATCTGCGTGGAAGGGTGGGACAGAGGATGGAAATGTATCAGCTTCTATGAGTTCAGTCTTATATCTTTGCGCATATCTCACTAAATTATCATGTTCCAAAAGCTTGATCCGCAGCTCTGATGTCTCCTGGTGGCACATACAAACATGCAAGAATTAAAACACTTTTTTATGAAGATTTACCTCAGTACCTTCAGAATAATACAAAAGAGCAGGAACTAAGACAAAGAGAAACAGCTATTGAAATCAAACCTTTGTTCCATCATAGAACAATAAAAAGGATGGCGAAATTGAGATTGGCAGACAGATAAATGGCTAACTGCTCAGTGCTGAACCAATTATAGCTAGCACTAGCTTCTTTGCCTTCTTTTATTTGGGGGGAGAAACTTCTAAACAGCCTTACTTATGACTTCACATCCTTCATATTAGTGATTCTTTGAATCTTTGCCATTTCCCGATAATTATATGTCAAAATTTGGCAACTATAATACAAAATCCTACAGGGAAAGCAAACTATATGCCATGTTCTAGATGGATTCACAACCATAATGCCTTTTCAACATATTCCAGAGTCCATGCTTGTATGTTATGCTGCTCTCATTCAATTATAACTATCAGATGTTACCCCTTTCCGCTTTTTCTTTTACCCCAAAAGAGTGGTTCTTACTCAAAATTAACAGTTAATTCTTCCATTATTACATCATATATTCTTCCAATAAAAATAATTCCTCCAAGTACTTATACTACGCAGCATTTTGTCATGTTAACTTAACATTTATGACAATTCCCATCTCTGAGGATGTAAAATCATTTAAAAATATTAAACACAACACAAAGTACCAGAGCTCTCAAATAAATCAAACATGAAAAAACTTTACACATGAGCATAAAATAAGATACTGTATTAACAAGTTCAATAACAGGGGGGAAAATGATATAGACACATTAAACGGTTGAACTCATACTCTTCATTACAAAAACACTCACTGCAAGCCCCGAATTTACAAAGGGAACTATTAATTTACTCAGCTTTGTACATGAGACTTGCACTCAATTATTCCAAGACCCCAAGCATACAATTTTATCTAAATTTTTTGGTTCCCGGCATTAAAGCAAGTCACTACTGAAATTGATGATAGCAATACTAAATTTTTTTTTCCTATGTCTCTAGGTACTACTTCCAATCTCTAGCCTCAGTTGACAGATATAGCCCAAAGAAGCCAGCTATTGGAATATCCATGATTACCTTTAAAGAAAATTAGAGCTATCACATATATATCTGCTAAAATAACTTACAGGTAAAGCTTCAAGAATGACTAGTGAATGTGCAAGAAAAATCGCATCTAAGCTTGAAGGCCTGCATAAAGACAATAAAGCATGTGCATACAGAATCAGCAGGCCAAATTCAATACTTACTCTCAACCTGAGAAATAAACTAATTCCCAGATAATGGTGTAACGAAAAAACAGAAGAGTCAGTCACCTATTCTCAAATAAATAGTTTTGTTCCCCTAACAAAGTTGAGAGAGCATCAAATGCAGATTTGGCCCTTGAGTAAATCTGTCAATCAGTAATAGATACATAAGTAAAATTCAAATTATAGAAGAGTTATATATAGCTTTGAAACAAATCTATGGAAAAAATTAAAAGTATTTGATATACAAGGAAATAAAAAGGCAAAGCATGTACAAGTTAGTAAAGGGGAACTGAAAGAATCCAAGAGAACTCTTTGCCCTATTAGATGTCCTCAAATAAAGCATCAAACGCGTTAGAGGAACTCACCTCTTCTTCCTTTAGTGCAACATTGTCATTAGTTATCCCATGTTTAAGCTTTAACAATTGAGCTTGCTTCAAAAATAGAACCCTCCCTATAGGCCATGGAAGACCAGAATAATAGATGTTATAAACAGAAGAACTGTCACCTCCAACCCAGAGTTCATACGCAAGAGCGTCAGCAACCCATGTGGTGAGCATCACTTTTATTGGTATCCAGTCTGTGGAGAAAACCCCAGTATCTATATCAACAACTTCTTTTTTCAAAGACCCAATGATCCCATCCTTCTCATTATTATATGAGACATAATCACCAGCCTCAAAGTACGGAATGGTATCTAGAAGTCAGAATCCACAAAAAACATGGTAAGTATTTAGAAAACCATATGCTAATAGACATATTTAAATATTCAGTAAGTGAGAAACAAAAGCAAAAACAATAGACAAAAGAAAAATTGTTAAAAAAATATGCTACCAAAAAAAAAAGGGAAATCATATGCTATATCCCTGAATTAAAGATTAGTTATTAGTTTATAACTTCAGTACATAGTAAAAACCCATGTTCTTCAGAAAAAATAAAGCACAAAACATCTACATTGAATGGGAATCAAGTCAATTAACATTATTAGTTTTTCCAACAAAAACAAAGGAATCTTTTATTGAGTTTTAGAGCTGATATACTAAAGTTATAATTAAACAACTAGGTATGATAGCCCACAAGCCCTAAACAATACACAAACAGTTAATTGAAAAGCCATTACTTCAAAACAATTATGAAGAAACGAATAAACCAACCAATACAAACATGAAAAATAATACATTATACTCAAATTACTAAAGCAGAATATCAATAGAGTCGATCATGATTCTTAGGGAAAAAAAAACACTGAAGATTGAGCTATACCGGAATCAGGGTAGTTCAATTGGAAGTCCAAGCTAAAAGGAACTCGAGCGAACTTGAGATAGATGTAAGCGGACAAGCACTGAGGACAACCAGTTGGAAGGCCATAGCACGGCTTCCTCACTACCAGAGTTTTTTGTAGATTCTCACTCGCTTCCGCCATGCATAAAATACGCAAAAGAAGACAAGTTTTCGAGGTAAGAAAAGAGTGATGGATGAAGGAAGAGGGTTTCTAGAATAAGCTTAATGCGTCGTAGGGTTTATAGGATTTGGATGCCTCTCGCGGTAGATGCGAGGAAGAAAGAAAAGAAACGGGTTATTCGATCTTTCTTGCGTGCGTGCGTCCTCGTTGTTTCGTGTTGGAGCGGTTCGGGTAAGTGGGTCGTGGACCCAAATATATTTGTCCGGGTTTGGCCCATCGTTAACGAAATTGGATCCAGTGCAATTCCCTTCCATGCAATTTCGGTGCAATTCCTTCAAAAGGTATATTTTTACTTCATTTTTCAAGCACTAATTACGGCTTACTCTATTAATAACCTACTATGAATGTATTAGAGACGAAATTATTATCAACTTTGACAAATATAATCACTAAATAGCTTTGTGAGACTAATTTCAATATTAATAACAATTTGGTCCCTAATCCATTTAAGGTGATGATATTTGCTAATATTGATAATAATTTGGTCTCTAATCTATTCATGATGGGTTATTATTAGCGTGAGTCCGTATTAGTACTTAAAAAATGAATTAAAAATGTTTATTTTGAAGGAATTGCATGGAAGCGAATTGCATCGGATCAAATTTCATCGTTAACGGGTCCATTTGTGTAATTGGATTGAGTCTTGACAAATACTCTGTTATCGTACCTAATGTTAAACAATTTTCTTAATTTGGTTTCTAACATTTGTTTAATATTAATTGGTCTTCACATTTGTGATTAATAGCAACTTGAATTCTAGCGTTTGTTTAGTTTCAATTTAGTTATTATCATTTGTAATGGGTGCTAATTTAGTCCTTCTATTAATAGAATATTAAAATTATTTTAAAATGTGAGGGATTAAAATTGATACCAATCGCAAATGTAAAGAAGTAAATTGAAATTGAATAAATTAGTACTAATCATAAATGTTATAGATCAAATTGAGATTGAATAAAAATTAAAGACCAAATTAAAAAAAAAAGACTAAATATTAAGAACTAAAATTGAATTTTTGTCTAATTGTTATCAATCATCACTATGGTTGGGGATCAAATGTGATGCTTTACTTTCTCGTTGTTGTTAGTTTTTTTTTCTTGTATAAATTACTAAGTGTTAATGTAATTTTGTGTGCAAATACGGAGTTTAGTCCCTAAAAAACATTGTTTTAGTTTAGTCCTTTAATTATGAAAATATTAAATTTAGTCATATATTTTGTGTCATAATTTTATCATTTTAAAAAATAAAAGTATAAAATGTTAAAACGAAATTATGACCTAAAGTATTTTTCAAAAGTTAAATTTGATATTTTTATGATTTAATGATTAAATTGAGACAATTTGAATCTTTCAAAAATTAAATTCAATAATTTTTATGATTTAAGAACTAAATTAAAATAAGTAAAATGTTTTAGCAACTAAACGTACTGTTCCCTCTTCTTTAAATATTAATTTTATGTAAATCATACGTCCCTTATAGTAACAAAAATATGTGTATGGTTAAAATTGATAGTCATACAAAATTAAATTATATAAAAATATTTTTGAACACCTATCATTGTTTTAAATTTTATCAGCACATCATGTAATATATTTATATAAGATTTGATTGATTCGAGGGAGTGACAACATTTTCCCTTTTCTCACCTAGAAAGACCAAAACAAAATTTTCTTAAAAAAAACATAAACAAAAGATTGCCCTCAAGAGATGGTAAGTCATCAATCATGCAATTAGTGTATATCAACTTTCAACTATGATTAATATGTATATTGACTTTTTCTAAAAAAAAAATTGCTAAGAGCTTAAAATTCAAATTCAAAATTTACTGCGAACTAGGAATTAGTTAAAGTGGTAAGTGACTTATATCGTTTAAGATTTTTGGTTTGATGCTTTATGAATGCAGTTATCTCTGTTGAAAAACTCTTTGATACGGATCGAGTCTGAATTAATCAACGCAGTGTCTCACAAATCGGACAAAAAAAAAGTTTACTAATATTTTTGGGTTAGAGATTAACACAGATTTCAACTATGTTCAACATTATTTTTATCCTAATTTAAGATGTATTATTAATCACACATGCTTTAATAAAACTCAAGATAATATTAAATTGTGTAATTTAAATAAAAACAGATTTAGAAGGTTAATGACTTATTTCATTCTTTATATATGCATGATGAGTTTTTTATTTTTGTCATAGCATATTTCTGATTTTTGTCATTCACTGCAAAACCTTTCAATACTAAGCCACATTTAATAACTTTAGGGAATTAATTTTTTAAAAAGAAATTAAAGATTCATTTCTGCTTTTTTTCTTCTTAAACTATAGAGGGGTACATTTTTTTTGGAACAAATAGTAAAAGAAAAGAGAGATTATTTTTCGATTCTCAAATCATGGAATCATTTATTCTATTTGAAAATGTATGTAAATGCTTTCGAACCTTTTGCAGTTAAATTATGTTCTAAAATTTTCTCATAACAATTTTAATTAAACGTATTTCAAAGGGAAATATCTACTATACTTTTTTTATAATACTTAAAAATTTAATAGGCCAAAAACTCATTTTGATTATCTATCTTGATCAATTTTTTGTATTGGTCATCATTTCTTCAAAAGGTTTAAATCAATTTTGTATTTTTACAATTTGTTTCATATTAATCATTCTGGGTAGCACCGCCAATTTTAACTGTCAAATGATAACGTGATATGATAAAACCTTTTTAAATATTATACTTTTATCCCTTTTTACCGCAAGTTTAGAAGTAAAATATATCATCGAATTGTCAAGCGATAACACAAAATAATTTGATCCATTATCTCTTCACATTGTTACATTTTAAAAATTAAATTGAAATAAATTACATCTTATAATATAATTACCAAAATTAAAATAGTGGGTGAGTGAGGGATAAAAAGTTTAGTATTGAACTTCGGTGCATACATTCAATTATTATTTGTTAATATAAATAGAAACGCACATTAATAAAGATTCATCTTAAATAAATTAAAGACCAATTTATTGAAAGAATATACTGGAATTTAACACTATCATATTATTGAAGATGTGTTGGTTCCTTTGGCTACAAGGGAAGTGATGTAAAATACTGTGGAGTAAAGGAAAGTACCGTAAAAAAAGTGAAGAGAGAGATAGAGAAAAAAAATATGATAAAAATGTATTCAATACGTAAAAAAAAAAGTGCAAGTCTATAATACAACTTGTTGCATGCATGCATGCAATGTAATTTTGGCCAGTAGAATTGTGATATGTGGGTAGGATGACTTGAGATGCAATATAATTTTTCACATGTTATAATTCTATCGGTCGAAATTGTGTTGCATGCGTGCAATAAGTTACATTACAAACTCACCAAAAAATAAAGGACAAAACTTATATGCTATTGTTTACATGCTTTTGGTAAGGTTAACTAATTAAAAAAAGACATGTGTCAATGTAATCAATTAAAAAAAGATATGTGTCAATTTTCTTCTTGAAATTGACACATGTCTTTTTTTAATTCGTTAACCTTATAAAAAACATGTAAGTAACAGTACATAAGTTTTTTCAAAAATAAAATATAATTTTTTTTTTAGAATGATGATGAATTTCTTACCTAAAGGTAGCCTTCGTGAGTCTTTACAAAGAAGTTTTTTGAGTATCTTAATAAACAAGTCCCAATTATGAGGATAAATACGATTCTAGGAATATGTGTACACGTGTCACACATAGGTGTGCACTGAGCAAATATTTATTTATTTATTTTTCTTTCCATTTATCAAAGCGCATATTATTTTGGCCAGTTTCCACATTTGTCCCATTGTGCCTCACAAAACCGAGACTTAGCAAAATAGTGTCTGGAATTAGCCATTTTTCTCTATATGGAAACCCAGCTTTAAATTTTGCCCTCTCGAGACCCTCCACCCAAATATATATATCAATCAATTCGTAGTCGTCGTGGTCGTCATCGTCATCATCTTCTCCCCTCTCTCTCTCTCTCTCTCTTTCTTTCTCTCTCAGGATTTCTCCTTTGGAAAGAATCTAGGGTTTTGGACTCCGCTTCTCTGTTTCTGCTGCGGGAAAGCCTTTTCCAGTTCCCACTGCTCGTGTTAGCGTGAGTCGCTGTCATTCTCTCCGTGTTTCAACTGCTTCCTTTGTTTTTGATTACCGTGATTTTCCTGTCTCTGCATGCGCGAATTCTACTTGTTTTGATGTGTGACTGTTTTCAGTTGTTTTTGTATACTCGAATTGGTGATGAGCTGATTATATCTTTGTTTTGACTGATCGTTTTCGAGTGAGGATTAGTAAGTCAAAATTCGCTGGAATTACTTCCTCTCTGTGTTTGTTCTGTGAGGAATATGAAGGAGAAGAGTTAATTTGACCAGTAAGGGTTTGCTGAATTCCTATATGCGTACTGTTGTGCTAGTACTTGATTCTATTGCGCAGGGTTTGACTTCTTTTCTACTTTCACGTACCTGTGCACTTGAAGCCTATACATTTTTGAGCTGAATATGACTTATGGACGGACTTATGAGCTATTTTGCTTAAATAAATTTCTTCCAAACGTCTTGGATATTTATGATTTATGATTATTTGTTTTCATAGGTTTATTATATCAAATGGATTTTGATACTTTGGGGTCAATCCTAGTTACTTTGTCTTACCATCACTGGAAATAACTGTAGTGCAATAAAGAAAAAAATGTATGTCCAACTTCTAGGACCTTAATAAACAACACAATATATTTGCATATTCTATGTAAATTGGTACTTGATTGAATCAAATTTGAACCTTTACGAAGTCATTCTGCAAGTTCGTGCAAAGTCTTCGATTGTGGCATACTTTTCTTTTGTCAGTATTTTAGTGCAATTGAGTTCTTATTTCTCTTATAGTACTAGTAGTCTTTTCTTTCTTAAAGAAATAAGGTTATTTCTCATTAGATGTTGATGCTGATTCAACATTTTATGGCTTTACTACAGGAGACAATGTGGCATTTCTTAATATAATAGCAAAACAGGTCACAAACCAATAATTCAGTGAAATGGCGACTGAGAGTCCAATTAGAATCTCAGGAGCTGGGGGCAAATGGCCCTCCCTTAAGGAAGCTGCGACTTGTGGTCCACCATCTCGTAACATGGCAGCAGAGGATTTGGGCATTCTTTTGAAGGGCCATAGGTTCCACAGTGGTAGGAAGGATGTGGTACCCAACCGCAGTGGTAGTGCACCTCCCAACATGGAAGGTTCATTTCTGGCCATAGAAAACCTATTATCACAGCAGAACTTCACCCAGAGCGCAAGTTTGGAAACTCTCAATAGAGCCATGCACAAATGTGAGTCCAAAGAACAATAATGTTCTGATCCATCCAGCTTATTTGGCATATCACTATTGAATGTCAACCTGAACTTAGACTTTCTCCTCACTTCTCTCTCGGAAAATTGCCATCTAGTATGCCGTATTGGTAGTATTAGCAACTTAGCATTAATTGGATATTATCTTCTGCAGATGATAGCAGTAAAGGTTCTTTACATTTGCCACGAGGGACTCTTGCAACACACAATGAGGAGTCTGAGGATGATCAATCACCCCAACAGCCATATGATAATGAGTTAGATAAGACAAGCGGAATCTGGAATACACTGGATGCAGCTTCAATGGCATCTCAACACAAAAATATGGTTGATTTAATACAGGTGGATTGTTCAGATACTAAGTTATATTCACTTAAATTTTAACTGTTTATTTATCATATTTGATACTTCCCCCCTTCAGTTCTTTTAGTTTATTTTATCTTTTGTCTGCTGCAGTGGATAGTATCCTTACTATTGTGAGATTTCTTTTGCTGTATGTAATTAAGTCCAAGAATTGATTGGACTTAATCACTTTACTTTTTCTTGTCTCCTTCGGCCAAATATAATTGTGCAGGCATAATTCTTGGTTCAAAATTCAAACTTGCAGGAAGATTTTCCCCGAACTCCATCACCTGTATATAATAAGTCTCTTTCAGTAAATCATGGAATGGAGGAAGCAATTGACTTAGATGCTGGTTCCAGTTCTTCTCATGATCCCCTTGTTACCACAGTAGATGCTGCTAAATTCGCAGATGATATGAGGCTGTCATTAACTGTTGACATCCCAGGCCCTGTTGCAAGCTCATCATCTCTTGTTTCTACAGGCAGCATGGGTTCTAATGATCTAGATGTTACCATTGTCGAGTCTCAATTTAAGGCTCTTAATATATCTAATCCAAGTTCAGAAAACCAGAGTTATGAAGAAAAATTGAAGCACCTCTGCCAGAATAATTTGATGCAACCCCAGATTCATCAGCATCAAAACAATCCCTGTGAAGTTCCTAGTGCCAATCCTCAAGGATTAAATTGTGCATACCTTGGTATGGAACAGTTTCCTCTTAATCAGAGCAAGTTTTCCTCTGATGTTCAGCCACTACTTCAGTCATCTGGATTTACACCTCCACCACCACTATATGCCACAGCAGCTTATATGACATCAGCGAATCCGTTTTACACAAATTTGCAGGCTTCAGGCATATATTCTCCCCAATACGTTGGTGGATACACTTTCAATCCCTCTCCTATTCCCCCTTATGTCGCTCCATACCCTCCCCATGGAGCTGTACCAGTTGTTGTTGATGGAGCTACTGGTTCCAGTTTTACTCCACAGTCGCCAGGGGTTTCAGTTGGGGGAAGCATTTCTCATGGTGCTGAAATGGTCCATGCAAACAAGTTTCTTGGACAATTTGGATATCCACTACAGCCCTCTTTTGGTGATCCTGTTTACATGCAATATCATCAACAACCTTTTGTGGAGGGATATGGTCTCTCCGGTCATTATGAACAATTGGCTTCTAGAGCAAGTGCTGGCGTGCAAATTGGTCCTTTTGATTCACAAAAAAGGTCCACTAGTGGTGCTTATTTGGATGATAAAAAATTTCAGCATCACAGAAGTGATGTTAATATGGACTCAAGAAGAGGTGGGTTAATGATGCCTAGTTATTTTGGACACCCACCAAACATGGGTTATGTTATGCAGTATCCAAGTTCCCCACTTCCTAGTCCAGTTTTGTCAGGATACCCAGAAGGTGGGACTGGCCATCCAGGAAGAAGAAATGAAATGAAATTTTCCCCTGCTTCTGGTAGAAATGGAGGTCTATTATCTGGATGGCAAGGTCAAAGAGCCTTTGACGGTACTCATGACCCAAAAATTGATAATTTTCTTGAAGAGTTGAAGTCTGGCAAAGGTCGTAGATTTGAGCTGTCTGATATTATTGGACATATTGTTGAATTTAGGCAAGTGATATTCTTTTAAATTCTCTTTCCACCTATCAAATTAATTGATTTCTTGGCTTTGAAATTAAGTTTACTTGGGTTTCCTACTCCAGTTCTGATCAACATGGGAGCCGATTTATACAGCAGAAGTTGGAAAGTTGTGGTGTTGAAGAGAAGGCATTGGTGTTCAAAGAAGTTCTTCCACATGCTTCCAAATTGATGACTGATGTATTTGGCAACTATGTAATTCAGAAGGTATGTTGACAAAGTTATATAAATAACTGCTAACTTCTAAGGGAAACTTTCTGGTTTTTCGGATTATGTTCTGCTCTAAATTATCCTTTTCTTCTGTCCTAGTTTTTTGAGTATGGAAGTCCTGAGCAGAGGAAAGAACTTGCAAATCAACTGACTGGTCAGATATTGCCTTTAAGTCTGCAGATGTATGGCTGTCGAGTAATCCAGAAGGTATATAGCTCATATCCATTTATGTAACTTTGAAATTATATCTTTCACATGTCTTGATCACTACTGCAATCTGGTCTGGAGTCTTGCTTTCTTTTCAAGGAGATCATAGAAAATGCATCATTGACAGTGTGACTTATTTTGTCATTTGAAGTATCACTGTCCATAGTGGAAAATTGAGTGCTTAGGATATGTATGAATGTAATGTAGGCAGTAGTTAGAGTTTCACTGTTGCCTAAAATCGCAGTTGCATATTGCATATAGTTAATTGTCATTGGAATCTTTTCCTGATAGCTGAATCCTTTGGCTTCTCTTTTTCTGCGTTGTGCTTTGACCCTTTTGTGGGGTAGGGTTTTGGGTTTAAGGTGGGGTTTGTTGACCTTAAAGCTGCAGAAGAAGTCTAAATCGTATCCATTACCTCCAAGCTCTAACATGCCTTTTTCTCTGTTTTATATTTGAAGTTTAAACTATTATTTATTGCAATTGGAGAAAGTTTTATCATATTTATTTTAATTTTGTGCTTGTGTAGGCACTTGAGGTTATTGATCATGGACAAAAGGCTCAGCTTGTCCGTGAGCTGGATGGAAATGTTATGAGATGTGTTCGTGATCAAAATGGAAATCATGTAATACAGAAGTGCATTGAATGTATTCCAACCAAAAAAATTAGCTTTATAATATCTGCTTTTCGTGGACATGTTGCCACTCTATCTATGCATCCTTATGGTTGCCGAGTTATCCAGGTAATGTTATTTCATTTACCTCAGCCAGATTAAGATTGCATTTTGTTTGGTAGTGCATTTATTTCTATGCCAATGTTTTTTGTAGAGAGTTCTAGAGCATTGTACAGATGAGGTTCAGTGTCAGTTTATTGTGGATGAAATCTTGGAGTCAGTTTGTTCTCTTGCTCAGGACCAGTATGGCAATTATGTCACCCAGGTTGGTCTTTCTTTCTTTATCTTATTACTGATAACTAATCATCTTGTATTATGGTGTATAATATAAACCTAGTCAAGGTGGAAGTAACCATATCATTTTGCTTGCCTCTTCTATTATTTTGGCTGCAAGCCGCAGCCCATTATGGTGGCGTTTGGTACGCTATGATCTCCTGTTATTTCAGATAACGTAGTATCTTAAATAACATAGTATATGATACTATAGTATAACATACTATAGTATTTTTAATGATGCCGTTTGGTATAACAATGAACGATATCTCACATATCAGACATGTAAGATGCACATGTTTAGTATTTTTGATGATTAGCATAAGTTATTTTTTTAAACTTCCTTATTTACCCTTATAACATGTGCTAAACATAGAACAACATCAAGAAATATAATTATTAATTTCATGCTTACAATGTGTGGAATCATATTAGAACTAGCTTACAATGTGCTAAACTTATTTCACGCTTACAATGTGTTGGTTCCATAGTAACTGATATTAGAGATTTGGCAAATCTCGGATGTACTTCACTTGAGGCTATTTTAGTAATTTCAATATTCTTACTTATAAAAAAATATATAAAAAATAAAAAAAATTATTTTTTAACCCTGTGATCTAAGATGACATAGTTTTTGAGTTGTCATCAGATCACACCCTTTTGGTTGTGATGTGATAACAGGGTGTTATCTCAGATGTCGTCAAGTGATGAGATCACAGCATACCAAACGCAACTTTCAACCCTGACATCTAAGATACTATGGTATGAAAGATGGCGGGCATAGGATCACAGTGTACCAAACGCCTCCTATGTATACAAGCAATACATATATAACAGTCCTGCTTCATTCTATCAAAAAAAAAAGTCCTGCTGTTTCGATTATATAGCATAATTTTTCAGCCTCACCTGGTGCTAAGTTTCCACTATAACTTACAAAATTAAATTTTCCTTTAAAGTTCTGTAATTCTACTTTTCTTTTTTCTTCCCTAGTTCCCATGAATTTTGTTTTTGCCAAACCAGATTTCAACATGAAACATTGGGTTCTCATGTTGCTTTTCTAGTTAGATAGTTTTTATAGTATGTTCTATTGTATTGATTTCTTATGCTATAGTTTATAAATCTTCTTATTGTGTATCTCAATGTCACCTAATGCAAGTGATTACCCTTAATGAAACAATCTCTAATATTTGATGACAATGTACCTAATGCAAGGAGTTACTGTGTCTGTGACAGATTCTAAAACTTCCGTCAGTTCACTTAAGCAAGACTGGCTTAGTAATTGTAAACTAAATCTAAATAAAAGAATAATAAATTGCATTTGACTTTTACTTTCCAAATTAGAAAAAGAATACTGAATCTAAATAACTAAATCCCTAATCAAAGTATGAAATTATATATGGAAGTCTATGATTTTGGTGGATTTATGTGAAGTATTTATGTATGTATTGCATTTGAATTTTGTTTTATTTGTATTATTTATAGTAGGAATGTGTATTTTTAGTAGGAATGTTTTATTTGCAATTTCTATAAATTTCAACCTTCAAATCGTACAGAATTTCTCTGGGATTGTTTTTTGTGGGGGGGGGGGGGGGGGGCTATGGTTTGGTTGCATACCTCTTTTGTCTGTTTGCATTCTATTTGTGATATGTAATTCTTTGTCCAATCATTTTCTAGAATTTAGTACTATGGTTTAAACTGTGTTGATTAATTACGTAGTCAATACTTGTTCTTTTGGACTCAAGACACTTTTCTGTTTTGTTGACTTATGTGAATTTTTGTTCCATTTGCTTGGCTATAATGCTTTTCTATCTTGTTACAGCATGTGTTGGAGAGAGGAAAGCCTCAAGAAAGGAGCCAAATTATTAGCAAGCTGTCAGGACATATTGTGCAGTTGAGCCAGCATAAGTTCGCATCAAATGTTGTTGAGAAATGTTTGAAGCATGGTGATGCAACTGAACGGGAGTTGTTGATTGGGGAGATTCTTGGGCATGATGAAGAAAATGACAATTTATTGGTAAGTTCAAATGTACAAGGTTAATTACACATTATGAGTCCTTCAGAATATCCAACTGTTCCATACAAGAATAGAAATCTTTACTGACTTGCTTCGTACTCAGTGATAGATATATTACTGTTATATAACAATAAGCCTTGTAATGTCTCTTAATAAATTTATTAGGATGGAAAAGAACCTTTCTGAAAGTGATAATCAATTTCTTTTTTTGCATTGGGGGGTGGGGCGGGGATCATTTCCAGAAATGGATAGATTATAGTTGAACCTATGAATCAAAATAATATCTAATTGCTCCTTCCTCTTGTAAGATGTGTCTGGTCTTCGTTACAAGTTGAGATTACATGGGTATGATTACTTAAACTATAAATGTTCTATTTATATGTTCAGTAGAAAATATAACCATTGGTTCCATCAATCTGTGAGGGATACAACTTTTTTTTCCTCTGTAGAAGAGGGATACAACTGCTTTATACTTCTTGGACCTTGGTAGTCATCGGGTGTAGTAATTGTAAATTGCATTGACTGCAGGCTGTGGTAATGGTTATTTTAGCTTAAGCAACCCAACCACCGTTTCATAGGGTATGATAGTAGCCAGTTAGCGATTTATCAACTGATTAAGTGCTGTTTGTTTAACATCTCATCAAATAGCATCTCCTGTAACTATGTAAAACATACTACAAACGCATCTCCACAACTTGAATTACATTTTGCATAATAAAGTTAAAATATTGATGGCCAAAACCCAATTATAATAAAATAAAGTTAAAGAATTTGGGGCTAGGAGCCTGTTACCTGATGTAAAATGGTGACTCAAATTCTGGAGTTTATATAACTCTTATGTCCTAGGTTTATATAACTCTTACGAATGAGTAATTCTGGAGTTTAATCAGTTTATATAACTCTTTATGTCTTAGGTTTTAACAATTTAACTTTTTGAGAAAACTCTACTATTGCTTGTGAGAGTTACAGCTTTTTTTCCTAAAACAATTAGTTCTTGAACTTAATAAGCTATAGTTATTAGGTTAACAGTTTATAATACACTGTACCTTGCACAAAAAGTACATTGGAATAGTCAAAGCACACACTTCAAGCTGAAATAAAAGGATTGAAGTGACTGGGATCTAACTTCAAGTCGTCTGTTCAACTTGTCTTTGATATCAGATCAGAAAGACAAAAAACCCCATCTAAAAACTTATCCTATTAGATGTAATTTAAAATTTTCCTTTTGGTGTCGATCTATACCTTGTCCTGTGTAGCAGAGGTTGAAGATTGTGTATTAATCTTTTAGCACAAACGATTATTAATTCTTTGTTCAGAAGATATTTCAGCCTCAAACGTGGGGGGAGAACTTTTGGCTTAAAGAAATTTCTCTCAATTATTCTGCTTACAGTTAGCTGATTTATGAAGCTACTTGTAATTGTCCATCTGGATCCTACGCTATGCAGCTTTGTCAATAACTGTTGTTCAATTCATATGTTCTAAATGTCTTCTTTTTTTTATAGAAATATGTTCTAAATATCTTTGCTGAGATTTATTCATATTCATATTCAGATTCATTTTCTTTCATCTTTTCTGAAGTGTTGGACAATCCAATAATATTTGGTAACTTATCCATCTGAATATTAAGTCTAGCTTTTGGTACTTGGTAGTACAACCCAGTGGTGCCTTAATGAAGCAAGACCTCTAGCATTTAGCAGTGACATTACCAGCAAGATCCAGATCTTCGATGATTTTCCAAATAGATGCTGCTTTTAAAATGCATTATTTATAATATTTTCTGTAAGATTTAGAGAGTGAAAGAAAGGACTAGTGTTTTCAACAAATTACTGTTTGCTATATTTGGAACTGCTGATATAACCATGTTTAGCAATTTCTTTGTACATTGAAAATGTTAGGAAGCTTTTATCACTACCATTTTGCTATTTATCTGACGATTATGGAGTTGTTCAGCTTCCTTCTTTTTATCTTGCTGACCCTTAAAATTATACTAGGGTCCACTTTTTACACTAACAATATTTTAGAATTATTGAACCATTGTTGATGAACATGCCTCATCTGTTGTATTTGAGGTCTTCCGAATTATTACAGGGGTAGAACTTTGAGTATTTCTTATATTAACCAGTTGGATCATTTTATATCTGGTTTGGACTTTTCGTACATGCAATTTGTGGCTTGTAATTGTTCTTATTAAATCCTATTTGAATTTTTCATTTTGTAGACAATGATGAAAGACCAATATGCAAATTATGTCATCCAGAAGATAATTGAGATCTGTTCCGAAAATCAACGATCAGTTATAGTTTCTTGCATTAGAACTCATGCTCATGCTTTGAAGAAGTACACTTATGGAAAACACATTGTAGCTCGGGTAGAACAATTGTTTGGAGAAGGTGAGCTGATTCTTTTAGATAATGATTATACAATGTTCGTAAGTAGGTAGGATACTCCTGCAGAAAAAAAAGTTTCTTCTATACTGCTCTTATGGCGAAAAACAGAATCATGTTAAGTCTCAACTTGTATTTATCATTATAAATTAATCATGCATGTAATGACCATGTAGAAGTAATAGCCGTGGAGGGTGTGAAACTACCATTTCTAGTGAACTCTGATTATGCTGATATTGATTTATTGGCACAGAACTGAAGGAGTCGTTCACTACCCTAAAAATGCTTATTTGTTCTTTCTATATGTAGTGAATAATTTGTCTTTACTGCTGAACAATAGATCCAATGGAAGCACTTATTAGCTTTTGGATTAAGCTCAGTTATAGTGATTTAAAAGCAATTTAACATCTATTCAAAGCTTTAGGATGTCAAGTGGCAGTTAAAGTCGTCTATTGTCAAAAAGACCCAGGGTTTTATTCTCTTCAACTAAAGAAGATGGTATGATTAACAAGATATGCTGCAATTGGAAATTTCTCATTAAATCATTTATGTTTGAATTGGGTATTAAAGAGGGGAAGGGGAGAGAACTATATCTTTCCTCTGTTTGGGAAGTTGGAAATTCAAGGGCGAGATAATGAAGGGTTAATTTTAAAATGCCCTAATTTGGCCCTTCCTTTCAATTTCTCCCCCTCCCACCTCATCTTAAATCCTAATTGTCAAACGTACCCTTAGGTTTTTGGTCTTACAAATTACCTTTTCAATTATGTAATCCTTGGAGTGTTACCTTATATGCGTCTTATCCTAAATTTCATTTTGCTGCATGCAGAGAATCAAACGCTTGAATCATGATGGCAATACAGGCATGCAATTCTATTGTGGCATGAAATAGCAACAGATAACATATATTGTTGTCACTGGAGAAATTGATCTAGTGTTGATCTTTGGGCCTGCATTTGAATAAACCTTGCTATTACTTCTGGGGCTTTGTATGCGCACCTTCATAGCTTTCCAATTATGTGATGGCTTCAATTGACACCAGTACATACATAATATGTGAAACTTCCATGTAATTATAAGCCATCCCAGAAACAGAAATTGGTTCAAACTATTGTACTTAGTATAATTATTTGGAAGGAAAGGCTTCCTGATGTAATATATATACCAGATCTTATTTGCTTAGTGTGTGGCTTTATTGGAGATACAGGAAAAATATTCAGGATTATTTCAACTCCATTGCCCCTCTCCCGTTGCTTTCTAGTCTTTTGATAAGTTCTTTCAGATGTTGAAGATGTCATTTCTTTTCCATATGTTCCATCTCTATGAAAGTGTCTACTTTTATTGCTGCTAAGGTTTAGCATTGTAGACAAGTTGAATTTGGAGCCTGTTTGGCAACCCTCATTTGGGGTGCCAAAAGTGCTTTTTTTTTTTTTAAAAAAAACATTTATTTTTAATTTTTGAGGTGTTTGGCAACCCTTTGAAGTATTTTTTTAATTAAGCAGAAGTTAGGAATTAGAATGCTGAAATTTAGATTTTGTAGTATAAAATTACCTTTATTAAAATTTTATATTTACTATTTTATTCTCATTCTAATACCTAGGTTATTTTGAGACATAAATTAAAATATAAAGTATTTATAAAAATTAATTACTCTGATACATGTAAATTAAAGTAAGAAATATTTGTAATTAATTATTTTGAGACATGTAAAATATTATTGTGATTAACTAATATTTATCTATTCAATAATATTAGTAACACTACTATAAATTTATGAATAATTTTTTTTATAATTTTATAATTAAAAGTATTTTATATACAAATTTGTCAAACAAATTGTTATATTTAAATTTGTAATAAAAGTTTAATACTATCATTTAAATGTTACCAAAGTTGATTCTACTTAATCGTATTGATTTTTTTTTATGATTGAAGTATCTAATAAAATAGACTTGATGATCATTTTTTGGATACTGTAAGAGCTATTACGATCTTTTTAACAGATGATGTATCAAGGATTAAATTCGGAAGAAGATTATAAACTCTTATTATCTGTATCTTACTATATTGATTTAGAATATAAAACGAAAAATTATAACATTTTCTTTAAAGTATAAAATTAATATTATTTTCTAGCTATATTGAATATTTAAAAAAACTTATAATTTGATTTTTTTTACTTAATATTATATTTAATTTCATAATAATTAAACACAATTTTATTGCATTAGGGTTCAGGGTTTCTCTCTGCAATATATCAAGCTTCTTCACTGTGTGTGTGTGGGCCGAAAGAGACAGAGCTTTTGAGGTCGAGATTTCAATCATGGCGTCCAGGCCGGAGCTGCTTGCTCCGCCCGAGGTATTCTACGACGATACTGAGGCTCGCAAATACACATCTTCTTCGCGTATCATTGAAATTCAGGTACTTACTTCCCTTTGCAAATTATATGTAATTGAAGACTTAGTAAACGATGGTTTTGATTGTTACCTTCTCGGCTTTGACAATCTCCTTTCGTTTGTTTAAACTTTAAAGGCGATGCTTTCGGAGAGAGCTCTGGAGCTACTTGCTTTGCCCGAAGACGACGTTCCCAAATTACTCCTTGACATTGGTAGATTTTCTCTCTTTTTCTCTCGAGAATTATTTCAGGAAACATCGTGTTGGGTTTTTATTGAGGTACTTTTTAGTAGTCACGCTTTTTTAACCCCTTAGTATTGTAAAAGAATTATAGAGATAGCCAAATCTTATACTTTAAATGCTTGGTACTTGGTAATTGGATTGGAGAAATTCCATGAGGTAATAAACTTAATTTTGGATTGTTACTGAAGACTAGGATAATCTGATGTTCTTGGCTAGAACTCTTTGCAGTCTTAGCTACCCTAGTGATATCCTGTTAATTTGATATTATAACTTTCTCATAGGTTATTCTGTTTAACTTATCTTCAGAGTTTCTCCTTGACCTTACGGTATCCTGAACTTTCATATAATATAGAAGGCATAGCAACCAAATGATTGCTTGAGATTCAAACTTTTATTGTATGTATAGTAAACCATCACGTGATGTGTTATTTATTACTTTTTATATACTTGGAAAGTGGAGCTTTTGTCAAACCATCACTTGAGTAGACTTTGTGCGCAGACTTTGATAAAAATATGCAATAATGACTTGTCTAACATTTCACTATTTCATCCATAGAGCCTTGAGTGATATGAGTATGTATGTAATATAGCTTAAGCTCGATTGTACTGTGATTGCCATGGCTTTCTGTAGGTTGTGGGTCAGGACTAAGTGGCGAGACACTGACAGAGAATGGACACCACTGGATTGGTTTGGACATTTCACCATCAATGCTTAGTAAGTCAATTATGTTTTTATATTGTTAATCTTTTTAGTTTTTACTTTCCATCAAAATGATCCCTTTAATTTATCTTTTCTTTTTTGGTCAAGTCTAGATATTGCATCGGAGCGAGAGGTTGAAGGTGACCTTTTACTTGGTGATATGGGTCAGGTATTCATCTAATTGGAGGTTTATGAGTATTCTTGTGCATTGATATTCTAGTTATTTTTATATGACAATTTAGGAGACTATTAGTTACTTGATGTCTGGACTAGTTATGTGTTTGAGAAGTTTCTTTTTTATACTATGCTCTCTTGTGAGAAGTGAGAACTGACAGTCCATAATTTGCAGTTGCAACTAGTAACTTTTTTCCAAATAAGATACTTGTGTATTTTGCTTTGTTTCTTTTCTTTATCTACATCTAAAATGGTTTCAGGGTTTAGGGCTTCGTCCTGGAGTTATTGATGGTGCCATCAGCATCTCTGCTGTTCAGGTTTGCTTTCATTATTTTGCTCATCTGTGTTTCTTTTCTTTATCTACATCTAAAATGGTTTCAGGGTTTAGCTTGCTCTAGGATATTTACTATGTACGCCCAATGTTTGCTAAGATATTGGATTTTCTAATGGTAAAAACTGAGATTCAGTTTTCTTAAATTTCTTATTATGTTCTCTGATGAAAACATGATACGAGTTTTTTTTCCCAGCTCAGCTTGACATAATTGGTCTTTTGAAAAAGTTCCTTCAAATGTCATGTCTTTCTTTGGAAACGTAATATAAAACTCCTAAGGAAGTTAGAACTTTACCTAACCTTTGTGTCTTTTCTAATCCTGCTTTCCCTTTTGGTGTTAATAAATTGCAAGTTTCATGAGAATGCTTTTACGGGGTAAGCTAAGTGCTATAGAAGTATAAATAATGGCACTCTAGGACTAGGAAAACAAAAAAAAAAAGGAATAAACAAGAAAAATATATATTGGTAAAAATGACTACAGAATGAACGACGTGTTAATTGTGAGAAAATAGCAAAACCTGAGAAGAGCTCTTCAGATATCTATGCTAATGAAACTAATATATATTTTCCCGGCACCCAATTTTCCATTTTGATTTGGTCTCTGTTTTGAGTTATGTCTTTCTTTACTAACAAGCTTGACTGGGCCTGTGTCTCGTTTACTTACTGACTTTTATGATCTTTTACATGGTGGTACAGTGGTTATGCAATGCTGATAAGTCCTCACACAATCCAAGATTAAGATTGAAGTAAGTTCCCATACATGCTTCCAGTTCATGTACCATTTGTTGTTCCTCCTACTGTTACCTTTTCATATTACTCTATAGAGATTGGACTATGCTTGTATTTACAATCTCTCTCTCCCTCTACGTTATATTTTACTTGTAGGGCTTTCTTTACATCTTTATACCGATGTTTAGCAAATGGAGCGAGAGCTGTTTTTCAATTGTATCCTGAAAATTTAGACCAGCGTGAATTGATTTTGAATGCTGCAATGCATGCTGGATTTGCCGGTGGTATAGTTGTGGATTTCCCACACAGGTGTGTAAGATTCCTATACAAAATTTAGAGACTTATTTGGTTCATAGAATAATTTGCAAGCACATTATTTGGTACATAGCTTATTTTGAAAAGCATCATATGAACTATTTATCCCTTTTTGGCATGGTTTCAGTTTCCACTAATCAGAGAAATTGTCTTGTTATAGTTCTAAGAGGAGAAAAGAATTTCTCGTACTCACATGTGGTCAACGTTCAACAAACACATCTGTGACCAAGGGTAAAGGTGAAGATGGAGAGAGTTGCTCTGATGATGAAAGTGAAGATGAAGAGAATAAGACGGTTTGTCTTCTTACCACATTAAAAAAGTGATGTTTTTAATTTCAGTAAAAGAACCTTACATACAACAACAACAACAATCAAAGCTTTTCACACTAGGTGGGGTCGGCTATATGCATCAAGCGACGCCAACATGTTCTGTCTTTGCACATTTCTATGCTTAGGTTATTTATGGCTAGATCCGTCTTAATCGTTTCTCCTATTGTTTTCTTTGGTCTTCTCTTACATCTAGTTATTAGGCTATCTTTCATTTGGTTAACTCTACATACAAGAGCCTCTACCGGCCGTCTTTGTACATGATCAAACCACCTAAGACGTCGCTTGATCCATATAGCCTACCTCACCTAGTGGAAAAAGGCTTTGATTGTTGTTGTTGTTGTTATTTATATAATAATCTTGTATGTCTTTTTTTGTTTTATTTAATTTGTTGGTCATAGTCTTAAGTATTTGCATTCTATCATGCAGGTGTCTATTTCAGATAGGCATAGACCTAGGAAGAAACAGAAACATAATAAAGGTGGGAAGGGAAGGGAGTGGATAATGAGAAAGAAGGAGCAGATGAGAAGAAGAGGAAATGATGTGCCTCCAAACACAAAGTACACTGGTCGAAAACGAAAGGATCGATTTTAAATTTGTTTGCTATATTGGTTTAGATTCATGCATATACGTGCTTGTATCAAATAGGCATTAGAAATTGCAATTTGCTAATGCACACATCCTTTCATATGGTTATATAACAATTTTGTGAGTCTGGATTAACAGTTTTTTTTTTTTTCACTTTTTTAAGATATCCTTGATCAAATTTGGTACAAGGTTTTGTATTTTTTTTTTTTTACTTTGTATTATGTACTATTTTAATTGAGATAAATTTTGAGATCTTTTTAGTTAATTTTTTCTGATAAATCCTATAACTGAGATGTGAAACTTATATATATATATATAAGTACTAAAAAATAACTTTCCCTATCATTTTATAAGTGTAAGGGATTTAGATTGTTTCTTGCATTGAAGAAGAGGATTGGGCAAAAGGTTTTTTTATTTTAATTTGAAAAGCTTTTTTAAATTAATTAATTAATTAATGCTTAGTCAGATAAAAAAAATTGCTGAGTTACAATATATCTTGACATGTTATCAAATGAATTAACGGAAGGATCACATTGTTAACGGTTTAATTTGTGGAGGACCAAATTGATAACGACGATTTGTAAAGGACTATTGACAAAGAATGTATCTGCGAAGGACCAAAACAATGTTTTATTATATATATATATATATGATTGAATTGTTTTTTAAAAGAATTGGCAAAAGTCTCGTGTGCGAGAGACTTTTGTCATAAAGTCGGACGAATTTGATATAATAAAGACATAAAAAAGATGTTTTTAAAATATTTTTCTTTTAAAAGGATTTTTGGAATTTATTTATTTTTCATGGTTTGTGGTAAAATTGCCATAATTTGCTAAAAAAAATAAAATACTAACTTTTTTTTTCATAAATAAAATGAATCCAAACGGAATCGTCTTGTTTATAAGAATTTTCTTTATTAATAATATACTTCTCAAGGCGCTTGCTTATTCAGATCTTCCCATTTCCAGAGAGTTAGGGTTTCTTCGCCTGCGATTCCGACTTGCGCGATCGATCCGATACAATGGCGATGAGGAATTTCTACAAAGAGATCAAGGGTTTGAAGGTGAAGGAGCTGCCTGGCTATCTGAAGCCGATGTTTTCCGTCAGCTACGCCAAGAATGCTTTTCAGAGAGGATTGGACAACTATCACGCCAAGTACATTGAGACCAGCTCCATCGACCCGCTTTACCATGTGTGCTTCGGAGGCATGGCCCTCTCCTACCTCCTCGCTCTCCCGGAGGAACGCCGTCATCTTGAGCACCTGCAACACGCCAGGGAACACGGCGGGCACTGATTTTATCTTTCGTCGATTGTTTCAGGTTTGCGTCTCAAT
This sequence comes from Senna tora, assembly GCA_014851425.1. Classification (NCBI taxonomy): domain Eukaryota; kingdom Viridiplantae; phylum Streptophyta; class Magnoliopsida; order Fabales; family Fabaceae; genus Senna; species Senna tora. The sequence continues at coordinate 9,229,236 of CM026271.1, forward strand.
GAATTTCGAATGCCGATGGATTCCGATGCTGTTTTGATATTTCGTTATTTTATCCTCTTTCGGATGTTTTTGTAATTGTAATTGATGATTGGATATTTGGGGTTTTGTGATTTTTGGTTACCCGTTTCATGGTCTGACTTTGGAAAAATCAAATTGGATGTGTGGGTTTGGTTCTTCGATTTTATTAATAAGATGTTGGTGTCGTTTCTTTGAGAAGAGTTTTGATTTCGGGAGATTGCTTTTGTAATATTGCTGTAGTGACTTTTCTAGGGAATAAAATGCTGATATGGAGTGGTTTAATGCGTTTCTTCATCCTTCAGATATTGATTTTAGGAATAAAATGCTGGTTATGACTTCTATGGTTAGCCTGAGAGGTTTCTGTTGGTTTGAACAGCCGTGAGCTCAATACATAACGAGTGAAAATCAACGTCTTAATAGTTTACTTTATATTGATCCAATAATTCACGTTATATCCCTAAATTAAACAGAAATTTTGCATGTGTACATAAGTTTGAAAGACACCGGACCAAATGTCCTAATGTTTTTCTAAGCTTGCAAATTCTGGTCTATTTGGTCCTTCTCAACTTTGACCTGGTTGTCATCTTTCTGTGATGCATGCTCCTCTATTTTATGCTGTGCAAGTTTGTAATGACCTTGTCACTTTGTTTTTCTGTTTAATGGATAAAATAAAAACTTGGGCGTAGGTGGTTTTCTCCAATGAATAATGATATCAGTTAACTAATGCTACTATTACCTTCATCTTGGAGCTTTGATGAGTTTGACATTGCTTCTTGGGGCACAGCTATTTACTTTTTCTAAAGCAGCCATTGCAAGTGCTTAGTGAACATATTAACAACTGCTTCTCTTACTTCAAAATTGTTTAAGCCATTTTAGAAGCAAGTACAAGTTTCTTTTTTAATTATACTGAATATGTAGTCAGGTGACAGTTTCATTTTAAAAAAATGATTTAAATCATACTACATGGTCCTTTTGCATGCTGCCAAAAATCTTATTTCACATTTTCCAACTGCTTCACTTGAAGCCAATTTGACAACAAATTTATAAATGTCATTTTTCTTTTGTCTGCAAGACCAACTTTTGGGTAGCCAATTCTCTAAACAATTTATTTGGAAGCAGTAACTAACTAACTACTGAAATGTCACCAAGTTTTTCATTTATTTTAAGGAATTAGATCTCACAAGTCAGAAGCAAGCACCCCCTCCGTTCTCTGTCATCCAAGTTTGAAAAACATCACAGATAACTGTTAGTAGATATTTTTTTGGACAGAACTAATAGTAGATTCTTTTAGTACTTTTGTTTGTATAGTTTCCACTTGTATTATATTATGATTGGAAGATTTTGGGAGTTATTATAAGTTATAGCTTCTAAAGATATAGGTTACTGATGCTTTCTTCCCATAATTTTTCATGAGATCCTTCTTTCCCAGCTCTTAGCCTCAAATGGCTATAGTTTTGGCAATGGCTTGTGTGGTAGTCCTTCTCTTGTGTTCTAGAATGTTATTGAGTAATCACTGAACAGTTAAAAACTTTGAATATCTTGATTTCAGTCTCTCTCCCTCATCGGTGAGGGTACAGCAAGTTTCAAAAATTGATTATGCCATTTAATACTTTCTTTTGGCTTAATCTTACCATGTTCATAGCTATATATATCTTATGTTTTGTTGCCTTTAGGCTTTAGTTTTGAGGTGGTCTTCAAGTCTGGTATGACCTTTCAAAATCTGTATATTGACAAATATCCATGGGTTAGATGGCAACTAATTGAATTGGAGTTTCATTTTTGCTTGGCTTGTCTCTGCCTCATATTGCCATACACAAGAATCTTTTTGGTACTTTCTTTTGGATAGTTGTCGCTTGTATTATATTATGATTGGAATCTTGTGGAGTAAGAGTTCTTTAACTTCTTATAAGTCATGGCTCTAAAGATATAGACTGGATATTTTCGTCCCATAATTTTTCAAGGGTTCCTTCTCCAGTTCATAGCCTCACATGGCTATAATTTTGGCAGTGTCCTGTGTGTGTTTGTCGAAGTGTTGAATTATTGTTTAGGTCTCATCTCTATCAAAAAAATTGTTAGTCTCATCATCTTGCTATTGTTGGGTTGCAATTGCAAATGCAATACGTCTTGGCTGTTTTGTTTGGACATTTAAAAGGTTCCTTCTATGGGTGCATTGAGGTAGTCCTCTTGGCATTCTAGAATGTTATTTAGTTATCATCGAACAGTTAAAAACTTTGAATATCTTGATTTCATTCTCTCTCCCTCGTCAATGAGGGTACAAGTTTTCAAAGTTGATTACGCTATTTTATACTTTCTTTTGGCTCAGTCTTACCATGTTCATAGCCATATATTTTATATTAGATAATACTTTTAACGTTTTTATGTCTCTCAAAGTTCCTTAATTTATCCCCATTCTGTTATACGCCTTTCCTTTGTTTGGCGTGTTTTATATGAGATGGTTTATAAGTGATGTTTTTTAATGTGTGAGCAGGAAACTGGTTGTTGAATTGGAGATGATCAGCTTGTTTGATGTTCTTTGTTGTTTTCAAATCTGAAAAGCCAGAGACAGAAAGATACTGTCACTTTCACTGTATGGCATCGTTTAGATGATAATAATAAGGTCTGTTTGATACAATTACTTAGCTTTCTTGCATTAATTATAATGTTATGCAACTTTCACCTACTATTTGGTTATACATCAGATTAATCTAATGGCAAAAATCAATGGAAGGGTTATTTGTTTAACAAGCCAATAAAATAGTTTGGCAAAAGTTTACTTTTAGCCCCAACATAGTAATAATATTGTATAATAATCTCAAAATGCAAACTTAGTGATTATTATAGCTCAACCAATTATTAACTTGATTAAAATATAGGAATTATTTTTTTGGTTTATCATCGGGGTATATCCTTCGAGTATTGCGGGACCCATTATTAGGGGTGATTTTTTCAACGGATGACGTTCCATTCCCTTCCTTTTAAAGATTGTACTCGAGAGGTGATAGTTAAGAGAATACATATTCTTTATTATCATTGCTACACCATGTCAAGTTATTTGATCATTAGTTTAATTGTCAACCAAGAGTCACTCATATCAGCCACATATATGGTCAAAGCAGGATAACTCAACCACAAATAATAGTCTTCACAATAAATTTGAATTTTATCTTCGAGGTGAAACATATACCACTTTGTTGCTGGTATAAAAGCACAGTAATGACCGCTTTTTCGAAAATGAGATTTCTTTTTTCTGCAAGCACTCAATGTGGCAAATTCCAGCCAAGCTGACTCTGGGAACTTGAGTGGGGATTATCCATTCATTTTGAATCAGAGTGGAAAAAATGTGTCCTGGGTTCAAATGGGTCAAATGAAGGAAAATTTTGGTTTTTTTTTTTGGCCTGAAAGAAAAAGTTGATTTCATTCTCGATATTTTTAAAGTTTTTTTTTTGAATTAAAAGTTATATATATATATATATATATATTCTATTATTTAGTCAAATCATTCATTCATTCTTTTTTTATTTTCTCAAATTCTAATAAAAATGCTGAGGGAAAATATTATCTAATCTTTTATGATATTCAAGCCTAATTATTATAAGTAAACAAACAATTGATTGTACATTTGTTTCTCTCGAAATTTCAAATCTCATGTTGTAAATTTTAAGTCTTTTATTTAAAAAGTTTTTACTTTTTAATATAATGTGATTGGTTGGTAATTTGGTATATGTATTATAATTGTTTGTATTTAATTTAATTTATCATTTTTTAGAAAAAGGAAATAAAACAAACTGTAAAACGTAATTGTAAGTATGAATTATTAATTTTATTAATTAAGATAACATGGAATTACTTCTTAATTATTTGTTTCATTTATTTAAGAAGTGCTTTAAAATTAAAATCTTAAATACTACAAATCAATTTAAGAGAAATGCGGTTGGAATAGCACAATATGCATATCATTGTAAAAGGACAAAATGAAGTATTTGTCTATTGGTCATCCCAGTGGCAGCATTAAAGTATGTCTTTCAATTTTGAAATACACCTCCCCAATTAATGAATAGAATTTTCTTTTGTAAGTTTCAACTTTCAAGTATTAAAATGATAATTGAGAATTCTTGGTATTAACACTTAAAATGTTGGTAATTGTAATATATTTAAAATTGAAAATAATAAAGAATTAAATGCCAATAAAAATATTATATAATAAAGTAATTGAAATATTTTCAAATATTATTTCTCCTTTTTAAAATGGTGGTAATTGTAATATATTTAAAATTGAACATTATAATAAAGTAAAATTACACTCCATTGCTTTAAAAAATTTGAAATTACACTCATCTCTATATTTTGAGACTTACACTCTCCTCTTAAAAGATTAAAAAACTTACAATTTTACCTATTTTAATTAAAATAACCTTGATAACATTATCAATTCCTAAAAATTTATAATTTATTATAAAAGTATATTTGAAAATTTATTACTTTTTTTATTTTAAATAATAATTTTTTATCAAAATAAATAAAATTATAAATTTTTTTAATTTTTTTAAAAAATTTATATTTTCAAGATAGAGAAAAGAAAAATACAATTTACTCTAAATTATTTCATCTAGTCCCAACATAAAATTTGAACCTTCGAATGGAGGAAATTACTCTAATATCAATGCAAATGATAATTGTTGGAATTCCCAATGCAAATTATAGTTTTGTTGGTGGTAAAGCTGCAATTACGGTTTTTTTAGGGAGGGACAATGGTAAAACACACCTAACTATTATGTGTGTAAAGAGAAGTATATATAAGAAGAGAGACCAAAACCATTTCCAAATAGACTTTACTTAATAAAAGAGAAAACAAAAAAGAAAGAAGCAAAGAAGACGAAGAAGAGGAAGAAGAAGAAGAAGCTGACCGTTGCTTGCTCTGATGCTTCCGCAAGAATTTTTCCGAGCAACATTGGGGGAATCTGAACCCTAATTGCAATTTCAAATCAATTTCTCTCTCTCTCTCAATTAAAGGTCTCTCTCAATCATACGCACACTTTACTCTCAGCGTCTTCTTCTTTCTATTTATGCAAATACTATGGTGAGGTAGCTTCAGAGCTATTCAAACTTCAGATCTTCCTCTTCCGTCATTGCAGGTTTGTTTTCCTTGAATTGCCATTTTGCTTAGTACTTGGTTGGAGACTGCGGATTCTTTTTGCTTCATCTTGGTGCTTATTTGTTGTTCGGGTTTAACTTGTGATTTCAAGGTCTAGCTAGCAATTTGGCCAAATAATTGAATCACTTGTGCTTGTTGACCGAGATTGGTGAAACTGATGATTACTTATTGGCAGTTCTTTTAGTATTTATAGTGATCACCATTCAATACCTCCAGTTTTCGTCTTTACTAAATTAAGTAAATCTTGATTTCAATGTTCGTCTTGGCCTTTCTACTAAGACTGACAATGCAATGCTTCACTTGTTGCGAACTCTCACGACTGCATCTGGATTGTTATGAACTATATGCATGTGCTTCATATATATTTGACTGTTTAACGATTGTTTCTTGTCGTTCTTTTTCAAAATTTATTGGGGCAATATGGATCAGTAAGGTTCGGGAGTCAATTTATTTCCCTTTTCCCATCCCATTATTTCTGCAGCCTTAAGCTTTTTCTCATTTATGTATGATCTAAATTGATTCACTAGTGAATCTAAGTCATTTCCTGGTTAAAATTTTCTTCTTTCCTTTATACTTTTTGGTGGATTTGAATTGATGGATGAAACTTGGATTCAAGAAAAACAACCGCTGTTTCTTATTGCATTTTTTTTTTGATCCAATTATGTCTGTGTAAAACCTGACATTTATGACACGTATGACTTATTGCAGGAATAGTTTATCTGGACTATAATTCAATATTAAATCATTTCATTTTTTCACTTTCAGTTTTGGTGCATCATATTTAATATGCGGGATAGTCAAAAGAATCTAAATAACAGGGGATCAAGAAAGTCCAGTCATTCAAAGGCACTAACCGGTTTAAAGCCATGCTCATCATTGAAGTTCAAAACTAGTAGCCCAATATCCCAAGGAAAGAGGCATAAATTGAAATCAAAATCTAATGCACGCAGAGTTGGTGCAAGCATATCAAGAACGATAACTGACTCTTCTAACAAGGACTCTCCAAAAAAGAAATTGATCATTAGACAAAGATTTCATAAAACCAATGGAAAATCATCACAAAAGCTCACATCATCAAAGCTACAAGGTGAACAAAATTCTCATAGTTCTGGGGATGAGGCGAAAGAATTAGATGAGGAGGTAAATTTTCAAAAAGTTAAGAGAAGGAGAAAGAAGAAAAGACAAAGAAATAATGTGGATCTTGATGATGCTTCACGCATGCAGAGGAGAATCAGGTATCTTTTAATTAAAATGAAGCTGGAGCAGAACCTAATTGATGCTTACTCTGCAGAAGGTTGGAAAGGTCAGAGGTATGGGAATTTTTCCTCTATCAATTTCCTTTAATTTTCAAATGCCAGCCCGTTTTAACTTTTAATTGTTAGAGTATTTAACTGGAAAAATATATTCATCACGTGAAATCTATTTTTTAATTTTTTTCTTATTAATAATTTGCAAACATCTAATATAAATAAAGTTCATATACTTGCTGGTTTGCTCAACGCTTGATTACATTTTCTTAAAATGGTAATAGCACTGATTTTTTATATCCATTATTTTTGTTGAAATTGCATGCGTTCCATCTTAAAGATCAATAGAGCTCTTTGCTTTTAATTGATTCTGATAAGATAGGCTACGTTTTGTGTGTCTGTGTTAACTGTTGATAAAATATTAATTGCATGAGTTGTCCAGCATTCTGGACTCTAGACATTGTCAAAAGAACCTTTTATTTAATATTTGGTCTCGCTTTTATTGCCACATTCTTTTCGATGAAACAATTTACTGTAGTTGTCTGCCTGCATATTCTTGAAGGTAAGAAAAATGGTTTTTGATCTAGTATAGTAAACAGCTGATTCTTTAAATATTAAGCAGCACTCACTTTTTCCGAATAAAACTATAATGTGCTGTAATATGATTATGAAGGAAATTAGAGCATATATGAAAATTATGGTTCTACAACGTAAAAAGCAGTTTCGGATGTACTATGCAAACTAGAGAAGAACAGAAGAACTAAATCACTATGGCCATAAACATGTGATGTGTGGAATGTGTTATGTACCATTGGAAATGTCTCATGTTGAGTGAACCACTCTGCGTTTTGAGTTTTGCATTGCCAAGAGTGTTGTATAGCTGACAGCAAGTCATTAATAACTACTTCCATCTTTCTATTGTTGGTATTAAGTATGGAAAATAGTTATGCCTTTTCTTAACCTGAAACTTCCCTATGATAAATTCCTTTATAACAACAATAACATTTTCTCTTTATAATTATTATTATTATTGTTGTTGTTGATTTGTATTTTATGTTATTGACTATCACAGTCGAGAAAAGATTAGGCCAGAAAAAGAGCTGCTAAGAGCTCAGAAGAAGATTTTACAATGTAAGCTTAGTATCCGAGAGACAATTCACCAGTTGGATTCTCTTAGTTCGGTGGGTAGCATTGAAGGTTCTGTCATTGCTCCAGATGGATCTGTTTACCATGAACATGTGAGCATGTATAAAATATTTTAAAATAATATGCTATTAAATCTTTCTGCAGTTTCATGTTCTAATTTTGTTAGCCTTGTGTCACACCTAATACTATTGTATTGTTATTGTTAATACTATTCTTATTATTATTACTATTTGTAATATACATGTCTGAAAGAGACTGGAAGATTCAATTTTTAAAACTTATAATAATCATTTGTTATAATTTTTCTAAATGTAGATATTCTGTGCAAAGTGCAAATTGCGTGAAGCTTTCCAAGATAATGATATTATACTATGTGATGGCACTTGCAATCGTGCTTTTCACCAAAAATGTCTTGATCCTCCGTTGGAAACAGAAAATAGTGAGTTCCATTCTAAGATGGTCTACTTGTTCAGTAACCTTAGTTTTGGTTATGTCTTTAAGAAATTGACTTGGTTCTTTATACTTCATAGTTCCTCCCGGAGACCAGGGCTGGTTTTGCAAGTTCTGTGAATGTAAGATGGAAATACTAGAGGTAATAAATGCTCATCTTGGGACTCATTTCTCCTTGGACAGCACTTGGCAGGTTAGTCACAATAACTATCTCCTAGATCTCTCTTTAACTTTTTCCTTTCAGATACAAATACTTATTTATTTAAATGTATGTATGTAAGCATGTATGTACGTAAGTATTTCAACTAGTGTAACTTAGAGTTCTTCTCTTGTAAATTAAGGACGTATTTAAGGAAGAAGCTTCCATACCAGACAGTGATACTAGATTATTGAATCAAGAAGAAGAATGGCCATCGGATGATTCTGATGATGATGACTATAATCCAGAGGGCAGAGAAGATAGCCACAATATTGGCACAGAAGGAATTGATGATAATGCATCTGATGGTCTAAGCAGTTCTTCCAGTCTATGGGCTTCAGATGTTGAATGTTCTCCAGGAAAGGAAGGTGTTGAACATGAATTTGTATCTGTAAATAGTTGCCAAGATTCTGATGGATCTGGGGAGATAGCATGTGGCCGGAGGCGGCGAAAAGCAGTTGACTACCAGAAACTTTATTATGTGAGTACATCAAAGTTTTTTGTTTAACTTAAGATTGATCTTAAGTTCTCAATAAAGCATGAAGTTGACTGATTTAGTGGTTGTATGGAAGTCACAAGTTACTGACTATTCATGGTTGTTTGCTCAAAATTGAAGGCGATCATTTTCCTATAAATTTAGAAGCACAACGTGTTGCTCTGTTTCCGATAAAAAATATAAATTTAGTGCTTCTCGTTTTGCTCAAAATTAGGTTGAAAAACAATTGGTTAAGCTGTCTCCGTTAATATTCATGGCTAGATATTTTTACTTTATGCTACTTTTGTTGACTTAATGATACTGGTTTAATTAAGAATTATGTAGATTGTAAACTCTAGTGTTGAGCACAAAATTCTGTTAAATAGAGTTCTTATCATGTGATTACATATCATTTTAGGAAATGTTTGGGAAAGATGCTCCTTCATTTGAACAAGTTAGCGAAGATGAAGACTGGGGTCCTGGCAAAAGAAAGAGAAGAGAGAAGGAATCTGAAGCTGTTAATACATTGATGACTCTCCATGAAAGTGACAATAAATATCCCAATGATGAGCAGAACAATGCTAGGGAAGTATCTCCAGGCATCCAAATTAGAAGACCTTGTTTTAGGCTTCCACGTTATGCAGTTGAGGTACCACCATTTGCACTACTTGTCCTATTTTTCCTTTCTTCTCACATCTAGTTCCAGTTGAGAACAACACTTAAAGGGTGTTGTGAAAATTTCGTTGGAATACTTATTGTAACACATCATTTGTAATTTTGTATATTAACCAACAACAACAAACATAGTTTTCTCCTACTAGGTGTGGTCCGCTATATTTTTAAACGACATCAACCCGATCTATCTTTGCTCATTTCTATAATTATTTTATTGTTAGTTAAATCAATCTTATTAATTTATCCCATTGTACAATGACCAAAAAATTTAAATCAATCTTATTAACTTGCCCTTTCACCTTATGTATGTGCCAGAAGCTTCGCCAAGCCTTTGCAGATAATGAACTCCCGTCAAAATCTGTGAAAGATGATCTTTCGAAAGAGTTGGGACTGGATGCTGATAAGGTTTTGACTTACATTCTCCAATCAGTTTTTCGCTGTATATTCATAAAATTGATACTATAAGGCTGCTTTTGCTTTATTCATTTCTAGTAGATGTATATCTGTTCAAACTTCCAGTTGCTAACATAAGTGCGAAAATTTAGGTTAGCAAATGGTTCAAAAATGCACGCTACTTAGCACTTAAAACCAGGAAGGTCAGCTTCATTGCTATTCTTGTATTCTTATATAAGGAGTCTTCCTTTTCTTTCTCAGCTTGATTCATATTATTTCTGAAATTCTTCTGTGTGTTTATACCTGAACAATCGTCATCCTTTTTATATGTCTTTGTGAAAGAAACAGGAGTATAGTATTCTAATTTTGATTTCTGTACTTGTATTATTCTAACAGTTTGACGTAGTTGAAATTTATCTTGATTTAACTAGGGTGACAATATAAAATAAAATATATTAGATTAAAAATAAAATGAGCCGACCCTATCTAGTGGGAAAAGGCTTTGATTGTTGTAAAAATAAAATGACATTTTTATTCTATGCAGAAATTTATCGTATAGAAAATATGTTAGAAAGGACGAGGGTAGTTTCTTATTCGAGTAGCAAGTATTATTTAGCTAAGCTACAAGGGAGGTTAATATAATTTTCTTAGATAAATATTTAGGTAAAGTAGTTTACCTTGGATCCTGACCCAGAATAGAGAACATCATTTTTTGAAGATTTAAGGATTCAGAAACATTTTAACTTGCATGAAACAAATTTGATAAGAGTAGAAATTAACCTAAGGATAGAACCCTTGATGGAATTGTCCCAGAGACATTGAAAGAAACACAATATTTCCCGAGTTGTTTTTCCTTGCCTGGAAAGAATGTTGCTGACTTTTGCTACCCCCAATAGTTAAAGACATCATTTTATGTGTTGAGATATTCAATTTGCAATAAACTCTGATGTTAGTGGATTCTGTACAGCAGCAAGCAGAAGGTGCAGAACAGCTTCCAAGCATTCCTTCAGGATCTCCAAAGGATTCTAGTGTACAAAATTTGGAGAAAGAGCATTTGACATCAAAGGAAACTTCAAAAGTAACTGTGACTCGTCCGGAGAAGAATGCTAAAAACGTCATCCATAGAAAGCGAATTAGGTCATCTAGCCATAATTCTTTGAAGAATAGGAAACAAGAAATATCTCCACCTCATTCAAGAGAAAATGTCAACAAGGTGCCTTTCTGTTAGATGTCATGTTTTGTATGCATCCAGTGTTCTTAATAGTAACAAGGAAATCTTTAGACCTGGTAAATAGCAAAGTTATAGACTAAGCTTATTATGATTTTAAATGTGTAAACATGTCAAAAGCAAGTTCTAATGAAAAGGATATCTAACATTTTTACCTTACATTTCTATTTGTTTAGTCTACTTAAAATTTTTTTAACTATTAATAATCTGACTATATAAATGAGTATAAAAAAACAGTCACTTGATCCATATAGCCAACTCCACCTCTTGAGAAAAGGCTTTAATTGTTGTTGTATATAGCCTTAAAGAAGAGAGCAATATTTCTTGTAGTCACTTGTATTAATGAACAAGGTTGGAGTGCTTAGGTATAAAAATAATTGGTAGGCTAAAGATATCATGAACAGTCTTGTACTTTCAAAGTCAAATTTACTCATGACTAACATGGTCTAACAGAATTAATAGGGTTGGCCAAGCTTTGTGTATAATTGAAAGGTCTTTTCTGTGAAGAGCTCAACCTCTCAAGAGGTTAAGTTTTTGAGTCTATCCCTCTCTTCTTTGACTCTTATTTTAATAAAAAAATTCAAATAAGAGAGTGAAAAAGTAAGAGAGAGACTGAGAGAATACTCAACCTCTCAGTCTTACCGTAGCTGAAATACTTTGTGTGAAGTAGATGGTTAATGTTTATAACTTTCTGTTCAGTTTTAGAGTTCAGAATCAAATAGTGTGGCCCACATATTTAACAGTTGTATTGTTTTAATGCACTTGCACTCATTTTTTATGGGGAATTCAAACACTTCAATTGACCAAATTTTCATTTCTTCTTCAGGATCTTGTGGAGTTCGCAGATGATGTGTGCTTGAAGAAACTGTTGAAAGAAAAAAAGATGAGGAAGAGGGTAAGTTATATGTTTGAAGGGGACTCTCATACAGCAGAGTTGGAATTTGAAAAACTTAGTAAAATTAAGAGTAGAATAGACAATATGAAGCAGAAATTACTTCAAATACAAAATTACAGAGCAAAGGATTCAGATAAACCCAAATCTAATGAACAATCAGTTATATATGTACCAGTAGTTGAGTTGAGAGAAAAAAGTTGAATTGTAAAATATTTTTACTTCTTTTTAGGGGCAGGGTAATCTCTTGTTTTTGGTATGTTCCTGTCTCACCTTGTATGATGATGGATGATGATATCTTTGAAGTTAATTTTACTTAATGAAATATCATCAAGAAAAAAAAGTACTTATTGAAAGAAAACCATACATTCTTACAGTTATGTCTTAATGTGGAAATTCTTTTCTTTTTAGTATCAAGAAAAATGGTCGTCAGTATATACTGTATCAAGATATCTTAGAACAATGTGTAAAGGCTTATTTTTATTTTGTTGCTCGCCTAATTTTCGATCCACTGCCTCGGCTATTCCGAACTCGATCCCTGTGGCGCACCTGGCTGTGATAAGAGAGTCTCCCAATAGAAATAACTGCATTCACAAGGTCTCGAATCAACTCTCACTTTGCATATGGTGAATTTAAAGTGTTAACTGTTATTATTAATATTATTATTATTGTGTAAATTGTAACTAGTTGAATCAATCCAATGGTTTTTATATTTTATTGATGGAAAAAATTTATGTGGAGTTTTAATACTTTTACCTTGAATTATTTAATGATGAAAAGAAAGAACCTAGACTGGTTGTGTTGTGAGGATTTGTTTTGTTTGATTTTGGATGCTAATTAGAGATGGACAGTTCTCAGTAATAAGAGAGATATATGAATTAAAAGAAAAATAAAGGACTTCTTGATATGGATACAATTCAAATGAATGAATTGGACGCTAAATTATTTAGACTAAAGTATATTTTGGTTCTCAATGTTTGCAGGAAGGTCAGCTTCATTGCTATTCGAGCGTAACACTTTTAACTTTTTGTCGTTAAATGATGATGTGGCATGCTTATATGGCACACTCTCTCTCCTACATGTCATATTTTAATGATGTGGCATGACACATCACTGTCACGTCAACCCAGATTGTCACATCACAATATTCTCTCCTTCATAAGCATCATTATCATCATCATCATCTGGGGTGATGTGGTAGTGATGTGTCATGCCACGTCATTAAAATATGACATTTAGGAGAGAGGGTGTGCCATATAAGCATGCCACGTCATCATTTAACGGCAAAAAGTTAACGGTGTTACACTCGAGGATCAAAATCGACCAAAAACAAAAACTTTGAGGACCAACATTAAACTTTTGAAACATTGAGGATCAACATTAAACTTCATGCAAACATTGAGGACCAAAATAGTACTTTAGCCAATTATTTATTTCTCATGTCTTCTACTGTAGAGAAATGTACCTTTCTCTTCATATTTTTTCAATGGGTCACAAAATGTCAAGGGATGAGATTGGAAGGGATGAGATTCGAATTTTTAAATTTTTTTAATTTATAGTAATTTAATTTAGTAAAAAGAAAATGTTAACATAAAGACCAATTAATGGATTAAAGATCAATTAATTAAAAGAATGTACTAAAATTTAGTACTATCTAATATTAAAAATCTTCTTATTTTAGAGAATGGACAAGCCCCACCATTATAGCATAATGGAACAAGTCATGATTGGATCATAATTTGGCACAGCTGGTATTAAACTAGCCACAATTTCTACAAAGGAAGTGAGGAACATTATGTATACTTACTAATTAATGATGTAACTTTGAATTTAAAACTATTTGACATCAAGGGACATTTTTTTTTTCTTTCTTCTTACTCCTCTTTTTTCAGTAGATGTTCAGTGGTACGGTAGTACTGAACTTCAGTACATCTTTTCAATTAGTTGATCCCTAATTCATTCAAAGTGAGTCATAATTAATGTAAGTTTTTATTAATCAAATGACATTATATGATTAGAAGGATGCACTAAAGTTCAGTAGTACGGTAGTACTAAACTTTTATCCCCTTTTTGACATCAAGTTTAAAACTATTTAATATGCTCTTTAATACATTTCAAATTTACTTGTATGTTATATAGCTTAATTGACATAATTTCTTTAAAAAATTAGTTTAGAAACTTTTTTAATACTCAAATTTTATTAGCCCTTCAAATATATGTTGTCATCACTTTAGTCATTCAAAATTTATTAGCATCAACTTAATTCTAATATTTAAGAAGTACTTTTGTTTCTGAAAAGCATTATTTTAGTTCTATAAATTTTTAGTACTTTGATATCATTCAGAATTTTCAGCGACTACGTTAATAACAAAAGGTTCTTGAGTAAATTATATATTTATGGCAGTAATATTTTTTTTTGTCTAAATTAAGCTAATCATCACCAAGAATAATAACTAATTCTCTCGTCTCGAGTCCTTCATTTAAGCGTAAACAATTGGCTACATAATACTTTTTATGTTTAAGAGTGATATTCAAACTCCCTTCACTTGGTTAAGAGAGAATTTGAGAAATCACTAAGCCTCTCTCGTGTGATTTATGACACTAAATTAATTAGAGGTGTTTAGAACCGAACAAAATCGACGTACTTGAACCAAACCAAACTGAATTATGACAAACTGAACAAAACCGATCAATGTTTGATTTGGTTCGGTTTGGTATGTCGAAAAACCGAACTAAACCGCATACACATACATGTATATATATGTACATATTATGTTAAAATTTTTAAATAATAAAGTTTAAAATTTATTTTTAGAAAGTTAAATTAAATTAAGTCAATCTAAAAATTTAATTTTAAAACTAAGTTGATTGTATATTGTAAGTAAATGAAATATTACTATATTTTTTATTATTTATCTTGAATAAAATTATATTTTTTGTTAATAAACTTAAATATGTAACTATGTAAGTTTAATAACATAAAAGTCCTAAACCGCCAAACCGAACCGTTCAAAATCGCTCGTTTATTGTTTGGTTTGGTTTGACGCAATCAACTCAAACCGATAGGTGTACTAAATTTTCACCAAAAATCGCCCCGCCGAACACCCCAAAAATTAATAACAATAAATCAATAATCCTTTAAAGACCACATTAACAAAAATTAAAATTTTAAAAGACCAATATAAAAGTACCTCATTAAAAAAAAATTAAGCAGATATTTTGTCATTTAAACTACTTTGTTGATTCTCTTCTCATCCAAACTTCATCATGTATTACACTTGGATTCTAACAAAATGAAAGAATCAAAAAAGGAAAGTCACAAAAAAGGCAAAAAAAATAGGTCAAAACCCCAAATTGGTCCTTTATGTTTGCATGAAGTTTCATATTGGTCCTTTATGTTTCAAAAAGTCTAAATTGGTCCTTTATGTTTGCAAGAAGTTCCAAATTGGTCCTTCCGTCCACTTCCGTCAATTTTTTAAGTTAAGTGCCGACGTGGCATGATGACGTGTCCATCCAAGCTGACGTGTTATGCCACGTCAGCACCACGTCACTGCCACGTCATCACATATGATCTTGGATGATGACGTGGCCACGTCAGCTTCAATTGACACGTAGAAGAGATAGTGTGTCCACATCAGCATGCCACATCAGCACTTAACTTAGAAAATATACGGACTTGGACGGAAGGACCAATTTGGAACTTCTTGCAAACATAAAGGACCAATTTGGACTTTTTGAAACATAAAGGACCAATATAAAACTTCGTACAAACATAAAGAACCAATTTGGAGTTTTGACCAAAAAAGTACTTGAAATTAAGCTAACCTTCAAAATTTATTTAAAAAAAAAAACAAAAAGTGGTAATTGATGTTCCAAAATTAAAAGGCATATTATCCTCTCTGAGTCTTTGAGCAAGTATTTGGCCTCATCACAAATCGCCCCTGCCATATCACAAACAAGCCAATTGTGTGTTACCTATAATAAATAATAAATAATAATTACTAAATCAAGCCATAAGGAAGCCTTGTCCAAAAATTACTTTTTTCAATTATATTTTTTATTATGTTAAAAAATTAATAATAAAATATTTTTTGTGACAAATCATGCCACTTATTATGTATTACTACTCTGTGTAATTGATAGTAACTAAATAAAATAAATTTTACATTTAAAATGCCATATATATTACAAAAAAAGGAGTTCAATTACTATTTCAATGCATAATCTAGTCTTTTAGTAAAATGTACCTAATATATTTTAAGAACATGATTAAATTGAATCTTAAATTTTAAACAATAATCACTTATTTATGAAAATAAATAACCACAATACTAAATATTTTAAGACTACCAATTGGAAATATCTCCTAAAAAAATACATTAAGGTACCACTTGTAATTTGTTTTGGTTTTAACAAAATTTAACATTACAGTGAACAAATTTGTTACAATGATATATACAAAACTAATTAAAAAAAAGTTTCAAGAACTTAACAAGATATTTTAACATTATAAAAACTAAGTTATATTTTGAATAAAACTTTTAAAAGCTAACAGAATTATTTAAGTAAGGAAGAAAATAGATTAAGGTAGATGATTTATTGGCATGGGAAATCTACTAAATATGATTAGTTACATTTGTTAATTATGTTGTTTAGTAAACTTTTTAAATGATTAGCATATATTCCTAACCTAATTAAGAAAAAAGTGGGTCTAATCAATAATAATGGAAATGTACCCAAAGATTTGACTAAGCACTATATACAAGGCCCACACTTTCTTCATCATTCCATTATGATCTTATGAAACAACTCAATCACCATTATTCATACATCAATTTTCCCTCATCACTAAAAATTAGGTAAGATTTCTTGTCTCCAAATGAATAAAGGTGAACAATAAATTACCTAAATTTCTTTTGAACATGGTAAAATTATAATTATTGTTAATTTTTAAAATTATTTATGATATTTTTTAAAATGTTTAATATAAAATGTTATACAAATATTTCATTCAATTTATTTTTTAGTCAATAAAATTAGATTTTATACAAGGTGTCTTCATTAAAAAACAATAAAATTACTTAACTCTCTTAAGTATTAACTATTATATTAAAAATCTCAAATTAAAACTTAATATAATTTTAAACATTTATTTATTTTTATATTAAAATAAAATTATAATCTTATTCTACATATTTGTTTTATTGACATAAAATAGTTTTAAAAATGAATATATTTTTTTAAACTAAATGGATGGTGAGTATAATTTAACTAAATCTCATATAAGATTAGGGTAATTTACTTATAAATCATATATGACATATATAAAACAAGACCCAATATGATATTTAATATTTTGTACATTTAAATATTTAATATAAGTTGAAAAAACTTCCCCTCAAATTATAATTTATTTATTTTTCTACTATCAAACTCTATGATAAGAAAATAATACATAATTGTCTTCTTCTTCTTTTTTTACACTTCAACCTCTCCTAATTAAATATTGTTAAAAAAAAATTAACATAGAATAAGTCAATAATAAAATAGAATAAATTGTTGAATAAAGTGAGTGATGATTACCTTGATTCTGGGCCGTTGATCAGCGTTGAACTTTCTGACTTGATATCTGATCTTCTTAGAAAGGAGTCGCGTACGTCGCTTTTCTCTGTAGCGTAATACACTTGCTTCCCTAAATCTCTTTTCACCTTTTTCTAACAAACATTCTTCTATCTGCACCACATTCACATTATTTCATTTTTTCTTTTCATTTCTAATATTCCAAAGTGAATTTTTAGAGTAAACTTTTAATATAGTTATGAAAGGAAATAGAGATCAGAAAAATAAAGAGAGAGAAGGAAAAACAAATTCTATTTCACTTATAATTTTACAAAAAAAATTTGATCATTACTCTAAAAGATTCATTCTCACATTTTTAAATTAAATTAATAATAAAAATAAGTTTATAAATATAAATTTTGCGCTCTATTAAATATTGTTTAAAGATTCATTTTAATTAATAAAAAAATTTAAAAATTTATTCTTATTGACTTTTCATCAAATTTAAAATAATACATTCTCTCTAAAAAAAAATCTTAATAAGTGTCTTATAATATTTATTAGATAAACCCTATAAAAATATCTATAATTGTGAATAAAATCAAAATGTTAGAACAGTGATGTATGTATGTGTAAGAAAATGTATTGGGATTTGGGAGGGAGCAATCTCCGACACTTGCCCAAGATGTCACTGCCAAAATATCCCAATACCTTATTTTCTATACTAAAATAACTTTTCATTCACCATTTTTTTTGTTTCTTAATTCTATATTGCATAGTTCAAAAATTAGAGAGAAAATTACTCGATAATTTCAATTCACTTTAATTTATAAAATATTTATATTGATTCTTCACCTTTTGATAAGTAATATTAGAAAACATAAGTAATAATAAATTAATAATGGGCAACTATCAAAAGAAAATGGAACCAAATTATTTAATTAAGTATTTTAAAATATAATAATTAGTTCATATCATATTTAAATTTTTTTTTTAAATAACCTTTTGTTTTGTCAATATATATTATGCTTAATACCTAAATTTAATAAATTAATCAAAAGAACTTATTAAGAGAAATGTTAGGCATAATATTTTGTTCACTTCACACCTAAATGCCATTGATAGAAATAGGATTATAGGATACATATAAAGCAAGGACTTAGATTCTCTTAATTAAAAACAAAAATTAAAACAGTATATTAATTGAAAAATAGACTCAAACTATTTGTGTTTCTCATCTCTTTCCAAAATTAAAATTGTGTGATTTTTTCTTAATTAATTAAGAGAACAAAATTCCTAACTAAAAGAAATTAACCTAAGCATGATGTTTAGGAGAAAAAGCGAGGAAAGTGCTTCTTCATGCTTTGATAATACTCTGTTTTTGTTTCTCTCATTATTTTCGTTTTTTTTTTCCTCGCAAAATCTGTCCAACCAAACACACCTCAAGAATCTGCGTTTTGACTTTCCTAAACTTCAATTTAATCAACAAAGTTTCAGACTCTTTTTTTTAATCTTGTTTTTTGGTTTCGATCGGCCGGCGAGAGATGGAGAACATACAGTGACGACGTCGTTTCCCGCACCGCCGGCGAACGGCGATCCCCGGTCCGACCAGGCATTCAAAACGCCGTCGTAGTTCAGCTTCAACATCATCCCCGAAGCTTTATTCAATTTCGGAATCGAATCTCCTCTCGGCGGTAATTCTCCCACATTCTTTTTCTTCGTCGTCGTCGTCGTAGTTTTCTTCTTCTTCGTCTTCTTATCCTTCTCCTTCTCCTTCTTCTCCGCCGTCGTAAACGACGTCGTTGCGTGCTTGTTGATTCGCGGCGAGATTTCGACGATATCAACCGCCGGGAAATTCCACCAATTCCCCTCATACACGGGCCGGAGGGCCCTCACCAACCCTAGCCGGAAATCGAAATTCCCGCCAAATCCGAATCCCGCGGAATCCACACTCCAGTAATTATTACTCCTCCCTTCGTGACCACCGCCATTGGCGTCTTCTTCGAGTTCGGCTTCGACCCTACTCCCTATGACGCTATCGATTCCCTCATCGATTTCCTCGTCGAGGATCGATTCGGCGTCGAAATCATCTTCTCCTCCGCAATCATCGTCCAATTCCAGCGAATTCACTCGCGAGATTATCTCGCCTGGACTCTGACACTGCTTCTCTTGCAGATTCGCCACCACTTTCGGCTCCATCGGGAAACTAGGCTTGTTCTGAATCTCCTGCTGTTGAAGAAGGAAAGAGGAGGAAGAATTGTCGAAGACTCTGAAAGGCAAGAACAATTCTTCAGCGGATTCGTCCAGGAAATTAACGTCTGCTCGTCCGGTGGATCTTCCTGGTTGTTTTAGGTTTTCGTTGGAGAAGAGGTTCGGGTACACCGTGGAAAGCAGAGCAGCGGCTTCATTGTAGGTCTGATTCGGTCGCTTCCGAGGCGTTCTAGGTTTACGAGTTGAGATTGCTAGAGGCGAATTGCTCGATTCAGAGATGGTCGAAGAAGGAGAAGAAGATGAAGATGATGATGATGATGTGTGTGAAGCTCGGATCGCCGCCGGAGATGGAGACGACTTCACGAAATCGAACCCGTAGGTTCTCCCACCCGCTCCGGTTAAGATCGAAGACATTTTTCTTCAAGCTCAGTGAGAATTTCACCTCATTTTTTTCCAAATTGGAGAGGAAGAAAGAGCTATGGCAGAAGGTACAAAACCCTAAACCCAGAAAGTACAAGAGAAAATAGTGAATACTGAATAGCTTTTTCTTTTTCTTTTCTTTTCTTAATTCCTTGAAATTAAAATAACCCCCAAGAAAAAGCCAAGGAAAATTATAATAAAGAGAATTAAGAACACACCCTAGAGAAGTAAAAACCAGGTTGAAACTTGAAACTAGTCAAACAGAGGAAATAAGCAGTGTGCTACTCCAAATTCCCAGAATCATAATTACAAAAACTAAGAAACTGAGATGTCAAATATATGTTTGGGTTTTGGGGTAGAAAGGGAAATGAGGGAAAAATCCCTGGGAAAGGAAAGTTTCCCAATAAAGGAAGCAGAGTGTAAGAGTCTCGAGCAGTGGTTAGTTCAGAGACTGATGAAGCAGAGGATAAGAGAGAAAGAGAGAGAGAGAGAGAATGGGGTTCACGAGACGAAGAAGATAAAAGGTAGAGAATAGAGATATAGGGAAAATTGGGAGAGAGATATAAGCACACAAACACAGGCTGTGGTGTTGTGAAGAAAGAAAGAAGGAGAAGAGGAGATGAACATGAGAACGAAGGAAGAGACAATGCTCAGTTTCTGCTGTTCCGATGTGGGACCACCACGCTCTCACACACACACACATTAAGTGGCGTTTGGTATCCGACGAGTGTTTTAGTGAGAAGTAAAAGTAAGTGATAAAAAGTATATTTGATATGCCAGAAAATAGAAGTGAAATGTAAAAGTAATATTGTTTGGTATGATAGAAAAAAGAGTAAAATAAAAAATAAAAGTATGAAATGACTTTTTTGCTCTTATTTTTTTAAAGGTTACAAATTTTTTTAAGACATTTTGATCTTTAAATCAAACCTTAATTTTCTTATACCGAAAACATATCAAACATATAACAAATTTACTTCAGCTCACAGTAAAAAAATTATAAAATAAACCTCTAATTTAGCGTTTCCTTAGCTTCTCTCTCTCTCTCTCTCTCTCTTTCTTTCTTTTACTTGTTCAATTATTTTCCGTTATCGTTTTACCAAAATGCCCCTCTACCAAAATGTCTTCTACTTGTACAATGTAAATGAATGAATGGTATTAGATTATTATTTCAGAAAGAAAAAGAAGAGAAATACTTTGAAACAACGATGAAAAGAAAATGATGCAATTGACGCCTTGAGCCGGCCCTTTCTTGTTATTATTCTTTTCCAATACGGCATATATTGATGTTGTTGTGCTTTTCCATCTTAGAGGAGGGTGTTACAGCAAGGTTGTTAACTAATTTTTTAACCTAAAATGCACTCTAACCTTTTTTGAATTTTTAAACTTTGCATTCAATCTTTTAAATTTTTAATTTTGGACTTAAAATTTCAACTGTGAAAAATTTTGTTATATCAATAAATATTTTATCATATTAGTATTTTTTTCAAACTAATCGAAAGTCATTTCGATCTAATTAAATGAACATATTAGAGATTTTGATTGAAAATTTTATTATAAAAATGATTGCCTTTTAATTAATTAAAAAAATGTGAATGTGACAAATTATTTTATGGTTGTATTGTAATTTTATTAAAAAAATAGACGAAATTCTTTAAAGATAAAGTTCTTTGTCCAAAATTTAAAAAGGTTTTGCGTCTATGTCTAAATTAAAACTCAATGGAATTCTATGCATTTGAACTTAATTTTTTAGATACTATTATATTTATTCTTAGGAACAACTCTCTAAAAAAAAAATGTTTATACACATTTTATTGTGCCTTTCATAATTCATTAATGTATAATATAATGTCAATCAATAACTATTAGTCTATTAAATTAAATAGTATTTGCCGTAAATTTATGTAAGAAGCTGATATATAGCGGTGCATTTACTACACTAGAGTCATGTGAATTATTAAATGTTATTCATTCACATCATAAGCAAAATATATTTTTTTAAATTTGGCATGTTTGGAAATTAGAGAGGCAAACAAGGGCAGAAAGGTAATTGAGGGATGAAAATCCTAAGCATGGGATCCAATCCTGTCCCGTCCATAGACCATACCAACTTCAAAGGCCCTTTTGGGGGGGTTTATATATATATATGGAAAAGGTGTCTTATCCTGTGACGTGGCGGAGTGTGATTGGAGGAGGTGGATTCTTAGGGCATACGTGGCATACCTTTTATAGGGTAAGGGGGGTTTCAGAGGTTTCACGTGTATTAAGGAAGAGAGAGAGAGAGAAGGTGGGCGTTTGGGATGTGTCCGTAAAAGCAATGATTTGAACCTTTTTGGTGTGTTTCGACCCTTAATCTGTGGCACTCCATACCACTACGTTGGCCTTATTACGTTCAATAACTCCCCGATTAGAGACTTCCCAAATCTTTCTGCCTTTTTGCACTACGGCCCCCCCTCTTTTTTATGGATTCCCACTTTTCTCCCCAGGACTGTACTGTTCTTTTCATTTACACCCTTCAAAATTCAAACCATCTTTTGTTCACAAAACTATAATAGTCTGTTTGGTATCACTCACCTGCTGGGAATGTGAGCTTGAGGTGAGGTTGTATACGTTTGGTAAGACTCACCGGCTGGGAATGTGAGCCGGACCTTCTCTGTGAAAAGGGAAGCTTCCTTCCCTCATGATAAGGAGGGAAGTGGAGGGAATGAATGTGAGGTGAGATGAGATGAGGTTTAAAGACAAAAATATCCTTAAAAATTTTGTGGCTTTTAAAAAAGTAAGGGTAAAAAAGGGTTTTCGTACTTTTATCTTCTATTTCTCTGTCTTCTTCCCACTTTCATATCAAACATATTTTTTATCACTTTCTACTAAAACACTCACCGGATACCAAACGCTACCTAAATGTTCTATGTGGTTTTCTTTAATTAATTAAAAATAGTAAGAAGGAGAAGCACTCTCAAGAATCTAAGACGCCTCGATAATATATTTAGAAGATCAACAGAGATACAATCCAAATAAATAGAGGATTAATTCGAACCCTCGTTTATGCAAGGGTAAAATGAAAGTTTTCTTTTGAATCTTTTGATTATTTGCGGAAGTCCTAAGAAATATTTTAAGTGTTGGTATGTTACAGAGTTAAATTATTTTTTGGCAAATGTATCATTTTGGTTCTCAAACTATAGATAGTCTCTTTTTAATTTTGTCTCAAAATTTTTATTTACTGTCAATTATGTGTTTAAACTTTCAATTTGTAAGTAATATTGTCTTTCACTATAATTTTGTCTAGATAATTAACAGCAAATACAGATAAGACTATATATCAATGTGACTTTTAATATTGACTGTGATGTCTAGTCATATATTTAGCTACATTATTTTGTCAATTAAGTCACGGTAATACCCTTTATTTTGTTGTGACATAATAATAACAGTGGCTAAATTGACGAAATAATGTAACTAAATATATAATTTAGAATCATAATCAATATTGGAAGTCACATGCATGAATAGATGATTTTTCATCTATCATCAATTATTTAGACGTAATTAGAATAAATGATGAAATTATTTACAAATTCAAAATTTAGGGATGCAATTGAAAGAAAAAGAGTTTATAAATTACTTCGTTCTTATAGAATTAGAGTCAAATTGAAATTGAATAAAAAAGATAATTAATATTATAATATTTAGGTTGATAAGATTATAATAATATAATATTATCTAAGAAATATTTCTTGCTTTTCTTTCTTGTTATTAATAAAGATGCTGTTTTTAATGGTTTACTCAAAACTAGGTTATTTTTATTATTATTTATAAGTTATATATTATTTTATTAACTAAGTTGAACTTTTCATAGCTACAATGTTGTAAAATTCGAATTCTACACTTTCCTTTATTGTGTGAGCAGCCAAATGCCCAAATGTCTGTTTTCTAATTTAGTTTTTCTCAGGACAAAAATTCAATTCTATCTCACTCTTTAAATATATATGTACATAGACAGATATATATTTCATATTTTATATATTTCGAAAATATCTAAGAACTCCTTAGCTAAGAAATTACATTCTTTTTTTTTTAAGAAATTACATTACTTATATTATATGGTAAGATGTACTGAAACTCTCTGAGTTTTATGTTATAATATATATGCTCATGAGTTTTAAAACTTTATAGACAAACTCACTGACTTTTTAATTTAGGATCTATCAGTTTTTCGTCCACATTTAGTTATTATTTGTCATGCAATGACATTTTGTGAAAGTAGTTTAGTTATAGAGAGACTCGCTGACCTTTTAATTTGAGACACTCAATACCCTTCTATCAGTATTTCATCCACATTCAGTTATTATTTATCACGCAAGTACATTTTTGGGAGAGTATTTTCGTCATTTCACACTTTAGCGGCTCCAAATTGAATGACTAATTAAAATGACTAAAATAATCTAGCAAAATGTGCTTATGTATTAGGTAACGGCTAAAATATTCTTACATAGCATATAGCGGTTAAAACACTCTTACAAAATATACTTACGTAACATATAATGACTAAATATGAGCAAAAGACTCATGAGTGCCCCAAATTGAAAGCTTGGAGTCTTTTTATAATGTTTTGAAATTCATGAAGTGTTTGTGTCCTTGATCCAAAATTCAGAAGACTTAAATTTAGCCTATATGATATATTATCTTTTGGATTTTGTGGATAATTTTATTTGTGGTAATTTGAGATTGATAAAGAATGAAAGGTTATATATATGTTTGATTAGTACTCATGAAAATAAACTTAGAATGGAGCATGTCCACACACAACGACATAACGTACACATTGTGTTTGAACATAAACTTATATATATATATAAATTGATATTATAGTTTGTGTAAGTTAAAACCTTATCTTTATTTATAACAATTGAGTGACTTGGAAATCCTACAACCATTGAAGCTTGATGATATGATAAGCTAAGTCATATAAAGCAAATGGAGTGTACAACTAGAACGTTGTAGAATTTCTCATATCATAACATGTGACTCTCCATATTTAATTTATCTTATATATGAGATATGTTTATAATTAACCACCAATCATCTCTTTAGCTTATAAGCTTTTCTTACTTGTGTGGATTTTAGTCACAACTTGACTTATTCTCTTTCAATTTGGTCTAATTCATCAATTATACGTACTAAGATCAATATTATTAAATTCGAGAGTCTAAGTAAACTCGTAAACGAAGGATAAACTCAATACGTAAACTCAACTCGTGAACTTCAAGAATTTACCTATTTCAATAAATAGTTATTAAAAATATATATTTTTATCATAATTAATATAAATAAAATAAATTTTTAAATAATAAAAAAATTTAAATATAATTAATACATAAATATTGAATACAAATTCATTCAAATTATAGATTTTTATTATAATTTATAGTTTTATAAATGTTCCATAAAAAATTTCGCTTCACTTTTTTTTTTATGGAACACTTATCTCAAAACTGAGTTAATTTTATTTCTGGTTTTATGTTGAGTTTTTGTTGGTTTAATTTATTTGACATGCATGTTGTTGTTGTTATATATGTCTAGTAATAATCTCAAGTGAGCTTCTCCTTACTATTACTTCTTACACATATATATATAGAAAGTTTTGCATGCACATACATATTATATATATATATATATATATATATATATTTAATATTTACAAAATATATTATAAAATAATAAAAAAAATATTTTTAAATAATAAATTGAATATTTAGTAACTTTTTGTTTTAATTATTGTGTTTTCTCTCCCATATCATTATGTCATATATTTTATTTTGTATTTATTATTATTAAATAAATATTTTTTGACACAAAAAAATTTGTGACACCAAAAAAACTAATAACCATATTAATATAGATATATATAGTTTTAATTTCTTGTTCTATTTTTTCATATATACATACATATTTATAATAATAAAGAGCGACCAATATTCTGTAGCTCATTAATGAGTGACAAATAAGTCAAAATTATCTTCTATATATATATATATATATATATATATATATATATATATATATATATATATATATGTCTGTTTAGATATATGATATAAAATTTAGATAAATATAAAATGTAAAAAAGCAATATCATAAGAATAATTTTCATTATTAATTGTACGTAAAAGTAATATTCTCGGGGACCAAAATAACTTGTTTTTTTTCATCTTTCATAATTATACAAGAGAATAATGTGCCAAGTCTTGATATCAAATTCTCCTTAATTAATTAAGGGTCAAAACTCCAAATTGGTCCTTTATGTTTGTACAAAGTTTCATATTGGTCATTTATGTTTTAAAAAGTTTAAATTGGTCCTTTATGTTTGCAAGAAGTTCCAAATTGATCCTCCTGTCTACTTCCGTACGTCAATTTTTTAAAGTAAGTGCTGACGTGTCATGCCACATCATTGCCACATCAGCGCCACGTCATCAGATATGATAGTGGATGATGACGTGTCGATGACTTGGCATGACACGTCAGCTTCAATTGACACGTATGAGATATGATATGTACGCCACGTCAGCACTTAACGGAAGAAATAAACGGACTTGGACAGAAGGAGCAATTTGGAACTTCTTGCAAACATAAAGGACCATTTAAACTTTTTGAAACGTAAAGGACCAATATAAAACTTCGTGCAAACATAAAGGACCAATTTGAGATTTTAACCTTAATTAAGCTTGGAAAAGTGGTTTATGCAAAATTCAAAAACCTCCAAATGAGGTTCAATTTTCAAAGATCTAGGGTATATATTTTTGTGTGCAAATAAGGACATGAAGAAGGTGGGAGAAATTAAAATTAAACCACACAATGAAGAAAACACAATCTTTTGAAATTAATTAATAACCTTGCAAATTGATGAGCATACTTGGGTCACTACTAACCTTTTGTACTAGGAGTCACTATCTAATACAGCAACCCTAGCTAGCACATGCTTACACTATCACACATATTTGGGACCATTTCTTCCATCTTTTTCCAAGCATGAAGACAATTTAACAATATACTCTATATGGATGATATTTATAGTCTAATATATAATTTTGTTTCTATTTTAAACAAAATCATCTTATTACTATCAACTTCTCCTCCAAATAGTGTTATCTCAAATGTTATTAAAACAATTTTTTTTCGTGTAAATTAATATTTTTTTATTCCTAAAAGATTTTATTAGTCTCAATTAAGTCCCTGAATTACAAGAGTACTAAATTTAGTCCCTGAAATATTCTATATGTCTCAAGTTAGTCCATAAATCAGTAAATCCCTGAAGTTCTAAACCTAAACCCTAAACGCAAGGATAGCTGAAATTGTGATACAATATATTTTTCAATGACTAAATTTGATATTTTTATGATTCAGAGTATAGATTGAGGCAAGTATAGAATACTTTTTTATCCCACATGTTTCCTCTTATTTGAGACAATTCTGTTTAAGACACTATTGAGCACTAAATGTGAGCATCGATCTCTTACAACTGAAATTCATCACATTGTAAGAGACTAATTCCTTTCACTATAAACTCTTTAGTTATTTCTTTTCTTGTAAATGTATTTAGTTATATATTTTTTTTTTCAAAATTAGTATGTTTATATAGAATTAATTTCATTCATTTATTTAATATTGAGTACAATTTTTTGATGAAAACATTGAATACAATTTTTAAATGTTTAATTTACTAATTTGACCATAATTTCAATTTTATTCATTAACTGTTTCCTTTGAATTTAGTCCCCTTAACTTTTTTTTTAAAAAAAAATCAATCATTTTCTCTAGCAAACTCCTTTCAACCACGTCTCCACGAGTGAAAAGAAAAAAAGTATCATATGTCACTTACGTACGTTTGGATTGAGAATTTTAAGAAGTGGGAAGGGAGGAAAAGTATTTAGTAACCTTCTATGATTTTTAAAATTTTGAAGAGAAATAAGATATTAAAAATTTTATATTAATTCTCCATAACATTCTCCCTTTATTAATTTAAATTACTACAAATTAAAATAATTTGAAAGATTAAAACAAGGAAAATATAACTTATTATTTTAAAATCTCATCTCTTTTTCTTCCGTCCCTTGTGTGTAGCAATTAGAAGGGAGTAGGGATGGCAATGGGTAGGGTTTGGGTAGGATACTGCAATTCTCGTCCCCGGCCCCGGTAGATAATATTTTTCCCATCCTCGGATTCGTCCCCGTCGGGTATGAAATTTGATACCCGTCTCCGGACCCATCAAATACTTAGATCCCCAGACCCGGCCCCGGACCCGAAAAATTTACTATTTTTTCTACAAAATTTGCTACTTTCATCACAAGTACTTTAATCACAAGTATTGAACACACATTCATAAATTTAATTATTTTCAAGTTTAAGAAAAACAAACTTAAAACACACAATTTGATATAATATATAATATATTTTTATATATATTATATCACCGGGTCCGGATCCGGGGTGAATACACCCTTACCCGTTCCTGGACCCAGACCCGAACTTTTACCCGTTGAAATCCCCACCCGGACCTAGACCCAGACCCATTTTTTTAATACTCAGACCCGGACCCAACGGGTAAATTTTTAGGGTACCCGTTGGGTCCGGGTAAGATTGTCATCCCTAGAAGGGAGAGAGAAGGGAAGAAATTAGAAAGGAGGGGAGGGAAAAGAGAAGGGAATATAGGGCATGTTCGCTGATAAGAAATCAATTTCATAGAAACCAAAAAGTTAGTGGGGCCCACTTGGTCCCACTTAATTTTTTCACTTTTTTATTTCCATCAACTTTAAAAAAAAGAAAAAGAAAATACAAAATATCTATTATATCCATTTGATTTGATATAATTATAACCTTCTTTTCTTTTTATTATTTTAATATAAGGGGTAAAATAGTCATTTTAATACATTCCCATTCCATTTCCATTACCAAACTTTTACTACTAAATACATCAAATGCATTCCGTTTCCATTTCTGTTTCCATTTCCATTTCTAACTTTACATAATGAACGTGCCCATAGGGCGTGTTCGGTAGGTAGAAATAAGGTAAGAAAAGTGAATAAAAAAAATATGTGAGTTCCACATGTTACCCATTTTTTTATTTCTATCTTGAAAAATGTGTATAAATAAAAACAGAAAAAAAATATAAAATATCTATTATACCCTTTGATTTGACATAATCATAACCATCTTTTCTTTTTATTATTTTAATATAAGGGATAAAGTGGTAATTTTAATGCATTTCCATTACATTTCCATTTTCAACTTTTACTAATCAACTCAATAAATGTTCCGTTTTCGCGTAAAAAACGTACCCATATATCCTCTCTCTCTTTTTTCACCTCATTTGAATATTCTAAATTGAGATATTTGAATATAACTTCTCAAATAAAAAAAAGATATTGTATTTCTGTCCTCCTCCATCACTTCCATAATTCTACATCAAAATATATCCTCATGGTTTTTATATACATACCTTAAAATTATAAGTGCCTGAATGCCAAGCTACTTGGAAATTCTTGCTCTATTTTGGGCTCTCAATTTCAAAGCCAATAAATTTATTCTCTTTGGGCCTTGAGCATTGATATTTTTAATGCCCACTGAAATGTTCATTTTAACATATCCAATGAATTTTGAGAAAACTTGGCACAATTTTGCAACCAACTTACAACCTTATTTTTTGTCTTGGGCTTACCGCTTATGCTACCTTAAACTATTGCAATTTTATAAACATTTTAATATTATAAAAACGGACTCAAGCCTATGGGCTAGTTCGGATTGTTTGTAAATTGGTCGGACTTGGAGATATAAAAATAGAATCGTTTAAAAAGGGTCGGAGTGAGCCGGCCTACATAAAAAAAATTAATATATATTTGTTTTAAACATATATACGTAAATATATTTTAGATAATTTTATGTGTTAAATAATAATTTTATTATAATTTTTGTCATAATAAATTTTATTGGTATTTATTAATTAGATTAATAAAAAAGTAAAAATTATAGTATTATTAATTTTAAATTTCTAATTAAAATTCTTTTAAAATATCTAAAAAATAAAAAAGTTGGCACATCAAAATTATGTGAACATAAAAATTAATTATATATTTTTGCAACTTCATTAAAAAAGATATCATATATATCTGAACATCAAAATTAATTAAAGATATCATATATATTTTTGCAACTTCATTAAAATTTCTAATTATATATTTTTGTAACTTCATTGAGCGACCAAATATGGGAGGGTTCGAGGAGAGAGAAACTCTTGCTTCTCTCTAAAATCTTCCTTTCCAGCACCATTAGGAGTAGTGCCTCGTCAGCCCTTCGCCGCCTTTGCGTTGCTAGTTGATACTCAAACAAAGTGATGGTAGTTAAGCTCCACGTTTCTTCAAGCCTTCCGTACCTTCCCCGTCGTGGTGTTCAGATCTAGGGTTCCGGCGGCTTGTGAACCGATCCAAATGTCATCTTCGTCTTGGTTTTTTCAATTTCGAATTCGGATGGTTTGTTTCCTTTCTTAGTTCTTGAATTTTCTTTGTCTAGTTTTGTTTGTCGGTTCTTTCTCTGTGCTTGTTCGACTGGACTGTTTGGGTGTTCCTGTGGAGTTGGTTTATTCGGTGCCTACCTGTTCTGCTAATATTTGGGTGAGAAGCTGAAGTTCCTCAAGGTATTCCCTTCAACATCTTTGTTTTATGGCCACAGTGTTTATATGGTAATTCCAAGATTTATCATCACTTCTTTGTTTGTTTCTTTGAATTGGGCTGCTCTTCTATTGCTTAATCGATTTTATTGGTGATTGATAATGGCTAAAACTGAGGATCAGAGTAGTAGAAGCTTAATTGGCAAAATTTTTACCCAAAAACCAATACATAAATCTGCTTTGGAGATAGCCATGAAGAATATTTGGGGAAAACCTAAAGGATTTAAGATAAAAGAAATTGGTCTTTATTTGTATCAATTTTTCTTTAACTCAAAGCATGATGCGGATTGTATTCTTAAAAGAGGATTGTGGTTATTTCGTAATAGTTGGATTGTCCTACAGAGATGGAAAAATGATACTACTTCATGGGAGAAGGGATTTAATAAGGTTTTGTTATGGGTACAAATGAGGGGATTACCTTTACATTGTATAACCCACCTAATGGCTAGGAAAGTAGGCTCAGTAATTGGAAAAGTTAAGGAAACTGGGATATTCCAAGAACCAAATGGCAATGATCTCTTCTTGAAGGCTCTTGTTGAAGTAGACACTAATTTCATGGTTCTTGATGGTACTAGTATAAAGAACTCTCCTGAGGAATCCTTTTGGGTTGATTTTATTATGAAAGATTGTGTCAATTTTGTTTCTATTGTGGACGAGTTAAACAGTGTGCAAATGAATGTGAAGAAGCTAAAAGGATAGGATGTAACAACCCTCTTCGTTTAGGTTAGTGGTTAAAGGCATGTCATTCTGGTAGGAAAGTAAATGAAAATAGAAATTGCAACATCCTGATGGGAGTCAAAGGACAAATAGATACATCGACGTCAAAGCCAATAATTCCAGGATCCTCTGAACAACATGTTTCTTATCCGCACAGCCCACAGGAGACAGAATTAAAAAGAAAGCGAGGAGTGGAAATACAAACTTTTAGGAAAAAAAGAAAATTGTATGATCTCGTGGTGGTCAAGTATGAACTGGAAAAGATAACTCAACCGGTCCTCAACTTGGTAAATGAGGGAGTGAAGCTAGATTTGGTAGGAGGGTTGAAAGGGAAGCAGGAAAGAAGTAGAAAGTGTAAGAGAAGTAGTGAGATAAGGCTTGTCTCCTTGACTCTTTACATAATTGGAGAAGGAATCTTTGCTCCTTTTAGTAAGAAGCGTATGAAGGATAGTATGGTGAAGCATTGGGCTCAAACAGGAGTACATAACCAATTTGAATCAGTTTCGTCAAGCTTGAAGGCGTGAGGGAGGCTAGCCCAGTAAGGCCTCCCATGAAAGGATGAGATCTTCCGCCTGGAATTGTTGCGGTTTTTGCTGCACCGCGACAACTCACAGGCTCAAGCAGCTGGTTAGTGTGTTCTGTCTTTGTTTCTTCCTAATGTTTGAGTCAGCGCAGAGATTGCCTTATTGCATTCATTTAGCCAATAGTATGGAGATTACGGTAAACAGGAGAGTTCAAGAAGTTTGGGTTCAGAATCATGCAGTTGTTATGGGCTACTTCAAATATTCTGGTACAGATCCAAATGGTTCAAGGGAAATGAACCTGACGTCTTCACAAGGTTTAGCAACTTGTGACAGGGTGGATGCTAAAATAGGCGCATTTTACATCCCATCAAGCTGGTGGAAAAGATTTCAAAAGGTAAAGAAGTTGGTGTCTAATCATTTGCAGTGGTAGGCAAAGGATGGAAAGTTTTACAAAACAAACCACCATCTACGGTGGCAGATGCTTCGAGGTCGATCTTACCTCATACAGCATATTTGGGCTTCTTGGTGTGCCCGTTCGCTCAGTGGTTGTTGCCTTAATGCTATTTTTCTCAGGATTTGTGCTGAGTGGATTGATTGCATTCAAGCTTTTGTTACTGGAGATGCAAGCACACTTCTTTCTATCCAATCGCAAGATGGGGACTACACAAGCAAGGAAGTCGGTAGTATTCTAGTATACACCTGTTCTAACCTCAGCAGTGTTCAAGTTGATGTTAACTCTATTAGACTTATATATAATTTAATTAGTTATAGGTATCTTTTTCATATAGGTTTTATGTTATTAACTAGGAATGTTTGTATTATGGTTTGCATGTTTAGGTCGGGAGTAGAATTATATTGTGTGAGTAGTGTAGGTTGTATTACGGTTTGTATTGCGGTTTGTATTGTGGCTGGTATGTTTTTTAGTGATTGTAGGATAGGTAATAGACTTCATATAAGGCTTAGGACAGTGTATATCATATATATCTGAACATCAAAATTAATTATTGGCACATCAAAAAGAATAATTTAACTATTTAACCAAATTTAAAAGAAGGACAGTGTATATTATTCAAATAAATTAGAAAAGAAAAAAGATCTCACGTGTTTGGCACGTGCACCACAACAACTATTCCTGAACGCCTTATATTAAAACCAAAACCAAAACATCAATAAACCCTTTTTACTTCTTCTTCCAACACCTTAGCTCCACCTCTCTTTCTTTCTCTCTCTCCGAACTCCGTTATGGCCACCGCCGGAGCAACCGGGAATGGCACCAACGCCGCGTCGGAACCCCACCCACAAGTCGCCGCCGTCAATGCCTCCGCCGCCGAGCTAGCTACTATCACCACTAACACCGAGGCTACTGGTGCGGATGCCACCCAGGCCAACCCGTCAACTGAGGAGCCCGAATCTGAGCCAGCTCACATAGCTGAAGCTGCCTCCGATCAGGCCACCGCTTCCACCACCACCACCGGTACCGCCACCGCCACCGCCACTTCCACTCCGCCCGAGAAGAGATGGCCTGGCTGGCCTGGGAATTGTGTGTTTCGGCTAATTGTGCCAGTCCTCAAGGTGGGCAGTATTATCGGTCGCAAGGGCGAGCTCATTAAGAAGATGTGCGAGGAGACTCGAGCGCGCATTCGCGTTCTTGACGGTGCCGTGGGCACTCCTGATCGAATTGTGAGTGTGTACATGTGTATCTTGCTATCTAGGGTTTCCCTTTTTGGGATTTTCTTTTTCAAGACCATCTATAGCCTCCTGTTTACCCGATGCAAATCGAGTTTTGAATTTTAATACTTCAATACTCTCCTCTCTTATTGCTGATGTTAAAATTTACAGGTGCTATTGTAATTTGGTTTGGCGTTGATTCCATTGTTCAACTTCTATTTTATTAGAATTTCATCGCTACTGTAATTGGCTTGCACTATTAATTTGTCATTAGAGCTGGCTTTTAAGATTTTTGTATGCAGGTATATCATTTATGACGTAGTTGGACACTTGACCTATAGGAATATGATATACTGGACATGGATACTTAGATGAAGCATGCCCTTGAGTGCTAAATGCATGATAGTTTTGACTATAATTTCATCTAAATCATGAGTGAGATCCCTGAACTGTTAGTCTTATTATATGCATAAAAAAGCTAATGTTGTTTCCTTAAGATCAGTAGCTTACATCTCTAAATGAAAGTAGTAAAATTGCCAAAATGAATGAATGATAATTATAATATTAAATTGTTTAATTTCTTTATATACATGTGTTTTAATATCTCTTCATTTGTTTAGGTACTCATTTCAGGTAAGGAAGAGCCAGAGGCACCTCTTTCCCCTGCAATGGATGCTGCAATAAGGGTATTTAAACGTGTCTATGGGTTATCTGAAAGTGATGGTGAGAATAAAGCATTAGGACCTGCTGAGGCTGCATATTGTTCAGTTCGATTATTAGTGGCATCAACACAGGCAATCAATTTGATTGGAAAGCAAGGTTCATTAATTAAATCTATACAGGAGAACACTGGTGCTTCTGCTCGAGTATTGTCAGGAGGTATGCCTCTCGTTACTGTTATGTTATACAGTTTTGCATGGATGACATGGTTTCCTCTAGTTCTTACTAGAAACTATTGATCTTTGTGTATTCTTTCTCATATTGATTGTTGTAATATGGAGCCTACTGTACAGTATCTGTGTGGTTTGGCTAGCTTTCTTGGGCAGATTATTTAAATGAGATTTTTATCTGTGGATTCAGGTTTTGTTCCTTAAATAGCCAAACCACTAAGCCAACTTTCACCCACCACATATTTAGCTAAGTGACATTGCCTGTCCTGTCCTTTTACCTGTTCCACAGCCTAGAATGTGCTGCATTCCTGTTAAATATGGATTTATTGTACTGTAGAAAATTGGGTTTTTCTGATATTCTTTCCAAATGCAATGGTAAAACAGTGAGCTTCTAGTGGAATTCTTTTCTTTCCTCTCTTTTGTGTGTACGTGACAGAGAAAAAGGGGGGGGGGGGGTTTCTCCTTGGAAAAAATATGATGTTTTTAATGCTGTTTATAATTATATGGAGCAGTCAAAATGCTTTAAACTGAATCCGTGTGCCCACCAAATTTTACTCTTTTATTAATTGCTCCTTTAACAATTTATGTCATTGTTTACCATGTTTTTTTTATACTTTCACGGTTTCACCTGCTTAACCAATCATCAATTTGGCAGTCAGTGGATTTTTAGTAAAATCCGGCCCCTTTCCTAGTACTTTTACTTCTCACAGCATTAAGTAAATGGAAAATTCTGTTTCTCATATGTACGTCATTGCAGCTGACAAAATCTTGTTAATCTGCTGATCAAGTCTTGTAATTAAATATGAACATTTACTTGTAATTCTTATCATAGACAAAGTTTGTTCTTTTTGGAATGGGAGCCATCTATTGTGCCAGAAAATTTTCATTTGTTAATATAATTTGCTGGAAACCTAAGCAAGCAGGGGAACAACTGGCTCCTGGTGCAGCCTTAATTACCACACCCCTTAATTACAACATGTATTACCCGTGGATCCTGGAAGCAGGACTCCACCATAATTATATTAGAATCTGTATCTAAGTGTGCTTCTCCTTGCTGCTAGAAGTCTTCTGTCTTCGCGTGGAACCACTATCCTATTTATTTCCAGGTTCCAGTGGCCATGCATTTATCAGATTGTAATGGGATTTCTTCCATTATATATCTCTTGTGCTACTTGGTGAAATTTCTTTTAAGTAACTAGCAGTATTTTACATTTAACTATTCTTGCTAAAGCTGGATGCATTCTTTCTATACGTTTATTTCCTTCCTCCATCAGAGCATTATGCTATTCACGTTAGTATGCAATGATTGAATGTGAAACATAGTACTTCTGATATCAAATAATTATCCTGGATTTTTTTCCCTGGTAGATGAGGTGCCATTTTATGCTGCTGCGGATGAGAGGATTGTTGAACTGCAGGGAGAAGCCTTTAAGGTCCTTAAGGCTCTGGAAGCAGTAGTTGGCCACCTGAGGAAGTTCTTGGTTGATCATAGTGTTCTTCCCCTTTTTGAGAAAAAAACTGTAAGCTTAATATCTGCCTAATCTCAATTTAGGAAGGAAAAATATATTTAGGTTTAAATTTTCATGGCTACTCTATTCTCTGCGCTGAACTGTCATCAAAGATATTGAAAAGTTCATAGTTCTCTGATTTTTACTTTATCATTGCATTGATATAAGTGGTTCCTCTGTTTTTCTTAAAGTACAATTCAACAATCTCACAAGACCGCCAAGCAGATACCTGGGCTGACAAGTCATCCATGCATACTGCTTCACAAACTAGCATTAGTGCTGATATTCCTCTGTCAGCAAAAAGGGATACTCTTTTCGCTGACCGTGAAAGTCATTTGGACACACAACTCGCCTCGTCTGCAGTGTCACTCTATGGGCAGGATTCTTCACTTTCTGGTGTTCGTTCTTCAGCACTTAGTCGTGCCGGTGCTCCCATTGTTACTACGGTTAGTTATTTTAATAGCTCAAATGCTTTATTTAAGTACTACTTCATGTGAAAACTTCTTCCAAAATAATAGCAATATCCTTAGTTGCTTCTTGCTTGTGTTTTATCAAATTATCTGTTGGGTTTTATGGAGATTTCGTTCTTCTAAAACATTTTACTTCATGTGGCCAAAATTTAATTTTCAAAATGAATTAAATCTGTGACTTATTCTACTTTCTACATGCACCCTTAAACCGATAAATTACATGATGACCTGACTGTAGGTCATGACCTGACTTATTCTACATGGCACCCTTACACTCATTTTTTTTTTTGGATAGAAGCACCCTTACACTCGTATCATTCATCTTTTTCTATATTACGTTTATTTATCATTTGGTAGGTCATGATAACTCCTCATTGCCTTTTTTATCTTTTCCAATTATCAGGTGATACAAACAATGCAAATACCACTATCCTATGCTGAGGACATCATTGGGATTCAAGGGACTAATATTGCTTACATTCGCCGTACTAGTGGAGCCATATTGACTGTGCAGGAGAGCAGGGTACCTGATGAAATTATTGTGGAAATCAAAGGTACCTCAACACAGGTTCAATTGGCGCAACAATTGATTCAGGTAGGAGACATAGGGTGAACCTTCTCCTGCAATTATAGTTTTATTTTTCTGATTATGTTATGATAATGAGATATGCATAAGCTTAAGCACATAGCTGCATTCTTGGACACGGTGATGGGTAATTTTCTTTCTTAGCAAGTGTATGTGCATATGGACCTTTCTAGCTGCTTATTTTTGTAGCTATTAGTGCTTCACTTGCTGGAATGCTTTTGAGTTTAGATACGTTTTCTATTAGTTGATATCCTCATCCACATCTTCATGACTAAAATGTTTTTATTTATTCAACATCATAGCATGAGATGGGAACTGAAAGAAAAGAAGTAGAAAAGAAATGGAAAGTGATGAAAAAATTGCGTGAAATGAAGTTTTCATTCTAGGATAGTAGGAAATGGATGAACCGTTGATGGTCATATCTGTCTACCTTAGTTGTGCAGTTTTATAGGAGTGGGAATTATATGAAAGAAAAGGTGCCTTTTGAGTTTCGTAAATACTAATATAAACTAAGCGAAACATTAGACGGTATTATCTTGGTAAAGTCTAATTTTATGTCCATTTTGGGATTATTCATGCTTTGCCGATGGGATTACAACAACTTTTCAAAGATAATATCTAGTCATTGGACTAAAGAAATGGTCTCTAAATTTTATCAATAAAATTATAAACTTTTGTGGAACAATTTTAAGCGAGCAATATTCTAACTGGTCTAACCCAATGACTACTTTATAAGGATGTGAATTACTTTTATTTTCCCTTACTGGTCCTGATTAGGCTTATCCTTTGGGAATTCTTCATGATCTGATCGAGGGGGTAGAGCTATTTTTCAAAAATAACATCTCAATGGAGTTTTTGCCTTATTTAAGTTGACTGAATTCATTTATAAGGTGAAGTGGGTATATTTACTTTCGTGTCTATCAAGCATAATTTGTGTATATTTCTGTCTCCCTCCTAAGCATGACACTTACACCAATGTTCATTGGATAGAGGTTTGACAGTTTTACCATCATGATACTCCTTGTTCTTTCACTCATAATACGCACCGAGACATATATATATTACTGAATTATCTGTTTCCATACTGCCGTTTAATACTATCTGGGTATTAAAAGATGTCGGAAAGTTGGCTGCTTTTTCTGATAGAAATTCGTCCCATATTACAGGAAGTTATAAGCAATCACAAAGAACCAGTCTCTAGCAGTTACGGGAGATTAGATGGAGGTCTGAGGTCGTCATACTCTCAGCTTGGGGGTAGTACATCATATTCCTCATCTTCTTTGCCCTCACAACCCTACACAGGGTATGGATCTTCTGGTTTAGGAGGCTATAGTACTTTCAGACTTTGAACTTGTCTCCCTAAGGTTCATAGGTGCTCCATTTGGGCTAATTGGGGTAAATCTATGCATAACTGTAGTATGAAGCCACCAAAAGAAGAAAAGAAAACTAATGCTTTTAGGATATATCTGAAACCAGCTTGTACCGAGGAAATTTTCTAGGTGGCCATTTCAAGTTGAGAAGTGTTATAGATAATGTAATGAAATAATAGCCATTTTCATGTTTGTTTGTTTGCTTGTGTATACATGCGTTGATTTAGAAGCTTTATGGTGGCATCCTTACTGATAATAGGGAGATAACAAATTTTTTTTATGATTTAGTTTCTTAGGTTTGGCATTCCAAATATGGATGATACCTTGCCTGTGTCTGTGTGTATTTTGGTCCATACTTGTGCTAAACATGGAGCTTTAAACCTATGAAATAGTTTGCTTCTTAATTTAAAGAAAATTTTGTTGTATACTACTTCAGTTTTTAACCAAGTTAATAACTTAGGCCACAATTTGGAATTGTACATGGTTTCCTTCTTGAAGTTTTAGTCAATCATGTTAGATTAAGGAGTTTTTTCTCTCTTTGATTTCTTAGATGTCTTTGTGCAATCAAGATGACTATTTTTTTTGTAATTCCATTTTTTTATTGTGTATATAGTTTCTTAAAGGACTTAGGTAAAATTTCTTATTTTTTTGCTATAAGATTCTTCAATACAAAGAAGATACATTGACAAAAATTATGTATGACCAACCGCACCACATTTTTTATAATCAATTATGAAAGAGGGAGAAAGTATAAATAAAGTCTATGATTAGAAAACTCAATAACATAGATACAAGGAACTCTTTTTTTAATGGGATTTAATTAAAACCCAATTTTTTTAACAATCAAATTATTAATTTATTCTATAATATATTTTTTCCTCTTGATTTCTTAGATGTCTTTGTGCATTTAAGAATTAAGATGGCCAAAATTTCATTTTAGCCATTATTTACATGTGCACAGTAGCTTGTTAATGTTACCTTAAAGATATACAATAATAATCAAAGCCCTTTTTTTTTTATTAGGTAGGTGGATGGGTTATATGGCTTTAGAAACTCCAACGTGTTCTCTTTACAATAACATATATAAAAGTAATAAATAAGCTACTCAACATTTATTAAAATATATATTATTTCTTTTATATACATGATAAATAAGATTGTCAACTTCCACTTACAAAGAATGAGTCATTAATCTAATAAAAGAATTGTTATTTTTCCACCGTTATTATTTTAACATTAAAAAATTTTTCAAAATTATTTGTGAAAATGCTATTTATCAAGAATTTGTTCAAGTTTTGTGTATGAAAAAATTTCTGTTGGAAGAGCTCTACCTTTGTTATGAGACATCAATTAACTCTCCCAAAAAAAATTTCAGTGATGTATGAGATTTTAAAATTTCAATTATCTTAAAATTTGTGCCTTTGGTATGCATTAAATAGTGAAGACTTCACTCCAATAGTTTCTTCTAAAATTATAAAATTTAAGCTGGAAGAGAAATATTTAGTTTCAAATTTCTTACATTTAAAATTCACCTGTAATTCCGTAAATAGCCAAATAATAATAATAATAAAATCCAAATTGCAAATGGTACACATATAAAAAGGAAGTGACTTTCATGAACTCGTGAAGCCACCCCCTTGTGTTAGGAATCAGTGTCTTCGTTATCTCAAAGTGCCTTCACTTGAAGAAATTGAAGGCCACACGTTCATTTCACATACCTTACCATCACTTCTTCATCAAGAAGAATAAGAAGAAGGAGAAGAAGAAGAAATGCCGACGTTGAACCTATTTACGAACGTGCCGGTGGATGCCGTGGTCGCCTCTGACATTCTCAGAGACGCCACTAAAGCTGTTGCCAAAATCATCGGCAAACCTGAATCTGTTAGTCACACTGCTTTTCTTTCTTCAATTCTCGTTTTCTTCCGTTTTCTTCTTCTTGATTTTTGTTATTCGAGTCGTTCGGAACTTGCACGGCAACGAGTGTCCTAAATCGCGCCTATAAACTGTTTGATATAATGCGCCAACTAGTTGACATTTGAATTTTGAGTAGTTTATTTTAGCATTTCCATCGGAAGGATCGAGATTGTTGGAGAATAGCCGAATGTGGCTGCGTTGAGTTCTTATGGAAGTTCGAAGGTTGTGGAAGTGAATGTGGAGAGAAAGATGTGCTTGTCTGTGACTGTGAACACTAGACCACAGCTTATTAGGCTTATGATTTTTTTTTCCTCTGGTTTTGTGCTTTATAGATTAATTTGGATTTGTAATGGAAATTCTAATGGTAGGCTCCCTTACACCAGATATTGAAATAGGAGAAAGTTATAAATTCCGTTTAACTGAGAAAAATCAATTTCTTGTGTTCCTGTGCCAATCCTAGTTTAAGCATACTTGCTTATATTTACTGAACTAAACCTATCCAGAGCTAGGTTTTGCAACCTCATCTATATAAATTATGATTGGTGTGCTTAATAAGTTGTAGCCAAATTCTGATATCCTACTGAAATTTGCTTGGAAGTTCACAAATCACAACTGTTGTTTTATAATTATATCCAACTTGAAGTGGTATAGAGAAGTTGCTGATGTTTCTCTGGCAGTATTGCTCAAGTGCAAGGTTTACCGTAAAATATTCATCTGAATGATAAGATGCTTGATAGTCTTTGTCCAAACATAATAAATTTGGCATGCAATTGATAAGAAAAGCATGAGATTTTTCGTAAATGAACAAAGAAGCCAAGATAGAATGATTTGAGAACTCATTCTATTATTACACTCTTAAACACCCACTCTCTCTCTATGGATTTGGAATCTCCTTGGTACTCTTCATTCTTCAGATTCCAGTTTTTGTCGTTTGTCATTCCAAACAGCATTACTGTGCAAAATTTGACATACATTTGTTTCTTTTGTTTTTCCAGTATGTGATGATTTTGTTGAATGGGCAAGTGCCTATAGCGTTTGGTGGTACAGAAGAGCCAGCTGCCTATGGAGAACTGATCTCCATTGGAGGCCTGGGTCCAAGTGTTAATGGAAATTTGAGTTCAACCATTGCAGAAATTCTTGAAACTAAGCTATCAATTGATAGCTCTCGTTTTTATATCAAGTTTTATGATGTTCAGGTATTTTTTTGCCTTGTCCTTTGAATGTGATAGGCTGATAGCTTGTTTGGGTTTCTCTGTGTCTGCTTCCCATGTTTGCTGCATGCTGGGGAGAAAGGTGTTGTGTCTAGCTTAAGAAGACATAATTATCATTTATCCACGCCTTTATTCGTAATTACTAAATGTATGTTTAGATTGGGTATTAAGGAGAAAAATGGGAGGGAAGAGGAGGAAAGTAAAACATCCTTCCCTTGTTTGGGAAGTTAGATTAATTTTTAATCTTCCATTATCTATATCCTTTACAATTTTAAAATATTCCAATTAGGATATTTTGGAGGATATTCAAACAAAGGTGAGAGGAAAAGGAGATTAACATCCCCTCCCCTTACTTTCTTTTCCTTCCCTTCCAATCTCTCCCCCTTCCTCTCCCTCCTAATTGCCAAACATACCCTAACTAAATCTCATATTTCCTGAATGATCTAATTGCAAATTCATAAGTCCCAAATAATAATTGAATCATGAAATAATAAATAATAATCCTATTTTCTTATCCTGCATCACTGTTCTCACCAGTCATCACTTTGCAGCTTGTTTAATATATTCATATTTGGTGTGTTCTGAAATTTATTTTCATGCATCTCATCTAAATATTTATATGAGATTAATACTGCTGTACTAGATTTAATGAATTGAGTCATTGACTTATTCCTGTCAGAGATGTCGTTTAGCACCAGCTCATCTACAAAAAGAAAAGAGAGAGAGTATTCTAACTTTATCTGCATTTCATATTATTTATGTGACCCTTTAATTTCCTCTCTTGCAGCCTGCATACAGTTTTTCTTTCCTCTTCAATTAAATATTTGTTGAAAACTTGAAACATGAACACATTAGTTATTATATATGATGCGTTTATGAGTAATACTAATCTTTATAGTGAAAATTTCACTGCTTTTTGTTATCTGTTTATTGCTTACTTTTATTAGTGCTAGATCTTATTATATTTATTTTCTGGTGCAGCGATCGTTCTTTGGGTTCAATGGCTCAACCTTTTGATCTGGCTTTCTTTCTCATCGTGAAAGAGTTTTAATAGGTACAAAATCTGGTCGTCTCATCTTTCTGTAGATTATGCAAATTTGTATGCTTGATTGTAGTGGAAGAAACATACACATGATTGTCATTTTGTGAAATGCTGTCTTCCTTTGTCTTTCATCTTGATCTTCCTGAAGCCCATGTCAGTAGTTTATTGCTGTTGCTGCCATTTTGACATGAATACAACAAAGACATCTTCCACTAGGTGAGGTCGGCTATATGGATCTAGCAACGTCAACGTGTTTTGTCATTATTCATTTCTATGCTTAGGTTAATAATAGCTAAATCCATCATAATAGTTTCTTCTATTGTTTTTTTTATCTTCTCCTACCTCTAGTTATTGGGCTATCTTCCATCTGGCCAACTCTACGTACAGAAGTCTCTAACGGCCTTCTTTGTACATGACCAAACCACCTAAGGCGTGTTTCAACTAATTTTTCTACAATAGGTGCTACCCCAACTTTTTCTCTAATGCAATAAGTCTTAATCCTACCCATTCTAGTATGACAACCACCCAACCAACGCAACATTCTCATTTCTACCACGTCAAATTTATGCTCATGCTAGCTCTCTTTCGCCAGCATTCAATACAATACAATAAAACATATCTTATAGCTGTGCGGTAAAAGTTCCCCTTAAGCTTAAGTGGTATTTTTCTATCACAAATTACACTTGAAGCCAGCCTCGATTTTATCCATCATGCTTGCATCCTATGGTTTAAGTCCTCCTTTTTTTTCTCCATTATTTTGTATTATGGTACCCAAATATTTAAAACTTGTGACTTCTTGTATTTTAATGATCTCCAAGTTTCCCATTTTGACATGAATATTCAATAGAATTTCTAAGCCATATATAGGTATATATAGGATATTGGTACA
Organism: Senna tora; assembly: GCA_014851425.1. NCBI lineage: Eukaryota > Viridiplantae > Streptophyta > Magnoliopsida > Fabales > Fabaceae > Senna > Senna tora. The sequence goes on from CM026271.1 coordinate 9,272,804, forward strand.
AATTCTGGAAATAGCCTATCTAAGGTTGCGTGCATTTAACTCTTCTCATACCTCACTTAATAGGAGCCTCGTACACTGAGTCACCTTTTTTAATATAGGCATCAAGTAAAGCTTTGTAGCCTACAAAGTAACTCGATGACCTTTCATGGGTGGATGAGAAGCATGGAAATTTCTTATGATCTCCAAAAACAGAAAAGAAACGAACATAAGATGATACAAGGCTTGAGACATTATCTTCAACCAATATTAAACTATTCTATTAGAGTGTCAATGACGGCCTCGCAACTAGGTGGTGAGGGAAATATTTTAAACTTTTAAGTTATAACTTATAATAGTAATTGATATAATATTAGAAGTTTAGTCTGTCATATTTTCCTATGTGTTAATTTAAATTAAGGATGAAAGATAACCTATTATTAACCTCTCCTCTTCTTTCCTTCCTCTCCCTTTCAATCTTTTCCCCTCTCTCCCACTTAATTGTCAAATACCCTAAATTAAAATCAAGTTTCAATATAAAATCTGTTGAACTTTTGGCTGTATTTACCTCCATTTTAATGAATTTTTATAGTAAAGAAGCGTCTTAAGATTTTTTTTTTTGGGTAGAGGAGCCTTTTAAGATATTAAATCAACATTGTAATTCAAATAAAACTTCTATTGAAAATAAACTAAAATTGTAACTCTTGCCAGTAGTGTTTTAAGAACCGGATCAAACGGACCGTTTGAACCGGTAATCGCTCAAGTGTTCTGTCCGGTTCTATACAAAAACCCAATTTCTGGTCGGATCGGCTAGAATCGGTCAAAACTGGATTATCCAGTAAAAGATCGAAAATTAGACTTGTTTTGAGTGTTGACCCGAATAAAAAAAAATAACTTTTTTTTAAATGATTAGACCTTACATTTTGAGCTACTTTTGAGTACATGCAAAGTATCTTATAATTTTGAATCTTATATGATTATAAAACAATTAATATGGAGGGTAAATAATACAAATGTTTTAATTATTTTTATTTTGAACCGGTCAGCCTGTGACTTAAAAAGTTTTCCAAATTAATAACCGATATGATTTTTAAAACTTTACTTGCGAGTTTATTTTTTCTAGAGCACAACACTACTCGACCAGCCATCTCTAGAAACTTGTATAATCTTTGTATGTTTACTAACCTATATATATGTACATTTAAGCTATATTTAGACGCAGTATCATATATCAAGTTACTCTCAAAATTGTGTGTGTATATAATATTATTATTAATTAAAAGTTAGATTTGTTTCAATTTTTTTCTTTTTAGTCAAATAATACTGTCCAATTTTTAAAGGAACAAATATTAAACTTGAAAGTATCAAAATCAAAATGATACACAGTAGTAAGACTTTTTTTTTTGTCAAAAGATTAAGTAATAATGTAATACTGTCAAAAGTTGCTTTTACTTTCCCTTGATCTATCTGACATTAATGGGCTTTTTTAAATATTTGGGCTCAGTTCTGACATTATCCGCCATGTGCATATTATTATGTTTTGTTATAACTTAAATAGTTAAATGTAAAGTACCTCACTGTTCTTACTTAAACAATAGTTGAACAAAAACTACAGCGCTTTATGTCACAGAAAACAACCTAAAGGAAAAACTTTATTTTACCTATATAAAAAAGAAAGTAAAGTATGAAATGGATGGTCCAGTATATATGAAATGCGACTTTATTATTCCAGCAAAGACCAAGCTTACAACTTCTGAAATATATATATGCTTTCATACACAAGGAAGAAAGAAAGAAGAAGAAGAAGAAAACTTGACTTCACAAACTCATCCTAGAAGGTTAAACTTTGAGCATGTTTGGCAATTAGGAAGGGGAGGGAGGGAGGACAGGCAAGATTAATCTCCTCTTTGTTTCCTTCTCATTTGGATACCTCAAATGATGGTATTTATAAATTGTAAAGGATAAAGATAATTGAGGATTAATTTTAATTCTCTATTATCTCTCCCTTGACTTTTTAACTTCTCAAATAAATGAGAGATGCTTTACTTCTCTCTCCTTCCCTCTCCTTCCTCTCTTTAATAACCTATCCAAACATGTCTTAAAAGACTCTACAGTAACAAAAAACATTGAGAGAGAGAAACAAGCAAGAAAGAGGAGAGAAAGCATGGTAATATATCAGATGCTCATAGGACTTGAAGGATCATTAAGAGCTGCAATGGCTGTTTGGATTTTTATCTGTACAATATCTTTCTCCTCTTCATCTGCCTGAAAAAATTTAAAAATCAAACAAGTTAAAATGAAGTAATTCTTGATATGGAAAACTTTGTTTGATTGAGTCAAGTACTCAAAGTAATACTAATTATGACAATTTTGAATGAATGAATTACTTATACTTCTTCTGCATTAGCAGCTGCATCTAACTAACCATGTTTATGACCTTTTATTTTCTTTCAACTTCAAAACACTGTTTGTATTTCGGCTGCACCGTATAATTAATGAATTGCTAATTCATGTGAATGTGACTACTAGTACTATATTACTATAGCCACATCCTCCAACCATAATAAAGAAGTTTGACTTTTTGACACCTCATTTGAATATAAATTTTTTCTGTGCAGAGAACACTCCCCAAGGGAAGGAAGCCAAGAGCAAAATGTTCCTAGATCTCAAATGGAATGCTTATTGTAAGTTATCAGATATTTAACGATTTGAAATTTCAGAGAAGTTAAAAAAAAATTTAATGTTAAAAAACTTCGTAAACCAATCACAATATAGACATTTTATTTATTATAATTGAAGATTTGGCTGAAGAATTATATATCATTAAAATAATTATTAAGTCTATTATTGTGTGACAAACATCACAAATATAAAAACTTTAAAATTCCTACATTTTTTATTTTCCAGAAAACAAAATTAAAAATAAAGGTTGGAACAAAATAGAAGTAATCAAGGAACTTCAACAAAACTTGATCAAATAAGTACTCTAGAAAACACGCAACCAATTATATTAATAATACTACAATTCAATTACTATATTAATTAATTGCCTCTAAACGCTTTCTTCTATTTTAATTAAATAAATGAGTTTGGTGATTTAATATGGTTTACAATTAAAAATTAAACCACGTTGTACATACTACAATATAATAACAGTTAACTGATAAGAAATGTCACCGGTTAATAATTTTGGCGTGACGTTGCAACAAAACCCTAAATTGGAAACTCACTAGTGACCATAAAATCTGAACTCTAAAAGGGTAAACGACAAAACTCTATGTTTGCTATACCAACTAAGAAAATAATCTGGAAATTATGATTTTCGGATATAATTATGTATTTGGTATATAAACTAAAAATAATAATTTTAAAATTTTTTTAATCACGTTTCTTATTTTGTTAAGGATTAAATTAAAGTAAAATTATTTAGGTGCTTGCTATAAAGTTTACCAATATAATTAAAACACGTAGCAAAAAATTTTTGTATAACCAAAATCAATCATGGTAGAGAGAGAAAATAAAAAATAATAAATTACATAACCAATTAGATAGGAAAGAGAATATAAATCATGTTTATGATTTGTGAACTTTATAGCAAGCACTTAACTTTACCTTAATTTTTTCATTTTTTAAATCATAACTAAATGGCTAATATTATTATAATCTTATGAGATAAGTTTATTTTTAACTACAAGATAAGAATTTTGTAAAATAATCTCAAAAAATAAAAGTTGAACCAAATAATTTTTTTTTAATATTTTTGAAAATTTTGTTCTCGGAAAATTTTGGTAGTGGAAAGTGTTAGTGGAATACTGGTCCGTCTACTATGCCAGGGAAGCAAACCGAATTCGGGTGCGAGCTAAGCGACAGATCGTTTTTCCAAATGAAAACGACAGGCAGTCTAAGCAGCGTTGAGTGTTCCGTGTGGGGACCACAGAGATGGTGTCCGTGTGAGAGGAGTTGAAAGATTGACTCTCTCATAAATGTTTGATTTGGAAATTAAAATGTGTTTTTTGTGTTTATCATTCTTCAAAACTTTACTCTACAACTTGTCATGTTTTAAATATATATTTAATATTTTTTAAACAAATTTAAACAGTTGAAAATAAGCTCTAAATATTTTTTCAAGAAATTACTCTAATTTTAATATTGATATTGACAATTGAGTAGGTTTAAAAAAACTATGAGGTAAAATGAGGTATTATTAAAAAGAAAAAAACTTATATATATATATATAGATATAGATTTCGCAATTTACAGAAGTCAAAAGTTTATGTTTATTTTTAAAATATAATAAAAAAAATTAGTTCTTTGCTATTTTATTTTAATTTTTCATTATCTTTATTTGTTAAGAGCAAGTTGAGAGATGTTGTTTGGGAGGTGAAATAATTAGGATTAATGATCAGAGAGGACAATTTTATCCTTTAAATCTCACAATTAAGACATTGAGTCATTTATTTCCCGCCGCTGTGACAAGTTACTGTGCATGTTAGACTCGCAGATATCAAATGCGAGTGAATAAAGAAGACTCGCAGTTATTACCTGCGATCCAAGTTAGACTCGCAGATATCAAATGCGAGTCAAATGTATGGACTCGTAAATGTGAAAAGCGAGTCATTTACATCAGCTCGCAGCTTACAAATACGAGTTAAATATGCACAGTAACTTATCACGACGGCGAGAAATATATGACTTAATGTCCTGATGTACAAATTTCCATTTCAAAATGTCACCCTCTAATCAAGTAGTCACATAATTAAGTTGGAATTACAGGAAGATGGGAAGAAGGAGGCAGCTAGCACATCTGCACATGACACGACATGAATCATAAGAGCCAAACTTCTCTCTTCTTTTTTTTTCGGGTCAAGGAAATTATAAGAAGGCAGCATTCCCAACGTGGAAAACGTTTGAGAATCCAAATATGGCCCCTGTGTGTTTTTTTTTTCTTTTCACAATTATTTTTATTTGGGACAATTCTTCTAGAGATAGCAAAAGTTCCATAATAAAGGTAGAATTTTCTCAACAAATTTTTTTTTATATACAAGTCTTCAACCGAAAACTTTGTTTAAGAGGAATGAAATATCTATCACTCTAATCAACTGTCCCAGTGTTTTTTTTGTGACTAAAAATGGTAGTAAGAGAAGACACTCCTAAGTACTACCAGGCAGGGCGCCAGTAGTATGTTGGAGAGACCAACAAAAGATCAATCCAAAGGATTACTGCACAGCCCTTAGGTGCCAGGGGATTTCCCTGGGAAGAAATGCCTACCAAAACAAGATTTTGGATGGCTTCAGGAGATTTCAACCCTCGCCCAGTGTTTTAATATACTTATTTAAATATGATCTTAATTTAATTATCTACACACTCCTTGCCTGTTTCTACCAAACTAAACGTGTTGCTGGGATTTTCCGGAAAATATGTAGATTTCCCCTCGTGTGTAAGATCATGCTTACTTGTGTTCTCTTCTACGAGTAGATGTTCAGTGGTACGGTAGTACTGAACTTCAGTACATCCCTTTAATCAGTTGGTCCCTAAACCATTCAAGGTGGGCCCTAATTAATGTAAGTGTTTATTAATATTAACAAATGGCACTGCATGATTAGAGGGATGCACTGAAGTTCAGTAATACGGTACCATTAAACTTTTATCCCTCTTCTACGTGGCCAAATCAGGTTGAGAATATATACTATATAGTTTAGCCAAATATGGTAAAAAGAACCTTTCTAGAATAAAAGTTCGAACAACCTCTATATATATTAAAAAAATATAGAAGTTGAAACTTGTTAAAGTGGCCTTGATGTCTAAGTGTTAAAAATAAGATAATGATTAAGAAAAGATTTTTATTATTTTTAATAATTTTATATTTAGAAAATTAAAAAAAAAAATTGATTAAAAATTTAATCAACTAATAAGTCATTAAGACATGGAGTATATCGGGCAAAGATTTGTATGGGCCATTATTGTCTAAAACCCCAATATAAGGACAAGATTACTCATCAGTCATCACCCTATTTGTACAATCTCAATTATAATTAAATCATATTAGATATATTATATTAATGTGTACATTATATAATTATTTATCACCCTCTTCTATAAATAAAAAAAGATATATTATATTAATTTTTAGTGGATATTAGTTGACTTGAAATGACTAATTAACCATCCTGACTTTTTGGAAAGATTAGAGAGGATTGGAACTTGTCATTTGATAGGGTATTAAAGGAAAGAAGATATTAGTGTGTCAGTTTTTATAACAAAAAAATATATATATATATATATATAATGTAAGATTCATATAAGCCTCAAAATGTATGTATGAAACCTATTTAAATAATGAATTTTAATTATATTTATTTCTTAAAAAATTATATTAAATTCACTTAATCAAAAGTTATAACTATATTATTTGCAATGCAACTTTGACTTATCTATAGGTTCTATATATTTCTAAATGGGGCACTCTTCTGCATTATAGCCTCATCAATCATCATATATAATAGTTGTCTGATCTTTAAAACAGCAAATATCCAACTCATGAATTTTTTTCCCCCCACTTTTTTAAAGTCCTCTATTAGCACGAGCGTGGGTCCTAAATTCTAGCTTTTCTTAAAAAAAAAATTATATTAAGAATTATGACACACGAGGGAGCAAGTATGATATATATTTGGAAACGTGTTGTCATTTTCTATTGTTATGATTAAATAAATAAATATATTCTCAAATCTTGTTTGAACTGAATTTTCCCTCTAGAGATGATCTCAAGTGTTAAAGATTATCATAACTCCAAAAATTTAAATTATCAAATAAAAATGTATGAATGTTTTGTATTAATTAATATTTAACATAGCCCTTTACAAAAATAATTTATTTTGTCATGAAACTTAGTTAAGAGAATCGAATACAACAAGAATCAAATTCTTAGCCACTTAATCAAATTATTTTATTACCTTGTTTAACTTGAATTGACTTTCATTTTCTGTATTTTCATATATAAATTAAATTTGCATCAACATTGATTTATTATTTACTGAAAAATAAAGAAGAGGAGAGAAAAAAATACCTCAATGAAGACAGTCTTCAAGAGGCTGCCTGAAAAGCAAGTGATGTTGGCTGTAATAATCCTTAGCTTCAAAGATTCAAAAACTTCACAAAGTTTGATCATTGTGTCTGTCCTCTTGCCACATGTCAAGCTCACCACTATTGTCTTTTCTCCCATGTATGTAACTCTTAGCTGCCACACATCACAGTATTAAACCCCACCTCAATTATTTATTAATCATTATCAAATTTATATATATTACTTGAGATTTTTGTCAAATTTTAAGGGCCATGCTATAGGGTCCTCCCTTCACTCTTTCTCTCTCTTTCTTTAATAAGGAGAGAGGAAAAATTTTTAAAATTATTTTTTTTAAAAAAATGCAGTGACCAATGGGGTTTGAGCCCAAAAAGTTTGAGCTCCCAAAGTCACTCCCAATTTATAAACACATGGTTATATTAAAAAATAATAATTATGTGGATGTATCTTACTTTTACGTAATGTTTTAGTTTTTCTTCTCTGTATAAAATATTGACTTGACAAGCTATGTCTCGTAGGGTACGTTTGATATAAATGTACGGATGTAAAGTACTGTAAAAAAAGTACTGTAGAGTAAAGTATTGTAAAATAAAAGAAAGTACTGTAGAGAAAAGTGAGGAGAGAGAGAGAAAAAAATTAGGAGAGAGAAAAAATATAATAAAAAATGTGTTTGGCATGTATAAAATATGATGTAAAATATTTTTGAAAATCGTAAAAAACTACGATTTTACTGTTTGGATTTTACACCAAACATACCCTCAAGCAATTTGGTAGGAGTAAAAATAGGAGTGTTAAAATAGGTCGGTTTGGTTATTTATTAGGTAAATTTGAGAAGTGATGTTTAAATATGTCCATTTTGACCTGCCGGTCACAATTTTTTTAATATATTATTTTTAAAAAAATTAATTATAAAATTATATATTTACTTAAAATTTAATATTTTTATTTTAAATAAATATTTAATTAATTTTAATTATTATTTAAATTATTTGTACACATTATTAAAATAAAATTATTATTTAACACATAAAATTACCTAAAACATATATATTTATACATATTTTAAACAAATATATATTAATTTTTTATTTTATTTTTTTTAATTTTTGCGGGCTAGGGGCCTATTTTTTAATATCTAAGCCCGCCTATTTAGCGGACAGACCAGGCTGACTCGCGGGCCCAAGCTTGTTTTGACACTACTAGATAGAGGTGAAAATATGAGTAAAAGTGAAAGTAAGTAATAAAAAATGTATTTGATATGTAAAGAAATGAAAATAGAATTAATGTAAGGGTAATGTTTTGTATGATAAGGGAGAAAAAAAATAAAATATTATTTTTATCTTTGCTTTTATTTTCCGTCACAAATTTTTTTAAAAATTTTTATCTAAAAGAATTGCTCTCCTCTCCAACTTTCCTCTTCCCACAAGGGAGTTTCTTTCCTTTTATAAGGAAAGGTCATTTTCTCTCCCTTTCATGTCACCTCACTATTTACCAAAGGTGCCTTATATATTAGATAACTATAAAATGTTTAATGTATAATAATAATAATTTTAAAATTAAAGTATCTACTGAGCAATGACCAAATTTCCTTAACACGGGTCATCCTTTTAAAGATAATAATAATTTAAAAAAATAATAAAATAAAACAATACTCTTTTAGTTATAAAAGAATCATATAAGTACAAAAATGAGTATATATTTTTTTGGTCCTAAAAAATGAGTATATGAATGAATTGTTGTGATACACTTTATTATCTATATTACAATAGTTATGAAAAGAAATTAGAGAGAAGAAAATGTTTTTAAAAAAAATCAAATTTTTTGTTAAAAAAAAGGTTACAACAATAATCAAATTACTTATTATTCTTATTTTAACTATTAAAAAATGGCATGCACTTTTTATTATTTTTTTACAGAAAGACAATCTTATTCAAAAGATTATCAAAAAATAATTTGAATTTTACTTTGTCATATCGTTAGACCAATCAATTTTATTAGAGCCGATCCCCATTCATTAATGACGTAAATTTTCGTGTCTATAAAACTTATAACATCTGTTTTTTAAGGTAAATATATGCAAACTAAAAAAATCATTGGTTTACATAGAAAGTGAAAAAATTAAGATAAAAAAAATTAAATTATCCTTATTAAATTATTCCAACTTATCATTTCTTCATTAATTTTATATTGAAAATAAGTAGAAATAAAATTATAAAAAAATAATTAATATTTTATTATTATTTTAAAAAATAAAATCCTCCAATAAAATAAATATTGTGAATAAAAGAAATAGTATATTATAAGAAAAAAACTAAGGTAAAATTTATTAGGTGATTGCTATAAAGTTTACCAATAACTTGATAGTAAACACTTAATGAATTTTATCTTAATCTATATTATAAGCTATATATATTTTTAAAAAAAAAAGACAAAAAGAATTCCTCAAAAAAAAAAAACAAAAAGAAAGAAATTGCTTGCCATTTTTATTGAATATCTTTAATCTAAACAGTGTAATTGGGGCCAATTGATTTGATTTTGATAATCTCAATCATTCAAGAGAGAGAGAGAGAGAGTAGTGATTACCTCATGAACTTGAATTGGGGAATTTCTCGAGGTCACAGAATCAAATAACTGCCGCTGCTCTGTTTTCTTCTTCTTGGATCTGAGAAGCAGAGGCAGATCCTCCTGTTCATACACATCATACCTTCCATTGTTACTATTACTATTCTTCTTCCCAGATTCAAGCTCCATTATCTCTGCCTCAACGCTCTTCTCTTCCTCGTGCAAGCTCTGTATATACTCTATCGCGTCCTTTATTATCGATGCCTTATCCATCTGTTTTTTCATAATTTCCCGATCAATCAATCAAATCAAACACATGTATCCATAATCAACTTCCTAAACTAATCATTTCTTAGCAAATTTTGTATACATTAACATTAATTAATCCGTCTAATTGATCAGCGAAACCCTAATAATGGAAATTGATGAGTTAGTGGTTAATAGCGGTTAGTTTACCTTGCTAATGTTGGGGACCACGGCTCGGAGTGCGAAGAGCCGTTCGTTGAGCTTCTTCCGGCGATTTCTCTCGGAGACAATGTTCTTGGAGGCGGCGGAGGAGGCGGCGCCGTCGGGAGAGCTGGAATCGTAGTAGCCGGAGATGGCCTCGTCCAATCCCCAACTGAACCGAAATTTCCGAGATGAGTTCGAAGAAAAATTTTGTGATTAATTAATTAGGATTGGAATTAGAAATCGAAGAAGATGCGGAGGTACGTACCTATCGAGCTCTTCTGTTTGGAGGAACATGTTAGTTTCCCAGTAGATGTTATCCATGGAGGTTGAAGTTCAATGATCCAGAGAGAGAGAGATCGAGACAGAGAGAGAGAGAGAGAGATCGAGAGAGAGAGAGTGTGTGAGAGTGAGAGAAAATTGGGTTGAAGGAGAGAGAGGGAAGAGAGGTGGGGGGATTCATTTATAGAGTGGGAAGCTGGGGATGCATAATATATTTGATTTCGGCACGTGCTAGGAGGAGAATGATGTTCATGTGAACAGGGGGTGGGTGTAAAATATGAATAGTTTTGTCGCATAATGGATATTATTAGAGATTTTAAAGTGGGCCAATCCGGTCCACACGGGTTGACCCACTACGGGTTGGACCCGTGAGTCAACTCAGATTTGTCATGTTAAACGGGTTGGGAATCCCAACCCCACCCACCAAGGTGGTGGGTCGGGCCAACCCACCTAACCCACCTATTTTTTTAAAAAAAAAAATTTTTAATTTTTTTTAAATTTTAACTTTTTTTAAAAAGAAATCTATATTTCTTTTATACATTTTTTCATGAACTAAGAAATTTAATGTGATAAAATAAAAGAAAAGATTTATCATTCATCATGTTACTCACAAATAGTTAAAAATAAAACAATGAAAGTATGAAACATAGTCAAAATATCACAACATTACTCATTTCTTGTCCTCTTGGCTCTTGCAAATATGGTGAAAAATGAAAATATCACAAAAAGAAAGAAACATGATTATGAATTATGTTTTTTTTAAATTTTTTTAAGTTAGGTGGGTCGGGTTCCTCCAACCCGTTAATAAACGGGTTGAGATTTTGCAACCCAACCCACCAAATTGGTGGGTTAAACGAGCCAACCCACCGGGTTGGACCCGTTTTGATAGCTCTAGATATTATGTTGTTGAGCATAGAATTTATTATGTGTTACTTTTTTTTTCTTTTTCTTTTTGGCTAAAATGCAAATAGACCCCATGAGTTTTGAGTCAGTGACACATAGACCCTTTGAATTTTAAAAAGTTGCACGTAGACCCCATGAGTTTTTACTTTGGGGGAGAGACACCCTTTCTGTTAGGGTTCTGTGAAAACCAGGCGTTAAGTGCCACGTCAGCAAGCATGTGTCAATGTGTGAGGGGGTGTCTCTGCTCCAAAGTGAAAACTCAGGAGGTGTATGTACCCCTAAAGTGAAAACTTAGGGGGTGTATGTGCCCCTAAAGTGAAAACTCAGGGGGTGTATGTGCCCTCACACATGTTTGCTGATGTGGCACTTAACGCTTAATTTTCACGGAACCCTAACAGAAGGGGTGTCTCTGCCCCAAAGTGAAAACTCAGGGGGTCTATGTGCAACATTTTAAAACTCAGGGGGTGTATATGCCCCTGACTCAAAACTCATGGGGTGTATGTGTATTTTAGCCTTATTTTTTATGTTGAATACATGATAAAGAATTTTTATTTTTTTTTATTTATTGTATTTTGAGTTTGATTTTTAGAATGATGAAAATGAAGCGTCATCTATTAGAAGAGTTGTACCCAATGATAGACCCCATAATCCTATAGTACGTGAGAGGGCCAAAACTCTATTTTGATTCTTTACGCTTCATCCAAGTTTTGTTTTGATCCATTATGTTTTAAAAGTTTAAAATTAATCTTCTATGTTTCTAAGTTGGTCCAAAATAGTCATTTTGCCTCGCACTATTACCCTGTTCCGTTAATTGCTGACCTGGAATGCTGATGTGGACCCAAACTCTCATTAGTATTCCAAGTCCAGGTCAGTATTTAACAGAAGATGCTAACAATCTGTGAAAAAAATGATCATTTTGAACCAACTTGAAAACATAGAGGGTTGATTTTAAACTTCTAAAACATAGAGGACCAAAATAAAACTTAAATAAAATATAGATGACCAAAATAGTATTTTGTACATGAGAGATTAATCATAGACCAAAAATATGGGTTTGAACTTTGAAGGTGAAAATAAACATTTAAAGCAAGTTTATTTAAAAAAATAAAAAATAAAAATATATTTAGTAATTTGTTTTAAAAGAAGTTGTCTTTCTTTTCTTTTCTTTTTTGTTAATATCTTTTTTGCCGCATATGAGAATTGTACAGCTATCTTTATATTTGGAGATGCAGCTGTTAGTAATAAAAGAGATAGGAAAAAAATTGGTTACGATTCTGTCTGGGTTGGGAGCCATATTTTTTTTTGTTATTCTTATTTCATTTTTATCTTAGATGGCGTTAAGTCTTAAAGAAAGATGTTTTGATATAAAAGAAAGGCCAAATTATTCGTGTGGTTCTTAACGTGTACGAAGTTTAATATTGGTCTTCAACGTTTTAAATAATTATTTTAGATCCTTAACATTTTTTTTATTAAAATTGATCCTCTAGTATAACATCTGTCTGGTTTTGCCATTAAACGCTGACGTGGAAAGCTTACGTGGCACACCCTCTCTCCTACGTGTAATATTTAAATAACATGACACCCTCTCTCATTCAAACTCAACAAAATGATGCCGTTTTGATTCATTTAAATGTTCTGTTTTGGTCATTTAAATGAATCAAAATTGCGTCGTTTTGCTGAGTTTGAGTGAAAGAGGATGTCATGTCATTTAAATATTACACGTAGGAGAGAGGATGTACCACATAAACCTTCCATGTCAGCATTTAATGGCAAAATCAGACGGATGTTACGCTAGAGGACCAATTTTGACCCAAACAAAAAATGTTGAGGACCTAAAATAACTTTTTAAAACGCTGAGGATCAATATTAAACTTCGTGTAAACGTTAAAGACCAAAAGAGTAATTTAGCCTAAAAAAAAAGTAAAGGTGGAAATAAGTAAGAGGCAAATGGTATATAATTTTATGCTTTTAACAAATATATATTTGGTACGCAGGAAAAATAAAATAGATTATATGAAAGATAAAATTAAAAATATCACCTCACTTTTTTTCCTTGCACTTTTGAAAATGACATTTTAAAAGTATCACTTTTGATAATTTGTCAATGACAAAATAAACATTTCTTCTCTATTTAATTTCCCTGCACCTCACATTCCTTCTCTCGTAAGCAACAAAAATTTCCTATCTCTATCATCTCCTTCCAACGAAACACAATACTAAAAGTAACTATTATATGTACATAAAAATTTATCCCTTAACCTATAATGTGGGGCGTGAATGCGTATAAATGGCTAATCTATCTTTGACAAAATGTCAACAATTTGATCTCTAGTCTTGAGGTATAAAAATATGGACTTTTCTTTGGTACAAATTGTTTAGAGTGTAAATTCATACAAATACTTGAATAATGTATTTGTATTGATCCAGTTGTAAAAATATAATTTTTTAAAAAAATATTTTTACAACTGAACCAATACAAATGCGCTATGCAGACATTTGCATGGATTTATATCCTAAACAGTTTGCACCCTAAAATAACTCAATTTTGAGTGTGTTATCTTATAATTTAAGTATCTACAAGTCAACAAATTGATTAATTGCTTGTTAATGGATATGTACAACAAAATTCTTAAAATTACATGAGTCAGATCCGGATAACTCTCAATTTATAAAAAAGCTAAAACTATTCTGAGTTTTAAAAATTAAAATCCTCACTTAAATTTAAGTCTGATGCAACAAATTTCATTAAATAATTCCATATATTTAATTACCCTCCCTTGAGCTTTGAATATAAAAGTTAATGAGGGATTTTTTTTTGTACCGAATTGTGAATTTTGAGGAGTATTAAGTAAATTTCTATAATTAAAAATAATTATTATACTTAACTTGTAGTTATATTTTAGCTTTTGTTTTTATAACATTATTCACGTAGGGGTTGGAGCTTGATTTAGTTATTCAATGGGAGAACTTGATCACCGTTTTATATTTGCTTCAAAATTTAAATAATTAAATTTGACCAACCTGAGTTGGCACAAATTGTCAAGAAATTAAAAGAAGACTTTTCGCTTTACTTGTGAATTTTTCTTAAAATCATACAAAATTTTGCTTGGTTAGTAACTCTTTTAGAGAAATCTCCTAACATTTAATAGCTAGTTAAGGGCATGTTCTTTATGCAGAAATGAAAAAGGAAATGGGAATGCATTTGCTGTGTTTGGTAGTAAAAATTGGGAATACAAATAGAATGAAAATGCATTTAAATTACAATTTTGCCCCTTATATTAAAATAATAAAAAAAAAGAAAATTATGATTGTGTCAAATCAAAGAGTATAATAGACATTTTGTATTTTATTTTATTTTATGTGAAAGAAAGGAAAAAATAAAAGTGGGCCCACCCACTTTTTTCATTCTTTTCCCTTGGCCAAGGAAAGTAACGAACGGCCTGAAGTAATTGCAACCGAGTAAAACTAATTACAATTTTGTCACTTATATTAAAATAATAAAAAGAAAAGAAAGTTATGATTGTGTCAAATCAAATAGTATAATAGACATTTTGTATTTTATTTTATTTTATCTTTTTTTTATGTGAAAGAAAGGAAAAAGTAAAAGTGAGCCCCACCCATCTTTTCATCTTTTTGGTATAACATGGGTGTTCCCCACCTATCCATTTTGACGGTCTAGATGAAGACTAATCCTATTCAGGCCGGGAGCGAGAAAAGTTAAAGCCCTCCCAACAATGTCGACTCCAGGGCTTGAACTTAGGTCCCTCAACTTAGGGTGCAGTTCGCTTACCACTGCACCAAACATTTGTTGGTTACTTTTTTCATTCATTTCCCTTGGCCAAGGAAGGTAATGAAAGTTCCCTAAATAATTGCAACTGAGTAAAACTTATTACAATTTTGACACATACACTAGTCTTTTAAGTTAGGTCGCTGTTAGTCTTCCTAGCATACTATTATTATTTTACTCAATAATAATTTGGAGTACCTTTCGTTAATATCAATTTTCGTACCCAAACAAGAAAAAAAGCTCAAAGTTGTATATAGACTCATTTTATTTATTTAAAATGAATGAATTTGAGGGACTTAAGAAGAGTGGGACTAATGATACTCGTTTAGAATGTGAGAAGGATCGGACAGAGTCAATCATAGTGAAGAGAAGGGAATATGAATATGATGTTTGGTGCTTCCGAGAAAGATGTGATCTACGCCGTTCAACCACTTGCACCATAAGATACCGCGTTTCAAATCTTCAATCTTTCATATTCCTCTAATCTAATCTAGCTCACTCACACACTCTCACTCGACTCTTTTTTTTTTTTTTTTAATTCTAGAAATTAAATTTAGGTGAAAGAAATCGAGAATGATGCCTTAATTTAGGGTCAGGTCAAGACAGACTCTCGAATTTAGAAAGCACTTACAAAGAGTTCTTACGGACAATTAATTCGTCAAATAGTGGATCAACTTGCTTTTGTAAATCTACATGGAAGAATGCTCCCCTTGTGAGAGTGAACCTAGGTAACGTTTGGTAGCAGGTGAGTGTTTTAGTAGGAAGTGAAAGTGAAAGTAAAAGATTAAAATTATGTTTGGTATGCAGGGAAATGGAAGTGGAATATAAAAGTAATATTGTTTGGTATAGTGGAAAAAATATAGGGAAATAGAAGATAAAAGTATGAAATACTTTTTTTGTCCCTACTTTTTTAAAAGCTACAAATTTTTTAAGGGCATTTTAGTCTTTAAACCTCACCTCACATTCCCCTCTAATTCCCTCCACATTAGGGGGGGAAGCAAGGTTCCCTCTGCTGAAAGGAACCTTTACCTCACATTCTCTATGCTGAAAGCATACCAATCATGTAGTAGCGCTCACCTTCACCTCAGCTCCCCTGTAGTAGCATACCAAACGTGCTCTAATTGATTCCTCTTCCCTTTTCCTCACTTCGTATCAAACTACCGAGAAGCAATAATTAAACAATTAAACTACCTACATAGGAAAACATAACTCACCTTGACTCCCTCATCACCTGCCTGTTTGATCTTTGAAGTACTGTTTCAACTAATTCGAATTCGATCCCTGTCGTGCACCTACTTATAATAGAAGAGTCTTTTAACAGGACTAGATATATTCACAAAGTTTCAAATATGAGACCTTACATTTCTTTGTGAATCTAATTATTCCTAATTACCTTATGTTTCCACGTAATGTCTTTCATTATAATATATCAACTCAACAAAACTACTCTCAACAATCTCATTATAACAATTAATTAAACATGTATGCAGAATTGCAGACAATGATGATAAAAAGCAATACTTTATATATAGTTCATTGACTAACTTTGCAAAATTCATATAAATCTAATTGTTACTTACCTTTCAATTTTAAAAACGACCATATATATATATATATATAATAATTGTTCATAATAGAATTAATTAATATCTGTATATTTAAATAATCTCTGAAAATGTGGAAGATCAGTAGTTTATGATGAAATTATATACAAACGAAAAAAAAAAATAGGACTCTGTAAAATAATAACATAACTTATTAAAAAGCGACCATATATATGGTTGTTTAGTTAGTGTCGCAAGAAATACAACAACAAAAATATGATGGGAGGATGTAGCTAGGAGATTAAAGAAAGTACTTATGATGATAATTATTAAAAAGTTTAAAAGCAAAATATTTTTTTATTATTTAATTTATTATTTTAAAGATAAAAATTTTATTTTGGTTCTTAACGTTTAATATTTTTCTCAATTTAATCTTTTACATTTACAATTGGTAACAATTTTGTCCCTAACGTTTGTTCAGTTTCAATTTAGTCTCATACACTAATTTGTGATTGGTACTAATTTGGTTTCTCACATTTTCTTGTTTACTCTTCAATTTTGTCAAGTAATTTTAATATTTGAATAATAAAGGCACCAATTGGTATCAATTACAAACCTAAAATATTAAATTGAAACTAAGAAAATGTCAAAGACTAAATTGATACCAATCGCAAATGTGATGAACTAAATTAAGATTGAGCAAATGTTATGGATCAAATAATTGAAAAAGGTGCTAAACGTTAGGGACCGAAATAAAGTTTTGTCTTATTTTAATTTAAAATTAAACAAAATATATATATAATTTTTTATTATTTTAAAATATAATTATTATTATTTTATATTATACTAAATTTTTTTAAAATTTAAAAATATACATTACATGCATGTAAAATCTCTCATATATTTTTACGCTTTTCAACAAATTTTACATCATACTTTTTATATACTAAACACACTTTTTATCATATTTTTTTTTATATTCTCACTCTTTCTACTTTTAAATTATTTTTCATTTTTTATTTTTATATCGCTTTACTTTATATCATTTCTCTTCATATCAATCCGTACATACCAAACATGCCCTTTAGTTTAATTTCTAGAATACAATTTGGCAAAACAATGCATAAATTAGCCAGGCAAGAGATATCACATGACTAAAACATGGTTTCCATTTATAAACTCCATGCAACCAAGGATATCTTGTCTACTTCAGCTAGTAAACAATTGCATCATTTTTATTATTTGAAATTTGAAATATAATTAAATTGTACATCCATTATTTTAATTATTGTAAGAACATGACTAAAACTTTAAAAGCCAAAAGCTTAAGACCAAATTATTCTCTTAATTGGTATTTGAAAATGTATTAAAATTATACGTCCATTTTTATTTTGAAGATGCCACTTTTTTAATAAAAAAAATAGCCATAATATATAACACTAGCCTCTCTTGCAATAGAGTATATAAGCTATAATTCTAATCAATCTATTTTAACTAAAATTATTTTATATATGTTTATTGCATATATAATAAAGAAAGTATTAATTAATTAATTATTTTACTAATATATATAATTTGTTTAATTAAAAGTTTCTATATTTAAGTGAATTAATTAACATATATAATTTTAAACAAAATAAATAAATATTTTATAAGCAATGCGTTTTTTAAAAGTCATATTTTTATAAGAGAAAACAATTTTATCTCGAGGAGTATTCAGTTGTAATCATCTCTTAACTTTAATTTAAGATAGGTTCATGTATGTTTTCAAAAAAAGAAGCTAGGTTCATGTATATACATTCAAAATAAAAGAAAATCATATATAACTTGAACTCCTTGATATAAATTGCAGTAATTTTAAATTTTAGAATATAAAACACTAACATTGCCTCAATTGAAACTACATCAACCAAAATGAAAGGTTCAACATTGAAAAATGGAACCAATGCAATAAATTTTTATGCAATTTGTTTGAAATACTTCATTTCTAAAATAACAACAAATTTTTAATAAAGACTTACTAATAAGAACCCATCATAAATGAATTAATGACCAAATTGTTATAAATATTGACAAATAGCCTTATAAATAATTGTCAAGCTATTTGTCAATATTAATAACAATTTAGTTCCTAATCTATTAATAGCAGGTCATTATCAATATTAACAACAATTTAGTCTCTAATTTATTCATAATGAGTATTAGTGTTAGGTCTGCTTACGAGTTGGTTTGGTTCGGGTTGGGGTGGGGTGGGGTGGGCTGATAAAAAATAACATCAGGTTAAGTTGTTTCGAGTTCATGGAAAAATGAATCAACCAACTCAAACCAACCCAAATCATTCACTCAAAATATTAATAACAATTTGGTTTTTAATTCATTTATGGTAGGTCTTTATTAGTGTGAGTCCCTATTTAAAAAATTATTATTATTTTACAAATAAATCATTTTGAAGGAATTGTATAGGAATCGTATGAAAATGAAAACGAAATTCTCAAGATTGTAGCATTAAGTTAAAGTTAATTAAAGGCTAAAATATGCATCAAGACCCCTGAGTTTTTTGTCATGGGCACATACACTTCCTGAGTTTTAAAACTCTGCAGATAGACCCTTTAAACTTTCAATTTTGTTACCATTCTGTCCACATTCAGCCGTTATTACCACATAAGCACATTTTGTATGAATAATTTAATCATTTTATATTTTAGCGGCTCCAAATTGAATGACTAAAATTGCTAAAATAGCATTATAATGATTAAAATACTCTTACAATGTGATTAAATATCAACTAACGGTTAAAATACCATCACAAAATGTGCTTACGTGACAAATAACGACTACAATACCCTTACAAAATGAGCTTACGTAACAGATAATAGCTGAATGTGGACAAAAGTCTGACAGAAGGGTGCTAGGTGTTCCAAATTGAAAGTTCAGGAGGTTTGTCTGCAAGGTTTTAAAACTCAAGAGTTATATGTGTTCATGACTCAAAACTGAAGATGACTCAATGCATTTTAGCCTTAATTAAAAATATACTATCTTACCCAACTAAAAAGGAAAAAAAGTAGTATTCTTAGACCTTGGATCTGACATAAGGGTGCTAAGTGTTCTAAATTGAAAGTTCATGAGGTTTGTCTGCAAGGTTTTAAAACTCAAGAGATATATGTGTTCATGACTCAAAACTGAAGATGTCTCAATGCATTTTAGCCTTAATTAAAAATATACTATCTTACCCAACTAAAAAGGAAAAAAAATAGTATTCTTAGACCTTGGATCTGACAGAAGGGTGCTAGGTGTTCCAAATTGAAAGTTCATGAGGTTTGTCTGCAAAGTTTTAAAACTCAAGAGATATATGTGTTCATGACTCAAAACTGAAGATGTCTTAATGCATTTTAGCCTTAATTAAAAATATACTATCTTACCCAACTAAAAAAGAAAAAAAAAATAGTATTCTTAGACCTTGGATTGTAGTGGGAATTTGCAATAAATGTGTGGGGATAATTGGTAGTTAAATATCATTTTATGGGCTCACAGATGAAATTTAGTGAGAGTTGAAGCGCGTATTTAACGGCTTATATACATATATATTTATGAAGAAGAAGAAGAAGAGCATGTGAGTTCTATTGGTCCAATCCAAATTTTTCTTGGATGACATAAATGCTTTGGCCGATTAATATTTATGGAATAGATTCTATGAAGTGCTTTGTTTTTACATGTTAGTATAAAATAAATTATGTAACTTATTGGTACATGGAAAAAGCATGAAAAAAAAAGAGAATACCCATTTCTCACGTATGTTCTTTTTATCAAACAAACTCTACTTTTTACAATATGATGAAATTACGTTTTTGTCCTTACTTTTTTATCCACTTTTATTATATTCCCACTTCTAATGTAAGGGTAAAATGATCATTTTACCCACTTTTATTCCATTCACATCACATCAGATTACATTCACATAACATTTTCATTCCCTCCACCATTTCCATTCTTATTCCCATTCTATCACTCATTTCACTTATCAAACATACCCGAACTCTTCACAAAATACGCGAATTTGAGCCATGTTTTTCAATATTTAAGTACTATGAAAATTAGAATTAGCATCGACATGAAGTTGGTTACAATGGAAGATAACTCAGTTTTTTTTTCCCTAAAATTTTGAGTTCGAGTTTTGTGCATAAAATTTTTTTAGGTCAAATGTTCATTTTGGTCATTTATCTTTCGTTTAAGTTTCATATTTGTCTTTTATCTTTCAAAAGTTCTACATTGGTCATTTATCTTTCCTAGAAGTTCCAAATTGGTCCTTCCATCTATTTCTTAAGTTAACTACTGACATGACGTGTTGAGATGGACACATCAAGCCATCGCTACATCATCACAAACAATGAAGAAATAGAAGATGACTTGGCGTGACACATTAGCTTAAATGAACACATAAGAGAGATGATGTGCTAACCTCAGCACGCCACGTCAGCAGTTAACTTAAGAAATGGACGAGATGACCAATTTAAAACTTCTGAAAGATAAAGGACAAATATGAAACTTGTGTGAAAAATAAATGACCAAAATGGACATTTGACCAGATTTCTATTAAGTCTCTACTTTCACTATGGATTACGGAACATCTGTTAGTTCGAAACTGATAAATTAGTCAGAAATCAATAAACTTTTGGATACTAATAATTTCGCGGCACCGATAAGTTAGTGATGATTAATTTATGATTGAAAAACTGTCATATGGGTAGTTAGGCTAGCGGTTGAGAAGGGCATATGATCATATGAATATGATATGCATATCCTATTACTGTGACGGCAAATGCATAGTATTAGGCCCAGCTTCCATTTTAATGTTTGGGATTGCTGAACCACTAGTTACCCTTTGACTCATTCTTCCAACTTTTTTCTTTTTCTATATATAATATTATATATATATATATATAGCTAGAATTTAATGGCTAAAAGACACAAAAAAAAAAACTCATATACAGAACTCTTTGTCAAATTAAAAATTGATTTAAAATGTTAAAATTTGTGAAAAGAAGTATTATTTTGTTTATTTTTTCGTTCAAAATTCTAATAAAATAGTGATATGTGAATAAAACTAACTCATACCAAAATACTCTATATATATTGTCAAATATAAAATTGAACTAGAATCTTTTGATTAACTTTTCTATTAAATTGCCCTAATTAACGAAATAATTATATGTCAATGAAATGAAATCAAGTCATCATGCAGGCCAAAAAAAAAATCAAGTCATCATGTGAAAATGTATAAAATCCTATATAAACTTTAGCCTTGTGTATAAAACTTTCTTCAACTTTAGGCTTTTACAAAAATGTCTTTAATTTCTAACTTTAGGTTTTGTTTGGAAAAAAATTCTTTAAATAATTTAATTTGTCTACTACTCTATTTGGATTTTGGATGAAAATATTAATTTTGAACTGCGAAGTTTGAGAGGATGTTTAAAATATATAATTTGTTTTAATTTAGTTCTAAATGAGAAAAATGACAAATTTAGTTTACAAAATATGTAGTTTGTCTCAATTTAGTTCTTATTCATCTTTAAAAGATAAATTTTTTTTTTCAATTTTTTCCATATGAAATTTACGTCGTAAACTAAATTGAGATAAATAGTATTTTTTTTATAAATTAAATTTGACATTTTAATCTTTCAGATGCTAAATTGAGATAAATTGCATTTAAAAGAGATTAAATTTAATGTTTTTATTTGTTAGAAATTAAATTGAGATATATTAATTATATTTTTTTAAGTACAAAAATATTAATGTATAATAAATACTAAAACATTAAAATAAATCAAGCTAAATAATTTCTTTGATAAATTATCTATAAACATTCTTTATATTGTAATTTATAAATATTCTTTGAACTCGGAAACATATCCTAACTCTGGATCAGAATATCATCTCCGCCTAAACTTTTTTTTTTTAAAAAAATTAGTCTATAATAATAGAGTTTCGTTCCCCTTAGTCCCTTAGGACACGCTTGGTATAAATGTACAGATGTAAAGTACTGTAGAGTAAAGTACTCTAAAATAAAGGAAAGTACTGTAAAGAAAAGTTGATGAGAGAGAAAGAGAGAAAAAATATGATAAAAAATATATTTGGTATATATAAAATATGATACAAAAATTTTTTTAAATCGTGAGATTACATATAATGTAATGTAATGTTTAATAATCATACCAAATATGCCCTTCCGAATTACCTATACCATACGGCCAAACAGCCATATCCATAGTTCCATACTGCAATAGTGCGGCGCCGTTTTGGGAAAATGACTAGGGAATTCATTCCTCCATTAACAAACGACATCGTACTGCTACTAAACTAAATACACTTCAGGATTTGAAGTATGTAAGGGATGTACTGTTTGTACAAATTTTAAGGAGCTTCTTTGTTTTGTTATTATTTAAAGCATAGTAAATGTGATTACAAGTAATCACATTATTAGGATTACATAAATTATTAGGTTAAGTATCTTTATTTATGTAATTAAACAGTTTTGACAAAATTATCTCTCATATTTTTTACATCCATTGCAGTCGCAGACCACCACCACCACTACCACTGTTGTATGTCACTGCTGCCACCCACCACCACCATCACTGTGGCTGCATGTTGTCAAAATAAGCCAACCCAACCGGCCTTAACCCACTTTAGCCCTATTTAATTAGGATTAGGTTGGATTGGCCCCTTTTTATTTTTTATTTTTAAATATTTTAATTTATTAAATAATTGCATTATCTTTTGTAAAATCTTTTACAGAATAATAATTATCTTCACTTAAAATTTAAAATATTAAGATATATTGATAAAATATAAATTAAAGTAATTAAAGAATGCTAAAATAATTAAAACAATTTGAATTAAAATAAAAATTATACAATTAATACATTATCTAAATATTAAAAACGAAAAAAAAATGGGCAAGCTTAGTCTGACCCTAGCCCGCTTTGCCTCTATTTTTTTTAGGGCTGGCCCATTTTTTTAGGGCCAAAAATTCTTCAACCGGCCCTATAAATTTTACAGGGCAAAACGGGCTAGCCCGTAGACCTAGCCCATTTTCACAGTTCTAATCGTCACATTACTTTAGACCTAAGGAGCATGTTTGGTTAAGGGTTTGAAGGAAAGTTTGGCTAACACCCATGTTTAGTTGAAGTCTTGAAAGAAGGGCGGCAACTACCACTACTATTGTCTACTAAGGCCACGTTTGATAAGCAGAAGTCCCATAACGAAAGTAGAACTCATCAAGAAATCTCAAACCTGAAACTTTACTAAAAAAAAAAGGAGTACATACCACTCCAAACCGACCACCTGACCATAACAAAGATATTTACTCTTGCAACATTGCAGCGCCGTTTTGGGTTGGACCGATTCTACGCGGAACAGTTTGGATTTTATAGGCATATTATGGCCATGCCACGTGAATAATGGCACTTTTATATCTTCGCTACTTGAATTCGCCTGCATGCCATAAATGAGTAGATGCCTACGGAAGCTTCCAGCGATTTCAATTTCCTCTATATGCCTCATCATCATATCTCTCTCATTTTCCTTATAGTACCTTCTTGTCCAAATATTACTAGACAATACACATACATGTCAACCAACACAATTCACTACATCATCACTTAATTCATTTTTTTTTCTTTTTTTTCAATTCAATATTCATATTAAATAAAGTAGGTGGAATATTAAAGCCTCAACTTTATTTTCATTTTCAATTATATATATATATATATATATATATATATATATATATATGATTTTAGATTTTTTATTTTCATCATATAGATATAGATTATGTAGTTAAGAGAAAGAATAACATGTGACGAGATAAACAAGTAATAAAATTTAGAGGTTAATTTCGCATGCATGGATGCATGTTTGAGTATCTAATTTATTATGAGGAATTCTTGTTTTTGGTTTTCGAATTCTTATGAAGGTTGAATGCTGACGTGTCACTATTAATTTGTTACATGTGTTGTTATGATACATTGCAACGTCATTTTGGGAGAAAAAAATTGGAAAGGAAAAAAAACATGATATAAATTGGACAAAAATGAATACAAAATTTTCTCTTCAAAATGATGTGATGACATGACGTGACAGCATAGATAGTTGACAAGCTAAGTTAATTATGAAATGTTAGTATAATTAGCTACCACATCACTTGGTTAGATAACAGCTAATATTTTAAAGACTAAATAGTCCATTCCCATTATTGAAGGATTAAATAGTAAGTTAACTAACAATTCAAAGATAAAAAAAAGATTTTCTCTGTATTCTTTAATTTTTGAAAAATACAATATAGTTTTTATTATATTTTAAAAAAATAAAAAATTAGATGAGAATACATTGTAATACTTAATTTTCTATGTGTCCTATTAATTAATTTATTTATTTTTTTATAAGGTGTGTCCTATTAATTATTTATTGAAAGACCAAAACAATTGAAAATTTGTTCGAATAAAAAAACGAGACATTTTCATGTTTAAAACATAAAATTATAAAACCTATACATATATATTGTAAAAACTTAAATGTTAATTATTTTAATTCTCTTAATAATTTTTATTACATTATATATATTTCATATTTATTAATTAATTTAAAAATATTGATTAATTAGATGGAACATGACACGTTGGGGAAGAAAATCATTAAAGAAAGTAGTAGTACTAGAGAGTAGTGATTGGTTAATACATGAGAAAATATTGACTTTGGGTCTTACGTTGGGTTGTCTCATTTGTTAGTAGTCATGTTGTATGATGTTGCCCCAAACCGTGTCTGCCATAGTAATAATAATTCTAATAATAAATAGGGTGAGACTATTTTTCTCTCTTATTTTATTTTATTTTTTTTTAAATTTTTTTAGATTTTATAACATTTTTAAATTAAGATTTTTTCGATTGATTAATAAAAGAGAATTTATTGTATTAAAATTGATAAAAAAAAGTTAACAATAACAATTTTATAAACTCTTTCATTTATTGAAATATTAAATCCTTAACTAGTGCACTAGTAAAAGGGTGAGTCTATTATGTAACTTGTTGCATGCATGCATGTAATGTAATTTCGGTCGATAGGATTGTGACATGTGGGTAGGATGACTTGAGATGCAATACAGTTTTTCACGTGTCACAATCTTATCGACCGAATTGTATTGCATGCATGCATATGCAACAAGTTATATCATAGACTAACCCTTAGTAAAATTCAAATTTTATTGAAAAAATAAGAGAAGAGAGAGATAAAGTGAAAAAATCAAGATATTCAAGTATAAGATTTTGTTAACAAATATTTTTCCGATATTTTTAAGACATTCTCTCAATTAACAAGAAAGTTTTTAAGTATTACAAATTATTATTTTGTTTACAAATTTCTAAAATTATAATTTCTCTTAATCACTACAAAGAAATCTTAAAAGTGGTCTTCAGAGAGTGATTATTAGCAAAATTCATGAATATATATATTTAGAATTCTACTCACCAGTATTTTTGGTTTTTAGAATACTGATTAAAAATTTATTTTCATTAATAAAAAGATTTATAAAATTATTTTTAACTATAAATTTTAAAAAATATCATAAAATATTTGTTAGATGAAGTGATATTTAATTTATACTTAGAAATTGGACTTGACCTTGATAGGACAAGTGTTTAGTGTGAGACCACAGAAATAGCACATCCAAATCAAATATCTTATGCTCCAATCAACTAATTATTAATTACTATTAGAATTTCACACTTCAACATCTATCATTATTCATTCCACATGATTTCTTATTTTGCATTTATTATTTTCATTTTCATATCACAGTACACAACATACAAAGAGTATTACATATACCTTCTTCCATCAGCAAGCTACCTCCTTCAATATAATTAATGATTTAGGTTTGGATCATGCTTGTTTAATTGTGGGAATTCATGAAAAATTGAGATTTAATTAATTAATTCATTACAGTGCATATTAGGAAAATTTTATATAATATATATACCATTCAAATAGTTATCTACCAACCAAGTAGTATGTGGTTTGGTATTGTTTAAGTAAGATTTTGTGTTTGAAACGTTGTGAATTCAGCTATTTTCGTTGAGAGACTCTCCCATTATATTAATCGGGACAGTGTCTCGAAGACCGGACGAGCAAAAAAAATGTAGTATCTACCAATGAACACTACAACAAACATGGATTTACCCACGGAATATATTTCGTGGGTAATCCGTGGGGAAACGGGAAAAAAAAAATTTTTTTGTTCAAAATTACCCACGGATTTACCGACGGATTTATTTCCGTGGCCAATTTTTTCGAATTAGCCACGGATTAGTTTCCGTGGGCAATTTCTTAGAATTAGCCACGGATTTACAATCCGTGGGTAAATATCCGTGGCTAATCCGTGGGTAAATGCTTATTATTTAAATTTTAGATGTATATATATAAAATATTTTACATTAAATAAACAACATGTGATAAATGGCTTAGTGGTAAATCTAAATTTTACCATGCAAGGTGTCCCGTCTTCTAATCCTCAAAGGACCAATTTTCAGAAATAATGTGGTCGCCGGAGGAGTTGCCGGCGGAGGGCGACTGGTGACCGGATGGGTTACCGGCGGGGGGCGGCGGTAGTGGCCGGTCATCGGAGGGTTTGCCGGAGGTGGCCGGTGGCCGATGACCGGTGATCCGAAGGGTTGCCGGCGACTGGTGAAGTTCGCCGGCGGCAAATCTAATATATGAAATTACCCACGGATGCAATCCGTGGATAAAATTAAAATTCTGTGGCTATTTCCCCACGGATTTCCCACGGACCATTCCGTGGGGAAAAATAGCCATGGATGGGTCCGTGGGGAATTCCCCACGGACTCAAAATTCCGTGGGTAAATTTGTACCCACGCCAATTTTACCCACGGACTGTGTCCGTGGGTAATTCTGTGGGTAAACTCATTTACCCACGAAATAACACAGATTTACCCACGGATTTGTCCGTGGGTAAATCTGTTTTTTGTTGTAGTGGAAGAGCTGCTCCAGTCTCAAAGTGATAAGTAGTTTGATATTATTTAAGTAAGGTCTCAGATTTAAGACATTATGAATACATATATCCCTATTAAAAAACTCCGCCACCATAATATGTTTGGTCAAATGCCTATTTTGGTCCTCTATGTTTCACACAAGTTTTAAATTTGTCCTTTATCTTTCAAAAGTTTTATATTGGTCCTTTATGTTTCCCAAAAGTTTTATATTTGTCCTTCAGGTTTCATTGAAGTTCTATATTGGTCCTTTATGTTTCATTGAAGTTCTATATTGATCCTTTATGTTTCATTGAAGTTCTATATTGGTCCTTTATGTTTCATTGAAGTTTTATATTAGTCCCTTATGTTTCATTAAAGTTTCATATTGGTCATCGCAGCATGATTTTATTTTTGGCTTAAACGACGTCGTTTGAGTGTTTTTAGTGTATCTAAGGCCACGTCAGCTATATGATAAACGTAGGAGAGATTATGTGTCTACCTCGGCACGCTACGTCAGTAGTTAACTTAAGAAATTGACGGATGTGGACGGAAGGACTAATTTGGAACTTCTTGCAAACATAAAGGACCAATTTAAACTTTTTGAAACATAAAGGACCAATATGAAACTTCGTACAAACATAAGGGATAAATTTAAAGTCTTAACCTAATATGTTATATGAGTCGAGTCTTAATTAATCAAAATAAAATTTCGTAAACTGAGCGGAAAAAAATAGTTATATAATTTTATTATGGCTAAAATACGTACATGCTTAAGTCCTCTAACTATATATATATATATATATATATAACTCATGCACATAGAAACTTGAAATTACTTTCTGGTTTCTGTTATACGTATTTATTAACTTTTTATCCAAAATTTTAATGAAGAGTAAACACAAACATGCACGTGATATTATAAACTAAGGATTTTCTCCACAAAACTGAAGGAGTCTTCTAGAATTGATCAAAAGTTTATAGTAATTAACGAAACATACAAATAAGAATATTCTCGTAATTTTTAATATTGATTGTAATGTCAAATTATATATTTAGTTACAATTTTTATCAATTTTGTCACAATAATACCTTTTATTTTATAATGTCAAAATGATAATTGTGGTTAAATTGGCAAAACAATACTATTAAATATATGATTTGACATCACAATTAACAGTAGATGCTACAATCTAGAAGAGTCAGATTTACATATTTCATTAATTATATTTACACAAAATTTGAATAAATAACAAAATTACTTATAAATTAAAAGTTTATAAACACAATATAATTAATAACAAATAAAAATAAGAATATTGATAGAGAATCTAAACTTTATGGACATAAAAAAAAAGTTCTATCTTGTTTAATTTTATTGAAATAAATCCTATTGTCTAAGTTAGTGGTTAATATTTGAATGACTTGAATACATATATATGTTACATATGTATGCCTCTTTCCAAACTTCAAATATTAATTTCTTTTACCTTTTTTTTTCTACTCTCTTTTTCTCAATTTGAGATGGGATTAGCACTATCAAAATGGGCTCAAGTTTGTAGGTCAGCCCGGTTCAACCGCTAAATAGACAATCTTGGACAAGTAAAAGATGGCCCGTTTACAGGCCGGTCCGTGTTGGCCACGGGCTAGATGGATTAGGCCTCATTAACCCACGGGCTGGCCCCTTCTATTACATTTTTATCATTAATCTTTTTATAATTTTTTATGTTTTGCATTATAATCTTAAAGTTACTAATATAATTTTTAGGCCAAATTACTCTTTTCGTCCTCAACGTTTGTACGAAGTTTAATATTGGTCCTTAACGTTTCAAAAAGTTATTTTAGGTCCTCAACGTCTTTCTTTGTCAAAATTGGTCCTCTAGCGTAACATCTGTCTGGTTTTGCCATTAAATGCTGATGTAGAAGGATTATGTGGCACAACCTCTCTCATACATGTTGTATTTAAATGACATGGCACCCTCTCTCACCCAAATTCAGCAAAATGACGTCGTTTTGATTCATTTAAATGTTTTGTTTTATTCATTTAAATTAATGAATTTTAGAGTGAAAGAGGGTGTCATATCATTTAAATATGTAACATAGGAGAGAGAGTGTACCACATAAGCCTTGCACGTCAGCATTTAATGGCAAAACCAGACGGATGTTACGCCAGAGGACCAATTCTGACAAAAAAAAAAACGTTGAGGACCTAAAATAACTTTTTGAAACGTTGAGGACCAATATTAAACTTCGTGCAAACGTTGAGGACTAAAAGAGTAATTTGACCTAATTTTTATACTTATAGATATGAAAATTGCAATATTTCTCATAAATTAAAAAAATTGTTCTTCTTGCAATTTTTTTATTATATAAATATTATTTTATAAATTATAAAAAACATAATAATTTTTTTAAAAAAATATAATTAGCCCACAGATCGGCTCGCCTAGTCCGCGGACCAACACAAGCGGGCTTGGGCATCCAATAAGTAGCCCGTTTATGAATAGATCAACCTATCTCGGCCCGTTTAAAATGAAGCCTACCACAAGTCAGGTCGGGCCAGTCCGTTTGACACAATGCTAGATGAGATCCACTGTTGTTCACCAATGACCAAACACGCTATCAAGTTGTCCACGTAAAAGGGCAACGTTTTGTTTTGACTTTGAGCCTTCAATGTGTGGGTTGAGAAAAATTAAGGACAAAATTATATTTAGGTATTAGGAATAGTATTTCTCTTTCATTTTAGTCCTAATAAAATATATTTTTGTTTTAGTTTTCAGTAAAACTCAAAATTAGTTTAAAAAAATATAAAATAATTACATGGGACTAAAATAAAAGATAAAAACTCTTTTTATCAATATTAGCCTTTTCACAAATGCCGTTAAATAATTACCGATTTTTACTGATGTGGCATCATACGTGACAAAATAAGTTGATTGAAAAAAATATTTTTTTAACTCAGATTTTTCTTTATCATCCAAGACTACATAATGCTGTGTCGTTTTCAATCCTAAACCTTTTTTGTTCTCAAACAAGTTGAAGTACTGCGCCATTTCGCTCTCACTTTTTCTGGTCAGTTTATTTTGTCACGTGTGAAAATACTTTTGCCAGTTAGCTCTTTTTGTCGCATGTGATGCCACATGAACAAAAATCATTAATTATTTAACGGCATTAGTGAAAAGGATAACATTGATAGAAAAACAAAACATTGGAAATACAATTGACAATAAAATAACATTCAAGACATAATTAACAGTGATGCCAAACATTGAAGGTAGAAAATACCCTTTTGCCTATTTATATATTTTATCTTTTCAATAAAACTCAAAATCATTTTAAGAAAAAGTTCAAAATAATTTACATGATTGAAGAATATAAAGAAAGATAAATATTATTTTTATTACGATAATATAATTTTATATTTTAGTTTGGGATAATATATATAATTGTTATATATAATTATATTTATCTTTTAGTTTAGTCCCATGTAATTATTTTATATATTTTTTATTAAAATAATTTTGAGTTTTACTGAAAGATAAAAATAAAAATATATTTTATTAGGACTAAAATGAAAGAGAAGTACTATTCCAGTATTCCTAATACCTAAATATAATTTTGTCCTTAAATCTTTCTTTTTTTTGGTAGAAAAAAGTTTAGGTGGGGGTAAGCACTGGTATCTCACCAGGGTCATGGAAGATCTTCCAACCTTTTTGAGGATTTATGGGAGGATTTACATATCACCCACCAATAAGATCCTCACATCAGTCATAGGGTTCGAACCTTCGCCCTTGTGGGATAAGGGCCCGAACCTTAACCAATTGTACCACCCCGGCGTCCTTAAATCTTTCTCAACACGAGAGTCAAAGTGAGAACAAAACGCTGCCGTTTTAGCAGTGGATCCCATCTCTTTCAATTTCTCTCTAATTTTCAAGCTGACTATATTTAATGGAGACGCGTACAAGAGGGTTTTTGCATGATATATAATAAAGAGGCAAGTATATAAATATGACGCACCTAGTCAACTTAATTAATTAATTTAGACTTATCAATTTAGATAGTTAATAAAAAAAATATTGTAATGAGAAACAGGTCAATTTAACTTTTTTTTTTTATTAATATGTATTAGATTTTGAGAAAAGAAAAAGAAAAAGATGACTAAAATGGTAGCAGATTTCACACATTGTGACAACTAAATTGAGCTGCACTAAAATGTGTGTAAAGGGTGTGACAATTTAGGTGATTTTAAATAATAAAGTTACATAGGTGACGTGGCACATGCGGCTTGTTAAATAATAAAGTAACGTATTATTTAATATTTTATTAGACGCTAAATAAATTTGTATATTTATAAAAATATATAATAGCAACGCATAATAATAATGATAGATTCATTTTAAATTTGGTTTTCAATAAATCATTTAACATAATGAAGAGAGATAATTTTTTTAAGTGACCGGAGATGATAGACAAATTTTTTTGGCGTTCAACGAATTAAAGTATTTATTATAAATTGATAGTACGTTATTATTTAACGAGCTACATCACCGGTTCTTTTAACAGTTTAGAAACTAACAAAGATCATAAATGTGTTGATCTTTTAGCTAGAAACTAAATAGTTAAATTGTTAATATTTGATGTACCAAAAAGTAGGTTTCCTAGAAAGAAAAAAAAAACATATGTGAGGAGACTTTCATATATATCAAATTCAGATGAGAAAAATTGGGGTATAAATAACGTATACCACGTGTAAAAATATATGTAATGGTCAGAATTTTATCTATATATATGGGCTCGTGTACATATGAAATCTTAACCGTATTTACATGTATGTAGTATGTACATGCATGTTGTGTACACACAAAAATATGTATCCAATTCTTAGACCAATTGAATACTTAGTAACCAAGTAAAATTATTTTGTCAATTATATATCAATATAGGATCGATGCATGCATGGATGACAAAGTTTCAAAGTTTATTCTTAAGAATTTTACTCATGAAAAAAACAAACTTTTTTAATAAGTTTTGATTTAGAGCTTAGTTGAAAGTTTTGACAAAAGTGGGGTGGGGTGGTTAATTAACTGGTTATTAATGGAGTAGTGCGGAGTCAGATATGGTGGGATGGTTCAAATAAAGCATTTTATTGATTGAGAGTTTAAAAAAATTAAAGAGAGTGGTGAATAATATTATCCTTATATTAATAATTCACGAGGGATATATTAATAATAGAAACAAATCAAATGAAGAATATAAATGGTGGATTAATGGCATATTCTCTGAAGTTTTTAAGCAATTTTAATTTCTATTATAGTGATGTATATATGAGAGATCGGTGGATACAAAAAAAGAAAAAGAAAAAAAAGGAGTTTTTTAGGGTGCAAATGGTTAGGATGTATTAGAGATAAAGATTAAGTCCCACATTTGATAGGATAAGATAATTAATTGAGTACTTAAGGAAATTTGGTTCTTCCTCCTTACGAGCTAGCTTTTGAGGATGGGTTCCCCAAGTTACCTTGAGTTTCAACATGGTATCAGAGCTCAATGGTCTCACGACCCATGACGATCCAAATCCAAGATGTGAAAAAAAAAGAAACCCTGGTAAAAAAAACAGAAGAAGAAAAAATGTGTGGCCTCTGAGGTTCAGAAAAAAGAGTACAAGCCCGAAAGAAAAAAAGAAGAGGCCTCTGAGACTCAAAAGAACACAAGCCAAGAATAATAAAAAAAAAGTCAAGTCACAACTAGAAAAAAATAACAATTGGACTTGAGGGGGAGTATTAGAGATAAAGATTAAGTCCCACATATGATAGGATAAGATAATCAATTGAGTACTTAAGAAAACTTGATTCTTCCTCCTTACGAGTTAGCTTTTGAGGATGGGTTCCCCAAGTTACCTCAGGATGCAAACCTATATAAACGTCTATGTGGCGCGTTTGTATGAATTTATACCCTAAGTCCTTTGCACCTTAGAATGACCCAAGAAAAAAAGATAGAACACACTCAAAGAAAGATAGACCCATATATAGGAAAACCGATTCTTTGGATTTCAATTTTTATTTTTGTCGGAAGCATGGCTGGAGTGATAAATATTTCATATTCTTTTTTTGTCTCTATTATTTAGGTCATGTTTGGTCGAAGGGAAAATATTTTGGTGAAAAAAAGAAACGGAATCAGTGAGAGGGGAAGTGAAAGTAAAATTAGTGAGACAGAAATTGAATAAGATCATATAAAATATAAAATTGAAAATGATAATTTTGTTCTTTACCCAATATATAAAAGGTAAAAGGTAACTTACCTAAATTTAGTTACAATGACAAAGTGGTCATTTTCATTTTTTGTTAAGGGCATTAATACTGATATTGTATAAATACTTCTGCAGGTAATTAATCTTTCTTTTAAACAGGCAACCAAAATTCTTTTCAAGAGACAAATTTTCTCTACAACCAAACATGCTCACAATGCGAGAAACCAAACTTCCCTGCTTAATTAATTTCCTTGCAAACAAACATGTTAAGACAGAGAATCAAACTTTCGTGCCACTAATTTCCTGGAATCAAACATGCTCAAGTGTTCCAATCTCAAATATAGTTGGCTTGATATTGACTTTGTTTGAAGCCTAAAATGGACGTGTAAGTGTACCAAGAAGACAAGGTTCACGGATGAATGAGTAGTTATTATTAATTAGTTAGTTATAATTAATTGTTATGATTTTGAAACCCCCTCTGTTGAAGGCAACAATTGTAATTAAGAGAAGATATATATTGGAAATTAATTAAGGAAGTAATTACTTAATTTGGATCCCTAATTAGGATACAAGTTTAGTACTACAATATTACTAAACTTCAGGACATCCCTCCAATTATGTAGTGCCATTTGTTAATATCAGTATAAACTCACATTAATAAGAAACTCATCTGAATGAATTAGAGATCAACTGATTGAAGGAATGCACTGATGTTCAGTACTACCGTACTGCTGAATATAAGTCCCTAATTATAATTTCCTCCATGTATATATATATATTATTCTCCGTGTAATTTGCCTATTCATAATCATTAATTTACTTAGAGGCAAAATACTATTTAGTTCCTAAATTGTTGGTCAAATTATTATTTAGTCTCCGAATTTATCAAAAATACTATT
Source organism: Senna tora (assembly GCA_014851425.1). Taxonomy (NCBI): domain Eukaryota; kingdom Viridiplantae; phylum Streptophyta; class Magnoliopsida; order Fabales; family Fabaceae; genus Senna; species Senna tora. The sequence goes on from CM026271.1 coordinate 9,307,562, forward strand.
TAGTCCCCAAAAATTTTAACTGTGTCAACTATTTAGTCCCCGAATTTGTAACTATGTCAACTATTTAGTCCCCAAACTTGGAAAAATTCTATTTAATCACCGAATTTGCAACTCTGTCAACTATAATGGGTAACGGTCAGGAGACTAAATAGTTGACAGAGTTACAAATTCGGTGATTAAATAGTATTTTTGTCAAGTTTGTGGAATACATAGTTGACATAGTTACAAATTCGGGGACTAAATAGTATTTTGTCAAATTCGGGGACTAAATAGTTGACATGGTTAAAAATTTTGGAGACTAGATAATATTTTTGATAAATTCAGGGACTAAATAGTAATTTGACCAACAATTCAGGGACTAAATAGTATTTTGCCCCATTTACTTACCAATCATCAATCATTAATATATCATGATCATCCATTCAAAATTTTCTCGATCAACTTGAGGGTTATTGTTAAAAAAGAAAAAAACACGAATAACACTGATAATTTCAGAAAATCCAGGTCGATACGTAATATAATGAAGCCATCCTTTTATATATGGTTGGATCGACAAGAGTCTATTACTCCTAACTAGTTGTCACTTGTCATATTAATTAGTAGAATAGGAGGAGCCCTCATTTGCACAGAGAAGAGGGTATATGTACTGTTCTATGATGATCATATCTATCCGAGCGAGTCTGATGACTAATTCTTCGGTACTGTATGCAGAGTCCATTACTATATTGGGACGACCCTCCTAACGAATAACGTTTCATTCTCATACCTCCAGGGATTATTGAACTCAGGAAGAAATAGTTAAGAGTACTATCTGTGTCACACCACACATTGATAATATTTTATATATATATATCACAAACAATAATTATAATAATAAGCTGAAACATTAGGACCACACGTAGTTGTGATATATATATATATATATATCTTCAAAAAAAATCTAATTAATGGACAATTTACATGGAACAACCACCTTGACTTCAACACTTCACCCTGCTCGTGACGTTTGCCTATAACAACTATGTCTATACCTCTCAATCCACTTCTCCCATCCACCAAATTTCTAATTATCCCCAAATTCAATTCTAGCTAATTATTATGAGTTTTTTTTCCTAGTACTTAAGTGCATTTAATTAGCTTGTTAATAAGTTATTAATTCATCAATTAAATATATATTTTGTTAATTATAATTAAGCGTTTAGCTATCTAATGTACGAGTAGATGTTCAGTGGTACGGTAGTACTGAACTTCAGTACATCCCTCCAATCAGTTGGTCCCTAAACCATTCAAGGTGGGCCCTAATTAATGTGACTTTTTATTAATATTAACAAATGACATTACATGATTGGAGGGATGCACTGAAGTTCAGTGGTACGGTACCATTGAACTTTTATTCATAATGTACACTATCTCTTTGCTTCTGCTAGAGTTTCAGGTAGTTTATTGTAGCCACAGTCCCCTTTAACTAATATTAACATTAGTTAAAAATTACTTTAATGTATGTGGAGTCATTTATGATTAACGCTAGAGAGATTAGCGCCAGTTTCACAATTGACATTAACGGTTGTGTATATAAAGAGTATTTTAACTTCATTTATAATAATAAAATTAACAAATAATATTATTAATAAATGACACAAGTCATTAATAAATAATGTTAAATAACTAATACTAAAATTGGTTTTTTTTACCACAGTGAATTTTCTTCCGGATCTAATTTTGATTCTAGTTGTAAAATTTAGCCTCTAATTAATTACTTGAGATGCTCTCTTTTTCTTGTATGCTACTTGCCCACGTACTCCCTCGGGCACGGATGATTCCTTAAACCCTAAGTTGTTCATTGTCTCGATCCATAGCTCTCGCAACTCCTCCTTTGCGACCTCGCACAGAGCCTCCTCCACGTTCTAGCTGTACACGTATTCATACCCATGTATCTCTCTTTAGCCTAATTAACGGCCACCATGGACACTGCTAGCTAATTTTCAAATTACATAAACTTTGATCTCTTTCACGATATACCTAGATCTTTTTTACATAATTAAGATAAACCATCATTTCTTTCTTAAATTTAACGTCAAAGGTCCATTTTGGTCCTCTATGTTTCACCCAAGTTTCAAAATAGTCCTTTATGTTTCAAAAGTTTTAAATTAGTCCTTTATGTTGCACAGAAGTTCTAAATTGGCCATTCCATCACTTTCTTAAGTTAATTATATTGCTGACGTGGCGTGCTGACGTGTCATGCCATGCCATTGCCACATCATCACCACGGCATCACATATGATGAATAGAAGATGACGTGGCATGACACATCGGCTTAAATGAACACGTAGGAGAGATGATATGTCCACATTCACTTGGAACTTTTGAAAACATAAACTGACTAATTTGGAACTTGAGTGAAAACATAGATGACCAAAATGGGCATTTGTGATTTGACCTAAATTTAATTACCATTACACAAATGATTTATCTGTGTGTACTTATTAGAGAAATATCATAATTTAAAAAATTAAAATTAATTAATCATAATTGAAAATTGGTCATATGTATACATATATAAGTGACTTTGACAAAAGAAGAGACTGCATAATTTAAAACTCTCGAGTGTGTGTGTGTCACATTTGCAAGTGGCTTGAGGGTATTTTCTAGGTGACTGTCTCTATAATTTCAAGTGTTGAATGTCAAAATTAGTTAGTTTTAAGACTCTTACTATCTCCATTATATTTTTGTGCTCTTCACCAACTTTTAATTAATTTCCAAGTATATATATATATATCTACGATTATGCCTTTGCTTTAATTATTTTGAATATGTATTTAATATTCATATATACAGGAGAGACAAAGAGTACAATATGTGGGACTTTCTCATAATGTTAATATCATTGCTCTTTAAGTACTATGACATTTGATATTCATAATATCTAGGCTAAAATATAAGAAAACCATCAACATTAGGAATAAAAGTATGATATATATTACAGGAATTACTGAATTTTAATTTTATTACATCCCTCTAATTATTTGATATGATTTGTCAATATTAATAGAAAACAACATGCAATAATAGAGCTAGACTACTTATTCTAATAAATAGATTAAAAATTAAATTGTTATTAATATTAATAAATTAAAGGGTAAATTACAGTTTGCCCCCCTGTGGTTTGGCCTAATTTTAGTTTGTCCCCCTGTGGTTTAAAGTGCGACACTTAACTACCCTGTGGTTTGGCTTAAAATTAATGTGACCCCCTGTGGTTTAGAGTGTGACACTTGACCCCCCCTGTGGTTTGTTATGTTATCACTTAACTAACTTCACCTACCTTCTATCCAAATTTTAGTCAAATTAATCATCATTTTTATACTTTTAATGTTTAAAATTTGTTATTCAACACTCTAGAATTATAAAATAATTCAAAAAAATTATAATTAATATAAAAGAATTATAATTTTAAAAAATCAATAATTTGAATATGTTAATGCTTAATATGAAGTTGGATGTCACTTTATTTTGGTACACTATTAACGTTATATGATTGGATAAATTGGATACTTTTCTAAGAAAATTATTGTTTAATGTTAGAGTTTCTAAGCTCAATAATGTTAACATTCAATTCAGGTATGCATGTTCCGAACTTGAACAATAAAAAAAACTTAAATTTAGTTATATATTTATATTATATTATTCTCTTACAATTTTATTTTGATTGATTTAATAATTCTAAAATATTAAAGATAAAAAATAAAAATAAAATGAATAAATAACTAAATATAAATAATCAATAGAGTAAACAATAAATATTAAATTATTTTATTATTTTTTAAAATTATAATTTTATTTTTATATTAATTATATATTTTTTGAATTATTTTATAATTATAGAGTGTTGAATAACAAATTTTAAACATTAAAAGTATAAAAGTAATGATTAATTTGACTAAAATTTGGATAGAAGGTAGTTAAGTGATAACATAACAAACCACAGGGGGGTCAAGTGTCACACTCTAAACCACAGGGGGCACATTAATTTTAAGCCAAACCACAAGGTAGTTAAGTGTCGCACTTTAAACCACAGGGGGGCAAACTGTAATTTACCCTAAATTAAATGATATGGTACAACAGATACATTTAACAAATTTGGATTTAAATGCATGCCTCAAATTTCTAATAATCAAATTGGTTGTTTTAATTATATCCAACATATATATATATATATATATATATATATATATATATATATATATATATATATATTAAAAATGTTTGTGATTTAAACTAAGAAAAATTATCATAGGAATAAAAACTCCAGAAACATCACTAAACATCAACCAAACAAATTAAAGTCTTGAAGAAGAGTTGGTTAATAACAAAGACGATTGCAATGGCTAATTAAGGTTCGAATTAATTTAATTAACTAATCACTGAAGAATATACTTAGGGTATGTTTGGTTTGAAGAATGTTAGATAGAATGAGAATGTGAATGGGAATTGAAACGAGAATGTGATGCGAATAAAGTAAAATGGGTAAAAAAGTAAAAAAAAAATAATTATTTTATCAAACTGCAAATAGTAATATATATTTGATATGAAGAATGTTGGAAAAAATATTAAATTACCTCTAATATCATCTTGTAAATTTCGCGTACTAGACGTGAACTTATTGAATCATAGCTCCCAAGCATATTAAGGCTAGTGAGAACTCACTAAAGTTCAATGATGATGCTTATACTTTGTGATTCTATTCTTTTTATATGTTATTTTAACTACTGAAGAATAAAAACTTAGTCAAGGATTCACCTTAATAAATATTTAAAATAATTTATCTATATAAGTAGTAATTGCAAAGTAAATTATTTCTACATGTTTTTTTTTTTTGTTAAATTGACACGTTTAAACAATTGACCAGAAAATTGCTTCTCAAATTAATATAGTGATTATATTGTTTTTTTTAAAAAAAAACTATTCAAATTAAGTAAACAGTTACATTTGCTTAAACTATAAGAATACTTGAGAAAAACAAAATCATATGTATTTTTTTACGACAATTCATGTGCAATATAGGAGCCTTAATAATTAAGTTGCGCGTATGTAAGTAAACATCATTTTAGAACAAAGTAGAAATCCATAGCTTAATTAGCAAAATAGTCAATAGTGATATTCTACAACAAGAAAAATGAGTATTTTTAATAACATATATTTCGACGGTCACTTAATTATTGAAAAATAACATTTTTTCAACGATTAAATTTTTTAGACGGGAAATAATTGTCAATATTATTTTTTCGATAATACTTTTCTCAATGATATTTTTTACGGCCGTTGTCGACAAAAGTAATGTCGAAAATAAAATTATTGATATGTATTGATTCCGTCGAAAATACTATTATTAGCTTTTTTTTAATAGTTTATTTCGACAGCCAAAATTTAATTATTGAAACTAATAGTGACCGTCAAAATATAAATTGTTGAAAATATTTAATTTTCTTTTAGTGTTTGCCTTAATTATGCTTATTTGAAAAAACAAAATCATGTGTAATTCTATGCAACAACCCATGTGCAATGTATGAGTATTAGCTTGCATGTTATGGTTTTTTTTGTGTATCTCATTTTTCAAACATATTTCTTGACCATCAATAATTATCTACATATTTTAAAAGAAGCAACTTCAAATAGTTAAATTTTATCAAAAATATTAATGGGATGCTCTTTAAAGCTATATATATATATTGAAGAAAAATTCAATATCACTCTATGATTGTAGGAAATCATTATATAGGCCTTTTATGATGAGCCACTTTATATATGATTGTATTATTCTTTTCCTTTGAACAAAATTTGTGAATCTATTGCTTCCAACTCAATCTTAATTTCCTTTGATGTTTATCTTGAATTTTTTTTTCATGTATCAATTTATATATAACATAATAATGATATGCTTAATACTTGATTTAAAGTAAGCTACGTATATGTTGTGATCAATCAAAGTGACACGTTGTAAGTCAAGTATACATCGCCAACAAGTAATATATTAAAAAGACTGAGTATCATTTTCAAGAAATTTAAATTTGAAATTTCGTTGAGTACTAACATTGTAATAATTATGAATCTATGGAGCTAAATCAAATAAATACATTAAGTTTGGCAAATTAAACTTTATTACAAGACGCATTGGTATCTTTATGGATATTCTTTTGGTAAATCTAGTTAATTATTATTCAACTCTAAGACTAATTAATTCAAGTTTCTTTTTCAAGAACTACTCAAATTCTCTAAGTGGTGATCAAGCAAGAGAGGTACACTAAGCAAAAAGGGCACAATAAACATAATAAACATTGAATTAAAGAAAGAGATTGCAATTTACATGCTAAGAAATAAATTAAAATTGCAAACTCAAAGTAAAATAGAAAATGGAAAATGTGACTATTTTTTGGTGATTTTCTCTCCATTTTTGGATCTATACAAAAGGGAGCAACCTATAATTAAGTATACCAACTAAAAAATGACAAAATCAAACCTAGAAAAAATAAACATAAAACAAGTTAAACAAAATTAGAAAACATTGAATTGAAAGATACGGATGGTTTCAATTTAGTCATCGAAAGTTGAACATATTTAATTTAATCTTTAAAAGATATTTTTTTGGTCATAATTTGGTCCTTTTAGTTCTTAAAAGAAGTCACAAATGCACTAACAAAAGAAATTAAAAGGACCAAATTGGGACAAAAAAATTTTTTAAAAACTAAATTAGACATTTATATCTTTCAGAGATTAAATTGAAACAATATATATCTTTTAGAGACCAAATTGATAATTCACTCTAAGAAAGACACTGAATTGCACAACTTAAAAAGGTATAATGACAAATAAAAACTCTGTAAAATTATTAAAATATAGGCCTAAACAACTTTATTTTATAGAATTTATTCGTCTAGTACAATTTGTCCAATAACAAAACTCCTTTATTTTCTATCTATATTTAACTTATATCATTAAATATTGAAAGATTTATTTGTGTGATCTATGAAAGAATAAATTCAATGACTAAATGTTTAAATCATTAGGAGATATAATTTTTATGGAAAAGAAATATTAGTTTCTATTTTTTTAAAAAAAAATATATTTTACTTCTTTAACTAAGACTTGATAAAAAATTGCTACTTAAATTTTAAAACATAACAAAACTCTCCTTAAAAAATACTTAATAAAATCTTGGGCTCTTGCCTCTTAGCCCAATAAGCAGCCCAAAACCATGGAAGTGAGCCCAAGTGAACGTGGCCCACAGGTTTTGGGCCTAAAGGAGAAGATGATAACATGAATGAAAGATCGTGTTCGTCAAAACATCAACGGTGGTGATTAGCGCAAAAATTAGCAACTTCGAAGTCTCTCACATTATTGATTATTCTTCACTTCTAACAGCGAGAAAATCCAAATCGATGCGTGATGATGGATTCTGGTAGTTATGGAAGCCTGAATTACTCGTTTCTCTACCTCACCTTCCTCCTCGCTCTTCCTTACTTCATTCATTACCATTTCCTTCCCAAACTATTCATCGGCGGCGAAACCGTTCGCGTCAAGAAGACCTCGGATCTTCCTCTCCGGTTCCGTTCCGACGGTACCTTCAAAATCCTCCAGGTTTCGTTCTTCTTGCATTCCACGGCCTAGCTTGCTTGCTTGAATTGAACTGAACTGAACTGTATACTACAGGTGGCTGATATGCATTATGGAAGTGGGATCATAACAAGTTGCCGAGACGTGATGGAGTCTGAGTTCAAGTATTGCTCTGATCTTAACACCACGCGATTTCTGAAGCGCATGATTCAGGCTGAGAGTCCTGATTTTATTGCCTTCACTGGTGAGTTTTACTTAATTTTGTTTCTATTTTTTGAGACTGTCTGAAGTATCAGAAAGAGCTGTATCGTTGACATCTGATTATGCGCCATAGACACTGTCTGGTTGAATAGTAGGATATAAAAAAGTATATTTTCTTTCAAAAAATTGAAGTTTAATTTAAGGTCATTTACTTCTGTTCCCGATCAGCTAGGTACCTTTGAGCTTTGACGACTATCATTGTGCTAGTTGTGACTTTCTTTTTCATTTTTTGTGGCAGTTAGTTGAGTCTTGTGATTAGTTCAAGTTACTGGTTTTGATCTAAATAGTAAGTATACTAGTGATTAGTCATTTGAGACAGTTTACAGCATGGTTGTCAGCATATACACAGCGTAATATATTTTGATGGTGTATATTGGATGCTTGCTGTCAGGTCTAATATTAAATATTCTTTGGGTGGCCTTTCTAATTTAGCCACATTCAGGGAATAGGAGAGTCAATTATAAGGTTACAATTAGAGTGGGAAAATAAAAAAGTTGATTTAAAGGAGGAGCTCTTCCAGGAATTGATGCTTATAAACAAAATTTTCAATTCTTGGTTGTAAAATCCCAATTCTACTTACATTAGCAAGCTGCGAAAGGAAGTGTGGATGTGGAACACCAATCATATTATTCTTTAACGAGAACTGTCATTCTTTAGTCATCTTGGACCTCAGAATGGGTGCTACTGAGGCTAGATTTCAAATGGAAACTGCAGTTGTTTGCTTCAGAAAAGAATTCTAACCAAGGGGATAGCACCGGTTGTGTAACTTAATGAATAGCAACCTATGAAGCACACACGGACACTGACACGCGACACGACACGGACACCTCGACACGCCGATTCTTAAAATTACAGGACACGACACGACATATATATATATAAATTATATATATATATATTAATTTCAAGAGGACACAAAATATTTATAAATATTGATAAAAGTTTCAAAAATTACAATATTCATGATGTCATATATATTACCAAAGTATATATATATATATACACAGTATATTATATATATATATATATGTATACCTTGAAGAGAAAAGTAGAGACAGAGTGTCGCAGGTGTGTCGTATGTGTGTCAGCGTGTCGGACACACGGACACGTCGACACGCCATAGAACTAGCGTGTCCGTGCTTCTTAGATAGCAACTGAGTACCTTTCTCTCTATGTGTGCATGTGTATCTGTGAGTGTTTGCTTACAGGATTGTTTTTTGGTTTGTTTGTATCTGATTAACATGGATTCAGTTCTTGCAATCAGGAGATAATATATTTGGGTCAAGTACCAATGATGCTGCAGAGTCTATGTTTAAAGCCTTCGGCCCTGCCATGGAATCTGGACTTCCTTGGGCAGCAGTTCTTGGAAACCATGACCAAGAATCAACTATGAATCGGGAAGAACTAATGTCCTTTATCTCCCTTATGGACTATTCGGTCTCGCAAGTCAATCCATCAACCGATGACTCCACTAATCCTACTCAAGGAGGCATGATCACTAATATTGATGGCTTTGGCAATTATCACCTAAGAGTTTTTGGTGCCCCAGGTTCCACATTGGCAAATAGCAGCATTATGAATCTCTTCTTTCTTGACAGCGGAGACAGGACTGTTTATCAGGGAATACGAACTTATGGTTGGATTAAAGACTCTCAGCTTAATTGGCTTCGTAATGTTTCTCAAGAATGTCAGGTAATAAGCAAAACAAAGAAGTGTCAACACTCAGCAGTAGCTAGTTAGAGAAACCTGACGTCTTGGCCTATATATTTTTAGTCTAACTAGTCAAACTATTTGATAATGGGAATAAAGAGATTAATCAAGTAATATCTTTCTATGCTTACAATGTAACATGATGTGCTTTTAAAGTAATTTGCGATTGTTTTCCTTGTCATGCAATAATTCAATCATGCATATCTTCTCTATTTTATTCATAGGAAATGATCTTTCAATTCAATTCCCTTGAGGGAAATTTCCCAGATTTAGATTTCATTAACATGTTGCAGGTCACACACTAACAGGGACAAAAGCAGAATCCCCTTCATTCTGATGGGTTTCCCCCTCTTGCACCTCCGGCACTTGTGTTTTTCCATATCCCAATCAAAGAAGTCAGGCAGCTGTTCAACAAAGGGATTGTTGGCCAATTTCAAGAGGGAGTTGCTTGTTCTATAGCAAATTCAGGGGTCTTGGAGACTTTTCTTTCCATGAGAGATGTGAAGGCTGTGTTCATGGGCCATGACCACAAAAATGATTTCTGTGGAAATTTGGACGGCGTATGGTTTTGTTATGGCGGCGGCTTCGGATACCATGCCTATGGGAGTGCCGGGTGGCCGAGGAGAGCAAGGATCATACTGGCTGAACTTCAGAAGGGAGAAACGTCCTGGATGGGTGTGGAGAAAATCAAGACATGGAAACGCCTTGATGATGAGAAGCTTAGCAAAATTGATGAACAAATCCTATGGGGATTGTCAAGCTGATAGTGATGCGCTGCTGCAACAGGTATGCAGTATGTAATCTTGTGTTGTCAACACCAATTAATAGTATTCTTTTCATCTTGATTTAATATCCTGCACGCCTTTTTCAACTCGGGTTATCAATTCTACGTTATGTGGAAAAGTTCAGGGTGAATGTTGCTCTAATATCAGTTTTTCTCATGTCAATTGGCACAGGCACTCACATGACGGACACGGACATGGAGATGTTGACACGTCAAACTCATAAAAATATAGAATGTTTATATCTTTTAAGTTTTTTTTTTCCTTTGATACACTGATGTTATTTTGTATTCTAAGTAATTTATGTTATTATTTTCTTAATCAAATTTACTAAATCTTATATACAACAAAAACTTCAATAATCTAATTAAAATGAGATCTCTAAGTAAATTTTCATTCACAAAGTAAGGAAGTTTTAAATGTCACCATATTTGATATATATTAGGTACAACTTTTTTTATATATTTATTGTTTGGTTTTCTAATTAAAATAAAAAATATATAGAAATGAGTTATTAAATTAAAGGTCTAAAATACATACATACATACCTTTTTTGTTAAATTATAGGCCATGTGTGTAGAGATAACTTGTGTATTTATAAAAATCGGCTTAGAATTCTCTTAAATTTTACAATTTGATCACATTTTTTTGTGTGTCAACTTCCTATGTATGAAACGTAGTTTTTGATTCTATTCTTAAAATTATAGAAGCAACTAAATTGCAATGTGATACCGTTTTCTTCATAATATGAAAATTATTAAAATTAATTTTATTGATAGAAAGAATATTTGATCTTGGTTTAAATTAACCATTTGGTCCTATAATTTACTCCAATTTTTAATCAAGTCTCTAGTGTTTCAAATTTTGTAATACTTATCTATCATTTATAGTTAAATCATTGTAATTAAACTCCTTTTAATTAATGTTTGTTTTTTTTCTTAAATAAAAGTTGAACCAACATCACTTACACAATTAGTATTCTATTCATATTTTTTTACTAAAAAAAAAAATAGCCATCGATTTATTAGAGAAGATAAGAATAATAAAAAATTAGGGTTCCATTTTTTTTTTTAAATTTGAAAAATTTTCCGCACTCATGTGCCTTGCATGTGTTGTGGTTAGGAAGCTTAGGGTGGAACTTAGTTATCAATCCTCAACTATATAAGTAGAAAGACCTAATTATAAAAAAGGTTTATCAAGGTTGATTTTAATTGGTGGAGAGAGAATTAATTTTTTTGAAGTTGATGAAAAGTTAATCAACATATGTTTTAAGAGCTTTTCATTAGTTGATAAAAAATCTTAAAGAATGTCCTAAGGGCACTTGTTAACAAAACTCTTATAAAAATTGAAACTATAAGGTCTAATCACTAATGGATGAATTTAAACTTGATTTTTTTCTTTTTTTGTAAGAATTAAATTGTACCAAGTTTATGTGGTAATAGGGTTGAAATTCTTTTAAGTAATGTTTCGGATTTAAGATATTACGAATACAATTATTTTCGTTGAGAGATTTTTCACCATAATCAAATGTGTGACACGTGTTGAGTACGGATTAATCGAGATAAGTCTTGTAGATCGGACGACCAACAAAAAAAATAACAATAATAACCTTTTAAAAATAAAAAAGGACTTAAAAATCAAATTATTAATATACTCTATCAGTAAACACGTTCTGATAGATTTAGAGACGGGTTGGTGTATGATGCAACTTGTTGCATGCATGCAATGCAATTTCGGCCGATAGGATTGTGACACGTGTAAAATTGCATTGTATCTCAAGTCATCCTATCCACATGTCATAATCCTATCGACCGAAACTAAATTACATGCATGCAACAAGTTGCATCATATACCACCTTTAAACACAAGTAAAAGAAAAAAAAAGTTTGAAAATAAAAATATTGCAAGAGTTATCCATTTGCAATTTACAGTGGAAATGCATCTAAAATGGCCGAATCCGTCCTGTCCTGAATGCGACGACATTTTTCTAGTTTTCTGAATCTCCTTATGCCCGCGCAATGATGCTCTTCTCTCTCTTTCTCTCAATCTCAAACCAGAGAAACGAAGGGAAGTCCAACAATTATTGACCGCAATCCTTATGTTGTGGACTCTTCAATCAAAATCACTCACACCATTCTCTTCCCTTTCCTTCCATTATACCATCATTCCCTTCTTCCTTCCTTCCTTCCTTCTCTTCATGCATCACATTGCCTTTTATTCCCATTTTCTCTCTCGTTTTTTTGCTTTTTGTTGCTGCTTCTCTCAATTTCTCCCTCTCGATTCGCCCCACAACACCTATTGCTCGCTAATCAACAATGGGCAAGAAGATTTCTTCGTCCACATGGCGGGGAGGCCGCTATCTCCACCCGCGCTTTTACTTCAAGAGGCCTACACGCCTCGCATTGCTCTTTCTCGTTGTAGTCTCGCTTACTTGGCTTGTATATGACCGCCAATCACTCACAAGGGAACATCAGGTATTGTGTGTGCGCGCGCGCGTAAATTTTCGTTTTTCTTTTCTGGGATTTGTTTGTTTTCTCAGAATATGTCTTTCTCTTTGCGATCTCGTTTAGACGGCTTTGGTTTCTTTGATTCAGGAGTGCTTGAATAGATATGATTCGTTGAGTTTCCATACCCCGTTTGAAATTAGATCGTTGAGCTAGGTTATTTTTCTTCCCTTTTCCCCTGCAGGAGGAGATTTCGAGATTAAATGAAGAGGTCACACACTTGAGAAAAGCAGTAAGAGCTGAAACTTTCTGATTATTTATTTGAGGCTTATTGATTTGCTATGTTATTTCACGTTGCCATTGAGGGGCATTGTTGGCTTAGATTGAGTTATTTGAAATGCAGCTGGAAGACTTGAAGGACCAGATGGAAATTTCAGTTGGAAATGGCAATAAAATCACTATTCAGGATGATCCTGTTAGTATACAACGAAGAGAGAAAGTAAAGGATGCCATGCTTCATGCTTGGACATCTTATGAAAAGTATGCATGGGGCATGGATGAACTTCAGGTTTTTCCTGGATACATCAATCATTTCATAAATCTACGGCTTCATACTATAACTTTTATGTCCATTGTTTAGCTTTCCCCCTTCTTTTGACTTAAGGTATCTAAGTTTTACTTTTTTAAAAGGAAGCAAGTGACTGATAAGGAACAAGTTGACGCAACACGCCTTGTACATTAATACATCATGAAGCTGATGTTTGCCAATATGCATTCGCTAAATTTGCGAAACTTTGATGATTTGTTCAATTCTAACTAATAGATCTACTGTTCTATGAGCTAAAATATTTTTATTGATTCAATCACTGTCTTTCTGTCTTTCATGCATATTTTGGTTCTACGGGCTCTCCTTGTTGGACCTTAATATGCAACTAATTAGTTTCTTCTTCTTCTTCTCACAGCCACAATCAAGTGACGGTGTTAACAGTTTTGGCGGTCTAGGGGCAACTTTAGTAGATTCACTCGACACTTTATTTATAATGGGTCTTGAAGTCCAGTTTCAAAGAGCTAGAGAGTGAGTTGTACATAACTTTAGTAAGGCCTGTTATGCAATCTGCTTATAGACTTGCTTTGTTTTTGTTTTTTCACATTCTATTTTTAAATTCATATTCAACTTTTTGCTGAGCTTGAATTTGAGAAGGACAGGAAGAAAAAATAAAAAGGATTTCACCCTATCTTCATCTTCTTGGCAATGTCTAGTAAAGGTTGTTATTTTGTGTGTATCCATGCAATTGCATTAATATGCTGTAGTTATTATTTAATTAGTTCGTGATTTCTCTATGAAAGGATTGGTTGCATTCAAAGCATCTAACATGGAAAATACTGCAGGTGGGTTGCAAACTCATTAGATTTCAACAAGGACATCGAAGTCAGTGTGTTTGAGACAACCATAAGGTTGAATTAGAAGGTTCAATCTTATTTTTATTAGATTGCTTTCTCACTGCACAATAGTTGTCGTAACTCTGTTGGTTGAGGCAGATTTTGGTTTAGTCCATAGTCTCTCACCTGTCTTTTTCTTTAATTGATTCCAGAGTTGTAGGCGGTCTTCTTAGTACTTATGATCTCTCTGGTGACAAAGTCTTCCTTGAAAAGGCTAGAGATCTTGCAGATAAGCTGCTGCCTGCTTGGGATACACCTTCAGGAATCCCCTATAATAGAATTAACTTGGCATATGGCAATCCACATAATCCTTCTTGGACGGGGGTATGCTCTGTCATTATATAAGTTACCCGCCCCCTGTCTAACATCTTATTTACAAGAATATATTATACTTGTTTATGAATTTTAATTAACTTACCAGAGATGGTTTGCTTAGTTTATCATTGAGATAAGTTTAGGTTCAATTACATGCCCCTTTGTGGACAAAAAGACTGCTAGATTTATCTAGAACAAAAATTTACTTCTTTCTACAGATTTTTTGCAATTCCTTGACGTTCTCTGTTTTTCTTGTAAATGGTTCCTTGGTTTTATTTGATTCAAAAAATCAATAAGCCTAAATTGAAGCTACTTTGTTTATCGTATGTGAATATGGATAAGGTGTTGCTTGGTAAGGAATAAGGAAATTTTAAATACTTTTCACAGCAGTAAGTTGTCTTATATTACATGTTCTTTGTTACTAGGGAAGCAGTATTCTTGCAGATTCTGGTTCAGAGCAGCTTGAATTTATTGCTCTATCTCAAAGGACAAAAGACCCCAAGTACCAGCAAAAGGTATTCCCTCGATGCTTGTAATGTTTATTTTCTAATTAATACTTTTATGCAATCAGTTATTTGTCAACTTCATTAAAGCGTCTTTTCTATGGTGAACTAGTTTCATGAATTCTTTTCACATGCCTAATAAAACTAATTTAAAAATGTATTGTGATATTGCGTAAGCAATGCAAACTTAATATTTTGATGCTGGTTCTGAGCTATTTGCATTATGACATTTCAGGTGGAAAAAGTAATCACAGAGATTAATAAAATTTTCCCTGCAGACGGATTACTTTCCATATATATTAATCCTGTTTCTGGAACTACATCATACGGATCAATTACATTTGGTGCTATGGGAGATAGGTAATGTAACATTTTAATATCATACAATTTTGGGTTTCATCATATCATGATACCACTGAAGGCCTGTGAAATTATTCAGTATCCAGACTAAGTACCCATTTGGATGGGTTTTTTTTTACAAAAGCTCAAGTGCTTTGGGTATATAGAAAGCTCTTTTTTCCACCTTTAGCAAAAAAGTTGGACTTTTAACTTTTAGGTCAAGCTGAAAACAGCTCTCATGGTGCTTTTTGCAGAGGCCTAGGTTTTTAACTTCTATTAAATTACCTTTTTTTTGTTTAGAAAACACTTTGTAGAAAATAGTCCAATCGAACACTAAATTCTTTTGTTTAAAACGGCTAGTGTTAATTTTTGTTAGGCCATGTTACCTGACTATAACACTGAATCAAATTTGATTGCAACTTTATTT
Organism: Senna tora; assembly: GCA_014851425.1. Lineage (NCBI taxonomy): Eukaryota > Viridiplantae > Streptophyta > Magnoliopsida > Fabales > Fabaceae > Senna > Senna tora. The sequence continues at coordinate 9,323,388 of CM026271.1, forward strand.
AAAATTTCTTTGAACTCTAAATGACCCTTTTATAATGTGGAAGATATAGTTGGAACTGGGGATGTTGGCTCTTTGTGAGGAATAAAATAAATTGATAACAAGTAATTATATGAATTATAATGGAAGAACTCAAGTGATATCAATTGCAGCTGTCAATTTGATGTATTTGAAAAAGCAATAAATTAGAGTTATGGGTTTGTGGGTTCAATGGGTGTGTGGGTATGTCTTAGGTGATGCTTAATATTTTTCTGTGTTTCTTAATGATTAAAGTACAATCAGTGATTTTTATCTAAAAAAATAAATGTACAATCAGTGATGTTATGCCTGGGTATAAACATTTGTGAAATGATTACTTGACTCAACTAATCTTTGTTTCTCTTTGATTAGTGTTGACAATGTGACAGTGTATTGAATGTAAAAGTTGTATGGGATTTTTATCTTTAATAGATTGAAGAGTCATTATCATTTTTCTTACTTGACTGCCAATTTATGTGTTGCAGCTTCTATGAATATCTACTCAAGGCCTGGATACAGGGGAACAAGACAGAAGAAGTAAAGTTTTACCGGTAATAAACTTTGAACATCAAATGTCTTTCTGCAAAATCGAGCATATACTTTTGTAAACATCAAATGTCAGTGTTTAATTTACAAAACTCCTGAGTTGCACATGACTAATGCCATCAATTTGTTCTATCCTCTTGTGTACATTTGTTGGTTGATCTCTAATATGCCAAATCTCAAGCATATCCTGTTTATTTTCATAGTTCCCTTGTTATGAAAGTTCAATATTAGAATGAGACAAGCATCTGGACCTCTGTTTATCTAAATGTGCAAGCAAATGGTGTGTATACAGAGAAATGTGGGAGAAATCAATGAAAGGCTTTGAGAGCTTAATTAGGAGGTCAACTCCGTCATCTTTTGCATACATAACTGAGAAGCTTGGAAGTTCACTCAATGACAAGGTTAGTATAAAAGGGAAATCTAGAAAACCTTAGCTGAGTTTGTTGCAAACGGAATTTCTGATCAATTTATCTTGTTTCAGATGGATGAATTAGCATGTTTTGCCCCAGGAATGGTAGCATTGGGATCTTCTGGCTATAACCCTGGAGAAGCCGAAAAATTTATGGCCCTTGCGGAGGAGGTAATACTTAAATAGTATTTGTGCCAAGTCAGTACTAGTAGTGGGCAGTTGAATTTGTTTTATTAAGGTTAATAGCTTTCTCAAGGGTGAAAAGGAAAGAAATATGCACAATACACAGATAAAGTAAGTAATTGGGAGATAAAACAGGTTCACCAAAAGGCATAGTCAATTAGTCATTGCAACTCCTGAATTTTTGCAAGTAGCCTTGATTTCTTGAGCATGAAATATTGAGATTTAATTTAACCAAAAATTTGTTGCTTAATTATTTTATACATCATTATCCAATACGATAGGGTCAAAATTACCTTACAATGTTGACACATCCAATGTTTCAAGTGCTCGTCCCACAGACAAAATGGAAACTCATATTGGAATAGGCTTTTGTCCGGCAACATTGTTTTCATGTCCTAGTCCATTTACCTATCAAATCCATGAGTAGGACGTTGTTCAACTAAGACGGGTTATGGAATAAGAAATAAAATTAGTTATTTCTTTGTTTGGGTTTGGTTTGATTTTGGAAGGGGAAGGAAGAATCATCACAAGGAGATAATTTTTTATATGCTCTAGCTTGTTTAAGTGAGTCACACAAACACAATGGTCTGAGCTGTTTGCTTTATGGCGTCATATACGTCCTTAATCTGTTATTGTTTCATCACTTCTGTTCATCTTACATCTAAAATAGTATATTTTAGCTTATCTGTTTTCCATTTCTTGCTACTGCACCCCTAATGGATATTTGAAGATTATTTATCTTTCGATTTCCATTGTCTCTTGTTATGTAGCTTGCATGGACCTGTTACAATTTCTACCAGTCAACTCCAACAAAATTGGCAGGGGAGAACTATTTCTTCCAAGAGGGAAAGGTTTGAATGAATCTTCCATTCTGAGATTAGTTTTCAAAGCCTCATAGTGTTATGTGCTAAGTTAAAGAAATTTGTAGGATATGCATGTTGGTACATCATGGAATATCCTAAGGCCTGAGACAATTGAATCACTCTTCTACCTCTGGCGTCTTACTGGAAACAAGACATACCAAGAATGGGGTTGGAATATCTTCCAAGCATTTGAATCAAACTCTCGAATTGAGACAGGATATGTTGGACTAAGAGATGTAAGAATTTCTCATACAAATTCTCACTGCAGTATTATAATAATTTTGAATTCTGCCCTGCAATGTTTTCATTGAAGACAAACTTTCGTCTTGGCCATGGAAAAGCTGCATTGGTTTTCAAATTATATTGCATGCTGTTAAAGTTGTGTAATTTACCCCAAACTTTCAATGTTGTGCAAATACCCCTCAGTTTTGTTGATGTGGACAAGTGTCATTAGTGTTTTGGATGAAAATGTTAATAGGGTGGATATTTTGCACAAAATTGAAAGTTTTGGGGGGTCTTTGGTCAACTTTTAAAGTTGAGGGGAGTTCTTTGCATTTTGGCCATTAAGTAACCTTGTGTAGATAAAAATGATTAAATGTGTGGTTTCCCTTTGTCTTCCTTACGAGTATTTTCAACTTTCATATACATTGGACTGCCTTTTCCTACTCTAGAAGCCATTGCTAAACTATGGAAAAATACCCAGGTAAACACAGGTGACAAAGATAATATGATGCAGAGCTTCTTCCTTGCAGAAACACTCAAGTACCTCTATCTTTTGTTTTCACCTTCAACAGTTATCTCTCTGGATGAATGGGTCTTCAACACAGAGGCTCATCCTTTAAGAATTGTGTCTAGAGATGCTCACACTCACCAAGAGAGGGTGAGCACGAACTGGGAATCGAAACTCCCCCATTATATGAAGGGTAGGAAAGAAGGTCGACTCGATTACAAGTAATTGAGAACAGTAGGTTAAAAATTACTGGTAAGAACACCTGAACTAGTGTTTGATACATGGAAATTTCAATTTCCCAAGTAATTGGAAACTTACAAGATTCTTTAGTCTAACAAATATGAAAAAGTTACAGTTTATATGTTGTATATGTCCTCAATATTATAGGGATTATTGATTTTTTTTTTCTATATAATGTAAAATTTTCATAAATAGGTTTCCAAGTTACTTGGGAAATTAGAACACTTCCATATCGAACACTACCGAAGGACATATCTGCTCCCCTCTCCTGCTCAAAACATTGTTTCACAACCTTCTTTAATGGTGCAGTGTGACAACGTTATTTCCTCAGTATGATAATGATTATCCAGTTAAAGGTTGCTAGGGGGAGAAACAATGTAGTGATGGGTGTACATTGCTTGGAAGGTTTTGTCTCTTCATATTCTACTAGGATAAAAGGGAGAGTATATATAGTATATACACGTCTATTTAGAAATAAAAACCGCTTATCTTCTTAGTAATTTTTTTGCACAGATGTAAATCCTTGTGGATGGATCAGTAGGCCAATGGACACGAGAAGTAAAATTTTCTGACTTATTGGGATTTCCAATGGCTATGAAAATAGTCTTTAATGCTAGTTCTAACTGCTTTTCATTTCAGATATGGATGAATTCTTAAGTATCATATTGTGTGTGTATGTACCTATAATAATAAGTTTGGATTCTCTCAATTTCTTAAAAAATTTAGAGTGTCAATTTATTAGAGAGAAAAGCTAAAGAAACACAAGGATTCCAATCCATATAGGGTGGGCCATTTATTTATCTCTCTTCTTGCTTCATGTGTAATATTGTAGATGTTCCAAATTTGTACAGTGATCAGATTCAAACTGCACATTTTGGACCTACATATCAAAATCATAGCTATTGCATGTATGTATACAAATATGATACTGAAGAATCTTTATTAGATATGTCTATTGCAAGTCTCGCAGTTCTGACTGTGCAAGAGCAGCTTTTTGGTTGATTTTCTTTTTCTTTTTTTATGGAGGTTGATTTTCTATTTAAATATGAATTTCTGTTCTGTTTTCCAGAAACTCAACCTAACAAGGTTGAGCTATATTTCAGGCCAAAAAAAAGAAAAAGGTTGAGCTATATTATTGATGACGAGTGAAAATCTTTTATTTTATCTGATTTGTTTTTCCAACTAATATGATATGGCTGAAAGATAAATGACATGAAATTGTCTGAACTGAAAGATAAAGAATGAAAGTTATGGGGTTGCAAAAGCTGATGGAATTGTGTAACTAGATTTTGGTTTACAAGTTATCCTATAGTAGAAGTGATTTTTTAAGCATCAAAACAAAAAGGATTTTATATATATAAACTAAAATTCCATGTTGGTCTTTCAAAGATGACATTAGTTTATCAATTATTTCCTTTATGAATTTGTTTTTATAATTTTGATGCTCAAAAGTATGTTTTTGTTTAAACCTGATACATTTCATATTTGTACGATTTTTATATTAATTAGCATAGCATGCATGAGATTATAAAAAAAGAAAATTATATTTGAGTGTTAATACAGAAAATCAAGGTGAAATATTGCTAAATTAAAAATGGAGTTTTTGTCCAATATTTGCCAATTTGGCATGTGGACGTTGTATAAAATTTTGTGTACCAACAAAAGGTAAAAAAAAAAAAAGTGTGAATCTATGTAAAAGAAAAAAAAAACCTGACTGTGAAACAATGTTAGAGCTGTAAGCTGTTTATTTTTTTTTTATTTTTTTTTTTGGAGCAATTTATTAGAATAGAGGTGTTTATAGGCATTGAATTAGTTAGCAATCTCAAAAAGTAAGAAATGAACTTTCCACTATTATTCCCACTGTCAAAGTGTAAGAAAAAAGTGTTGGCACAAAGGTTGAGAATTGAAAAAGAAAACAAGAAATTTTAGAAGCTCAAGCAAAGAGACATTCCTTATTCCATTCCAACCCAAAAATTTTTTAAAAATTAATAAAATAAATAAATAAAGTTGATAATAAAGCAAAGCCACACATCCCCACCAACTCAGCTGCAATAATGACACTAAATAGTGGCAGTATGAGTCTTTCAAAGCCAAAAAAGGCTTTAACAACTCTAATCACACAAATGGATCCTTCAAGTATCATAATATTATTCAGAAAAAAATTTACGTTTTGGTCCCTAATCAATCTATTATTTAGTCCTTTAATAATAATAGAAATAAACTATTTGATTCATGAATTTTTATTTCTGTTAACTATTTAGTCTCTGAAATTTAGTTGTTATCTAAATGAGTGAAGTGTTGTTAAATACTGTATATGTCACTGTTAACTTATCACATGTGCTGCCATGTCACATTGCCGTGTCATTTTGAAGAGAAAAATTTATAAAAACAAAAAGAAACAAAATACAAACGAGAAAAAAATGTCATTTTCAAAGTATGGTCAAATACAAATTTTCCTCTGACATGAAAATGTAACATGACAATACATATGGCAAGTAAATTGTGGCACGTTATTATTTAACGGCCACGTCACCCAGTTAAGTAACAACTAATGTCTCAGGAACTAAATAGTTGACAAAGATAAAATTTTAGAGACTAAATAATTGATAAAAGTAAAATTTCAAGGACCAAATAATTTATTAATAATTTGGTGATTTTTTTTAATGAAATCTTAGCTAAAAATTTTAGGTGTTTCATTCTCATAAATAAATTAATTTGATTCATATTTATTTAAAAAAAAAAAGAGAACATAGTAGAATACTAGAGAATCTCAATCTCTTGAGGGAGATTACTTCAAACTTCAAAAGGAGAGCCAGAGATACTGAGAGAGAGTGGCACATTATGCTTTTACGCATGCCTTCTTCAATTCAAATTTGGAAGCAACCAACTTTTTGTTTTGTAAATTAAGAATTTTGTTATGGTTTGAAATAATATTGTCATAATAAAGATCTTAATTTCAGTTTATATATATCTTGCATAAAAAATTCTTTTTTTTCTTATATCTGTCATAAAAAATTCTTTTTCGTTTAAATAATAAATTAGAAATAAAAGTATAATTTTTTAAATTAAAAAGTGTAATTTCACAACACTTAAAAAATTAATGTAATTCACTGCTTTTGTTTAATTTTACTTTTGAACCAAAATATTTACCAATGTAACTTGACACAAATAATAATGAATATGTGTTTCTTTAATTATATCTTTCAAGTTCTATTCCTAAAAGAATGAGAATTGAGCGTCATTTGTTGGGAGAGTCGCCTCCAATATTAGATCCCGCAGTACTTAAGAGATTTAGTTGTCATGTTCGTTCTGATGAATACTCCGATTATAGAAAGAAAAAAAGGAACCAAAATATTTTTTTGCCAACGCTCATGCATGGATGGCTTCTTCTCTTTGGCGTTTTCCAATCTTCCCTCAACTCTCTACTTATTCTCTTTCTCAATCACCAAATTGTAACAGTTATATTATATTATATTATATTTTATATATATATATATATATATATATGAAAAAAATGAGAGATAACTATAAAATGGATGAGACTAATCCCATGAATAATATATTTCATTTGAGTGTTAAATTTTATAAAATATGAATTTTATATGTATAACATTAATATTGTTCTATAGATAAGAAAATGTGGAAACTAAATTCTAAATGCATGGCTAATGCATAAACATGCATTAAGGACATTACTTATAAGAAAGATGGTACGAATAAATTAAGCTTTAATTTTTTTTTGGTTCCATATTCAATATTATTCATGAATCCAATGATTTATATATATATATATATATATATATATATATATAAAATGGGTCCCCAAAAAAGATGAAAAAGGTAGAAGCAAGCTTTTTTTGACTATGATAGTATTAGTAGTGGGTAGTGTACACACTATATCATATATGATCAGCTTAGCTTTTTATTCTCTTAATCTCATTTTGTGACTGCTTTAATTAAGCTTTTCCCTTAAACTTTATATGTACATATATAAAAAAAAAGTGCAGTGATCATGTGAAAGTAAGCAAAATAATTAAACTACAAATTTTAATTTTTTTTGTCTCGAACTAGGGTATCCACCAGAGGGACAGTGTGCCTAATAACTACTTATTCGGGTGTGGTACGGTAAGGCCCACTAAATGAGATCCTTCATTTTCATTCCTCCAGTGATCGAAACTCGAGATGATGGTTAAGAGAACATATATATACTCTTTATTATTTGTGTCACATCGCGATAGTAACTATAAATTTAAATGGATGAGACTAAGGGTATGTTCACTAACAAGAAATTAATTCTATGAAAATCAAAAAGTAAGTGGGTCCCATTTATTTTTTCACTTTTTCATTTCCATCAACTTTTTAAAAAAATATAAAATATCTATTATACCTCTTTAATTTGACATGATTTGACACAATTATAACATTCTTTTCTTTTTATTATTTTAATATAAGGGGTAAAATAATCATTTTAATATATTCTCATTCTATTTTCATTACCAAACTTTTACTACTAAACACATCAAATGCATTTCGTTTCTATTTTTATTTCTATTTCTACCTAATGAACGTGCCCTAAACCCTAATCCCTTTGGTTGTACATATTGCAAGGCACCATATTCGATAAGAATCAATTTTAATTTCATTCTTCTATGAATCAATCTCAAGAAGCGATTATTAAGAAAATTTGATAATACAAACTCTTTATCGTTTGTGCATTGTTACCTGCAAGTAATATATATATATAGATATCTCTGAACTTGTCGTTTTAATTATTATCTGTATTGGTTTGTTTGTTATTGATGATAGAAAGGTATAAGAAAAGTGAGGATAATAATGTTGAGATGGAAATAGACAAAAGAAAAATGGAATAGACAGAGAGAATTTGAAAGATCAAAATAAATAAAACAAAATTATAAGGACATATATATATATATATATGGAGTACTACTACAAACATTCAGACATATTCTTTCTCACTCTCTCTCTCATGCATCATTATATTCTGAATGAATGAATGAAATGCTGTCCCTTATGTATGGGACAACATGTATATATATAGCTAATTCATTTCACAGCAAATATTATATATATATATATATATATATATATATATATATATATATATATTAAATTCAAGTGAAGGCATATATATGGAATCTTTCTGGGATTTCATTCTCTTCCTTTCTATCATTTTCTCGTGTATTGCATGTCCTTCAATTCTCACATATTTTTTGGATTGAGATGAATTTAAGAATTTAAGATTAATCAAAGTATATACTTATAATTCATTCACAATTGGCTTCATTTTCTCTTGAATTTTTTTTTTTCTAGCTACTCTCATCATATATTCATATACTTGTCAAATTATAGCTAGGAGTCACCGATTTTTTTTAATTAGTTAATTATTTTTTAATTACAATTTTGAGGTTAAATATTACCAAAAATAAAAGTACAAATAATTTTGTGGAAATTAAAAATAATAGTATCGTTTAATTTGGCGAGGGAATTTAATTTGGTCCCAATATATACTAAAGTGTAGTTATATTCGTATTTTAGTCTCTTAATTTCATTTTAAATTTTAAATTGTTTTCTTAAACTTAAAAGGTGTCATAATGGTCCCTTATATATATTATTATTATTTAGGATCTTAATTAAATTGTCAAGTAACCTTACCTTAATTTGAAATGATTCTAATGGTGTTGAAAAGACTTCTCATGGGTTAGACTTAAAAATAATTTAGTTGTCAAACTTCTATAAAAGTCGTAAAAAAACTTTAAATAAAATTAAAAGATAAAGATGAAAGATCATCTTAATATGTTTCAAAGTTAAATGATGATCAAGAAACTTTAAATAAAATTATAAAATCAATACCATTTTTTATCATCAATTAATGTTAATTAGTTCAAATGTTCAATCAATATTTTAAAAGAGTTGGCAAATGAATATATTCTAAGTAGGAGAATTTTGATTCAGTCCTCTATATATATACACTAATACACTAGAGACAATACCATTTTTTTAAATGTTTTAAATATAACATAAATTAATATACATTATATTTTAAAATAATAAAAAAAATAATTTCACATTTTTTATTATGTTACTAATTTTTTGCTTCATACACACAGCAGACATTCAAATTAATCCGAGTTCATCTCGTAAGAAAATAATCTCTTCTACTAAATTCAATTTTCGTTGATTATCATCTCATAGTCTTTTGCAGCCTAATTTGCTTGTAGCAACAATCATTTTTGTCATCATTATTACTTCAATCAATATATTCTTATTACACTCTTAAGGTTAATTAACTACCTTTGTCCCACTAAATAACATCGTTAATACTCACTAATTATTATTGATTCTAATTATAACTGACACACAATATTCCTGTTTTGTCACTAATTAGTGGGCCAATTTTTGCTTTAATTAAGAATATTTAGTTAATTTTTTTAAAAAAAAACCTAACTATTATCCAAAAGTTCATTGGACTTTCACATAATAATTTAGCTTGAATCTAATCCCAACTAATTTTTTATCCATATCCAAGACTTAAATGTCAAATTATTAAGAGAAATCTAATATTTATCATTCAAATTAAACCAACCACTCAGCTCGTTAATAGGTAATTAAAAAAAGAACTTGATATTAATTTAACTTGTGAAAGAAAAAATAGAATAAAAATGGGTGTGATTTCTTTTGGAAGTACTCGATCTATTCCTTGAAATGGCTTAAAAAAATGTAAATAATTATATTCTTTTAATATTTTATAAAATTACATTTAGTGTCTCTTTTATTTAAAATATTATTTATTTCTAAGGTTATATTCTTCTAAAGTATATTATATCAATTTAGAAAGAGAGAGAGAGAGGAGATCGAGTTTCCTATTCGTTGACTAAAATTACAATCTTAACTATCCATCTCGGTTGATGACTGAAATAAACAGTTTAAAATCGATGGTCATAATTGCGTAGCAGTCCAGTGAAGTAACTTCAGCAGATCTGGTCGAATTGGTATATATAAAATGTGGAAGGAAGGCACGCTTAGGTTAATTGGCAGAAAAGGGTAATGTGGACACATATGTCTGCAAATAAGAGCAAACCAAAGTGAGTGATAAGTCTATTCCAAATGCAGCATTCTGTGAGACACAATTAAAACGCACTACTATACTCTCACACATTATTTCTCATGAATCATGCATGAATAAATATATATATATATCTATATTAATATGGCTATGGGGTCTTCCCGTCAACGGTCTCCTAAAACAGTTAATTAGTTAATTAAAAATAAAATAAAAATATGATGTGAGAAGATCATGGGTGAGAGAAAATAAGAATTGTGATAACTTCCCAGGATTCCATTTATTATTTTAAATATAATAAATATTTTATTTTATATTTTAAAATTTTAAAATAATTTAATATTTGATTTTTTATTAATTTAAAAGTAGATAATACGCACGGTAAAAATATATAATTTTTTTAATTTAATAATTTATAATTTTTTATTAATATTAAACACATAGGAAAAGCAGACAACACGCACGATAAAAATATATATTTTTATACACGTACATATTTAAAAAAGTAGATTACACACATAGAAAAAGCAGACAACACGCATGGGAGTTCGTGTTGGATGCTAGTATATATATATATGTGTGTGAAGAAAAAGAATCTATATATTAATTTTAGAGGGAAAATACTATTTAGTCCCTGAATTGTTGGTCAAATTACTACTTAGTCATTGAATTTGATAAAAATACTATTTAGTCCCCGAATTTGCAACTCTATCAATTATTTAGTCTCTAAATTTGGCAAAAATACTATTTAGTCTCCAAATTTGCAACTCTGTCAACTATTTAGTCTCGAACTTGGCAAAAATACTATTTAGTCCTTAAATTTGCAACTTTGTCAACTATTTAAGATAACCAGCTGACGTGACCGTTAAATACTAATGTGAAATGTGAGGTGGCATGTGTCCAGGTACTTAACGATGCCTGGTTATCTGACAGGTAACGATCAGGGGACTAAATAGTTGATAGAGTTGCAAATTTGGGGACTAAATAGTATTTTTGTCAAATTTTAGGACTAAATAGTTGACAAAGTTGCAAATTCAGGGACTGAATAGTATTTTTGACAAATTCGGGGACTAAAGAGTTGACAGGTTACAAATTCAAGGACTAAATAATATTTTTGTCAAATTCGGAGACTAAATAGTAGTTTGACCAATAATTTAGGAACTAAATAATATTTTGTCTCTTAATTTTAATATATATCTCTTATAATTAATTAGTATACCTATATATATATATTCACTACTTGTCCATCTTCCTTGAATGGTCAATTTCCACCTCCAACAAAGAAACACACACACATACATCTCTTGTTTTCTTTTGTTCTGTTATGTTCTCTTTACCTCTCTATCTGACCCCTATTTGGTACCATATATATATAGCTATCTATATATTCTTTGTTTTCTTCTGCCTTCATTTTGAACTCAATTATTATACATTATAAAAAAATTAATTTTAACTTCAATTAATTAACGTTATTTATAACGTAATATCCAATAGTTGCCATAATATAATAATTAACCGATGATAAAATGTTTACAATATAATTTATAGCACTAATTAGTTGTCAAATTTATACTAATTTATTTAGTGTCAATCATAACTGACATTAAAATACTCTATATACTTGTCATTAGAGTTATATATATTTTTTTGTAGTGATCAAATCACCAGAGCAAAAGATAGTATTAGATTATGTATGTGAGCAACAGTAAGGTTGCTATTATTTGACTTAATCAAGGTCACAAATTTAAATTTTGGAAATAACATCGATTGTTTGTGTAGGTAATTAAAGTCACGTACATTAATTTGACCATTCCCAGATTTCACACAACAAAGACTCTCTCGAAGTGAGGCGCCCTTCCCAACAGACTAAAAGACTTTTTATTACATCGGTCTGATTCTATCTAATGAAAGTCCCGTGCACTGGACTGTCTATCCAGATAAAAAATGTAATATTGTAGGCTTGCTTGGAGAGACAACAACACTCAGCCATTTGTCTGTATATATATATATGAATCCCAGAAGTGATCAGAAAGGCTTTTTTGTACAAAAATGATGAGATGAGTTTGGATGTGTAGACAGAAGACACATAATAGTTGTGTTGTGTGTGACCATCTTTGTGATACAATTATTTTTTTCTCACTGTCACCCCAAAAAGTATACTCTCTATATATCTATCTATATATCTATATGCACTGAGTGAACATGCATGTACAATAATAATAATTAATTGAAGAAGACACATTTACTGACATTAATGAAAAAAAAATTGTAAATAAAATAAAAATAAATTTCTGCCTCAAATATTTCATTATTCCTGTGGCTGTAATAATTATTAGTACAATTACTACAGACTCACTCAAATTACACAGATTGCATGGGAAATGAATCAATGATGATGATGATAATCATAAACTATCATTACTATTGTGTTGTTTATATATATATATATTGGATTTTGTTAACAAGTGTGACACGTATTATTAAGATTTTTTTATTAGTTGAGAGAGATGCTGCCTCTATCATTTGAGCTATAGACTCAAATATATTGAGACTCACCCATCTCCAATATAATATTGATGAGCTTTACAAAAAAAAATTTATTCTAATGTTATTGAACATTTAAGTCTAAATTTTATTTTATTTTGATGGGAAATATAAATGTTATTACTTATTAAAATTTTAATTATTTAGTCTCTCTAGTACGTTATTTTTCGTCAAAGTGGGTTGGCACAAATGGTTAAGGATTCGGAAGAAAGTTCTCACTTCACCTATGGACGAGGGTTCAAATCTCCCTGAAGCCATCCAAAATCTTACTTTGGTGAGAGCATTCCTCCTCAGGGAGATCCCCTGGCACTCAAGTAATCCTTTGGGTTGGGTCTCTGTTGGTCTCCCCAGCATACCACTGGCACCCTGTCCGGTAGTTGGGAGTGCTTTCCCTTACTACCATCTTACTAATAAAAAAAAGTACGTTATCTTTCAACATTATTTAGAGATAATTCAGTTAACTATATATCAATTTCATTTAATTTGTGTTGATGTGATGATAAAAAGGAATATTAATGAAATTGTGGTTACTAGTTATATATATAGTTAATTTGTTTATACATTCATTATATAACAAGTAATTAAATGGGATCTTCTTCTTTTTTTAAAAAAATTAATTAAGAAAAAAATCACTTGAAAATGACTAAAGCCTAACCTTACTTTAATTAGTTGCTTATGATCCATCAATTTTACTTGGCTCAAAATCTCATTTTGGAAAATAAATGAGCTGCCTGAAAGACTTTATATTGCTCACAAGAATAAATCAAAATGATTAAAATAATTTAATTGTGTTATTTCTAGACGTTGAAGAACAACACAGATTTTTTTTTTTTGGCCTGAACACAAATTCAATTCAATTAACATGAATGTGAGAAAATTGCTCTTGTCTCACAAGGGCGAGGTTTTAAACTTTACGACCGATGCGAGAGTTTTATTAGTGAGTGATATATGTAAATCCTTCTATAAATTTTAAAGAGATTGAAAAGTATTTTCTGATCCTGGTGTGATACCTGTGCTTACTCTTATTTAAATTTTTTTCATAAAAAAAATTAAAAATAGTAATCAAAAGTTTAAAGTGATGGGCCGCTTGATCAGCCAACAAAAACAATTTAATAAAAAAAGGTAATAAACAACATGTTTTGGTTTGATGATAATGTTTATTTAATATATATGGAAAAGAAAGTAGTAGAGACAATATGGAAAGCAATATTCTTGATGGATCCATATTGATGTTGGTGTGTGATCTCACCAAGAAATCTTCATTCTTTCTATTCCCAATTCTAGTATCAAACATTCCTTCCCACTTTAATTAATTAATTAGTGTGCTAATGAAAATGGGTAATATAATAATAATTTACATATAAAGAAATGGCATCGGGATTGATGAACAAAGAGAGGGGGTGGCAGCAATGATGGGTTTGGTTGTCATCGTTTTGCATGCAAATTATTTATAATTATTATTATTATTATATTCAGATTTATCTAATAAGTATTTTAGGGCACTTGTTAAGGTTTATTTTGATTGATGGAGAGATAATTACTTTTTTTTGAATTTGATAAAAAGTCAACCAACACATATTTTAAGAGTTTCTGATTGTTTGATAGAAACCTTAAAAAATGACTTAAGGATATTTGTTAGCAAAACCTTATTATTATTATTATTATTATTATTATTATTATTATTATCATCATATATTCAAAGAAAGAAGGAAAGGAAAGGAACATACTTTCATAACTTTCCCTTTTCTGTTTTCATTCTTTTGATCACTTTGTTTAGCTTTTATGTTCATTTGTCACACTCTCACTTTAATCACTCACTCTCTTAGATTTCAGTAATAAAACCTCTCTCTCTCTCTCTCTCTCTCTCTCTCTCTATATATATATATATATATATATGAATTTATTTATAATATAACTTGTTACATAATAAAATAAGTTATGTGACGCAATATTAAAAGTTGATTTATTTAAAATCAAATAAAAATAAAATAAAAGTAAATAACATTCAATATTTGTTGTACATCACTTGTTGTATGATGCCACAAATTGCATTATAGACTTTCTATATATATATATATCATGATCAAAATATTTATGAAAACAATTTTAATAAGTAATCTCTCGAATGTTGTCACAATGACTCACTATTAAAAATAATCATTCCATCAAATAATACTTTATTTTCATCGATTCTTCTAAAGATCAATTTCTTAAAAGCCATGGTTAAAATAAAGCATACTCCTTATATATATAAGGTTTATCTAACAAGTGTTTAAGAACACTTATTAAAAATTTTTCATTTGAGAGAGAATTTATTGTTTTGAAGTGAGTGAGAAGTTAACAAAAATAATTTTATAAGTTACCTAATTGATTTAAATGAATCCTTAAATAATATTTTATTTACGCACTTTCATCGGCAAGCATGTGATCGATGATGAATATAATTATTTGTGTACGAATAATTACTTTTTATGAATGATCATTAATTAGCTCAAAAAAAAGTACTTGATTCTTAACTTGTGTACGAAAGAAATGTTTTGTAGTAATATATGTGAAAAACAGACCATTAATACGTGTCTTTTCTCCTCCATTTAACCATAATTTTAAGTAGTATATATATACACATTAACTATTGAGTTTAATTTGAATATGATTAATGCCTTATTTATACAATAATCATTGTTAGATTAATATGAGTTGCCTATATATATGATGTTAATATATATACTCACTCTATGATTAAAAAAAATCTCGTTTTAAATTATACAACCAACTAGCTAGCTATATATATATATATAATAAGAAGTGTTGAGTGTCTCTCAAAATTCTTGTAACTAATGAATATAAAATAAGAAGTCCGTATGTACATTGGCATGTGATGGATTCTTAATTAAAATGCATGCAATAATTAATCCTTTTACTATGAATGTTAGTAATGTGACAATTACTATTAGTGACATTAATTTTTTATATATATAAATTTGTACCTAATGATCTTAATTACATCATAACATTTTCTCTAATTTTGTACAATTATATAATTAATTGCATTTACATAATATATATATATATATATATATATATATATATATATATATATGAAACTGATCATGTCATGATTAGAAAATGATTTTATTTGTACACAATTAATTAGTTAATCATCATTTTGTATCACATGACCTCATAACCTATAAAAAAAATTAGATTAAAAAATGAAAAAAAAAACATAAATAACATGCATGAAATTAAAAAAAAAAAATCATTCAATATCATTCAATTATAGGATGAAAATAAAAAACAATTAAAAAACATGTGAGAGTGAGAGTCCTAGAATATACAGTTATAGTAGGAAAGGAATATATAAAGGGACAAATGAATTTTTGTGTCAATGTCACATAGATGTGAGCTTGCATCAAAATATACTTTGATTGTGTTCAAAGAGAATATGTGTGTATATATATAGGGCCATCAATAGGAAAAATATTAAAAGAATAAAGATACTATCTTATTCTCTCTTTTGTTTGAGAGAATCTTAAAATAATAATAATTATTATTATAGGGAAAGGGATGGAGAGATCGAACTATTTGTTTTTTTTTTCTTCCTTTTTAACCTTAGGCATAATCTAAATGGCTGTAAGGTAACTTGAATATGGCATGATCTTAAAATAATAATAATTTTTATTAAATATGAGGAAATTAAAAATAACATGTAGTGATTAAATCCTTTGTAAGAAAGAGTAAATAAATACTTCATTTTAACTATATATATATATAAATGAATCATAAATATAATATAATATATTAAAAACTAATTTAAATTTGAATGCAAAAGATGAAATTAAAATCAAAAGAGAAAACTAAGAGTTAAATTCAAATAAAAATGAAAATTAATAAATAAAAATTAAAGGACTAAAATGATAGTTATTGAGAAGGTAGAAGAGGATGGATAGTACTTATTTAAAAAAAAAAACACAAAAAGGTGAATGAGAATGAATGAGAGAAAATGCATAAGATAAGAAGGATGGATTATAATGGATAATATAATATTATATATATAATTAATTAATTAATTAATTTATGGGGACATTAATTGAAAAAAAAAAAGGTGCACGCTAAGGCTTCTTTTCAGGTCCCCAAAATTTCTTCTCATTCTAACTTTTTTAAAACTGATCACCTCTGCCTGTCACTGCCAATTTGCTGACTCATAAATTAAAAATACTTAGATATCTGTGAAATAAAATCATTTTCAAACATGTGTCACTCATGTGTGTGTGAGAATATTTTTCAAATTATTTCACTTTAAATATTTTAGATTTAGTATTTTTTTTAAATTATTATTTTTGAATATACTAAATTTTTATATAATAAATATAATTAAAAAATTTACTCTTTTAATGATAAATTATTAATCAACTTATTATTTAGTCTCTAAATAATAAAAATATTATTTCTTAAATTTTTATTTTTTTTTTATTTAATCCCGATATATTAACTAGCATATCTAGTTGAGTAACATGATCATTAATGCTGACCACTTGTATTAACTTACTATATTACTATGTCATTTTAATTTTTTTTAACCCTAATTTTAAAATAATATTTTTGTTCAATTTAATTTGTGTGACATAACAAAATAAATAAATTAATAGTGACACATTGACATTCAACCACAATGTCACCTATTTTCATTATTCATGTAACAAGTAAATTTCCTATTAAAAACACTAGGGAAAAAAACCCAATTTCAATTCAATTAAAAATAAAACAAGTTGATTAAAGAAAAAAAAAATGAGAGTATGTTGTGGATTCCACTGTCCTTTACTTGGAGGGACCCCCACCCCTACATTCTCCTGCCCTTTACTTTTCTTTTCCCTCACATTCCCATTTCCCACTCACAAAAAGTTTGATGGACACATATTGGAGCTCATGTTTTTGTGTCACACACACATATATCTATATCCCTTCAATTTCACCAAGAAATCAACTTTTTTTAAAAAAATTACTGTTAATAGTGTGATTACTTGTGTATTTATAGTAAACTATATGATCTCACCAACTATCATATCCTATAATTGGATAGCCACTTGCTTACTCAAATTTTTCAGAAATTAGGTGAGAAGAATTTTATTATGTATATAGTGCTCCTGTGTATGAACTTTTTTATTAATTGAGACTTGGTTTGATGATAAGAAGATAATTCTTTTTGCCAATTTAAAGTAATTAGTATGGATTTTTTTTTTGTTAAATAACCTTTAATTAATACCCTATTATATATAGTTTTGAGTAAATTATCATTTGAGTCCCTGAAAGATGCATTATATCTCAATTTAGTCTATGAAAAATAAAAATATCAAATTTAGTCAAAAAATATAATTAGTCTCAATTTAATCTTAAAAATAAAAATCTCAAATTTAATATTTAAAAGTTTACTTTTTTAATTTAATCCTTTTGTAGTTTTTTCATCAATAATATTATTAATGGGGATTTTTAAGGACCAAATTGAAAAAAATATATTTTTAAGAATTAAATTTGATATTATTATCTCTCTCTCTCTCTCTCTCTCTCTTTTGTTTTCTTTTGTTTGGTTTTTGTTTGTGATATTTGTTCCTTTGACCATGGGCAATATATATTGCTTAAGCTTATCCTCATGGTTCATGGATGAGTTAATTAATGAACACTAATTAAGCAAACTAAGATAGTTTTTTTTTTTTATAAAATTGATTATGATAAAGGCTTTTAGACTCTAAAATCTTGCATCATCAAACTTGACTTTTTGGCCATCAAATATCACCTAAGCTTCCCACTTTCTCATAATCTCTTTTCTTTCATTATTATTATTATTATTAATATCAAACAATAAGAATCCCAGCTGTAAATATATTAGAACTAGGGTGGGATAAGAGAATGAATATATAAATATGGTAATAATGATTATTTCCACTACACACACACACATACTTACTTCATTTTTGTCCTATTTGCTAGCTATGGTAATTAATAAATATTAAAATATAAAACCTTAATTATTAAAATTATGTGTGTTTAGAGTTATTGTGATGAATTGGTGGGGCATGCATGTCTGAGTTAATGAAGTCTCTAAATTTTAACTTTGGTGCTTTATTGAAAATTTGTTAGGGAAGATGCAAACCAAATGATTGGGTATTATATGATGAATGGAGTACAATACAAAAATTATTAAAGAGAGAGAAGGATATATATATATATATATATATATATATATATGTATATGGATTCAATTTGAGAATAATAATGAGTAAAACTCCAAATTCTTCACAATTAATAATCATCCATAATAAAAAGGGATATATATACTTTTCTTCTAAGTAGAGAAATCCTATTGATGTCTTCACTTTTTTCCAAACTTTGAAATATAATGTTCCAATGATTTGGGCACTCCAAATACCCTTTTTCTTCTTTCAATCAAAACCACTTGATCCTTTTTGTTTTGATAATAAAGGGTCCTATACCCATTGATTACCCCAAAATCAGTCTCATTATTATCTACTTAGTGCTCCTCTTTTTTCTTTACATTCTTTTTTAATTTTAATTATTGCTTAGTGTTGATTTTTTTTTTTTTTTGGGTTTTCCATATATGTATTTTCCTATAAGAAGCAATCATATTTAAATTATTGCATTGCAATACTAACACTACAAAAAAATAATTTTTAACATTAGTTATTATTTAACGTCATTTGTTAATGACTAATATTATATTCAATAGCATCATTAATTAATAACGTTATTTGTTAATTTGTTATTATAAGTGTTGATGTTAATTAAGATGCTTTCCATAATATCGTTAACGTTAGTTGTGAAACTAGCGCTAATTCCTTAAGTGTTAGTCATAACTAATGCTAAAGATAATTCTTAATTAATGCTAAAACTATAATTTTTTAGTGTAAATTGTGAAATATTTGTTATATATATATACACACACATTATTACTCCTAATAAGAATCCAAAATGAGAGCAGAAACTTGATAGTCAAATTAAAGAATTTTTTTACAAGTTTTATATATGATATATCTAGTTAGTATATATACAAGGAACTAAAAAATTCAATGAAACACTAGGAAATTTTTATTTTTTTGCTTATTTAAAGTTTTTCATATATATATATAACTAGTTAGAAAAAACTTCAGGAATTGTGGTGCTCATTTTAAATTTAAAAGAAAAAGAGTGCTCAAAGAAAAAAAAAACATTAAGATGCCCCACTTAATCACACATTATAATGATACATAGCTCTCATTACTATTTTAGCTTTTTTTTTTCCCCTCTCTTTCTTTTTATCTGATCATATGATGAAGCTTTCAATCATGAGAGAAGAGGTAAATGACAAGAGCCATTAAACTCCAAAAAGGGTCTTAATTAGATGTATTGATCAATTCTGTGTGTGTATATATATATATAATAATAATAATAAAAAATTAGCTTTTCACAAAGTAATTAAATGTCCTAGCTAGACATCATATATAAATATCTATGACTTTGACTACAAATTAAAGAAAAAAACCATATGTTAAATGTAAATTACATAATTTCATAAAGTTAACCTTCCCATGACATCTTTTTCATCTGTTACTATTGATTTTTGAAGATATACTTTATACTAAAAAGAATATATATATATATATAAACCAACACTATGTGACACAGATGACCGATAAGAAATCTGTAAATTTTCTCTTGAGTTTAATTTCTGAAATGATAAAAATAGCTAGAATGTCATATGTTGAGAAAGTCATTCCTAATAATAAACTAGATAATACTCAAAAAATTAATCATTAGATCTATTCTAGTGAATATTCTAATCAAAATAATATATATATATATATATATATATATATATATATATATATATATATATATATATATATATAGTGAGAATATATGGAAGAGGGTGCTAATTAATATATAGCACTTTATTCAGTCATTGCCCTCGGAACTTTGAAGCTTTTTTACAATTGAAATGCTCTTTCCCAAATATATACATTGCAGAGTTTCTTTTTGGCTCCTTTTAATGCATTGCAGCTTAAGCAAGTTATAAACAAGAATCTAGTTTTATTTATTTGTATATATATATATATATATATATATAAGACATAAATAGAATTGGTGATAGTGTTTTCAAGTTCAAGGCAAGCTTCCCTATATGCAATGCAATGTTGTATAATTAACATATTGTTATTTTTAATTTGTGTGATTTTCTTTAATTTACAATAGTACAATTGTAATAATTCTAAAAAAATAAAAAAGGTTATATATATATATATATATATATAATGATGAATTTTGCAATCATAGAAGAAGGGTCAAATTAATGTGACTAGGTGAGGCCCCATATGCTTCCTTCTTATAACACTTGGTCAAACTTATGTCTAATCCTCCCCTCTCACATTCTCACTCAATTAACCCATCATTTTTTTCTGGAGAATGGATCATATGCTGTACAACATAGAAAAGGAAGGAAATAGAGTGATACATAATAGGTCCCACATGTGGGACACACTACAAAATGTACAGTCCAATGCACGAAACTCTCATCAGGTAGAATATAAGAATGTGATTAGATGTTACTCTTGCAAGCTAAATCAAAGATGTTATTTTTAAGATTTAAATTTAAACGTAACCTTCGAGTCATATGACAACAACTTTACTGTTATTCCATGGCTCACCGTTTGTTTTGAATTATGCTTTGATTCGATCTAAAACATATCTACATACATTATTACAACCCTTTTTCTTTTTTCCCCTTCTTTATCCTATAAACAGAAGATCATAGCCCCATAGGTTGCATGCATGCATTTAAACATCAAATCTTATGAGGTATGGAAGAAGATTAAAGATGGAAATTAACTATATATATATATAAACTATATGCCATTATGATCTCAAGAGAGAATGTGTGCCTTTTATGTATTTCGATAAGAATCTAGTATAGTGAGGACTATAAAATAAAGTTTGTTTTCTCAAAAACCGAAAAAGGAAAGAATTAGATAAAGCAAGCAAGTATTATATATATATATATACACAAAAACAGAGAGATCTAATGGTGAAGGGTGAATCAAGAGAAAGCAGTCAAAAAAGTTACTTACTCTCTGAAAGTTAATAATCAAACTCTTTCAGAACATGTTTTCTAGGCTCCCAAAAACAACAAAATGAAGCTATCAGTAAATTTTTTATTTTTTATTTTTTGCATAAACCAAAGTGGTCCAAATATTATATATATATAAGTGTGATCACAGTATATTTCAGTTTTGCATCCTTTATTTGGTAACACAAAAGGGTATGTGTTAAGTGGGTGGTTGGAGATGAGATAAGGTTAAGACAAAAGGTGATTCCAGTTTGCAGGAAGAGAGAGAGAGGGGATGAAAAAAAAGAGAGAAATTTTTAACTATGTATTGTATCACGTTATTTGTATCTGATGTTCAGGTTTATACTATGGTAACAAAAATTTAGCCATAAATATTTGATTAACCAACCGAGACAATATAAATCTAGAAAGCAGAGGATCCACACTCTATATTGTAGAGCTTTCAAAATAAGTTATTTTAACTTATCTATTTTTAATATAAGTTGGGATTTGTTCAGTTCAACATGACCCTAACATGATTTAATCCTATTTTTTTAGGATTGAGTTAGAATGATCCGTTTTTAAATTAAGGCAAAAAAATTCTTTAATCCAGTTATATATAATTTATAAGACCAAATGGGTTAGTCCGTATAATCTAACTTGTTTTGATAGGGTTGAGTTAGAATGATCCGTTTTTAAATTAAGGCAAAAAAAAATCTTTAATCCAGTTATATATAATTTATAAGACCAAATGGGTTAGTCTGTATAATCTAATTTGTTTTGATACCTCTAATTATTCGTACAATATTATCGATCAATAACCTAAGAATAAAAAGATAAATACTTTCAATCAAATACATAAATAACATGACGTCAAGATATACATTTAAATAATGGACAAAACTTATATGTTGTTGGTTACATACTTTTGGTAAGGTTGATCAATTAAAAAAGGACACGTGTCTCAAAATTGACACGTATCCTTTTTTAATTGGTCAACCTTACCAAAAATATATAATGAACAGCATATAAATTTTTTCCTTAAATAATTTAGCTGAAAAAGAGCCAATAATTCTATGAAGAATAGGAGACAGAGGGTTGCTTTTTGGGTACTTGGGGAATAAAATGTTGTCTCTCTACGAGGATTGGCGTGAAGAGAGAGAGAGAGAGAGAGATCACACTCTCTTTTTTTCTCTCTCTATTCACACCAACATTACAATAATAGGAAAAAATATATATTTTATTCTCCTAAACCAAAGTCTAGTTACAAAATTAGTGCATTTATTCAGAATATAACAAAGCTCTTCTTTTTAACTTTGGACTAAGTTTAAAAAACATTAAATTCTAATCAAAATTAACTATAAGAAACCATGTGATGTGATCCTCAAATGGCACATGCATGCATTTTTTTTTGTATTAAAACTTAAATAATATTATCAAAATCTCATTTTCATCATCTAAAAAAAAAAATTTGTTTCACAATAGACCCATAAAAAATTGTATTATTTTAGCCTAATAATTAAACTTATTTAACAGCTGCACATTATAAAACAAAAAAAGAAAAACTTTTAAAAGAAATAAAAAGAGAGGAAATTAGAAATATACCACTTACTCTTTTTTTTTTTGAATCTTTGATCACACACTGGCTGGCTTCTTTTTCTTCCCTTTTCCCTTTAGTACTTCTTTTGAATTTCTGCTGGCCTTGTCTGTCTATTCAAAGTCTGATGTGGAAAAAGGAGGGAAGTTTGGACTAAAATTTAAAATTAGTGGGGTCTCCATTTCTGAATTATAATTATTTTCTCAAGAAATTAAAACACAGCAGAAATAATTTAACTAAATTATTTTCCATACTCAATATATAGAATGACAGTTTTTTTTTTGTTAATTACATGACCTTGGGATGGATAATAATGATAATATTTGCTATATATAAAATGATTATTAAAAGGAATTGGTATTTAATTGGAAAGAAGAAATTTTTATGTATTAGATAGGGATCAGAATAGACACCTCACTGTTTATAATATGAACATTCACAACATTTTTAGACAGAAACTGTGAAATAGAGAGAGAGAAAAGAGAGAGTGATGAAGTGGAAATAAAAAGCTAAGAAAAAGCTGCTTCTTTAAACTAAAACCAAAACTGAATTAAAAGAAAAAGTTAAAAACAAAAAAAAAAAAAAAAAGAAAAAGAAAAGATAATAATCGGTGACAAGAAGTATAAAGGTAGTAGTCTTGAGAAGCTTATATAGTCTAAAACTTCTTAAAGCTCAACTATACTTGCTTCTCTCAACACTCTCTTCTTCCTTTTCATATTTCTATCTCAAATCCAGCAAGTTAAGTAGTTCATTCACCTTCCACTGATCACAAAACTGAAAAAACCAAGCTTTCTTTCAGGTCATCATCAATCTTAGCATATTCAAAGAGATCAAGGGGTGGGGTTTGGGAGAAAAACATAAGGATATAAGAATACTACGAAGAAGAAGAGGAAGAAGGAGAACTTTGAGTTTCTTTAACAAAGGGGGGGTGGAGGGGGGGTGGTGTGTATCCAAGTGATGCGATCAGGAGGTTGTGCATTACAGCAGACCCTCACGTCGGAGGCTGCTTCGGTGTTGAAGCACTCTCTGGGCTTGGCTCGGAGGAGGGGCCATGCCCAGGTCACTCCACTTCACGTGGCAGCAACCTTGCTTAGCCTTAGAGCTAGCTCCTTCAGAAGGGCTTGTCTCAAATCTCACCCTCTTCATCATCATCATCACCACCAAACTTCTCCACATTCTTCACAACATCATCATCCTCTCCAATATTGTAGAGCCCTTGAACTTTGCTTCAATGTGGCTCTCAATAGGCTCCCAACCACACCAACCCCAAATTTGCTTCACACTCAGCAGCCTTCTCTTTCTAATGCTCTAATTGCTGCTTTGAAAAGAGCTCAGGCTCACCAGAGAAGGGGCTGCATTGAGCAGCAGAACCAACAGCCACTTCTTACCATAAAGGTTGAGCTTGAACAACTTGTTATATCTATTCTGGATGACCCTAGTGTTAGCAGGGTTATGAGAGAGGCTGGGTTCTCCAGTACTGCTGTGAAGAGCAATATAGAGGACTCTTCACCCCCTTGTTCTGTTTTCCAGTGTTACAGCAGCTCTGGTGGTGTCTTTTCTTCTCCTTGCTCTCCTTCTCCCAGTGAAAACCAGAGAGAAATTACCATCAATTCCAACAGTTTTAGGCAGCCTCATTTCTACACTTCTTCTGAGTACTACAATCCACTTCTTTTCTCTCCTCAGAAGAAAACCCCAGTGTACCCTATCACTGAATCAACTTCATCCAAGGAAGATATCAAGTTGGTTCTGGATGTCTTGTTGAGGAGGAAGAAGAAGAACACTGTGATAGTTGGGGACTCTCTATCCATCACTGAAGGCCTTGTGGGAGAGCTGATGGGAAGGTTAGACAGAGGAGAGGTTCCCAATGAACTAAAGTCAACCCATTTCATCAAGTTTCAATTTACACCAGTTTCTTTGAGGTTTATGAAAAAAGATGAAGTTGAGATGAACCTATTGGAGCTAAAACGGAAGGTGGATTCTGTTGCGTCAGGAGGAGGGGGAGCCATATTTTACTTTGGAGATCTAAAATGGATTGTGGAGGCAGCTCTCTTCAGTGAAAAAGACGGGGGAGGAAAAGTCTACGATTATAACCCAGTGGATCACATAGTTGCAGAAATAGGAAAGTTGTTCTCTGACTACGGAAGCTCATCAAATGCTAAGATATGGCTGATGGCTACTGCAAGTTACCAAACATACATGAGGTGTCAAATAAGGCAGCCCGCTCTTGAGACCCAGTGGTCTCTTCAAGCAGTTCTGGTTCCTTCAGGTGGACTTGGCTTGAGTCTTCATGCTTCCAGGTAATTTATCATCTCTTGTTTAGTTAATTACTTATATTGATAAAAAAAAGAATCTTTTTTTAAAAAGGAAAACTGAATAAATATATGCATGACGTTGCTTAAGAGTACATACTGTCAAAAGCATGTTTGTTAGTGTTAGGCAGATGTTGTTTTGTCAGTATATAACCTCTTAGATATTAGGTAAGAGAAACAATATTTACCAAAAGAAAATTAAATTAGGATGAAAGTTAAAGATTAAATACTGTAGGAAATACTTAGTTTTGGATGTTCAAAAATTAATTAATTGTGGATATTCATTAAGGCTTCTGAACTCAATTTTGTAGTGTCCTTGATTCAAAGATGATAAACTCTCAAAACCCATCTCATATGCTGGAAAAGAAGCTCTTTAGTAACATGGAGGAGCAAGATAAGCTCACATGCTGTGAAGAATGTGCCTCTAACTATGAAAAAGAAGCTCAATTGTTCAAACCAGGCCAGACAAAACTCTTACCATCCTGGCTTCAATCACATAGCATCGAAGCCCATCAGAAGGTAGCAAACTTGATTCTAATTAAAGCCTAAGTTAGAATTTGTCTTGTTTATATGCATTATTTTTGCGTAAGTTGAGAAGCATTGGCTTATAAATAATTTCCATGTTTCCAGGAGGAATTAACGCAATTGAGAAGAAAGTGGAATAGATTATGCCACTATCTCCACCAAGGCAAGAATTCTCAGAATCAATGGAACAACATTTTATTCAGCAATAACAGTTCAAATGGGAAGATCTATCCTTGTAATTCTTCATACCCCTCGTGGCCAAAACAAGGAAGTGTCTTCCCAGATTCAAGTTCTATATCTTTTGTAGACTCTACCACTACTAAACCTACTCATACCAGCTCTAATCTTGTACCTCGAATTCGATGTCAACAATCATGCACTATTGAGTTCAATTTCAGCAATGGAACTCAGAAACGGCAGCAAACGACAACAGAAGAGCCAAGCTTGGATTCTCTTAAGGGCTTGGAAGGTAAAGAAGAGAAGATTACTCTTGCTCTAGGGAATTCCCAATTCGGTGGTTCAGAGCAAGGGGAGGAGAAAAGTATAACTGATACAGCACAACTAAGATCTCATGTTTGTAAAATATTGCAGGAAAATGTTCCATGGCATTCTGAAACAATCCCTTCAATAGTGGAGGCCTTGATTGATTCCAAATCAGAAAAGGAAACCACAACTTGGTTAATTTTGCAGGGCAATGACTTTGTAGGAAAAAGAAGGTTGGCTCACGCAATTACAGAATCATTCTTTGGCTCAACTCATAATATGCTTCTTCAATTGGACATGAAGAAAAAAGACACTCTAGTAGCTTCATTCTCTGAAAGGTTGACCAAAGCATTGAAAGCCCATGAAAAACTCGTCATCTTGATAGAGAACATTGATTTTGCTGATACCCATTTCAAGAAACTCCTCGCAGATGGTTATGAAACAGGAAAGTTTGGCCAATCAATAATCATAATGACAAATTGTGGCTCAACAAGCAACAACAACAAAGAAAAGAATCAGGACTTGGTGATGCAACTAACACTACAGATCAATGATGAAACACATTGCGTGGGCCAAAAGCGAAAGTCAGAATTCGATCTCTTTCCCAAAATCAAAAGCCCTAGAATATTATTGGAAGAGAAGAAAGGAGAATCTAACCGAAAGAGAGATTTCTCGAGACAGTCAAGCTTCAACACCCTTGATCTGAACGTAAGAGCGGATGAACAAGAAGCCGACGATGATGGCGAAGGAGAAAGCAGCAGTAGCAGTAGCAGCAGCAGCCCCATTTCCAGTGACTTGACACGGGAAACCCTACTCGACCCTTTAAACCCTAATGGGTTTCTCGATTCAATCGAGAAGAGATTCGAGTTGAATAGAAACCCAGCTTGGGACAGGAAGATGGCAGAGTTGTTTACTTCCAAGATCAAAGGGTCGTTTGAAGAAATCAAAGGGAAGCAGAATTTAGGGAAACTGAGTGTAGAAGAGAAGGTGATAGAGGAAATGATTGGTGGGTGTGGGGGTTTTACTAACTCTGTGTTTGAGAAATGGCTGAAAGACATTTTTCAAAGAAGCTTAGAAAAAGTTAACATTGTGGGGAAGGAAAAGGGTATAGGTTTTAGACTTTGTTGGGGAGGAATTGGTAAAGGAAATGGTAAAGGTAAAGGAAAAGGTATAGGTGGGGAAATTAGGGTTTTGGATAGTGAAGAAGAAGGGTTCAAGAGTTCATGTCTGCCCAAGAATATCCAAGTTAACTACTACATGGATTGATCACTAACTTTTGGGTTAAGGTTAAGGTTAAGGGTTTTTGTAAAATTATCAAAGATGTGTAAAATGGGAGTAATTAATAGGGTTTGTGTAACTTCTAATTTTCATAATAGCATGGGTTTGTTTCTTTTCTATCATTAGTTATCTTCTTTCATTTTCAACCAATTTTAATTGCTCCTTAATATAGGTAAAGTTAACTTCAATCCTATTTAAATTTTGGTTTAGTTATAAGATTAATAAATGTATCTAACTTACTAAGTCACCTCCTTCACTCTCTTAGATAGACATTGTTGTCACTAAGTAATTGTTTGTTTTACGTACTAATGTCACCGTACATTCCTCCACTAACTATTTTCGTACAAAATCGTTATACACATGTGTTATCTTACGTTTCTTTCTTTTCTGTGAAAAATAATAATCACATCCTTAGTCAGATTGCCTATAAATACTACCTCATATTAGATATGATGTGCGTAATCTCTTGTGAATATCTTTATTTTTTTTTTAGAGACTGACTACTTGATCATAAAAAATTTTGGATGGAATTCTTTTTCCCTTTCTTAATTCCTTCTTGAAGGTGTTCCTTCCAACAAAAAACTCATCCAAAAAAAAAAAAGGTCCATCAAGTCTTGAAAATTATTTTCAAAGGCTGTGGAAATTATATTGCTCGCTCAATGGCTTGTTTGGTTGCTATTTTTTGAGTAGTGTACATATGTAAAACTATTTAACAAGTTTATAATATCTAAATTCAAAGTTTTTGCTATTACATGATATATATATATATATATATATATATCCCTTTTGATGGCTAATTATGACCCTTTTCCTACATCCAGAACTTATCACTTATATATGTCTTCTTTGACCCCCAAATATTTTTTTTGGAATATATATATATGATATTAAGTTTACCATAGTTATTATTGTTGTTACGTTACTTGTCAATTAAATAGAGTATTAATTTATACACCAAGAGTTTAATAACATTAGAGATTTCCTATACGTGCATATTCTTATGTTTTTTTTTTTAATGATATTGCAAGTCATTACCGTACAATTTTCATATTTTAAGCGTACGATCACAAATATTTTAGATTTCCATCTTCTTCATTATCTTCTATTTTAATATAGGAGGGAAGATGGTAAGGATTATGATGAGAAAGGAATTATAATGATTGGCAATCAAATAAATTCTCCCTCTTCATAATTTGCTAAGCATATTCTCTATCTTTTACATAATTTTTAACAATTTATGCAAGAGCTCTTCTAACATTTTTAATTTTATCAAGGTATCTATTAAAATTAATCGTTCAAGTATTTCAGAGTTCATTATTGGAGGATTAATTAGACAAATTATTTTAACTATTAAATAAAAAAAATTGTAAGTTCTCAATTGAGGGTGAATTGTTATCATAATTTAGTAAGGTGGCATTTAATTATAGTATATATGATATATTTGTGTATTTTGTATAAAAATTGAATCATAAATTAAAAAAATTATATATATTTTAAGTATTATATCTTTTTATAAAAAAAAAAGTATTATATCTTAAATACACTAATTAACAAAAATTTAATAATAATAATAATATAAGAATCTATCCAAATAGTAATAAATTAAGAAATGGCAAATATCTATATTATATATTATATGTGCCTTCCTCCGCTACATGACATAGACACTTTCAGGTCATGTTCTTTTTTTAGAATTCATGATGGAAAGGAAGAGGGAGAAGTCATCTCCCTCTTCTTTTCTTTTTAACAAACAAACTTCACTTTTTTCAATGTGATGAAATTATGTTTTTGTCCTTATTTTTTTATCTACTTTTATTCTATTATCACTTTTAAAGTAAGGACAAAATAGTCATTTTATCCACTTATATTTCATTTACATCACATCACATCATATTGACATGACATTTTCATTCTCTCATCTTTTCTTATTCTCATTTACATTCTCATTCCCTCATCTTTTCAACCAAAAGAACATATCCTAAGGTTCCAAAAATTAGTTTGTACTGGATTAGTATAAATGGTTAAAGATATATTTTTTTAAAAAAAAAAAGCTTTGTTATCACTTAAAATCTTATTTGATAGATATTTCTTTTCAGAAAGACCCCTGAACACTCAAAGATTAATTAAATAATTACGATTATATAAAATTATCTCTCTTAATCTCTCTAATATATTACCGATTCCTTAGCCAATAATATTTGAAATACTCCTCTTACTATCATTTTGTATATATAAAAAAAAAAAAGAATTCCTTCAAAAACAGTGTATGAAATGAATATGAATATGATGATTACTTTGACCTAAAAGTGATGCATGATTGAACGGCGAGTGTGGGACCTGTCTTCCCATAAAACAACACAATCATTATTTTGATTTTTTCTGCATAAAATTAAGATATGATCTTATTATGATTTTATATTTGCTTTAGCAAAAGCACTTGAGTGTCCTTCTCTTTTAATTATGCAAACTCTTTTTTTAAAAAATTGTTCCTCCTCTATCATAGCTGAATCATACACACTCATTTTTCACTACACAATTCAATTCCAATATGGCCCCCTCATCTATCTAATAATGCACCTCTATATGAAAACAAAATTAAACTCAAGTTGAGTTAGACATGCATTATTATTATTATATTATGCAACCTTCTACTATATATACTATATACACCTCACAAAAAGATAGTTTGATTTTTGTTTTAGTGAAGTTATAGTGGTGTCACATATAATATGTGTGTATATATATATAGTTGGATTAACTTATAATTTGACTTTAATAGATAATGTGAGTCATCTTTCTAAAAATTATAATAAAATAGAGTGTGTTAGCATTTTAATTTCTAATTTAGTCACAGAATAATAGCAACACGTAAATAAAATCAAGTCATATTAAAATGTAGAAAATTTCCTATGAATCTTAGGCTTCATCCAAAATTTTTTTTTTGAATTTTAAATTTAGTGTAAGTCTTGTACAAAAAAATAATTTGATATGTTTTTCTTGAGCTTGGATGAAAAAGTTAGCAAAGTGAGTCTTTTGGACAAATTATAAAATTTGAAGAAGTGTTATGTGAATATTTATAGTTGAAAGGATTATCCGTACACAACTCATAATTCAAGAAATTCACATGATTAGAAATTATTATAATTAAAATTGAAAGATGCAAATAGTGAGAGTGAGATGATAATGATATGAGTTTGATAAATGGCATTTGAATTGAAGGAGTTGGGAAGGAAGGCAGGAAGGGAAGGACACATGAGTTTGAAGCATCTGGGTGTCACTTTCATACCAATCTGCCTTCCACCAACTTGAATATTTATATATATATATATATATATAGGAATAGCATATGGGTTATGGAGTTTCTTGAAAAAGTGTGTATCTCCAATTAAGGTCTTCATCCATCAATCATCAAAAATCATAATCATGACAAACTCCATTATAAAATAACACAATTCGGACCATCAAATGAGAGTGCTACAATGTATACACATATCATTTACTGGTCCGAACTTTACACTTCACTTATCTGCACTTCAGCAGATCCGTGTCCATTCCATTTTGGTGTTTTTATTTCCTTCTTTTATGAGGTTAGGTTACCTTAATCTATTAGGGGTAGGGGGTATATATATTGGTGTTTGAGGGACCCCTTCTCTTTTGCCATTCAATTAGTGGCTCCAAAAGAAGCTATCAATTGAATTCTCAGTTGGAAACAAAAGGCTCACAATCATGTAGTAGTAGTAGGAGTAGTATGGCCAATCATCTTTGTTCATAATGCAACTACAAAGTTTTTAAAAGACTACAAAAGTTAGATAGATAAGCCACAAAAAGAGATCACCAAAATATTCCTTGAATCATTACCATTCCTAGTGTTGCTATACACTTTTTTCTTAACTCGTTATATAAATATATATGTTCATAAAAGTCTACTTTAAATAAACATATATAATGTATCTTTTATCTAGAAAGTTGCTAAGACAATCATACTGATACAAATTGGTGAGCATTTTGCACATTTTCCCACTGTTTTAGACTTTTGGCTATATCTTTAAACGTCGAATTAAACAATTGAATCGGCTATCGAATTTATCTGAGTTTTGTAATTACAAAAAGAAATTTACAAATTGAGGGGTAAAAAGAGTATCCAAAGTCTTGTATTCAGAGGTTAGTTTCATTATCGCCATTATTAAAACATCCGATTTCCATATGGAAAGTTTAAATGAATTGAAATTTGTATATGATCATAAAAATGATATTTTACATAAATCTTTTAAAAATCTAAACATGAAGAAGCTCAAACTCCAAGGATTGGGCTGATTTGGGTCTTGTAAGTTATGAATAGTTTAGTTCAAGTTGTAAAAAGAAGAAAAACAAAAGTGACCGGTTCAACCCAAACCAACCACTATTGATTGGGTGGTTCGGGTTCATCGAGCATTTTTTTTCATAAACCCGAACTTATTACTATTCGCGTTCACCCGGTCTGCGATCAACCCTGACTAAGGCAGTGACGAGGCCGGTAGCTTCATACAGATGTCACAGACAAATATCAATAGAAATTATAACTGCAGAGATACTCAAAGGTGCAATTTTTATATCTTTGCCATTAAATTCTCCAATAAAAAATTTGTTTATTTTTATTGGAGAACTTGATACCAATAATATAAAGAATTGTATACAAGTCGAGTCCCTGTTCAATAAAATATAAAGACACCTGCTCAATAGAATTAGGGGCAAATAGAAAGCTTTCATTAATTACCATTAACACATTTATACAAAACAAAGATGTCCGCTCTGGGCAAACAAAAATTGAGAAAGAGAGAGAGAGAGAGAGGAAAAGGCTTTCATTATGAAGTTCCCTCTTTACAAAAGAAAAACTTACTATGTAATGTAAAAACTCAAAAACCAAAAAGGGGCCTAGGTTAGGGCTGGCTAAAGAATGAGAGAAAAAGGATAAACTTACAGATCAGGATTCAGGAGAAGGAAAGGCTAGTATACAAAAAGAATGACACTAAACCAGAGTTTGCTAATCTAAAGATCCGGTATAAATTTTATAAAGCATATACAAAAGGGTGATCACTTCATTAAATTTTTCACCCCTTGAGTAAACAACCTGTTAATGTAATGCAGAGCAAGTCAAAGAACTTACAATGAATTGGGAGGTGTTGTATATAAAGGCGAATCCTCAGGAGGAGGAGGTATAGAGAGGCTTGATGAATCTAATACAGTGTCCAGGCTGAGCAAGGGTTTTAGTCTTTTATGGACCTCCTCAGTCACAAGATTAGTTTCTTCGACTATCTTCATTAAAGCATACTTGCAAGACTCCTCGTCCCGGAACGCTAGGGTCCATCTTCCATCGACCAAAACTTTCGCTTTTATTTTCCCATAAGCATGGAACTTGGCAGGGTCCAGAAATGGAAGAGAGGATGGACGGATCCGCAGGTGTAACCATTTTGGATGCTTTTCATCAATCCTGGGCTGAAGGATCAAGACACAGAATGATCGTGATATATTAGATTAAACTAATTTCCAACATAATTGACATAAAATCAAAATTACTAGATTCAATCACTTAAGATAGAGATGCAAGGGTTGCAGAACACTACACATACATTACACCCAGCCAAAGGTGCAGTAACCCGAACAACTCCACACGGCTTCTTCAACGGCAATTCTTCAGCAAGCACAAGCCACCCTGACATTCCTACGGAGATTGCTTGAAAGCAAAAATGACGCTCTTTACCCCTCTCGAAAGCAATTCTACATGGCACAGCATTAACTGCACAAGGAAGATAAATAAGTTTTACAACCAACATATTTTTTTAAAAAAACCACATTATTTCGTAGATTTTTTTAGAAAGAAATTGCATATAGCCAGAAAGGGGGGGAGGGGGAAATGAACTTCAAGTTAAATTTTTATCAATAAATAAACCTCGAGTTTCCATCATAAGTCATTTAGGGGCAATCTTGTCCCATATGTTGACGGCCGCCATGTTCATTACCAGAATATCATGAGCTTCATGTCAGCGTTATGTTTTATTTGAGCTATACCATGGTTACAATACATGTCACCACTAGGGCCCCAGAAAGAAATCTAAGGCAGTCATACTTTTCAAAAGTCTTCTCTAGCAGCCAAGGTGTTATTTGTAGATAGAATAAACAGCCATATTATAGATTCAATTATGACAATATAGGGGTATTTGTTTGAGAGTTGAGAGGGGAAGGGAAGGGAAAGGAAAGGAATTGAAGGAAAAGTTTCTAGTTTTTTCTTTTCTGTAGGCCTATAAAAGGCTAGTGATGAATTGAATTTAACAGCCTCCAGCAGTTTTCTCTCGTGTTCTTTCTTTCTGCTTTTATTTATTTCTTTCTTGCTCTAGAAGGCCTGAGCACCTCTAGAAGGCCTCAATGCCTCTTTCGGGTGTTAAGGCTGGGGCCCTTCATCCAGGTGCCCACCGGGCAGTACCTTTGGTGCCTTTCTGATGGATACACTAAACCCTAAACCCACCTCAAGTTGTTTTGCGTAGTGACAACCCTAAAAGTCCAACAAATAACTCACAACTACCAGGTTAAGTAATTTAAACATGTGAAAAACCATAAACCAAAGCCAAACAACTAAACTGTCTCAACAGGACCCTAGCACCCTTCTTTGCTATCTTCTTTTACTGTAAGTTTGTTATGCTTTCACAATTCATCCAAAGCTTCTCTCTTTCAAACTTTTTAGCCTCCAAAACTTCTTTTTTACGATTATTATGGTTTAATAATAATATATATGTCAAATGTTATAACAATTCATATCTGTTTGTTTTCTATTTATATGGAACATTTTCAATTATTTTCCTATTTTAACTCCTTACTTCAACCGAGCAGGCACTTGTCTGGCACCTCCCTCATGGTATTAGACTATTAGGGAATATAGACAGTGCCTTTTGGATTTAACTACCTTCTGGAGCATGGAGTAGGAATGATGAGGCATGGGAAAGTAAAACGAGGGTTATGGAAATACAAGGATAGGAATTATTATTATACATGGGGTATACATTAGTAGCTTATTACTTTCAAATAAACTGGCAAAAGAATTGTATTATGATTATCAGTTTATAAAGTGGTTTTATTGGATGTTGAATTGAACTATTTAGGAATTGCTATATACTCTGGCTTCTCGGCCAATGTTCGGAATAGAGATTACTATTGAGTTGTTCTGGTTCTCTTTCACAACCCTAGATCTCCTAACTCTCCTCTTCCTTCGAGTCACTGTTCTATCTGTCTGACATGAGAGCAATAATCTCAATGTATGTAAAAATTAGTAGAGTATACAGAACACTGACCAAGGCTGACTTCAGTGCCTGGCTTCGGCAATGGTGCATCAAGGCCAGAAGTTTGGGCGTGAGAATCCACTAGGAGATCACCAGGAGGATGAATGGGAGGTTGCTCAGGCAAAGCTCTACCAAGAGTGAATATCTGAAGTTGGTGCATAAGTACAAATACCTAAAGTGGAAGAAGAAATGATAAGGGGCTCTTCATCATCTAAAGGTGCACAACCCAAGAAGAACCAGAATCCAGAACAATTGTCTACTAAAGGTCAAACACCAAAAAAATAATAAAAATAAGAACAAGCACAGACCTTCACCAACTCATGCATTCTCTCTCCGGCAGCAAGTGATGACCCGTCTGGAATATCTTCTGTATAAATCATTTAAATGGTCTTTTCAGTATTCCCTTCATGTCACTTTCAGCCAAAGGAAAGATTAATACTAAAATAGGTACAAGCTTACCTTGTGAAGAAAACTTCTGTGATAGCAAAAGCATGCACTTTGGTTCCTTCCGAGGTGATGACGACTCCATTGCTACAAGTAGAAAATTTTCTAGTTCAAGCATATAAATAAACCTCCGAAACACATGAATTCATCAATCAGAATAAAGAATAAAATAACAATTACCTCTTTTGCACTTTCTCCACTCATCACAGAGGACCTTAACAAGTAGATCGGACCAAATACCCCTAGCCTCCTCTACAAGAGCAGAAGCACAATTCTTATATGAAACCTGTATGAGAGGATGACAGAGTAACTAAAATTAGAAGCAATTATTACAAAAATGAGATTAAAATTGACTATGAAGATGATGAAACATTTATTAGCTTCTCTCCTTTCATTTTTATCATCCCTCTACTGCTCCTGATAAATGTTTTATTGCTGAACTTTTAAAATCAGAGTACATAAAGCCAGAACCGTCACCCCCATTGTAAGAACTTTTTTTTTTGGAGATACTCTCTTTCACCCCATAACTAGGCATTAAGAATGTTGCAATTCCACAACCGGTTCATCAAATGCAATCATAGACATATGTAAGTTGTGTTGTTGCCTGTAAGGCCTCATATGTTCTTACTTTCAATGATTCAAGGTGATGGATGTTGAATTCAGCCTCACTGTAAGGAAGCAACTGGCGCAAAAGCCAACCACCATCCCATAATGTATCCGCAGATATAGTAGTACGACAAAAGAGACTGACTAAGGCATCAAGCACCTGAAAAACATCGGTAGGAGAAGTGATAAACGAAAACAAGCATTTTATTGCACAGAAATTTTGTCCTCAATTGTAGATGCTATTGAAAAGAAAAGGGAAATCAAGTAGTAAAGCACCATGCATTTCTCATCTAAATTTGTTGCTTCTATTATGGTTCTCTCTTTGGATAGAAAAAGAAGCTTTATTATATAGGAAGAGAATTGCAAGGGAAGAGGATAATTTTTTCCTTTTTTTTTGGTGGGGGGGCGGGGACCATGAACAGACCACCAACTTAAGCTAAAGGCTAAGGAATAACAAAAAGTATTGTTGTTATGCACCTCGAATGATGAGATGCACCTCCAATAACCAGGGGAGGGGCTTTCACATAGTATAGCAGAACTATGGCCACAAATGATGTGCAGACAGCATATCAACTAGACTACACTAGAGATGAACAAGTACCTGAAATCTATGTACACGGGGGGTTATTCCTACTTCAGAAGAAGGAAAAAGAACTCCATAGTGCTCCTGTGTGACATAATAAACAAAAACTTCAAATGCCAACCATCAAGCAAAGCAGCTTCTAAAAATAAGCCATGATAAAGTGTGTGCAACTACACAAAGTGAATCTAAAATTTAATTACGTAGTAATCAAATTTTGTATAATCTCAATTAGAAATGATCAAGGATACACACTATAGAAGCACTTATAATTAAATATTTATATCAATTATCTTTTTTGGCATCATAGTCAGGGGTATCCCGCAAAAATGTGAGACTCTTGAAAAGTAATTAAGACTTCAAAAAGAATTCAGGAAGCAGAGGATGAATAAACTTCAAAAATGCCAAAAATAAAATATAAGAACGTGGAACAATCACTGAAGCATATAGGAAACTGCAAACCTTGATCTTTTCAAGATAGACATCAAGCTCACCACCAATCCCATCCTTCATCAAGCTACTTTCTGAAGAAAAAAGTTGCTCTTCACCGGAAGCCTCACCAACTAAAGCTTGCTACACAAATATGCATTTCCAATTAAATGATATATCAACAAGAAACCATATATATATATATATTCATCAAAAAGAAGAAATGTTGCTCTTCACTGGAAGCCTGACCAACTAAAGCTTGGTAGACAAATATGCATGGCCAATTGAAAGATATATCAAGAAGACGCCATATTCATCAAAAGTGGAAAAAGATCCCCATTTGATACGTCATGCAATAACTGTAAGCTATCTGCACTCCTACTGATAGATGAGGCTAATTCCAAGACCTCACTACCAGAGAAAAAACCCAAAGACACAAATTATTAATAAATATTCCACCAATAGACTTCCTAGATAAACCATTAACCAGTCAACGTTCCCTCCCCATACTTAATAACTATTTCTTCCAGCAAACAAAGAAAAGAAAAAACCCATATGTAACAATCATTCAAGATGTTATATGGATAAGGTTTTCATGCATCCAGGCATCATTGCCTAGAAATTAATCCAGAAATCTCCTACAGGCAAAAAGATTCAACAAGGATTAGAACTCCTCTTCTTGTTCTCTCCACAATACAACTCTACTCTCTTGCATGCAAAGCTCTGAACCTGAACTTCTCCAGCACCTTCAACTTCGTTTACAGATTATTACATCCTTCAATGTAGTGTACCGATATTTTGCTACCATCGACACCACTAACAGAAATAGTTGGCATTTAGATTCAAATTATTTTTTGCATTTTTCGGATATTACAAGGATAATGACACATTTAGGTAGCTTCAAATTATCTTCATATAAATGATGCCAACTGGACCAAACTTCTAGGAAAAGGAAATAATTTTGATTGTAATACTCAACTTTCCTCTGTTGTTGGCATAAAGAAACAGGATAGCACCTACAATGACTAAGATAACCTCATATAAAATCTTTGGCATCGATTGCAGTAACTTTATTTAATTATCCCTATAGACAAAAAGAAACAGAAACGCTTGTATAATGACAGAGGTCAAATGAAAGAATTTGACATACCAATAAGAGTTTCTTGTGTTGCTTGCGTTGTGGAAGAATACCAAGCCCATCAAGCATTGATTCATCAAGTTCTGCAGAATGAGATTTATTAAGAAAACAGAAATGTATGCAATGGTGAAGTAATTCAGTGGCACAACCTTTAGTTTGCAGCAGAGTGGCAAGCACAATCAAAGAACCCAAAACTTCTATATCGTCCCCTTGTGTTAGGTATCCAAGCAAAACCTCCCTACAGAAATCATGGAAGTCATGACAAGAATCACATAATACACATCATACATACATGTACATATATATATATATATTAAATCACAACCAAAACTAGCACAATTACACCATTGTAAGACATGTCCCAGAAAAAACATGTACTACAGCCAGGTACAAACACTTAAATGATCAATAGAACATTATTTAAACATTGATCAAATACCCCAACAAAAATTCATCAAAAGAATAGCCTCAGATCATATATGCAAGAAGTCAAGAACTAGAATGTTGCATAATAACTGAGTAAAACTAAAATATAGGCAAGGTTAATAAAAATAGAAAACTAAATTCAAATTCTGTCACTAAGCAAAATGTCTTTTACCTTACAGCTAAATTAGAACTGCTACAATCATTTTGTGTGATATTATTTTCTGGGTGAAAACCTGAAGAACTAGATGAGTGTGGATCATTGATCGTTGAGCGTCCATCATCGGATTGGGCAAGACTACCATTATCCGATGCTTGGTTTCCAGATATGAAACCATGATCAACTATGTGGCCATTGACTTTGACCCCAGAATGTTTTGTAAATGCCTCTAAGGGATAAAAAAGAGCAGCAGCTATTGTATTTGCCAAATCTTTGATTTTGACTATCCTCAAGATGCAACAAAGTAAGTAGAGAGAAGTGACAACACCACTTTGCATGTCCTGGAAGAACATGCCACCAAAATATTAACAAGAATATGTTGCAGAATATAACAAAAATATGTGCAAAAACTTTTCAAAGATACTCAAACGGAGTGGAAAGTGGATCAAAGAAGTAAAGTGAGAAGGCCATAAAGTTTCATACATTAACATCAACCACTCTCAGGGAAGGAAGAAGTAACGGAAATATCAGAAGTATAAGAATACTGTCTGTTATGAGCCTTCCAACATCAGGAATTCCAGCAGAGACAATGTCACTAAAGTAGTAGAGGTTATCCTCAATTTCATCTACAGCAGCAAGAATTGTAGAGGCTGAATCTGAGCGTCGATTTCTGTCTCAGTAACCATAAATACTCTTTCAGGATACAAGGAAATGTGACAAAATTTGTAAGAGGATAAAAATAAAGTTGATACTTACTTCAATGCTTCATAGACCAGTCTGTTCAAATCCATGCACTGCTTCCTAAAAAATGAAATCAGGTTTGAGAAGTAATCTGTATGAGGTGAGCTAGTTATATATCTATTGACGCTGTCATCTCCAACTGAAAAATTGTATAGATAAATTAGAGATTAAATTTTCGTCATGACAAAACTGAGTTCAGGAAGGAGATTAGAAAAACATTTAGTTAAATCCATAAGTAAGACAGTAAAAGCTCACCATGATAAACATTAAGGGTCACAGTACGTACTGCAGTGCGAACCATGTTTTCCTCATGAAAGGCAAAGCGTATAGCCTCAACATATAGTGGAAATGAAACTACTTCATCCTAAAAGCATAAAAAAAATACAGTGAAGATGTTTGGACACCTCAAAAACAAAGGCAGATATATCTCCTACCAAGCCAAAAGATTTTTTAAAAAAAATCCTATGAAATATTGGGTAAAAAACAGTTGGTCAACTAGGAATATGAATAATCTCATCTCACAAGATTTGACACCATACTAGCAATGGTCCAAAAATAATGCTTTATGAAATTATTTTTCAAAAAAATATAATAGATTAAAAGGTGTTAAATTATATTAGATTAAAAAATGTTTGTGCACATGTTAGCATGTCATGAGTGACAATGTCAATGTCCAGCAAGCTGCACGCCTGAAAATAGGTGTTTCCAAGCTTTATACATTTGTAAAGTATATTTTTCTATTTCTCTCTTTTTTCTTGTCTTCGTTATTAGTTAATCATAAAAATCAATCCAAGCCTGCCAAGCTATGATGAAACCAATATCATTTATCCAGGAGTGCACAGCAAGAAAAGCCCACCAAAATGCAGGCTCCTGTACCATTCCAATGCCTACAAGTCTACAACATGATAACATCAGAATAAGAAGAGCCAGAGAGAGTAAAACTTACATTGTCAGTCTTTACAAGCAAAGAAATTGTACTCTTGTTCAATTTTCCACTTATTGCCCTACAAGAACCAGAAGACATTTAGCAAGGAACTGAATGTTAATCTATTGCCAAAAACAGTAAGAAAAAGTAGAAATGGCCAAAGAAAAAAGGATTTTTTGCAGAGAGATCATCAACTATTATTTACCAGTAGAATATATATCAAAAACAAACCTTAGAAAGGATATGTAGTATGACAGTAGCTCTTCATTGCGAAAGTCAAATGAATACGTTATCAAGTAGTTCATATGCTCATTACTAAACATATAATCTGCAGAAATCACAGCAGAAAAAATCACCATCAGCATTGCTACATCTGGTTCAGAAACTAAAGGAATTACAAAAAAAAAGTTCTTAATGAGATAATCATCTTACATATAGCATGTTCACTTCTTAAGTTCTGGATCATAATGCTTACTGTTTGCAGCAACTGAAGCGAAACAGTGACAGTTCTGCTAAGTTTTAAAATACGGACAAACTCTCCCATGACCTGCTTTTCCATGAAGAATCTGCCACAGCCCAGGATATAAGAAATTGCTACTACTACAGCAATTACATCAAGGAAAACAAGTTCTAAAGAAACTCACTCAAAAAAGCTCGGGTCATGTTGGTCTCCATATGTTATCAACTCCGCAATTGATCTTAGTGCCTCAATAACAAAATCCTTCCACCCATAAATATACCCAATGAAAAACTGGTCAATGAAAATTCTAAGCTAATAAGTAAAGTGGAATCAATCATAACTATATACCTTATTAACCTCATTAACAACTTGAACTTTTGTCAATTGATCGCTTAAATACCTAAACATCAAAAGGCAGCATAACTTAATTAATGAATAAAGAAAATAAATATTCAGTTAAGTTCATTCGCCTTTTAAATAAAATAAGAAACTTTATTAACAAGAAAGAAAGATGCAACAGTGGAGGATAAGATATCCTCCAAAACAATAAGAAACAAAAAAGAGGCACAGACACAGTCCGAATCAAGCAGCAAAGATACCTAAACCTCAGCATATCTAAGAGGAACATGCCCATAAAGAATCACGAACACAACACAACAGAGAGGCCACATAAA
This sequence comes from Senna tora, assembly GCA_014851425.1. Taxonomy (NCBI): domain Eukaryota; kingdom Viridiplantae; phylum Streptophyta; class Magnoliopsida; order Fabales; family Fabaceae; genus Senna; species Senna tora. Next base: position 9,365,172 of record CM026271.1, read on the forward strand.
TAACCTTGTCCCATAAGACATCTAAGAGCGTGAAGGCACCACCCAAGACTGACCTCAGTTTCTAAACCAATTTAAAACACACAGACTCACATATTCAAATACTTAAAAATAAAAGCAAACAATAGAACTTAGTCATGGATGTCAGTACAGCAACACAAAGAATACTTGATATGGCTGTGTGAGAATATGTTTTCTAACACATGGATTAAATGTTAGCTTGAACACATAAAACTCTTTTTTCATAAAAGAGTTTTTTTTTTTTGGGTGAAAGTACGAAAAAAAAGAATTTTATTCAAGAAAAGAGAGAAAATTTAAGAGATTACATAAACAGATTGCAAAAAATCCTCTCCAGATGAAACATAAAAGAAAAGAAAAGGAGAAGTCTATCTCAATACAGACTTCAAATAATTATGCATAAGATCGCAAAGAAATTTCATGTATACCAATTTTACCATAAATGAGGTCAGATTAGACTTAGCAACGGCACTAGTGTTAACATAGGACACAACAACAACAATCAAAGCCTTCTCCCCCTAATTGGGGTCGGCTATATGGATCAAACGAACCAACATGTCCTGTCTTTACACATTTCTATGGTTAGATCATTAATCCATCTTAATAGTTTCTCCTATCGTTTTCTTTGGTCTTCCCCTACCTCTAGTTAGGGCTATGTTCCATCTGGTCAACTCTAAGTACAAGAGCCTCTAACGGCCGTCTTTGTACATGACCAAACCATCTAAGGCATGTTTCAACTACTTTTTCTACAATAAGTGCTACCCCAACTTTCTCTCTAGTGCAAAGTGTTAACATAGGATAAACAACAACAACAACAATAATCAAAGCCTTTTCCCACTAGGTGGGGTCAGCTATATGAATCAAGCGACACCAACATGTTAGAATATTTACATTTAGAGGTGGCCAAAATTCCAAAAATATAGAAAAGAATTGTTCATACAGAATATAGAGATTGACAAAGAGGTATGGACAAATAATGTCTTAAACCTATGATACAAAGTGTCTAACACAGAAAATGCCTACTACCCAGAGATAACATCTGTTAGCTTTGATTTTCAGTTTCTATCTTAACAATTTCCTCTGCATGCTTTTCCCTTATTAAAGCTTGCTCATAGAAACCAGTATCTAGTTTGCAGATTAAGACTTGCAATTGCAAGTTCCTTTATATCCATCCAGATTTGTTTTGTAATTGAATTATCGAAAGAGGGAACATGTCCAATTTACTGCCCTTTCTTCACTAAACTAGTAAAAAATGATTGAGAAGAAAATAATATATTGATAGAAGAAGTGGAAAGAACAAATGAATTAACTACCTAGGTGAGCAAGCACATAAAAGATGTGCTTGTAGTCCTGTCTGCACCACTTTTCCCTCAACAAAGAATCTATCTGACTTTCCAACCAATTTTCAGATTTTTTATTCTCAAGCATGTTTTCCCTCTAATAGTACCATCGAGAAAAAATAATAATAATAATAATAAAGCTCTGGGTGGATGGAACTTTTTTGAGGAGAGAAACACAGAGGATCACACAAATTATACCAGGCGTGTGCAGAAATCGCAATCAAAGACTCCAATCATACAAGTCCATACTCCATAGGAAGATAAATTTCATAATTAGCTGGAGCTACCTCCTGATAAATATTGGAAACCAACCTAGAGGCGTACCCAGCCCCATCATAATATCAAAACTAGAAATAAACTACCATTGAGAAAAAAATTAATAAAAGCAAAAAAGTTTCAAACAAAAACGTAGAAACAAACACTCCTGTCCAAGCCATTTGGAAAATGTCACAATCCCTTCCTCACTTCTCTACGAACAACTCAGTAACAGAGAAGTGATCATTTCCCCTGCAACAGTAAGTAATATATTGCCTCAATGTGTCTGTTCGGTGCATTCCCTTCTATTAGAATATTTATAAGGAACAGACAGACAGGTTATTTTCTTCCCAGTCCCATTCTCTCTCTATCGAGCAAGATACTCTACTATGATCAGTTACAACACTACTTACAGTAGGTGGACCATACATGTCAAACATTTAGTGGAATAACTCTGGGAACAAATTATGTAGGAAAGGGCACAATAACACCAAAATACTATGCTTACATTGGTAAAGCTAAAAATGATCACAAACATAAAAAAATTGACAACTTTAAAAGTTATAGGTAATACTTAGCCCTTAATCAAATAAAGAAATGTTCAATGCAATATCTACTGAGTTCAATAAACTCGTTCGACGACATGACACTAAGTTCCGTTAATCTGAAACTCAAAAGCTTCAGAGTATCCTTCTTTTCACTGTAATTTCAGCATACACCAACGAGCCACGATAATTCGTGGCAGCAAGCAAGCGAAGGTTCAAGTACAACACAATTGAAAAGCATTCATACTGCAGAAACAAAACCCAAATTGAGAGCACGAAGCCAATCCGCTACGGACCTGAGTTCATCTAACGAAAAACGATCTCTGGATCTCCAGAAGGAAAGCCACATGATTGAAAAAAGATCAAACCTCCAAATTGAGGCCACTTAAGTTCATTCTGAACCTTTAACGGATCCCAAAGCGGTTCCAATCACAAGATTGAATTGAGTAATTGACAGTGGTCGGTCACAGAGCAGAAATAGAGGAGCTGGCTCTGCATCAATCGGAAACTGCTCGATCATCCCGAGCAGCTTCGGAGGGAGACACGAAATGCGAAATTGCCTGATCTCAGAGACGAAGAAAGAGAGTAGGGTTTTCGAAAGATCGTGATCGAAGGAGGGTGTTTCCGGAAGAATAAGATAAAGAATATACTTATTTGATTTCTCTGTGCTGCGAGTATTTATCTATACGAGAGAAGAAGGAAGAAGAAAGCTTGGGAATAATGCAAAATTCTGATGAGAGTGGAAACAACTGGGGAATCTTGCGTTGATGGAAGTTGATGATGGAAGTGCCAGCCTAGGTGGAGGAGGATACGATGTGGATGTGGATCGGGTTTCCAAACACCTCGGCCCAATTGTATGATTCTGGCCCATTGGGCTGATCTTGAAGCTTCATGAATCATGATGAACAACCTTCTTTCTTATCCTTTCTTTCACACACATACATTTTTTATTGTCAAATTATTCTTTTGGTCCTCAACGTTTTAAAAAGTTATTTTAGGTCCTCTAACGTTTTTTTTTTGTCAAAATTGGTCCTCCAACGTAACTCTGTCTGGTTTTTTTGTTAAATGCTGACGTGAAAGGCTTATGTGACACATCTTTTCTCCTACGTGTCATATTTAGATGATATGATACCTTCTCTCACTCCAATTCAGCAAAAAGACACTGTTTTGCATCACTTCTCTCTCACTCCAACTCAGCAAAACAGCGTAGTATAGTTAGATAGATGTGACTAGCACTAAATGTAGGTAGAACATGTGTTAAAAATTTAGGTGACTCATAAAATGTTAATCCAGCAATGGCTCATCTGACTTTAATTATTACTTTTAAATTGTTATTTTTTATGAGTATTTTGATCATTCGTACTTTTAACCAATGATTTCAAATTGGACAAGCTAGTCAAATTAAAAAATCGTTGAACCAACCATGACACCAAGGTTGATAAAAAAATGCAAGTCAAAATTGGCAAAACAAAACAACGGTTTGAAAATAATTTTTTTAAAAAAAGAGTGCAAAGACCACCAATTCAATTGCGATTGAATCATTAAATCGTAAACTAGTATTTTAATCAGTTCAGTGTCTGATCTAATTTTAAAAACATTATTTTTAATAAAGATTCCAATCATATTAATATTTTGTGAAGACTAGATCTTTAATGATTGAATATCATGGCCCATTGGGCCGATAATGAAGTTATGAGTGACCATGCTTCAAGTTAGATATCTATTTGGGCTCATTAAATTTGAAAACAACATGACCTTGGATGACAAGGCTGGACAGTCCTTGTAAACAAAAGGAAATATATAAAATTAAGCTGGAAATGGAAATGAGAATGGGAATGGAATATGATTATCATATTTGGTTTGATAAAAAAATTAAGTTCGGGAATGGAATTAAGGGTGATGAAAAAGACATTTATGCCCTTGATTATAATAAGTTATTAAATTATATATATATATATATATATATATATATATATATATATATATATATATATATTTCCCTTTCTGTTTTGTTCTAAAACGCAGAGCAAAGTCACACTCACAGAAGTATCGAAGCATCAACGAAAGTTGGGGGTAATTAGGACTTTTCACCAAAAAATTGGAGGGAAAAATATTGGCCAATTCCCAATCCCCCATTCTTTCTATTGCAATATATCTCCATCGACAAATCCACAAACCAAACAAGCCTAAGGCTGTGTTTGTTTGCTAGAATTGGTGAGGGAAAAAACTAGACAATCCAACATTCCCTCATACATTATTTCTACCAAACAAGCTTTACTTTTTGTAATGTGATAAAATTATATTTTTGAAAAAAAAAATTCGTGATTTCTCTTGGAACCCAAAAATGGGATTTTGTGACATGATATAGTTTACTTTGAGTAAAGGATATAATTTAATTAAATAGTAAATTTTTTTTTTTTTTGAGAGATCCTGAAATTACACTTTCCTCCTTTTAATTTTTAAAAATTACAGCCCCTTCCATTAAGAGATAAGAGAATTTACAATCTTATCCATTTTAACTAAAATCTCCTTATTTTTATTAGTTATACATAATTAAAAATGTATTTGATTAATAAAAAAACATAATTTAAAAAAATTAATAATTATTTTAATTCGAAATTGTGAAATAATTATTTTCAAAAAATATTTCTTATCATTATCATAATAAGTTAATAACTTTAGAAATTTATAATGTTATTAAGGGTATTTTAGTCAAAATGTATGAAATTGTAAGTTTTTTTATCTTTTAAAAGTGAGGAGTGTCGTTTTTAAAAATAGAGAGGAGGGAGTATAATCAATAATGTAAAGATCTCTCAAGAGAGAAAAGTCTAATTTATTCTTAATTAAATTATTACTGAGTTAGATTCTAATATATTTTAAACAATTTTTTTAATATTATTACCTATTATAACTTCTTGTTCTCTTTTCCTATGGGATGCTCAAAATATGTAATTAGGCCAAATGCCTTTCTATACTTTACACTCTCTTTATTCCTACTTACCATTAAAGAGCTATTATGTTAATTATTGTTTTACAATATCACTCAATCTTGAACTGCCATGATTTAGACATTTTATGATAAAGTTAATTAAGGGTATGTTCATATAATATTCTTCTTTTTATTATTTTAATATAAAGGGTAAAATGGTCATTTTAATACATTATCATTCTATTTTCATTATTAAACTTTGATTACTAAACACATCAAATGCATTCCATTTTTGTTTCCGTTTCTATTTCCATTTCTACCTAATGAATGTGCCCTAAATGTGCTTAAACAAATTACTCTAGCCATCACCACTAGGCTAAATGTGTTTCTTATTGTTAACATTGCAATAAATTATTTAATTATATATATATATATATATATATATATATATATATATTTGACTTACAAATTCATCTAGATCATCTTTTTTAATAATAAAAATAAATTATTCATATAATGAATGAATGCACATTGAAAAGATCGACTTAGATTTAGTTTTCTAATCCTGATTAGTGCTTTAAGATTAATTAAAGGTAAGGGCATTTTGGAGTTTTTACAAAATGGATATATATAACTTTTTCATTTGCAAGTGCAAAACACGACTTTTAAAATTAAAACACACTTGGGATTTAATTAATCTCTAATTAATTAATTTGCTTACTTCCATAGAATAACATCCATGTGTAATAACTTAGGACAAAGCTTTATGACTCACGTTTCATATCTATACCTACAATAATTCATAATATAATTATAACAAATCCAAAATTGAAATCTATGAAAGGAAAGTTTTCAATATTCAAATATTTTTCTATAAGAGAAGAAAGCATAGAAATTAATGTGGAACAAACACAAAAGAAGAGAAAAATAAAAAAATAAATAATAAGTTAGTAACTAGTGAAATGTTTATCTCGGGGAGGAAGCATCTCTAGCACAAATCAAAGTGATGGAACGATCATTCCCTACCCAAAAAAAATAACAAAAGTAATTAATGGAACGATCAATTTTGGTCAAATCAAGTTGAACATTTAAGCTATCTATTTCTCTCTCCATATATTCAATTGTTTTTTTTTAAAGGTGGATTAGTTAAACTAATTGAATTACTATGAGTTTATTTTTATATAGTATCATCCTGAAGATGTCATCCAAAATAATATCTTACTTCTTTCGGTTCACAATATCTGCTTCGTTGGGTAAGTGCGTACAGACCAAGGAAATCTTTAGTTCACCTTAAACTTAGAGAAATATGAGATAAAAAGACTAATTTATCCTTACTAATTAATAACTCATACTTACTCTTTCTCCATTAATCTTATCTTGGAAATAGATATTGGTAGGGATAAAATTGTAAAAAAAAAAATTAATACTTTTTTGATTTCGTAAAATAGTTGATATTTTGAAACATAAAAAATTCCTTAATTAAACAAATATTGTGAACCGAAAGGAGTATCTTGAATGATATTATTATATGATCTCATTTATTATAGTGTCATGTGATGACACAACGTTATCATGAGATAACAACAAAAAAGGTGTCATCTCATGACACTAAAAATATTGTGTCATATGAGATAACACACTTGATTGTGACTTTTTTTAACTTACTAATATTATCCCTATTAATTATATTTTATTTTTTTACATAAATTATTAAAAGCACTATAATTTTTTTGAACATACTACAAATGTTAGTTAATTAATAAATGTTATTTTTAATTATATTAAACTATTTAAAAGAATTTTAAATAATCAAATAGTTTAACATAATTAAAAATAATTATACAATAAATATAATAGTCTCATATTATATAAAAATAAACTCGTAGTAATTCAAAATTCCATAATTATTTTAAAACATTTGTTTTGAAAATAATTCTAGAATAAATATAATAGTTAATTTGCTTAAATTTATAAGGATGGATTTAGAAGATGCAAAAATAAATAATATGATATCTTTGATGACATTATTTTATACCGAATGCTTGTATCTTTTATCACTGTGATGTCAAAGATTATACCAAACACGAGTATGAAAGATAACATAATAATTAAAATGACACTCTTTTATACCATGGTATGTAAGATATCATGTTATCTAAGATACACCAGACTAAATGCTCAAAATTTCTTATATTTTTGTTGCTAGTTATTCGTTTTTGTACTCGAAATAGAAGAACATGATATTGATTATTGATATATTTTTCATCTGCTTTAAAACATAACACTTTCCAATTTTAATAGATAAAAAAACCTTATAATTTGAGTTATTTTTTATTAAAATACTTTTATTTATGTAATTAAATATGCATTTGAGTATTTGACTTATATAAAAAAAAAATATTTTTAACTCAACAAATAATAGTGAAGTAATAATTTATAAAAAAATATTTTATTATAATAAAATAATTATCTTAAAAAATAATAACATTATTAAGAATATTTTAATTTAAAATAACGAAATGGTAAATTTTTTAATCTTAAGAGGAAAGAGAGTATAAATTTTTAAAATATATAAAAAAAAGTGTAATTTTGACATCTCTAAACAAGAGGAGAATATAATTTACTTAAATATATAGAAAAAAAAATTACTCTTATATACTAAAAAGATAGTAAAAGCTAAAACCTTTGGCTCAATTGTTGATGGTTGATTAATTAATTTGACCCATGAGCCAAGTCAACATTACTATTCTGTGTCTGACTTTAAATTTTGAATATTATAGTCAATTTTTGTTTAGGTGAAATAAATATCGATTTCTATAAAAGTTAAAGGAATATTTTTCAACTTTTTTAACAATTTATAAGATAATTTATATATTACTCATCAATAAAATTTTTACATCAATCATAAAATTTAAATTTTTATTTTTATAGAATAAATATTCGAACCTTAATTAACAATTTCACTCGTCATTTACAATAAACAAATTTAATAAGTAGATCTTTTTAGTGTTTAACTTATAGTGAGTTTTAAATATGTAACAATACAAAAATTAACCTAAACATTAAAAAATATATATATTCCTATAAAAAGTTAATATTAATAATGAGGTGTAGGAATGGTCGAGTTTAAAAGAAGTTAAAATTTTATGAGGTTAAGTTGATTTAATACTTATTTTTTATTGGTCTAAAATTTTAAAAATTAAAAACAAAAAATAACTTAAAAATTTTTTTCTATAAAAAAAAAACCAAAATGCACATAGACCCCCTGAGTTTTGGGTCAGGGACACATACACCCCCTGAGTTTTAAAACGTTGCACATAGACCCCTGAGTTTTTACTTTGGGGCAGAGACACCCTTCTGTTAGGGTTCCGTGAAAACTAGCCATTAAGTGCCACGTCAGCAAGCATGTGTGAGGGGTGTCTCTGCCCCAAAGTGAAAATTCAGGAGGTGTATGTGCCCATAAAGTGAAAACTCAAGGGGTGTATGTGCCCCTAAAGTAAAAACTCAGGGGGTGTATGTGCTCTCACACATGTTTGCTAACGTGGCACTTAACGCCTAATTTTCACGGAATCCTAATAGAAGGGGTGTCTCTGCCCCAAAGTGAAAACTCAGGGGGTCTATGTGCAACATTTTAAAACTCAGAGGGTCTATATGCCCCTGACCCAAAACTCAAGGGATCTATGTGCATTTTGGCAAAAAAAAAAAAAACTTAAAAATTTTTAAAAAATCTTAATTTAAGAGGATCCATTCCCAGCTGGTGGTATCTGGAGCATGGACTGTCAAAACGCAAACGGTAACACTTGAACATTGTTAAGGCGGGCCCCACCATCTTGGGATCAAATTCCAACTGCCTTGTGGGGTCTCCACTCCACATCTTCATGTTTTTAACTTCTAATTGTATTAATAAATTCTGAAATATAACATAATTTAAATATTTAAATTGTCATTTTTAATTTTGATCTTTAACAAGAAATGACTATGGAAATGAGGGAGAAATGGATGGGGCCCATTGGGTTCCACCTATTTTTTATTTTTTGTATTTTCATCAACTTAAAAAAAAAATACAAAGTATAAAATATCTATTATACACTTTGATTTGACATAATAAAAAAAGAACATGACTAAAAATCCTATTTTGATGCTAGTACATTTTATATTCATTTTTAATATTTATTCTTGGTATCAATTTGTTATTGTTTATTAATGTTTGTTCAATTTTAATTTGGTCATTCGCATTTATGATTGATATCAATTTAGTTTTTCATATATCCTTCTTTATCTCTCAATTTTGTTTAGTAATTTTAATACTTATATAATAGAGGGACCAAATTGGTACTAATTGTAAATGTAAAGAATTAAATTGAAATTAAGCAAACATTAGGGACCAAATTGATGCTAATTATAAATGGGGTAAACTGAACAAACATTAAGAATCAAATTGAGAAAGATGTTAAACGCTAGGAACCAAAATAGAGTTTTTATCAAATTTGAAATTTGTGGTTTAACTTCAAACTTTGAACAGAAGAAACTCATCTATTTTTCATTAACTATTAGAAGTTTGATAACCTTAAAATTCTAGGAGCCGCTTTCTCTTTTTTCTCTGTATTTATTATTCAATCAGCTTCTTCTTGCAGATATAGTAGGAGGGATTGCAAAAAATTTGGCAACCCCTCCCTATTTTTCCTCTTATTTTGTTATCATCGTTATGTTTCATAAATAAGGTAGATATTCAATCCCCCAATTTTGGTGGTGATTTTCTTTCAGATTTACTTTTGAGTTTCTTAGTCCTCCCTTGTGAGAATGTAGTGTCTCATTGTTAGATGGAGCTTGTTTTATTTTTTGTGTATTTGTTTTGTTTTGCGATTTTTTTGACAATTAGGTGATTATGAGTTCAAGATTTGTTATATTCATATCTAAAATCTACGGATCATCTATATTAAAAAATGTTCACTCATTCATCATGTTGTTGGAAGAGCCTACGACATTTCAACTTTGAAGATTACTTCAGATCTAATATGCAAGATGTATAAGAGTAACAACTCTGTTGGCAACACCAATGACGATGAGATTTTTCATCTTGAAGAAATAGAATCAGCTGAGCTTACATTTTGTTTACTTAGTTCAACAATTATTAGAGTTTCTTCAATATTATTAGATTAGAGTTTTCAAAATTATCGTAAGGACCATTTGACTTTTTTACTATATCACGAAAGTCTAACACTTTTATATATATATATATATATATTAATGAAAGGAGTTTGATATTATCCAATTCAAAAATCAACCGGTAACTCGATATGTTTTATAATTGAACGATCCATACGTTTAAAAACACACTTGAGATGGAATAGACACTGATGTTACCAGAAATGATGAGAAGGTTGGAAATCAATTTGAGATTGAAGAACCTACAAAGGAAAAGCAACAAGGGATTGAGGTAACTTAGTTGCTTCTCCAACAATTAACTTCATCACTAAATAACCAGAAAAAACAAGTGAACTTGAAAATGGTGAAGAAGATGGTTTGAGAGTGGAGTGATTTAGAAGACTTAACCCTTAATTGAGAGTTTAATTAATAAATAATGTACAAATCATTTTAAACCACTCAACCCCAAATTTTAAACCCTTTCAAATTAAGAAATTTGGGATGGTTTGTAAATATTTTCTTTTGCTAATCAAATTGGTAGTAAGGGAAGGCACTCCCAAGTATTAACGGGCAGGGTGCCAATGGCATGTTGGGGAGACCAATAGAGGCCCAACCAAAAGGATTACTGCACAGGTCTAAACTGCAAGCAATTTTACCCAATCGCAGTTACTCAACCAACCCTTGGGTGCCATAGATCTCCCTGAGGAGGGAGGATGACTTTAGGGGAATTCGAACCCTCGCTCATTGACCATTTATGCCAACTCACTTTGGCTGAATATTTTGTTTTTTAATCCTTCAAATCACTCCACCCCACATTAATCATATTGTAACATCTAATTTGAGGGTTAACCCTTCATTAATTTTTAAAAACTTTCAATTAGTGGTGTGGTTTGTGTTTATGAGTACCGTACTACTGAAGTTCAATACATCCCTTTAATCATGTAAAATTATTTATTAATATTAATAAAAATTCATATTAATAAGGTTTAAAAACCAACTGATCGAAAAGATATACTGAAGTTCAAAACTACTATACCACTGTTATTTAAAACAGCGTACTAAACTCAATTGAGTTTAAAAAATGATTTATCTAGAAACTAAACTACACAGTATTTTTTTTTTAACCATATACAGTGAATTTTTTATAATATAACAACCAGTCAACCACAGATACGTCTCTCGTGTCTTGTGTCTATAAAATTGCTGGAAAAGCACATACTCCCACACTGAGAGCATTCAGCAACAAGCTCAAGCAACACCAAAACCCTGCCCGCTGCCCCACCCCGCTGCCCAACAATAACTGCCCCTGCCCCTCCTGCCCGTTTCAAAGCGAACAAATACCCTATTTTTCACATCGATCCCAAAACGAAGAGCAACACAACACAAGAAAAAAGGCTCAAAACGACGACGACGAGAAGAAGAAGAAGAAGAAGAAGAAGAAGAAGAAGAGGGAAAATAGCAGAGTAGTGTGAGTGTGGAAGCGGGAGGAGAAAAATGTGGTTCGTCTACGTCTGCGACGAGGAAGAGAAGGAGCTCGCGAGGCAAAAAGCTCCTGGAAGTTGCCCTCACTGCGGAGGCAAAGTCGAAGCCATGGACGTCGAGATCCAGCGCAAGTTCTGCTTCTTGCCATTGTGTTTCACCATCAAGCGCAAGTTCTTCTGCACTCTCTGTGCTCGCCGCCTCGAGTTGTTCTACTAGACGGATTTCCATCTCTGTCTCTTCTGTATGTAAAAATCTCACAGCGTTGTTCGATTGATTTTTTTTGTTTGTTTTGTTTTTCCTTTTGTCGTTGTCTGTATATTGCGGTCGATCGGCTTAATTAATTTTTTTTTTCATCGGATCTTGTATTATCTCGATCGAGTCTCTGTGAAGCTCCGATGATTTCTTGAAATTAGAATCGTATAGTATCGAGTCTGAGTTTGATCGGATTAAGTTATTTCTCCGAGGACGCACAATTCATCGCATCCGTCCGTCCGTCCGTCCACTCTGGTTTGTGTATTTTGAGATTTTAGTTGCGGAGAATCTAACTTGTTCTAATCTAATCCTTTTCTTCTCTTCTCCTCCTTCTCTGAGATTTGTGGTTGAATTCTCGTTGTTCAAGGAAGAAGCAACGGATTTGTTTGTATATGAATCAGAAACGTATGAGGTTAATTATTTCTGGTTCTTCTTCTGGATCCAAATTTTTTTCTGAAATTTCCGTATTCAATTCATATAATTATCTTGTGTCAGAGAGACTCAAACTTGTGCATGATTTGATTTTGCAGGCTATATGAGAATTGAGAAGAGGTGGTGTTCAATGTTCATCATCTGCATCTAGAAATATTGATATTGATTATGGTGGTTGAAATTTGAAAAAACTTGAAATCCATCGTCCTTTTTTTCTTCTTCATATTTTCTTACTATTTTAGTCCCATATCATTTTCTTGTCTATTTTTTTTTCTATTTCTTTTTTAATTAAAAACCTAATCCTCATTAGAGTGACGAGCGCAATATATCTATTCTAACAAGATTAATTTTCTAAACATTAGTGGACCCCACCTTTCAATTCCAAAAGTCCATCACCACCGTGTCTCCCATTATGATTCCTATAGTAAACCCTCTTGTTGGGTGGTTTAATTCTGGACGTTATAAATTTAAGGATTAGTCCAAAAAGCCCACAAACAAACAGAACCTAAAAACTACAATTAATCATTTGCAAATGGGTTAATTTAATTGATAATAACATGTACATTAAACCTTAAACATTTTATGTAAGGGATCTATGTTTTTTATAACTATCATTTTTTGTGTTCAATTTTTGAAGAATTAAGAATAGAGAGTCATTCGTTGACAGGGTATTTTGGGATATCCTTGTCAAGACAAAGAAAAGTATAAGCATTTTATTTCAAGTATAATCTTGGGTAGTGTTTGGTATTCGATGAGTGTTTTGGTTGGAACTGGAGGTGGAAAGGAAAGTGGAAGTAAGTGATAATATGTGTGTTTGGTATGTAAGGAAAGAGAAGTAAAAGTAAAAAGGTAAATTAGTTTGGTATGATAGGAAAAGATAATGAAGCAGAAGTTAAAAATGCTAGAGAAGGGCAAAGTGATATTTTCATCCATCACTTCCACAGGAAAGGTTGCTAGCCGATCAACTTTCACTTCCCTGTCTAAGATGCGTACCAAATGTGCAGAGCTTCCCTTCCCTTGAACTTTTCCGATCAAAGAGTCATACTAAACAGGATTGTATACTAGAGGCTTCGTATACACAAAGTGCATGTAATTTTTTTTCTTAATTTTTGAAATTTAATATAAAAGTATTATAATATAATATTTTAAAATAATAAATAATTTAATAATTATCGGTTATTTCTAACTCATTTTTTACCATTTTTCTTAACTACCTTACTTATGATATTTCTCTCCCGCACATTCAGTCATGTTTTATTTTATATTTTTAATTATAAAATATAGTAATTTTGTGAGTCCAATGACCAGGAGACCCAATAACTATATCATATAATCAACTTTTTAAAGGTTAAAGTTAATTTTTTTGTATGCAATTTCTAATTTAATATGAACTTTAATTCTGTTATTTACTTTTGTTAATTAATATAATTTTCTCTGATCAAATGTTATCAATTTAATTTTAGAGAATATAAGCGAAATGTACTCTGAATATTTTATCATATTATAATATCTCTATTTATTGTTAGTTGGATTACTTTATTTTTCCTTAATTTTCAGCTACTTCCTTATATAATATGCATAGACTGGTAATTAAAATAAATAAATAAAATAAAAACAGATTCATTTTATAATCTTTTAAAATTATTTGAGGCACCCAACCAAGCTAATTAAATATAGCAAAGACAGGTGGTAGATGGACTTGCACATCTCGTAAAAGCATATCCTTTAATTCCACCAGAAATATTCCTAATACTTGCATTTACACCTTGAATCATTATTTCTATCAATCTATGGACAATTATATTGTTTCACACCAAACCTGAATTGAAGGAATAAGTCACTCCTGACTCCCCTAATAGAGAAAGTTTGTATTGTTCTGTATATCTATATATATAACATTAATTAGCTGCTTGTCAATGGTCATGAATTAAAATATTTATTAACTTTAAAATTAATAATGTTCAGTAGTACGGTAACACTGAACTTGAGTACATTATTCTAATCAGTTAGTTTTTAATTTATTCAAGGTGAATCCGTATTAACGTAAATTTTCATTAATATTAACAAATATCACTACATAATTAAAGAAACCGATCGAAATTCGGTAGTAGTAAAGGTCGAAGGTTGTGAAACATGAAAATGGTGTGAAGCATGAAGGGGTGGATGTTATGTTAGGGAGAGGTATGGTAATGGTTTGTTTGTATTTGGAAATTGGAATAGTAGTTCACACTTCACTGAAGCGGTGAGTGATGGTTAAAGCTGCTGCTTCCGTTTTATATTAGCTGTACCATTACCATATAGTCATATACACAAAACGTCTTCCCTTCACAAACTGCCAAAACAACTTGGCTATATGTGTATTTTCATTTTTTTTAGCTGTGAAAATAATTACATGATGTTGTTATGTTAAACAGTAAAAGTTAAAAAAAAAAAAATCTAACGTAAATTCACACAAATAAATAAATAATAAGGATCCAGTGAAAATTTTTTATTTTATTAGGTTGAAGGATGGTGAGAATAGGATGGAAATGAGAATGAAAATGGGAATGGAAATAGAATTTGTTTAGATTATGTTTAATAGTAGGGAATGAAAATGAGAAATGAATAAAAGTGGACAAAATGACCATTTTATTTATATATTAAATTTTTAAAAAATAAAATAAAGACAAAAACGTAATTAATCAAACATAACAAAAAGTAAGGCATGTTTGGTACAAAGAATTTGCAAGGAAATATTTAGGCTACGTTTGGTTGGAAAAAAATTAAGAATTGGAATTGGAATTGGAATTAGAATTGGAATTGGAATTGGTAAGATGGAATTGGAATTGAATTATTTGAATTAAAAAGTGTGTTTGGTATGAAATAGTGGAATTGAAAATTTGTAAAAGGATGTAAGATGAAAAGACAAATTTGCCCTTGAACAAATATTAAATAATTAATTTTTTATATTTATTAAATAATTAAACAAAAAAAATTTTAATGGTACAAAACTTTTTCTTATTTTCTTTTTTCTCTCAGACGGTATCATGATTTCTCTCTCTCACTCCTCAAACCCATCTCTAATCTCAACCATGTCTCACTCACACACACATTCTTCTTCATTAATTCCTTCCAATATCATCTCAATAGCCAGCATATTGCAACCTATCAAAAAAGAAAAGCATGTGAATCGAAGAAGCAGATGCAGCGTGAAAAGCTTGTAGTTGGGTACAAAACCATCGCCACAGTTGACGCCGCCGCCGCCGCCTTTGTCGTTAGAATGTAGTCTTAGAACTCCGGCGTTCAAAGGTTCTTCTCTTCTCCTTCTCGATTTCCCATCCTCTTCCATTCTTCTTCTCGATCTGCTTCAGCTCCACCCCAATCTGCTTCGACTTCTCGATCTCCCATCCTCTTCTTCTTATGTCTGTTTCTTATATCAGTGTTGGTGTGATTAGGGAGCCGATTTGTTGATTGCTAGTTTTTTAATTTCAGATACTAATTACTGATGTATGTAGATGTTTTTATTTTAATCTAATCCTATTTCTATGAAAAAAAAGATATATTATTATTAATTTTTTGCTTGATCTGAGATTGCAGCAAATGAGATTTAAGTGGGATATATTATTTTATTTAAATTTTTGCTTGATCTCCTTCATCTTCATCTTGCAGAGAGAGCAACACGAGAGAGAGAGAGAAAACAGACAAAATAACACAAGAAAGAAGAGGACAAAATGGACATTTCCTAGTACTTCCACAAAATTGGGTCCAATTCCTTGTAAAAAATAAGGAATTGGATTCAGCCTTCAATACAAAGGAGAAGAAATTGGACCAATTCCCAGATAATCCAATTCTCAATTCTCAATTCTGAACCAAACTAAAGAATTCTTGGCAATTGTGCAATTCCACCTATGAATCCAATTCTATGCTGAAGCAAACATAGCCTTAGAGTCCCTCCAACATTGCCTTGCAAATTCTCCTAAACAAACCAGGCCTAAAGATCTTAAATTAATCCAAACTTTTGTTTGAAGGGAATCTTTATGCCTTGTTTTGCTATGATGGAAGTTAGGAGAGGTGAATGATCTCACCACTCATGAGCTTGTTTGGTACATGGTGAGGCTTCTTCCATGGTGAGCTAAGTTCTATCATAGGATGAGAGGTAGGTGTCATGGGTGAGGAGAGGGAAGTTGTGGTGAGGTAAGGTGAGTTGAGGTTTAAAGACCAAAATGCCCTTAAAAAATTTGTGACTTTTAAAAAAGTAAGGGCAAAAAAGGTATTTCATACTTTTATCTTCTATTTCCCTATCTTCTTCCCACCATACCAAACAAATTACTTTTATATTCCACTTCCATTTCCCTGCATACCAAACATACTTTTTATCACTTACTTCCACTTCCATTTCCATTTCCACTTCCACTTCTCACTAAAATACTCACCGGATACCAAACACCACCTTACTCTAGGAAGATCCTCAAGTAAAGATTAGTTGAATAATTACAATTGGGTAAAATTGCTTTATGATTTGATTTTGTACAACAAAATCCTTTGAGTTGAATCTTTGTTGGTCTCAATAACATGCTACTTGTGTCTTGGCTACATGTGAAAAAAAAAAACTTACAATTTTGGAATTAATTTTTGTAGTCAAGTATTTTAGTTCTCAAAATATAGGGCATTTGTAATTAAATTTGATCCATAAACTTTGCTTATTCTTAATTATGTCTATGAAATTTCAATTTTTAAGTAATTTTGTTCTTTTAAATAATTAATGACAAATATAAATACGATTATTCTTGTAACCTCTAATACTGAATGTTAACGTAAACCGAAAAGCCGCCATAAAAGGACTTTTACCATTTTTCTGTTTGAGTTAGGAGATTTCTCATAAATGGGAGTAATACTAAGACTTAAACTTGAACTAGGCATGGCTAATTAAGGAAAACAAGTAAGTTATTTATTCCATTAACAATTAACGATTTAGAGACTTAAACAAGTTGATTTTTGTGATCTGTCAAGGATCAAAAAATATATTATCATCGTTTAAAAATTAAATCGTTAGATTATTAATCTTATATATATATATATATATATATATATATAAATAAATAAAAAAGGTTACTCATGCTATAATTATCATGATAATATTTTGATGATTAGCTAGGTAACAAATGAAGTATAATAGTACACAAATATCTTTCACTCATTAATTTGATTTGTACTCCATGTTGTGACTAAGGGGGTTGAGGTGTTAATGAGAGATTTGGTTTGTATATAATGAAAGGAGCACTGAAAGCAACTATGACATACATATCATTACCACTTTCTCACCAAACAATTATTATCACAAACAATTTTTTATACCAAAACTTCAATATTTTGAAAGTTCAGTTTTTTTTTTCCCCAGTTGTAAGAACATTTTTTTATCAATTAATTTTAATTTTATATAAAGATCTTAATTTTGTCTCTTATATATAGTTTTGTTTTGGCTTCTATTTTGTCTCTTAATTTTTATTAATTAATGTAACTTTTTTTTTTATCCAAATACGATTGATCATATGAAGCTTAAGTAAAAAGTATTTTAGTAAAAATTACAGCCTGTAATGGCTCGTAACTAAATTAAAATACGACTAAAACGTGTATGACCAATATAAAATAGATTAAAATTTTAAATTGGTCCCTTATATTTGTACGAAGTTTTATATTGATTCTCTATGTTTTAAAAAGTTTAAATTGGTCATTTATGTTTGCAAGAGGTTCCAAATTGGTCATTCCGTCCACTTTCGTCAATTTCTTAAGTTAAGTGCTGACGTGTCCATTTAAGCTGGCACGTCATTGCCACGTCAGTGCCACGTCAGCTTAAATGGACACGTAGGAGAGATAATATGTCCACTTCAGCACGCCACATCAGTACTTAACGGAGGTAATAAATGGACTTGGACGGAAAGACCAATTTGAAACTTCTTGCAAACATAAAGGACTCATTTAAACTTTTTGAAAGATAAAGAATTAATATGAAATTTCGTACAAACATAAAGGACTAATTTGAGGTTTTGACCTACAAAATAAATGAAATATTTAGGATCAATTTAAAATGTTTCATATTTTTAGAACTAATATGAATATTTGACCTAATATTTTACATATACAAATAAAATAATATTTAAAAATATATAACTCAAAATTTTGCAAGTCAAATTCTTTGTAATATTAAGGGGAAAAAAAAATAGATGGATGATGTTTGTAAACAGCTGTCAAAAAGTTCATTATATGTGGGCCAAAGATGTAGGTATAGAACCCAGAAAATTTCTTTTCTTGAGAAAATGATAGGTAAGCTTCTTTTTTTTAAAAAAAAAAAATTAAAGATAGGTAAGCTTATGGATAACTATTGAAGGAATGAAGAAGGTGATTTGGAATTTTCAAATATTTTTATGTTATTGCTTGTGGACTCACTCTTCTTCAACCATCCTGTCTCATAAACTTTAATTTATCACAATATATATATAATAAATATTGTTAATTTTATAGACATATGAATGTGAGTTTGAGAGGTTATAGCTATGTCATAGAGGATTTGATTAGTGATATTAAAATAATAATATATTTTGTTTATCTTTCTTTTTAAAAGCGTAGACAAAGTCTTTGCCTAATTGGTTGATAAAATTTGTAAATATATTAGAAAGTATTTTTTTTTTTGGTACAAATGATTAAAAATTTGGAGAACAATTCTTGCTTCACCCATGGGCAAGAGTTCGAATCTCTTTGAAGCTACCCAAAATCTTACTTGGTGGGTAGATCTTCTGACACCCAGTAGCTAATTGAGTAGCTGCGACTGAATAAAATTGCTTACGATTTAGGCCTGTGCAATAATCCTTCCCGATAATACTTGTGAGTGTCTTTCCTTACTATCATTTAAAAAAATTTATAAATTTTAAATAATTAAATACTTTATCAACTTATTAAAACAAACCTTAATCAGGATATACTAGCTAGTTAACTTTCTCTTAAAATTCATGGAGGGTGTTTAAAATGTTTTTAAAAAAATTTTAATTTGGCCTCATAATTCAAAAGTAAGTAATTTAATTTGTCTTTTTTAAGAATTTTTTTAAATGGTCTATTAAGGCTTTCTATAATTTCATAATACAAATTTTAATACTAAATAATTCAAAAAATTATTGATTTAGACATTAATGCTTATTATATTTACCCGACACCCAACAAATCAATACATTATTTAATGCGACAACAAAATTTAGATAGAGATGTTAGAGGGACAGAATTGCTTCATTATTCTAGAAAAAAAAAACCTTTATTCAAGTTGAGTATTTCATTATTTGAGATGCATTTTAAAGATTATCATGAGTCAATTTTTTTTTTCAAGAGTTTAGCTAAATCATATTTGACACCTCTCTTTTCAAAATTATACTATGCTCCATTAACACTTTAGTATGTTTGATATGTCTTATTTATAAGAAAAGTGAGGTGTGGTGAATTCACTGTTTTCAAAATCGGATCGAAAAATTGACTGTCAGTCTGGTCCGAAATAACCAAAGAACCGGTTAGATATAAAATCGGTCAATAACCGGAAAAACCGGTAGTTTAGACGGTTTGACCGGTTGTTCCTTTTTTAAAAAAAAAAAATTTGTATTGTTTATGATTTAGTATTTATTGAGAATTTGTTGTGACTTGTAGTTGTAAGGATTGTTCTATTTCAATAGTTATTGTTTGATTTGTGATAAGACTTGAGACTTAAATATGTTGATCCTTGAACTTATTTGAAGAGTTTAATATGATATTGTGGTAATTTGAAACTTGTTCTATTTCTTATTATATTTAGATCGAGATGAAACATATAATTATGAAGTATATAATTTTTTTATGATATATTTTAGTATATTTAATTAAAAATATATATTTTAAATGCCACCGGTTCGACCACGGTTCGACCGCGGTTGGACAATTGAACCGTGAACCAGTGCCTCGACCGGTTCAAAGACCGATCCGATTTTAAAAACATTGGGTGAACTTGCTGCATGTTTGGTATGCCTTCAACACATGGAAGGTGAGGTGAAGGTTCCTTCTGCAGAGAGAACCTTGCTTCTCTCATAATGTGGAGGGAAGATAATGTGAGGTTTGGTTTAAAGACAAAAAATGCTCTTGAAAAATTTGTGATTTTTAAAAAAGTAAGGGCAAAAATATATTTTGTACTTTTATTTTCTATTTCCCTATCTTCTTTCCACCATACCAAACAATATTACTTTTACATTCCACTTCCATTTCCCTGCATACCAAACATACTTTTTATCACTTGCTTCCACTTCCACTTCCACTTCCCACTAAAACACACGCCACCTTAATATCACGAGTCAATGAAATTAATGTTTTACATACATATAGTTTTTTTTTAAAAAAAAATAGTATCTAGTGGGAAATTATTATAATACTTTTTTATGTAGGGTATTAGATTCGAATTTTTTTGTATGAAAATATTTTAAAAAGAAAACTTTATTCTATTCTAAACATCTCAATTAACTTGAATCAGATTAATTAGAACAAATTTTTAGATACCTATAATTTTGACCAAACATGTTATTTATCTTTTTAATTTGTAAGATTTTTATTACATTTGATTGAACTTATAAACTATGGAGTGACTTTCTGATGGAGGTGATACTTGGTGTAGATATTTTATATTTATAAATAATGCATGTACCTAAATGATCATATATATATATATATATATATATATATATATATATATATATACTTACTAATTTTGGTGAAAAGAAGCTTCTTCTCAATTCTTTTTGGTGTTTCCTATTTTATACTCTTGATGTTCTCTATATAGTTTGTAACTATAATCAACAAGAAATCCTACCCTTTTTGGGTATTGTCGGAAGTGGACCTTCTTTTGTCATGCATTATTGTTTTGCTTTCTTTGTAACAATGATTTATACATAATTATATACAAATTTTAAAATGTTAACCTTGCAATTTAATTACTAATGAAATTGTCCATTAATATTATCATATAAAACATATTAAATTTTGTGTGATTCATTCACCTAACACTATTATTGATTTTATGGGGAGCTTAAAAATCTTAGATTCTAGAGCAAATTAATATGGCTCCATCTTTATCATTTAATAGATCATCATCTATTGCAAAATTCACATAGTTTTGCATTATGTAGATTGGATTTAACGTTTACCGTTAGATTAAATTAGAAGTTATAATAACTATTAGTTAGGATGTTATTTTTTATATTTAACTGAACGTATTTTAAATACTATAATTCGATTATGACTCGACTCCTGTATGGATTTTCATCATGAGTATTGCTACACATTGGACAATATTATATATTATCAAACATTGTTTAAATTTTTATACTCTAATTATGAAACTTCTGTTATCTCGAAATAGATTAATGGAAGCTAAACACACCTTTGACAAGAAATATTATTTGATAATACATTTTGATAATAGGAGAGTACAAAGATTATCTTAATTATTATTACAAAAACACATAACCTATTGAACTATTGAGAAATATACTAGATTGATAATTTTCTTAAAACATGGATAGAAAATTAAATGTTTAGACTGTGTTTGGTACGAAAAAAATCTTATTGATAAAATTAAAATTGGACCAAGATTTCAATTAATGACGTGTTTAGTATGCTAATGGAATTGTATCTTATGATTCCATTGGAATTTCAAATAATGGAATATGGATTTCTTTGTAAACAATATGAAATTGGGTACATTATATGAAATTCATTTTTTTTTTGACAAAATTACCCCTTGTGAAGCACCAGTGCACCACTACTACTACCATCACCATCATCGTCACTTTAGACATTAATCCCACTTTACTTTTAAATTTTTATGTACAAACATAAATGTTTTCGTAACATATTATTCTTTTGCTTATCAAATTTGTTTTTTTTCCCTTCTAAGATTCTATATTCTTGTCCCTTGACCTCTTTTTCCAATATTCCATCAAAAGTCATTTTTGCACACCAAATGTAGCCTAAGATGTCTAGCAAACTTTCCAAGTTCCTCCACTACTTTGGATCACATCTAATGGCTTTAACAATTTGATAACAAGAATTACTTATCTCAAACATGTTTCGCCACAAGAACATAATAGAGTGAACAAGAATAAATTAGTATTCACTAAAATATAAATGCATAAAACATACAATTTGAGTTGTTAAATAAGAGTATGATAATATAAATATAAATTTCAATTTACATCTAACCATAAAGATCCTATATTTTATACAAAATGTACTTTAACAAATTCAAACTCGTATTAATTTTGAGATTGGACCACAAAGGCTTCTATCAAGTACAACTAGTGAGAGTGTGTCCTAATATGGGTTGAGACAATAAACATTGTCCACAGAACATGAATGATAAGTACATTTCATGACCCCACTAAAAGGCTGTCTAGCACAAGCAAGTACACCAACAAATTTTTTTAAAAAATAAAAAATAAAAAAAAATAATAGAGCAAATGACATCATATTTCTTGGAGTTTGATGAAATTATATTTGTCACCCCTTCTCTTATTTAAAATTTGATACAATGTTACACAAATTTCTCTCTCTAAATTTATTTTTCAATAATAAAGTTAATATTTTTGGTGCATGATGATTAATCTATCAAATATTGTCAAGTTTAATGTTGAAACAAACCTTCTTAATGAATGACACTCAATTCTTATCTCTTTATTAATAAAGTTAATATTTTTGGTCTTAAAATTAATATTTTATGTGGTATAAGTTCATCCCAAAATTTTATGTTAAAATTTAATAAAAATTTAACCATATTTACTATTATACTAAAAAAGGGTAACAAGTATAATTTCATAAACTTCAAGAAAGGTAAGTTTCATTTCTCTTATAATAATAATAATAACAACAAAAAAATGTCTATATATTAATGATACCCATGGGGGAGAGCAATGTATTGAAAATTAGAAATATAAGGGCACCCCACTTTGGTCCTTATCCTGTAAAAATAGGATTTGGAAGAAGATTGAGTGGGCCACATCATAGCTTATGTGGGGAAAATGATAAGAGAAGTGTACAGGAAAGAGTAGGACTAGAATAGTGATACTTGCATAGTTGATTTGTTAAATCCACAACCACAATATTCAAGTAGGACAGGGTGGTGTATTACAGAAAAATAGAATAAAGGCTGTATCTTTAATTCCCTTAAATGATAAGCTTGGCTTCCTACTTCCTATCCCTCGAATGGGAAAGAAAATGGAGTAGAAAAGTTTTTGTCAAGGGAAAAAAATATAAATAATATTGGGTTATTTGTAAATTCTTTTAATTCCAAAATAATACATATATTTATATTTATACTCACAAAAATAAAATATCTAACAAAAGTAAAATAGAATATAGGATGTGAAGGATGGGAAAAGAAAGCAATGTTTTTAAAACCGGACCGGTCATTAAACCGGTCGAGGCACTGGTTCACGGTTCAATAGTCCAACCGTGGCCGAACCGGTGGCATTTAAAATATATATTTTTAATTAAATATACTAAAATATATCATAAAAAATTATATACTCCATAATTATATGTTTCCATCTCGATCTAAACATGATAAGAAATAGAACAAGTTTCAAATTACCACAATATCATATTATCATATTAAACTCTTCAAATAAGTTCAAGGATCAACATATTTAAGTCTCAAGTCTTATCACAAACCAAACAATAAATATTGAAATACAACAATCCCTACAACTACAAGTCACAACAAATTCTCAATAAATACTAAATCATAAACAACAAATTTTATTTTTTTTTTTTAAAAAGGAAAAACCGGTCAAACCATCTAAACTACCGGTTCTGACTAGTTTGGACGGTTCTTGACCGGTTTTATATCTGACCGATTCTTTGGTTAATCCGGAACGGAATGGCAGCCGGTTTACCGGTTTTCCGGTCCGGTTTTGAGAACATTGAAAGAAAGTAAAGACAGTGAAAGAAAAATTACAACATATCAATAAGAAATTAAATAATTTGTATATTTAATTTACCATTATATATATATATATATATATATAAACACACATTCGAATTGCATTAAGAATAAAACCCTTTAATTCAACATTATCAGAAATTATATGAAGGGGGAAAAAATGGATTTTAAATGCATTGAACTTGAATATATTATGACAATTAATGCAGTCTATAAGATCTAAAAATATGATTATTCCAAGGGCTTCTTTATGATTTCAATTATAATTAACAGAGTACTTGCATTTTCACCATCCTTATCTGGACATTTCTTATTTAACTTCATATAAAAAGATCAAATGGTATTGACTTTTAAGCTAATATATTGTCCTTCCTATGAAAATTACAAGATCAAATGGCAAAGAATCCCAATCTGTCATCACAAGTATTTCCGTTTGCCAATATACCAAATGAGAAGTTAAAGCACATTAATATTTTAGTAAATGGAGAAAAACTAGTTTATCAGATTATTGAATAATACGTCTTTCACAAACAATTTCAACAGCTCAATCTGTATAGCAAAAAGATTAGATGCTTAATAATACAACAGGTAAACATGAAATTAAGGAACTTTCTGGATAACTCAAAACAACTTTGCTCATTGCACATTGACCTAAGAACAAAATTGCAATAAACTGAAGCATCATTAAAATTTCAAAATGCTATCTTTAAAGTCCAAAACCAAAGTAAAGAACCTCAGTATTATAGCAAGGAGAAATTAAAAAAGGCACCTAATTCATCCTTCTGATAAGCTCATTAATATAATCTTCACGGTTGCCAGCATCTCCTCCTTCAACATAATGATTTCTTTTCTTCTTCAAACCACCAAGAGGAGCCTTCAACTTGAAAGGCCACAGGAAGTTATTAGCCTCCCTGAAGTGAGGTCCAACGGTCATAATCTCGTGGATCAGATCTTCCACACAAATAATCCCATGCTGACCCAAAGTCTGAAGTTGTAAAAAAGAAATTAATGAGCATACATCATATATACAACAAAAATATAAGATCAAGCAAGACACAAAACCGCCAGACCTGTTCGATAATAGAGTTGTCGGTCAGAGGAATTCTCTGCTTGTTAACTTTGCCGAACCCCCTCTTGTAGATCAGTTCCTTAACGCTCTTTAGGTTAGGGTACCTGAAGTGAATTTGCTTATAATATGCACTGGTGCAGAGAAAGATATAGGGTAATCTTCAGGAGACATATTGAAAATTTGCATACCCGTATGTAACATAAGGTTCAACCCTGTGCAGCATATTCACAGTTGCCTTGTTAACTTTGAGAAAGACACCATTAAATATCTGCAGATAAAAAGACAATCAGATCAGGGCTTTATCTAAGTTGCTTGGACAATGGAAACCTACGTCCTTAAATTGAAGAGCATCACCAAAAAGGAAACATGTCTACAAACTGAACAAGGACATCAAGATAGAAGAAGAATAAATTACATGTGAAGTATGCATGATAGGATTAGTAAGAAGAGAAGCAAATAGTTGACTATGATGTGATAGCTACTATGAAGCACAGACATTGACATGGGTGACGGGACGACAATGGGGACACAACCAAATTCTCAAAATCATAGGACACGACATGGCATATATATATATTGTAATACCATTACCAATGGGGAGCTGAATAGTAATAAAAATTTCAAAATCAAGGAAAAGATGCCTAAGAAAAAATCATAGCAGTTACAAGAACTCCACAATGATGATAGAAGAAGAAGGGAGAAGAGATAGGCTGGAGAGAAAAGGAAAATGACACATTTTTTAGCAAATAAGAAGAGAAAAGCCAAATAAAATGCACACTTCAGAATGTAAGATAAACTTGAGACAAAAGGCACGTTTTAGCCCTTGTTTTCTTTCTTCTTTTAAGAAAATTTCAAATTTCCATATCGGAGTCGTGTCAAGCACATGCCTTTTTGTAGCTAAATGAAAAAAATAATATTGATAATTTTAATAAAAATAATGTGCATATTCTATACCAAGTTTCAAGTATGTATTCCGTAACATTGCAACTTTAACAACAAGACAATCAGTTTTTAAAAGTACATTTTAATTTCCAAAGTTTTAATATGAAAATTAGCTCGAACTAGAAAAGAGATAATAAGTCAGAAAACAACTATCTTTGCACCAAAGATCTTAAGGAAGGGATTGAAGGTACAAAAGATAAAACTTAAAGGCTTTAGTTCACAAGGAATTAATTATATTCACTTACTATATTCTTGTAACGTGTTGATGAAAAGAACAAAACAAGCAAAAAAGCGCCAGCAGCAATAAACGAAAAAACCAACAAGTATTTGCAGGCCACGAATTCAAAGTTTATGGCAGACAACCCCAAGCCTAGGCCACCACATATTTCAAAGTCTTTCATATTAACACTCAAAATAAACAATTCTACAAAAATCAAAATTTACTCAAGAATCATTTCTACAAATAGTATCATTAAGTAAAGCATATTTTTGCTAGCTTCTTGGCTAAAGTTTAGAAAACACAATTAACTGTTTAGCACAATAGCAATCAAGAGCATTCTAATTACTAAAATAAGTTAAATTACAATGCTAGCATTTCCACAAATAAGACATTTCTAACTGTATTTCTAGGTTACCTGTCTCAGTCTAAGAAGCTGCAAAATCTTCCGTGTTTTGGGGTGCATAGCATTGATACTGTAAATTGAGATTTCCATTACCATAAGAACTCTTCGTAAGTATAACAAGCACAGAATAGCATTAGAGAATGCTAAATTAATTACCCACGGATCCTGACGATGAACAACAGCTTGGCTTCGGGGTCGACATAAAACCCACCCTTAAGCTTTGCTTCACGCTTCAACCTAATCAGCTCCTTTTGCTGAACAGACATTTTCAACAAAGCCACCATGTAAGCAGCCAAATATGAAAAAATTCTCAAATTACCGTAATGTATTACTCATGACTTAACATACCTGCTCATCATATTCCTTTGCATACAATTTGGCTCTGTTATAAATTAGTTTTCGTGTTTCAGATCTCTTTTTCTTTGCAGCTTCAAATTCCTTGTTTTTGGCCAGAGCCCATTCCTCGTTCCTCTTCTGCTTTTTCAACACGGACTCAGGAACCACAGCTCCGCCTTTAGCATCCTCTTTACTCATCCTTTTAGAGTAAAACAGAACAAAATACTAAATGAATTGAACAACTAAACCTAACGTGACCATCGAAATTAACCAGAATGCATCATCACCAATTGGGTTTATCAGATGAAAATAGAATCAAGCTTCCTAGCTAGAAATAGCTAAAAAGAACATAAATCAAAAAGAAAGAAAGTGAGAGATTGAGAGAAACATACTTTTTGGTTGGAGCTTTCACCTGTTTGTGCTTCGCGGCTCGGCGAGATTCAGAGGAACGCTTACGTACTCACATTAGGGTTTTTCTAGTGGTTTATTTTTTGGGTCTTTTGGGCTTTTAATTAATAGGCCCACCTCTTTCGGGCTGGGTAATGCAAATGTCACTACTATTTAGGCCGGTTTGAATCTTATCAATAGTATTATTTTGGCAAAAAGTATATCTCCAAACTTTATATAGATTTGCAATTTCCTCTCTAAACTAATTTTCTTTCAAAAGTTTCAAATTACAATCATTTTCATTCTAACACATAAAATTGTCCAAATTATTAACGTTAAATAATGACATTATATTATACATATAAGAATAATGCTAATGTATCACTTAAAAAGACGTCATTTCTTCATATTCTTTTTCTTAGTAAAAAGAAGCAATGTCATTTTAATTCATGAGTTGGCATTAATATAAAGAAACAACATCGTTATAAGTTAATATTAATATTACATATGTAATGTTATGACAACATTTTTCGTTAATAATTTGAATGATATTATGTGTTAGCAAAAAATTTAAAACTTTGGGAATAAAATCGATTACAATTCAAAATTTTTAACCCAAAATTGATCACAAAAAAAAAAAGTTTAGAGATGAAATTGGGAATTGACGTATAATTTAAAGACATAAAAGATGTTTTTGCTGTATTTTTTTATTCAATTAAAGTAAAATATATTTTGGTCCCTTTCTTAGATGACAATATATAAAAGATTAATATTTTTTCAATATTAGTTTTGCGCATGCATTAGAGATTGGATCCGGTGCAATTCCCTTCCGTGCAATTCCGGTGCAATTCCTTTAAAATGCACATTTTTACTTCATTTTTGAAGTACTAATATGGGCTCATACTAACAATAATCCACCATGAATAGATTAGAAACCAAATTATTATCAATATTAACAAATATCATCACCTTAAATGAATTAGGGACCAAATTGTTATTGATATTGGAAAATAGTCTCACAAGGCTATTTAGTGATGATATTTGTCAAAATTGATAATAATTTCGTCCCTGATCCATTCATAGTGGGTTATTGTTAGAGTAAGTTTGTATTAATGCTTCAAAAATGAAGTAAAAATATACATTTTGAAAAAATTGCACTGGATCCAATTTCCATGCGTTATCATAGAATTACAATTATATAAGGTTTTAATCATTGGTGATTGCAAAATATTAATGTTGAAATCCTTCAAGATATATACACACACACACTTGTTGAGTTGTTCATTTGTCATATGACTAGTTTTTATGGGTTTGCAACAAATTTCTACTAAAATTTATAATCCAAGTTACTTGAATTGCATTGAGGAAAAAACCCTTCAATTCAACATTGTCAGAAATTATTTGAAGGAAAAAGTGGATTTTAAATAGCAGTAGAAAAAAAAACTAAGATCTAAAAATATGATTATTCCAAGGGACTCTCTATGATTTCAATTATAATTAAGTAATTAACAGAGGTATTTGCATTTTCACCATCCTTATCTAGACATTTCTTATTTAACTTCATATAAAAAGAAGTCCAATGTTCTAGTAAAGATATCGACTTTTGAGCTAATATATTGTCCTTCACATGAAATTTACAAGATCAAATGGCAAAGAATCCCAATCTGTCATCAAAAGTGTATCCTTTTGCCATTATACCAAATGAGAAGTTACAGCACATTAATACTTTAGTAAATGGAGAAAAAATAAGTTTATCAGGTAATTGATTAATAGGTCTTTCACAAACAATTTCAACAGCTTAATTTGTATAGCAAAAAGATTAGATGCTCAATCAAATCCAACAGGTAAACATGAAATTAACGAACTTTCTGGAACTCAACAACTATGCTCGCTGCACATTGCACATAACCTATGAACAAAATTGCAATAAACTGAAGCATCATTAAAATTTCAGAATACTATGGATAACAATCTTTAAAGTCCAAAACCAAAGTAAACAAGCTCAATATTATAGCAATATAGTAAAAAAAAAAAAAGCACCTAGTTCATCCTTCTGATAAGCTCATTAATATAATCTTCACGGTTGCCAGCATCACCTCCTTCAACATAATGATTTCTTTTCTTCTTCAAACCACCAAGAGGAGCCTTCAACTTGAAGGGCCACAAGAAGTTATTTGCCTCCCTGAAGTGAGGTCCAACGGTCATGATCTCATGGATCAGATCTTCAACACAAATAATCCCATGCTGACCCAAAGTCTGAAATTGTAAAAAAGAAAGTAATGAGCATACAACATCATATATACAACAAAAAACATAAGATCAAGCAAGACACTAAACCGCTGGACCTGTTCGATAATAGAGTTGTCAGTTAGAGGAATTCTCTGCTTGTTAACTTTCCCGAAACCCCTCTTGTAGATCAGTTCCTTAACACTCTTTAGGTTAGGGTACCTGAAGTGAAGTTACTTATAATACGCACTGGTGCAGAGAACAATACATGGTAATCTTCAGGAGATAAATTGAAAATTTGCATACCCGTATGTAACATAGGGCTCAACCCTGTGCAACATATTCACAGTTGCCTTGTTGACTTTGAGAAAGACACCATTAAATATCTGCAGATAGAAAGACAATCAGGAAGCTATCTAAGCTTGCTTGGACAATGGAAAATCCGTTCTTAAATTGAAGTACAACACAAATAAGGAATAAAGAAACATATAGACAAACTGGACATGGACACCAGCATAGAAGAATAAATTTCAGATGACTTCGATGTCATTGCTGTAATTAAGCCGCCATCCTAATCAGAAACAAAAAGAGTAACCAGAGGCCCCAGCAAAAGTCTTGTGCAACCAGGAAAAAAAGATCTTCTGGCAAATAGTGAGAATTAAAAACGAAAAAAGGGGAAAATTCTCCTTTAAAATTGTTTTAGAACCATGAACAAATCTATAATCTTAAGACTTGTTTCATATCACAGCAATGCTTTTCAAGACCTGATTTTGTCATTTCTTATTGTAGCTAAATGAAAAAAATACACTAATAATAAAAGTGATGTGCATATTCTACACAAAGTTTAAGGTGTTTTCAATACTATAGCTAATTTAACAATAAGATAGTCGGTTTTTAAAAATATATTTTTATTATTTATAGTTTTATTGTGAAATTTAGCTCGAACAGCAAAGGAGATAAATAATCCAAAAAACAACTATCTCTGAAACCTAAGATCTTAAGAAGGGATGGAAGGTACGTAAGATAACAAGAAGGATTTACATTCACTTACTACATCCTTGTAATTTGTTGATGAAAAGGAAAAAAAAAAAAAGCAAAATGAACGGGCAGTTGAAGAAAAAACCACAAAACATTTAAAGGCCACACATTTCCCGTTTATGGCAGACAACCCAATGCCTGGGCAAGCCTAGATGAAATTTTAGTAAAATCTGATATCAAAATTTACTCGAGAATCATTTCTAGCAATAGTATCATCAAGTAAAGAATATTTTTGTAAGCTTCTTTGTCAAACTAAGAAAACCTTGAGTCAATGTGGCTTCCAAAATCTGAGGCCTTACGGAATAAAAAACTTCACTCATCAGCATAACAAAGTTTTGAAAACAAAATTAATTGTTTAGCACAACAGCAATCAAGAGCATTCTAATTTTCTGATTACCAAAATAAGTTAAGTTAGAATGCTAGCATTTCACCCGATACAAAAGTTCTAATTGTATTACAATGTTACCTGTCTCAGCCTAAGAAGCTGCAAAATCTTCCTTGTTTTGGGGTGCATAGCGTTGATACTGTAAATTCAAATCTTCGTTACCGTATGGAACCTTTGTAAGTATAACAAACACAGGATAGCATGAGAGAATGCTTAATTACCCACGGATCCTGACGATGAACAACAGCTTGGCCTCTGGGTCAACATAAAACCCACCCTTAAGCTTTGCTTCACGCTTCAATCTAATCAGCTCCTTTTGCTGAACAGACATTTTCAACAAAGTCACCATGTGAGCAGCCAAAAATGAACAACTAAAACTCAGATTAAGTTCCAACACTTCTGTAATGTTAATGCACCCCTCATACGCAACTTCACATACCTGCTCATCATATTCCTTCGCATACAATTTGGCTCTGTTATAAATTAGTTTCCGTGTCTCAGATCTCTTTTTCTTTGCAGCTTCAAATTCCTTGTTTTTGGCCAGAGCCCATTCCTCGTTCCTCTTCTGCTTTTTCAACACAGACTCGGGAACCACAGCTCCGCCTTTAGCATCCTCTTTACTCATCCTTTTAGAACAAAATAGAATAAAATACTAAATTCATTGAACAACTAAACCTAACATTACTACGAAATTAACCAGAATGCATCACCACCCATTGAGTTTATCATATGAAAATAGAATCAACAGAAACTTCAAAACTCAGACCAATTTATCATTAGCTCGATAAGACAATGTCCAAAAACGAATTGATAAATCAAAAAGAAAGAAAGAAAGTGAGAGATTGAGAGAAACATACTTCGCCGATGCTGTTTGTGCTTCGCGGCTCGGCGAGATTCAGAAGAAAGGGTTTTTCTAGTGGTTTCTTTTCTGGGCCTTTTGGGCTTTTAGTTAATGGACCCATCTTATTTGGGCTTTTTGCAGGTGGGTGATACGAATTTTACTTACGTAATTATATTAATATTATGGCCCGTTTGATCTTATTAATAGTATTATTTTACTCTTAGAGTACGAAATAATTTGGCCCCTTTCTTAGATTGAGAATATTCTTAATTTGATCTCTCTTACATTGTTCTATTATCACTTTAATCCCTCGTAATTGGGTCCTTCTAAAACGACAAAATATTTAAAACTATATGATATAGGATAAAAAGATGAAGTTAACTAAATTAATAAAAAAAATATAACAAAAATATTTGTAATAAATATTGTATATTAGAATCAAGAGTATGCTTGGTATAAATGCACGAATATAAAAGTACTGTAGAGTAAAGTACTATATAATAAAGGAAAGTACTGTTGAAAAAAGTGAGGAGAGAGATAGAGAGAAAAAGTATAAGAAAAAATGTGTTTGGTATGTATAAAATATGATGCAAAAGTTTTTTTAAGAATCGTAAAACACCATGATTTTACTGTGCTACATTCTTACCAAACGAACTCGAAGTGACCAAAGTCTGAAAAAAATTCTAAAAAAATCCTAATTCAGAAGGCAAATTTATGACTAAGATCATTTGGTGGAAATGATGATAGAAAAAGGAAGGGAGAAGCATTCTCCCTCCTTTTTTTCTTTCTACTAAATTAAGTATATTTTTTGTAATGTAATGAAATAATGTTTTTGTTCTTATTTTTTTACTCACTTTTATTTCATTTCTACTTTTAACGTAAGCATAAAATGATCATTTTACCTACTTTATTCAATTCACATTATATCATATTAATATGACATTTTCATTCTCGTTCACATTCCCATTCATATTCATTCTTTATCGGCCGGGCATTCAATTTGGGCCTTTGGGCCCCCACTTAGGGCTGGGTGGTGCGAATGTCACTTTCGTTATTATATCAACATTTCGGCCCATATAAT
Organism: Senna tora; assembly: GCA_014851425.1. Lineage (NCBI taxonomy): Eukaryota > Viridiplantae > Streptophyta > Magnoliopsida > Fabales > Fabaceae > Senna > Senna tora. The sequence continues at coordinate 9,398,472 of CM026271.1, forward strand.
AGTATCGCAAGTCGCAACGATCATCAACGACCAAATGAAACCCTAATCCCTTAAACCCTTCGCTTCCGAGAAAGAAGAAGCTCCTCGTATCGTATGCCTTCGACACCAACTGATAAGAAAGCAATAGCAAACACTTCTCTTCTAGCGTTCACGCCTCGCCAAGTTTTGTTAGGGAGGCAAACAATGAAGCATAAAAGTGATGATAATGGCTCTTCAAATGGGACTGTTTCGTTGAAATTGGAACAGAAGGTTCTCCTTCACCAATCTATTGCTCAATACTTGGAACGCAGTGGGTTCGCCAAGACCCTGAAGAAATTTCGTTCCGAAGCGCAAATCGAGGTGGGTTCAACATCATTTCCTACTCTGCTTGTGAACTTGGATATTGGAATGATACTTGATAGAATATACAAGTTTTGGTCATATTGTGACAATAATAAGGTGGTGTTAGGATGGTATACGTAATTGTACAAAAAGGACATAACTGAAAATCATTGTTCATGTAGCATTTACTGCTGCTATAGAGCATAGCTCAACTGCTTTCTTACCTGTATAATTTGTATTGGAACATTGTATAACTTGTATAAATGGTAGAATATAGTGTTTGAGTTAACATGCTCAAATATATGTAGTATGTCTCCCAACGTTGAAAGATAATTCTGTATAACATCTTTTGTGGTTTTATTGGTTAGCCATTTGGTTGGCCCTTAATGAATTTAATATTGAAAGTTTTTCGTTTGGTTTAGTAATGGAGATATTCGTTGGTAGAAGGTCATTTTTTATGGCAATAGTTTTTTGCTACTGTAGAATTTCCCTGAAATAATACTTGTTTTGAGATCATAAAACTTTGAAATCTTGTTTATTTTCTGGTCCTAAATACAGTGGGAGGCTCAACAGTCAACATATTTATGATGTCACTATCTTTCTAGTCATCATACGTAATATTACCATAATAATTTTTTAGAGGGTGTTTCAAAGCAAAAGTGGTCCCTTTTTTTTTCATGTAGTGCAAATCCATGTTAAGTTTCTGAAAAGAAAAGCATGTTACTTTGGATAATAATGAGACTGCATGCATGGCAAATTGGAATGTAGCATGTTGTCACACATAGGCTGATACTCTAGGATTTATGTGCATTTGTGCATTGTGCCCATTTAAATTACACTCCTCGTTATTCACCAGTAAAAGAGATTGGCTCTTGCTTCTGTCATCTAATATTGTTGCTCCTGTTTGTGGTGCAGAAAGATAATTTGGATGGAACATTAGTTGATCTAGAAGAAATGTGTCTCAAGTATTTAGAAATTTGGTAAGATAAGATAACTCAGAATTTTGTTGTTAAGTAGACATTTGCTTCAAACTGTCAAGAAGAGGAGATGCCATTTTGATTTTCTCTAATTATAGTTATTGCTCAAAGCCTGGAACATATTCTTACTGCATTTTCCAACATGTGTACTGTTGGTGTCGGTGTCAAACGTGACACTTGAATATAGGTGTGCCATGCTTTGTAGTTATAGAATAGATTATAAATGGCAGATAGCCTAATTGGCTTAATTTGTGGGAGTTTCCAGCTTAAATCACTAAAATAAAAGAATACACAAATTTGCGATATATATGAAATGATAGCATCAAATTGTCCCAGTAGATATCAGATCAGGTGGGAATGTTTTGACTGATCATTGCTGAGAAATACCTAACTGGAGAAAATGTTTCAAGATTTCAAGTGTTTAGTTTTACCAAAGGAAAATTAACTGTTTCCCCTGTCACTCTCTTGCATTAGTCAAAATTATTTCTTCCTAATGTCAAAATGATCTCTGGTACCATGTATATAGTCCCCATCAATGTATCAATCTATCAGCAATGCTTATAAAGGTTTAAAAATTGGAATCGCCAATTTCACTTTTCCAATGGCTGCTGTACCATTTAGTCTCTTTCAATCTGATTTATGTCAATGATATTTAAAATGTTATACGAGACTTAATTATTGGTTTATTGAGCCTTTCCTTTTTCTTTTCTTCTTGCTCTCTTTCTGGCAGCGAGAATGTGAAGACAAATAACTATAATCAAAAGGAGCAAGGTATGCTTAAAATGCATGAATATCTTTACTTGTGTTGACTGTAGTGTCCTTTCCAATTTTTTCCTCTCTCATTGCTTGCACATATTTAAGTCTTTTGCTTGCTTGGCCTTAGTTGCAGACAAGCACCCCAATGAAAACAGGGAGGATAATTTGATAGCTAATATGGAAAATGCAAGTAAAAAAAAGAAAAAGAAGTCCGAAAAGAGTGACAGTGATGCTGTCCGTCATCAATCTGGAACTGATGAAAATTTGAAGGGTTCTTCTAAGAACTCTGTGGAAATGACAGATGGCATGGAATCAAAAGTAATATCAGAAGAGAAGGTAAATAAAGCTAAATTTTGATTTTGTGGTAAAGGGGCCGAGAAAATTAGCAGAAGTAATGGCGAATTTGCTAACAAGACATCTTGTGAGTTGATGTTGCAGGATACTGACAACAAATGCAAGGAAAAAAAGAAAAGGAAAAGCAAGTTAGCTTCTGAATCTCTTGCTAGTGGTGTGGAAGATAACCAATTAGAATCACTGCCTACAATTACAGAAGTCAAAAAAGGGGATGATGCATCTGCAGATGCCATAACTGTCAATGGTGAGACAGAGAAGAGATCCAAGGATAAAAGGAAGAAGAGAAGCAAACCAAGCAGTGGTCGGGATGCAGAAGAACTTCAGATTGGAGAGCCCAATGAAACTGATTCCAAGAAGGATAATGTCAAAACATCAAATGAAGTTGCAATAGAAAAGGAGAAGAAAGATTCTAAAAAACGGAAAAGACTAACTTCTGACAAAATTGATACACTGCCTGCAGATGGGAAGGAAGATGATGAACCCAAACGCAGAAAGATTGAATCTTTAAAAAAATCTGAGAGCAATGAGCAATCAGCAAAAATGAATGGAAGCTTAAAAAGCAATTCAAATTCTTGTAAAGAAAATGCACAGGAAAGTGTTCATGGTAGTGATCAGTTACAAAAAACGTCTGAAGAATTTAATGGGATGACAAATGGGGACCTTGTGAATACTGGAGAGAAATCTTCCATCCAGAGGTCTAAGAAGAAAAAACAAATGGGATCAGTAGAGGTATGTTAAAATTACACCGTTGATGTGTACCACTGAGTCACTCATGCATAATATTACTCATTTACTCCCTTGTAACTTGGGATTACATTGATTTTCATCCGTTGGTCTCAACCAGTGTGGTTAGTGTGAGTTTCCTTATCACTTCCCGAGGCAAATATGCTATTTATACAAGATGACATTTTCTGGTTTCCATTCAAATGGAAGTTTTTACTATCATATATCCCTACTTGTTGATGTCAGTGCATTGAATTATTTTCTTCCCTTACTATAAGATGTTTTATTTATACAATTTTACTTTCACGAGTTTATGATTACAATAACATTGCTAAAGCTAATGAGTCATTATAACCTTTTTGCTTATGCCTACTTTAATTTCAGGAAAAAGCAGTGAATGCATTTCAACGAGTAAAAGCTGATGAGGTAGTATTTGCTGATGAGAGGCTGCAGGATAATTCTTATTGGGCAAAGGTGTGTAAACTGATACTTCTTCCACACACTTGCCGTTGTATTTTTCATTTCAAATATGTAATGGTGTATCACTGCAGGATGGTGCTGAGAGTGGTTATGGAGCAAAAGCAGAAGAAATTCTTGGTCAAGTTAGAGGAAGGTATGTGTACTGACTACTGAGTACTGATATATGCACCTGTAAGAACTTGTGTTTCATGCATGCATAAAATTATTGGTCATCAAATCTAGCTTTGCAAGATCAATGCTTCTCTGGACAGTCCGACAAATGGACGTGGAATTAGATGAATTTAGTTTAATCCTGATAATTTAATTGAACTTTGCCTATGCTTCATAGTCGGTCCCAAGCCCGGATAAAAGAAAAGGGTTGCGTTAGATAGTTGACGACGAGTGTGAAACCTTGTCAAATCTTTATGAATAAACATAGAAGTACCTTTACATGTGACTTACCTTGTGATGTTTAGCTCATCTCTGTTCTTCATCACACATACAGGGATTTTCGTCATGAGAAGACCAAGAAGAAACGTGGGACCTACAGAGGAGGACATATTGATTTACAATCCCACTCAATCAAGTTCAATTATTCTGACGATGAATGACTGGAGTGCATAATAATTTTATTTTTCTTTGGCAAGGTAATTTTGTTCCATCATCTCTGGATGAGTCCCTCATTGGTTTGGGCCCTTGGTGAAACAAGAGGCTAATATGATTAAGCCCATCACTGAAACTGATGTATTCTCTCAATTTTCCCCCTAAAATTAATAGTTTCTATTTAAGAGAAAGATAAACCTAGAATTTGTAAATTTTATATAACTTTTACACATTATATAGTTACCTCTATAAAATTTAAACCATTATTTTTTTTAAAAAATAAAAAAATAAAATAAAATGAAAGGAACTATTTACCTCAAGATTTTTTCAGCGTTGAAGCTTCTAGGAAAATACTTGTAAAAGTATGAAAGGCCATATTGATTAATATCTTAAGTAAATAATAATAATAACTCACATCACACTCATCTTGAAATGAGCTTGATGTTAATGTCTAATCCAAACTCACTTTTTTTAATCTCCCTAACGTGGAATCATGAGATTAATTACTTGTGAATCAAAAAAGCATATTGATTTTGTATAATTAAAGATTAAAGATGCTTGCCTCTCCCATCAAGAAGTTATCATGACACCTTTCTAAGTCAAATATTAAATTATAAAGAGTAATTTATATTAATCTTTTTCTTTTAAAAAATCATAATTAATTTCTTAATTTTTAATACGGTGTTAAAAATTATCTTACTTTTCTATCATAAATAATCGGAAAGTCTTTCTGTATTTCATTCATCAAATTTGAACTTGCTCTCTCTGTTTCTTTATTTTATATTATAGAAGACTATTATTTCTCTATTGTAATTTATAATCCTCAACCAAATATATTGATTTACTGAATTTATCTATGTACATGTCATAACTCATAAACATGTAAAAAACTAAATAAAATGGTTGGAATTCATCAATCCAAAACAATATAAATTTGAGTTGAAAAGGGCTATCTATTTTAATTTAAATTAGGTTTTGTAGGAAAACATGTGAAGGTTGGAGAAGGTTTTGGATTATATTTCTTTCTCTTTGCCACCATATTCAAAGAATATATGAATGGTGGTTTGTGTTGTGTAAACAAACTTCAGGGGTACTGAGTGTGATTTTTTAAATTAGAGAAATAACAAATATTTTCTTATTTAGTTTTAATAATTATATATAATGGACATAATTAGTGGGAGAAATACGTACTCAGACAACTTCATTCTACATCTATTTAATAATTGTGTACCATAAAATCATGCATATATATGAATTGCCTTATGGCTTTAATATCTAGGCTAAAATACACATACACTCTCTGAGTTTTGGGTCAGGGGCACATACATCCTTTGAGTTTTAAACGTTGCACATAGATCCCTTGAGTTTTCACTTTAGGGCAGAGATACCCCTTCTGTTAGGGTTCCGTGAAAAAATAGGCGTTAAGTGCCACGTCAACAAACATGTGTGAGGGCAATTTAGTATTTTCAAACTCCCTGAGTTTTCACTTTAGGGGTACATACACCCACTGAGTTTTCACTTTGGGGCAGAGACACCCCTCACACATGCTTGTCGACGTGGCATTTAACGCCTAGTTTTCACGGAACCCTAACAGAAGGGGTGTCTTTACCCTAAAGTAAAAACTCAGGGAATCTATGTGCAACGTTTTAAAACTCAAGGGGTGTATGTATCCTTGACCCAAAACTCATGGAGTGTATGTGCATTTTATCATAATATCTATAGATTAAAGTACCCCATATATTAACTCAAGGTGAGGTTGAATGGAAATGATTCATCTAGCTTTAACTTAGTGTTAGAGGTATGGAGGAGTTTAAATTTTTGGGCCTACTGGCTTATTTTTTGAGGTGTGTACAATTTAGCGAGGGAATCAAATTAGTTAATATATAACTCAACGGTCGGTGGATACTCAGATCTAAATTTTTTTTAAAAAAAAGGTACACCATATCAATGGCTATGCATAATAAACAAAGACGAAGGCTTCATCAAGTTGTGAATAAAATTTAATTATGATTAGTGACTGTTCCTAGTAACATTAATTAATATTGGTTGAGTGTGATTTAGAATTAATAAATTAGTACCACTAATTTTCAGTGGGAAAAGAATTCTTAATATTGCTATAGAATATGAGAAACAAATTATGTGTCACAAAGTTAGCTTTCTGTGTCACACTTGCATATGTAAATTAGTGATATATCATATGAAGAATCTTCCATAATATATATATATATTGCTGATTATAATTAAGCTAATTAATCAGAAAAATTATGTGATATAATATATATGCACATGATATCCTTCTTATATGTGTGTAGTGTATATATATATATATATATATATATATATATATATATATATATATATATATATATATATATATATATATATTATTTCCAGTATTGAGTAGCTATATCTTGCATGTGAATTGTGATTAAGAAAATGAGAAATAAAGACTACATAAAAAAAAGTATAAATAAATATTGTAATAAATTAAGAGTGAGTCTAACATGTAAATATAACTAGCTAATTTCTTTGTTCATAATAATTATTTAATACTTTTTATTTTAAAAACTACACTCGTGACTCAAAACACACACACACACTCTTTCTATTTGAACTATTATATTATATTATATTTAAGATCCCTAATATTTGATATATATACTACTCTGACTTTATATAATTTTAGTTATAAATTACTTTTAGCATGGGTAATGACTTATGACTGATATTAAAGATATCTAAAGTAATTAATATCAGTTTTACAACTAAAATTAAAATTTTTGCTTAGAATATGTTAACAAAAAAATTAATTAATTGTTATTGACTATAACCTCAATTTTAACAAATCATGTTAATTAACTGAGTACGAAATTTTTTTTTGTAGAGTTAGATATGTGTATAATTAGCTAAATTTCAAAAATGTATAAAACTTAGTCTAATATATATATATAGAGAGAGTAAGAATTTATTGTATATTTGATATTTCTACATTTGAGGATTATAAGAGAAGACCAAGAAAAATAAATAAAGTATAGATTTTTTTGCAGGTTTATCTGCATTAATTCAATTCTCACTTTTTATATAGTCATGAGTCATGACAACTATATATTGGTCAATAATTTTAATTATTCCAAAACTATTGGCCAAAAGAGACTAAGATCGATCGAGTCCTATTTTTTCCTTTTAAATTTTTCTTTGTCAATTATTTTTGCTTTTGGACTGAAACAATGCAAGTCAAGTCAACAACTAACTTGCTAATAATTCTATGGACTAAAAAGAACAATATTTTTATTTTAAAAAAAAATGAAGCATGTAATATCAAAATTATAAAGGCCAATTATAAACAATGTTTATTTTCTATATATATATATATATATATATATATATATGCTAGTTAATTAACTTTAATTATTTAGTCATTTAGAAATATAACCGGTCTCTCTTGAATCAAATGAAATAAGATAAACTATATGTACTTTATTTATTAAATGTTAGTTATATATATGATTGGCGATCCACGTTCTCTAGTCAATAATCGATTTCGGTTAAATTTGAGATCATTTTTAATAAGCAAAATGAGAAGATAGTGCTTCTATCACTACAAAAAAATACATTTTTAGCGACGATTTTTTTCTAATCTAGGGACGGTTTTAACTGTCGCTAAATCTTTAACGACGGTTTTAACTGCCGTAAAAACAGTGACAGTTTACTGTGCAAAATTTGGCAACGGTTAAAACCGTCGCTAGATCACTTTTTTTTTAACATTTATTTCTATTTATATTGATACTTTTAATTTGAAAAAAAAATTAAATACTTAATCAAATAAAATAATTTTATTTAAACTCAAAATGTACTAATTGGCCCAAAAAAAATTCATAGAGCGCTCATAAAAATTCTTATAAATAATCGATTAAATAAAAGATCACATGATTGAACTCAAAACACTTGTTAAGTTGTTATGAATGAAACTTTATTTCAATAAGCGAAATGTATATTTTATTATTTTATGTTACAAGATTTTTTTTTTTTGAAAAATAGGAAAACTAATCATTTAAGTATAAATCATTTCCAAATTTAAGACATTCATCCTTTGATAACAATATTGGCTAACATTATCCACATATTCCAAATCTTTTGTCAGTATGCACGTTACGTTGCTATCCCAATAAATGTCTAACATTTTTTTTACCCAAAAAAAAATCCCAATAAATATATTATTTAAAAGAAAATTAATTTATGGAGTCCATCAAAAAAAAAAATTAATTTATGGAGAAGATAGAAAGTAACTTCTGCCAAAAAAAAAATCTATATATAAACGTCCTTGACGAAGCAAATTAAGAGGAATATTCCATGTGAGAAAAGAATACAAAATTTTAAAAAGTAGTGGGGCTCATTGGGTCCTATTTATTTTTTATTTTTTTATTTTTATAAATTTTTTAAAAAATACAAAATATTTATTATACCCCTTTGATTTGATACAATTATAACATTCTTTTCTTTTTATTATTTTAATATAAGGGGTAAAATGGTCATTTTAATACATTCTTATTCCATTTCCATTACCAAACTTTTATTATTAAACACATCAAATGCATTATGTTTCCGTTTCTATTTTCATTTCTATTTCTATCTAATGAACGTGCCTTGTAATTTTCATTTATTCCATTATATATATATAAGCAAAATAAATATATATATATATAATTAAAGTGATGAGAAGATATTTAATCCTTTGTCTGAAAACTAATTAAATTAATTACAGGTAAAAAAAAACTAATTAAATTAATTAATCAGCGATCAAACTCTCAAATATATCATCATCTAGATCTTTTCCAATTTATTTGAATATTCGTGGTAGTTCTCATCTAGTTACAACTTAAATACATTTTATAATTTTCATATAATTTCTTGGTTAATTAAGTTTAATTTATTTCTTTCTCATAATTTGCTTCAATTTGCTCTTGCTTTATTTATATTTACTTAACACTAAATGAATTATATTAGACTTAGTTTGATGATGCATAATGCACCTAATTTGGACTCTAATTAATATGCCTTAAACAGATCAAAAACAAATAATTTAATCTTTTTTATATATTATATGTTAATTATAAATATTTATTAATTAAATATATTAAACATAAATTATAATTTTTTAATAGTTAAGGTTATTATAAAAAATTTCAGGCCAAAAAAAAGGTTATTATAAAATTAAATTTAACTCATCTTAATATTAAATATTAAAATATTATCTTTTTGAAGAAAAAAAAATTAATCATTCAATTCAGTTTAGATCAATCAAATCAATTTGGATTAATTGGGATGGAACAAAAACAAATATATATATATATATATATATATATATATATATATATTAAAATGAGTTTAACTATTTTTTCGATTCAATTATTCAGTTAAATTGGTTTAGTTAGACAAAAAAAAAATATGCAAAATATTATTTAATCCTCGAATTGTTGGTCAAATTATTATTTAGTCCCCGAATTGTTCACTCTGTCAACTATTTAGTCCCCGAATTTGACAAAAATACTATTTAGTCCTCGAATTTGTAACTATGTCAACTATTTAATCTCCAAACTTGACAAAAATACTATTTAATTACCGAATTTACAACTCTGTCAGCTATAACGGGTAACAGTCAGTAAACTAAATAATTGATAGAGTTGCAAATTCGATGATTAAATAGTATTTTTGCCAAGTTTGGGGACTAAATAGTTGACATAGTTACAAATTCGAGGACTAAATAGTTGACAGAGTGAACAATTCGGGGACTAAATAGTGTTTTTGAACAATTTGGGGACTAAATAATAGTTTGATCAACAATTCAGGGATTAAATAGTATTTTGCCTAAAAAAAATCAAACCAAAACAATATTGGTTTTATTTTATATACCTTGACTTGACCTCTTCGTTGAGTCCATTTCATAGCAATGAAAAAAAATGCCTCGTTAAAGTAATTTGGATAAAGTTGGTCCTACAATTTTAGTTTTTTTTTTTTTGATATTGACTTTGCATACTGTCAGATAATAAGAAATAACTTGCTCACTAAGTTTCTTATATATATATATATATATACTATTTTAATCTCAATTGTGGAATTTAATTTGAACAATTAAAATATTTGTTAGTATTTCATATAAAATGAGTATTCTTGCTTCATATATATATATACAATTAAATGTACAGTGCTATTAGTAGTCCGTTTGGTATAGAATTTAATAAGGAAGGTGAGCTTAAAGCTTCTCTGTTGCACGTTTGGTATAAAATTTAACAGGAAAGATGCGCCTGAAGCACTGAGGGAAGGTTGTTTTCCCTCGTGATGTGGAGGAAAAGTGAGGTGGAGAGAAGGAAGCAATTGGTGAAAGTACTATTTTGTCCTTCTCTCTACATCACCTTACCCTTCAAAGTGCTTTGAAGGGTAAAACAGTCTTTTTATATTTTTCAACTTCTACTTTCCTATCTCATTCCTATCATACCAAATAATTTTCATTTTCATTTTCATTTCTCTTTCCCTTTCCCTGCATACCATACCAAACACACATCAAATCTTCTAGATTTATACAAAACAATATGTGACACAAACATGCATATAGACTTCACAATTTGTTTAAAATAACACAACACCAAACAACGAGCGATTGGTTAGAATGGTAGATATTCTATTTATCTTAAGTAAGATCTTGATTTTGAGTCTTGCGTATAAAAAATTTTTACCCTGATTTAAGACCTCAACTAATTTGAACAAGTTTTTAAAAAAATAATAATTATGAAAAACCTATAAATCATACATCACCGAAAAGGAAAAAAGCATTTCAGACCAATAGGTAGTTTATTGGAGTGGTGGATACTTTATTTTTCTTAAGTAAGGCTCCGGGTCTAAGTCTTGTGTATGAAAAAACTCTGCTGAGAGAACTCTATCCCCATTGTGAAACAGCTAACTCAAATAAAATTACTTCTAATAAAAAAAACACCATAGAAACCAACCAAAAAAAAAAACATTTCAGTGTGTGGAAAATGGAACACATGTGACGTACGGTGTCACCATTATGAGAACACGAGAGACTTTTAATTATACGAAATTTACATTCACTTTCCTTCAAGACTTCAAGTCCACCATTCTCTCTCTCTCTCTCTCTCTCTCTCTCTCTCTCTCTCTCTCTCTCTCTCTCTCTCTCTCACCTATATATAAAACCTTAATTAATTTCAATGCGTAATGGTTAAGAATATTGCATATATATATATATATATATATAACCTCACTATATATATGCTTCCACTTTATGAAAAATATTCAGGTTGTTCTTCACAAGAAGTAATCATTTTTATAAATCATATATATATATATATATAGTGAGGTTGCTTATTCTATATATCAGATTGCATAATTAAAAAGAATATTGAAAAAAGAAAGTGAATGCATCATTTAGAGATGATGAAGATTCTTACTGTATGCGTCTTTTGAAGGTTCTGCTCAAAAGAAGAAATTATAAAAGGTAATTACTATATATATATATCACTCCGGTTTATTTAATTTGATTAACTTATTTAAGATTTGTTAAATGTTATATGTATATATAAATTTAGTAACTTATATATTAATTTACGTCCTTATATAGATTTAGATATAACAATTAAGATTACCTTGTGTTGAATAATTAATCATGTGTAAAAAAAAAAAAACAAGTAGGTGTTTTTTATTATGAAAGCAGTTTTGGTTTTTATTTTTTATTTTATATTTTAAAATAGATTTATTATGTAAGATTATAATTTTGTTCATACTTATTCTAAATCATGCCAATAACTTAAATAACTATATTTATCATTTTTTGTTGCAATAACTACATTTATTATTATTATTTTTATTATAATTAAATGATCATATTAATTACATGATAAAAGTATTTACTTTCTTTAAAGCATTATATTAATTATAAAAATAACAATGATTATTATTTAAAAATCCTGCAAATTTCATTTAGACGTTTCTTTTTAACATTTATTTTAATCTCTGTGATTAAGTGACTTAAGCCGATTTGTACAAACAAGTTCAATTTGTATTTTCTACTTTCTTCTCAATTTCCATGAATTGGGTATATGTGTATAGAAGATTTAATTTGACTTTAAACAAATTAAATAAATTTGGAATTTTCTTAATCTTTTTATTATTAATATTATTATTATTTAATTTGTGAGTACTCTCCACCTAAATATTCCTCTGTAGATAAAAAAAAACCTCATGAAAGGCGTGAAATTTTGGTGAAGAATATAGTTTATCAAAAGAAATACCATATCTTTAATTAATAATATAAGAATCATTTAAAAAAAAGATGAATGGAAGAATCAAGTAATTAATTACATATATATCCTTAAAATGGTTTGAATGGAATATGAATAATATGTTTTTTTTAAAGACAGTGCACATAAAAAGTCCTCGCCAAGATTTTACTTTCTAGATTTGCTCTCTATTAATTCAAATTATTCGATGAATAATCTATAAAGTTAAACAAAAATAGTACTTATTATAAAAGTTCAGTGGTACTATCCTTTCGGTACATCTCTCAAATCAGAAAAAGTCATTTATTAATATTAATAAAAATTCAAATTAATAAAGGCACACTTTGAATGGTTTAGGGACTGATTAGAGAGATGTACTGAAGTTCAATACTACCGTACCACTGAACATCTACTCAACTGGAATAAAAGTTTAATGGTACTGTATCATTGAAGTTCAGTACATCACTCCAATCATGTTGAGCCATTTGTTTAGAAATCAACTGATTTGAAGGATGTACTGAAGTTCAGTACTACCGTACCACTGAACATTTACTCGACTAACTGATTGAAAGGATGTACTGAAGTTCGGTACTACCGTACTACTGAATATCTACTCAGAGTAAATTAATGATTTAGATTAGATGATATCTCAATATTTGATTTTTAAAAAACAAAATGTCTAAATTTAATTCTTAAACGATATGATCATCCTCTCTCAATTTGTCTGGTCCTTCTGGTAATGAGCAGATGTATTAAAAGTTAGCTGATAATAGCATTAAATATTAATAAATATTAATTACTTGATTGTTAACTCTTAAATTAGATCATACATATTCAACAATAACAAAAATAAAACATATTAACATTTATAAATTAGGATGTTGAAATTAAAAATATTTATTTATAATCTAAAAATTTCATATGTTTTATCTAAAAATTAACTTTCTATCTAATCAAATGACTAAATTAATTGAAAATTAAATTTTTAAAGATTAAATCAAAATATTTCATGTTTTATGATCAGAATATACATATAATTAACTCTTAAGCAAAATTAAAATAAAAAACATTAATGTTAACTATATAAATTATTGAATATAATACTATAAGAAATCAAATTGAGAATTACTGTTGACTATATAAATTATTATTTTCTATGGGACTATATAAATTATGGAAAGACTATATAATTAATAATAATTTAGAATTTGTTTGTTGTGATGTAGATCATTGTAGAGGCATAAGGGGTCAGGTGGGACACCAAGTGAGAGCAGACAAAACATTTTATCCAACAAAATTGGAACCGCTGCCTTAAAAAAAGGAAGAACCACGTGGTCGGTGAGTTCCTGTCTTTTTCATTTTCATATGTAGTTTTTTTTTTTCGGCCTTGTGTTTGTGAATTTTAGAAAAAGCTTAAAGTTAAGTTCTTTATAATTTGGCATTTGCACGGGTATATACTAAAAAAAAAATTTATATACAAATTCAGTAACTTTTTAAAATTATCTATACAGATCTATACCACTTTTACTGTGCACCTCTAAAAACGCCATCCATGAGGGCGTTTTGTTGATTTTTTGGGAAGAAAAACGCTATCAGTAAGGGCGTTTATAGGGTCAAATGGTCAACCATATAAACGCCATCAGTGAGGGCGTTTTTACCTGAGGGCATTTTGTTGATTTTTTTACTAGAAAAATGACTTCACCGATGGCATTTCATATGGTTGACCATTTGACCCTATAAAAGCCCTCACGGATGGCGTTTTTGGGTGCACAGTAAAAATTGTATAGATCTGTAGAAAGTTTTGAAAAGTTGCTAAATTTGTGTTTAACTTTTTTTTTTGTGTATATACGTGTGCAAATTGCCTTATAATTTTGTTATAAAATTTTAAGAATTATTTTTAAAAGCATCAAGTCAAATCATATTGTAAAAAAATAAAATGGTACTTATAATTGTTCAGAGCACTACAATCCAATAATGAAAAAAATAATACTTAGTAAACATTGTTGAATTAAAAAATAAAATAAAAGCACAAATGATCCTATTAAAAAGAAAATCGTCACTGATCTTGGTGTTACCAACAAAATATTTACTATTATACTTCCTACATACTATTCAGCTAGATAAATTATATTTTGCACATACGTAGATGTCATAAGCTTTTCTTTCAATTTGATAAGAAAGAGAGACCACATGTCTTATTTATGTTAGGGAACTTTATAATAAAGATATAAGTAACTTATACCTTTAGTCCTTTTATATATTTGACACTTTGAACAAAAAATGACCCACAAAAAGTCATAACAAAACTACTTGTAATTTTTTATTAACAATGAGTTAGTCCAAGTAGTAAGTGGTTTGATATCGTTTAAATAAAGTTTTGAATTTAAAATCATATAAATGCAGTTATTCCTATATAAGCAGGCAAAAAAAAAAAACTTGTGATTTTTAAAATAAAAGGAAAAAAGGCCGATCTTCAGTATATATCTATCCATTCTAATATCAATTAATAAGAATTAATTAAGTATGATTGTGTGAATATTTCTATGTATCTTAGTATTAAAGTAAAAATTATTACTTTAGTACCTTAACTTTTGTGAACTTCACCGACCATTCAGGGTAGTCCACGCCAATAAAACTCTTTGGATTAAGACACTACAGTTACTTTTAAACAGTACTCTTTGGATTACCCACGGAAGGTAAATCCATATTTTGTTGCAGTGAGAGCTCAAGCTTATCATCTATCAATCGTTGAATTTGTCTGGAGATCTGTACTAAAATAATTTTTGTTTTTAAAATATAAGATGACACAAATCTCAAGACAGATCCAACGGCTTACAACTGGTGAGCTCGAGGTATTGACAGTTTCAAATACTCGCCCTTAAATTAATTCATCAAGAAAATTGAAATTATTAATAATTAATGAATCAGGGATTATTAAGTTAATTGTTGTCATCTTTCAAAAATTAAAGGTCAAAACCCCAAATTGGTTCCTTATGTTTGCACGAAGTTTTATATTGGTCTTTTATGTTTCAAAAAGTTTAAATTGGTCATTTATGTTGGCAAGAAGTTCCAAATTGGTCCTTCCGTCCACTTCTTAAGTTAAGTGCTGACGTGTCCATCTAAGCTGATATGCCACACCACGTCATTATCACATCAGCGCCACATCATCACATATGATAGTAGATGATGACGTGGCATGACACGTCAACTTAAATAGACACGTAGGAGAGATGATACATCCACCTCAGCACGACGACACGTCAGCACTTAACGGAATAAATAAACGAACTTGGACGGAATGACTAATTTGGAACTTCTTGCAAACATAAATGATCAATTTAAACTTTTTGAAACATAAAAGACCAATATAAAACTTCTCGTACAAACATAAGAGACCAATTTGATATTTTGACCAAAATTAAAATTATGTTATGATCTTTCAGAAATTAAATATTATTAGTTGTGACTTGTGACTAGGGTTGTACACGGGCCGGGCCGGGGCGGGTTTTGGCCGGACCCGAGATCCGGCCCGGGTAGGACCGGGTCGGGTCAGCCGGGTATTCCTTTTTTTTTTTTTTGAAATGTGAAATTGAGACATGGGAAGTAGAGAGTAGACATAGAAAATGAAGAGTAGGCATAGAAAATGAGGAGTAATTAATACATGTTGACATTTTGAATAGATTTTTTTAATTTTAAATTGATTTATTACCTAGTTTTTATGAATAGATTAATAAGATATTAAATAATAGATATGATATCTTATTTTCAGCTATTAATTTTAATCTTTTTAACATATAAAAATACTTAAAATAATAAAAATAACAAAAATTTAAAAAAATATATATAATGGGCCTACCCCGGGTCGGGCCGGGTTTTGGGGAGCACGGGCCGGGCCCGACTCGGGCCGGGCCGGGTTGGCCAGGTCCATGTACACCCCTACTTGTGACCCCTCTCTAAGAAATTTCCAGCCAATAGGATTCAAATTAAAACAAGTTAATTAACTAAATATGGATGATTCCACTTCTAAGGGGGAGGTGATTGAATGCACAGGGCAAAGGTTAAAATAGGAAATTCCACCTTTCTTATTAATTGCATTTCTCTCAAATAATGCTTCCACAACAAGTTATCTAATGACTAATGACTAATATACAACCACTACACCTAAAAAGTGGTGGGGTTTTAATTAATTTGAAATAGGAAATTCCAATTTTTTTTAATAGTTACTTCTCTTTTTCCTCACTAATTAAGAGAGAAATTGCTTCAAAATTAACTACATATTAATGTGTTAATGGCAGGAATGCTTCTGTAACATATTAATTATCAGGAAATGTTCAGTGGTACAGTAGTACTGAACTTCAATACATTCCTCCAATCAGTCAGTCCCTAAACCATTCAAGGCGGGTCGTTGTTAATATGAATTTCTATTAATATTAACAAATGGCTCTGTATGATTGGATGAACGTATTAAACTTCTACAGTACAACTGAACTTAAAAAACCTCATAAATATTGAGTAGTTTATTACATTATTTTCAAAACTAATTAAAGTAGTGATGATAAGTAGTGTAAATTTCACCATACTTAAAAAAAAACATATTGATGTAAATTGATCACTCTTAATTATAATTATTCCTCTTTTTCTTGTATAGAACCTTGGTATCTGCTGATATATATATATATATATAAATTAATATACTACATATGCGAAATTTCTCGTTTTTTCAAGAGAATTAATTCCCTTGCTATATATATATATATATATGGTGTAAAATAATATTCCTTTCTTGACCACAAGGCAAAAGTTTATTATATATTAAAAACTCAAAAGGTGGTTAAATGATGATGGTGGAAAAGGGATAAAAGTTCAATGGTACCGTACCATTGAACTTCAGTACATCCCTCTAATCATGTAGTGCTATTTGTTAATATTAATAAAAACTCATATTTATTAGGGCCTACCTTGAATGGTTTAGGGACCAACTGATTGGAGGGATATACTGAAGTTCAGTACTACTGTACCACTAAACATCTACCGCCCGTGGCAAAGGAAGTTTCAAGGCAACACAACCTTATGCTTTAAGTACATTAATTAGTTCAAGACTTCTAACTATATATATATATATATATATATAGTTAGATGATGAAGGTTCAAGCGTCGAGTTATATTCATGTTTGATGATGAAGGTGCTGTAATTTTCTAGTCTTTAATTTGAATATTTCATGCTTTTATATATATATATATATATCATGAGGATCCATATATAATTAATTTGATTTTCATAAATATTATTCTTATTCCTTATTAATTTTCTTAATTATTTTCCAAACATCTATATTGGACGAAGGAAAAAGGGAGGAGGAAAATCAGAGAGTAGTGATTCTTTTCATATCTGATCAATTCGATGAACGCAGCCATATATTCTAAACACATCAATCATAAATTTTTTTCTTTCTTTTTCTTTTACTTCTTTTCATACCCTTTATATTATTAGTCATCAAAAGTTAAATAAATAGTAATATTCCTATTTTTCTTTCTAATATATATATATATATATATATATATATATATATATATATATATATATATATAATTAAGGTTCTTGAGGCCAGTAATAATTATGCTTGGTATCTTATATTTCTTCTTCTTCTTCATATCTGTGTTTAATATTAATCTTATATATATATATATATATATGCATGGCAGATAACGATTACGTCTCTGTTAATTAATTTGATTATTAATTAATTGGTTATATAGTAGTTAATTATATGTTAATTATAAAGAAGATGATGATTATTTAATTTGGAATTGGGAGTGTCTGATATATATATGTATATTTGAAATCTTGGTGTTGCAGAATTGAAGTCGTCATTCTGATCCACATTAAATTGCAAATTCAAGTCATATAATTTACAGGTATATATGTGTGATATAATTAATTTTATATATATATATATATATTTGATTTCACATAATTTAGTACTGCTTTATAACCTCATTCTATTAATCGTTTCTTAGATTCTCAAGCAGTCACCTTCAATTTCAAATTAAATTTTGTTTCTTTGAGGAATTTGGATCTTTTGTGTTCCAACTTCTTCATATGGTATATTAGTGTATTAGTATATAGAAAGAAAAAGATTAAAAAATTTAAGCAAAATAAATTTTAATTTAGGACATTTGTGTCTCTCTCATTCATTAAACTTGCCAGTTTACTCTTTAAACTATGGAATTGGAATAAAATATGAATCGAGGATAGTTAAAGTTTAAAAAGTTAATTTTATCTTTTATTTAAAGATTGTTAATATTTAAAAATGAGTTCAAAATTAACTTTTCACACTCTCAATGCCAGGTTTTAGAGAAGCTCTTGCATTGCAATTGAAAATTTAAAATTAGCAATTTTTCAATTTAGTCCTTCATATTTGTTTCTTTACCTCTGAACTTCGTTAAGTAATTTTAATATTTGGATAATAGAGTGACTGAATTGGTACCAATTACAAATGTGAGGGATCAATCGCATCAAATAGAGATTGAGCAAATATTAGGGACCAAATTGAAAGAATGTCTTAAATATTAGGAACAAAAATAGAATTTTTTGTCCTTTTGAAAAGTGAAAACGCGTGCTTGACCTAAAGTGGGCCCACATATATGGTACTAGGTAGTAGGTTCTAATTTAATGATAGAGACATTTTCCTAATAAGGAAAGCTTAACACAACATAGCCAGGTGCCTAATCCTTGTATTGTAGGCTCAATTTTTTCTTTACCTATATATATTTTTTGTTTTTCTTTCCACATTATTAGGGTACGCTTGGTAGAGATGCACAGATGTAAAGTACTGTAAAGAAAGTACTGTAGAGTAAAGTACTGTAGAATAAAAGAAAGTACTGTAGAGAAAAGTGAGGAGAGAGATAGAGAGAAAAATTAGGAAAGAGAAAAAGTATGATAAAAAGTGTGTTTGGTATGTATAAAATATGATGTAAAGTTTTTTTGGGAATCGTGAAACACCACGATTCTACTGTTTGGTGTTTGTACCAAACATACCCTTAATATTTAAAAGTCTTTTAAATTTTAATTAATAAAAAAAGATTTGTTACTTTAGTGTGAGCCTTTGAGCTAGCAAAAGTTTTATAATAAAAATAAAACTCCTTGAATAACATTTTTTATACACAAAATTTAAACTTAAATTAATGCTCAAAATTTAATAATTAGTATTAATAAGAATTCTGTTATAATTAAAATATATATATATATATATATATATATATAGCTTTAGCTTTAGCATATATTTTCACATAAATATACTCTTTTAACTAACTTCTTGATAAATTAAGCCAATTGCACAAATTTGAGGTTAATTCATTAAAAATAATAAAAATATGAACAAAAAAAAGATACTAATTAAGAACAAGCTAATCTGATTTTTATATTTTAAAAGACATCTAATTAAGATACAGATCAAAAATAATATTTTTTTGTAAACAAATATTAATTTTATATATTTAACAACTTTCAAGTATTATACCAAATTAAACTTCCAAACATCAATATTATTAATTAGGATATATATCTACATTGGATAAAAAACTAAACTAAACAACTTTATTATTATTATTATATAAACAAAAGGGGTGTGTTTGAACCCTACAAAATTTAGTCCAAGTGATCACAACATATATATATATATATATATATATACAAATTCAATCTCTACCTTGTCCCATTCTCAAAACCATATATCATGCATCATGCTTCTTTAATTTGATTTCTTATCTTCTCATTTATTTTTATTTTTAAAAAATTGAGGAAGAAAACAATATTCTTTACACATTAATTAAAAAATAAACAAATAAATAATGAATAATATTATTAATATATTAGGTGAGGCAGGCATGCTTGTGCCCATAATGATATTAATTCACACTACACCAGGCTGTGTGATATTGATGAGTAGGTATAGTGAGAGTGACATATGCATTATCCAAGAAATTGATGAGTGCTATCATAATAGGCCGAGTCTGTTATGTAACTTGTTTGTATCATGCAATGGGTTATGTGACACAATTGTAACCATTGATGTGATCTAATTATATTGCATGATACAACAATATAACAAGTGTCACAATCTTATTGTCTGAGAAGATAAGTTGCATATATCATAGACTTACCCATCATAATATTGACACATACCATACTTCATTTTTTTGAGGTAGATTGTACCTTCTTCCTCAAACAATGTAGGAACATGTATGTGTCTTCTTTTAACTTATGTTGGGTACATCCTCCACCTAGGTTTAGGTTGGTACCTTCCATTATCAATTATTAATTATTACAGGCCACCTCCATCTTTGATCATTTTATGATTTTTGGTAGGAGTATTTTCTTATAGGCGTAACCGCGTAAGCGTGTTAAAGTTTTATTTGATTGATTGATTTGATGAGAATATAATTTAGTATTTTTATTGGTTTTTTTTATAAATTTTTAAATTGTTATTTTATTTATACCTGATTACCGACACCTCCATCTTTGATCATTTTATGAGTTTTGGTAGGAGTATTTCCGACACGCAAGTTAAAATTTTGTTTGATTGATTGATTTGATGAGAATTTTAGTAACAACTTTTTATAAATTTTTAAATCATTATTTAATTTATACCTGATTAAAAGGAATTTTAATCACATTACAGAGAAAATGAGTATTTTCGTTAACTATATATATATATATATATATATATATATATATTTATTGAGGATCACTATTAATTATTTAAAAAAACTATTTTTTTAATAATTAAAGTTTAATTGTTGAAATAAGTTAATAATAATATTTTTACGGTCAATAATTGTTCATTATATTATTTTTGACAATGCAAAAAGAATAATGTCGAAAAAAATTTATTAAAAAAAGTATTATCAATAATTATTGATCATTGAAAATATACTACTATTGTCTTTTTTTAAAAATTATTTTGATGGTAAAACTTAATTGTTGAAAAAAATAATTTTTTCGACCATTAAATAATCGTCGAAATATAATTTGTTGAAAATATTTTTTTTAGTGTTAGTATATATATTTAATTAATTAATTATGATACATTATTGGTTAGCAAAAAAATATTGGGGCTCATTTTTTCCCATTATTTTACATCAATAATTAGTTCGTTTCTTTCTCTTCTTTTTCTAACTTTTTTCAAATGTATAAATGAAAATAATGGTACGTAGCTTTCAAGTTTTTCTCTGTCTATATTTGTTAATTTGCCCAATTTTGATCAATTTGGAGGAGAACATCTTTTTTCAAACAAAAGAAAAAAAATTTCTATTGTTTAATCATATAAAATTTTTTCCTTTTCTTTCTTTTAACTTTTATATTATTTGGATTCTTTCTTTTTTTTTGTCCGCCCGATTTTTAAAGCTTTACTCTGATTAATTCGGACTCGACTCGGGTCGCGTACCTAAATATAGTTAGTGATCAGTCACCCAATAAAGATAACCCCTTGTTTGTTATCTGTATATAGTGGTGCCCCATTAGATCAACGATACTTGACCAAAAAAAAAAAAAATAGATCAATGATAAAAATAAAAAATATAAAAAAATACTTCGAGTAATTAATTAGACACTCTCAAACTAGACGTACACTCTCTTGCTGACTTTCTCTTACTTTTTTTTTTTTTTTTGTTTAAAGAAAGAAATATACTAAAAAAATTTAATCTTTTAAAAATTAAGTTGAGTTCTCGTCAAAAATTGTTTTAGGTGAATCATTATTAAGTTAATATTTTATATGATCTTAACTGTAGTATTGATTGGGTCATGCAAGCATGATTAAATTAATGAAAATAGTTAATCTCTTATGTATGATCAGATCCCAGTTCAAATTTTGCTAGAAAATAAAATATATATGTTCATATTTAATATGTTAATATTTTGAATAAAATTGTCTTTAAATAAGTAATACATAGAAAAAAAAAAAAGAAAGTAAAACCCCCATAATTATAAAATTTTATCAATAATTAATTTATATTCTAACCAAAATTTTAAAATCCGCTATTAGCTTAAATAAATAACAAAATATCCACTAAAAAACCTAAAGAATCAACGCCAAGGTTGTATTTTTTTAAATTCCCAAATATACTCTTAAATATAAAAAAAAAATATATATTATGTTAGTTTATATACTAAAAACTATGTTTCATGCCCAAAAAAAAAAATACTAAAAAATATGCAAAACATAAAAAAGTATCATTTTACCTTTTTCTTTATATATTTCCAAACTCCAATGTCATCTCCTAAAAAATTCAATTTTTTTTTATATAAAAATTTTGTTTCACCAAAAAAAAAAATAAAAAAAATGAGGAGACATTGAAGTTTGCCGAACCGACCCTTTCCTATGTAATTGCCTCCATCTTTTTGTCGTTTCAATGGGCTTGGCCCCCCGTTTCAAGGTTTCTTACGTTTACGAGGCAATAAGAAATTACGAATATTATTTTTTTAATTCTTTTAGTCCATTTTTTAAATTAATGTTTCAATTTCTTTTTATTGGACTTTGGAGAAATTTGCACGAAACCCACTTCTTCGACCCTTTCCCACCGTTTA
Source organism: Senna tora (assembly GCA_014851425.1). Taxonomy (NCBI): domain Eukaryota; kingdom Viridiplantae; phylum Streptophyta; class Magnoliopsida; order Fabales; family Fabaceae; genus Senna; species Senna tora. The sequence continues at coordinate 9,421,541 of CM026271.1, forward strand.
TGGCCAGCTTTTTTATTTTTTATTATTTTTTAATTTTGGTTCTGGAACTGATATATATAATAATATAAATAGTTAAATACCTACAATATTGAAATCACATTAAATAATCTTTGAATTGTTAGTCAAATTATTATTTAATCTTTGAATTTGGTAAAAATACAATTTAGTTCTCGAATTTGCAACTTTGTCAACTATTTAATCTTCGAATTTGGCAAAAATACTATTTAGTCCTTGAATTTGTAACTCTGTCAACTATTTAGTTTCTAAATTTGAAAAATAAATTATTTAGTCAATTATATCAACTATTTAGTCCCTTGACTGTTACTCGCTAAAGTTGACAGAGTTGAAAATTTAGAGACTAAATAGTATTTTTGTCAAGTTTAGGGACTAAATAGTTGACAGAGTTGTAAATTTAAGGACTAAGTAGTATTTTTGTCAAATTCGGAGATTAAATAGTTGACGGAGTTGCAAATTCGGGGACTACATAATATTTTTTCAAATTTAAAAATTAAACCATAATTTAACCAACAATTCAAAAACTAAATAATATTTTACCACAATTTAAAACTGTGTTGTAATTGTACATGTTAATATTCCAGCTAGTACAACTATATATATCTAATGTGTATCGAATTATAAGATATATATTGAAATGAAATCTGGCACGTATTGTTATTATTATTTTTTTTTTGAAAAAAATCTGGCACGTATTATTAATTTATATATATCCTTGATCAATATATTATTATTAAAATAAAATATTTTTATGATTATTTTATTTTCCGAATAAATTGAAATATATATATATATATATATGTTTAATTAATTTGGAGTTGATCATATATATATCTTGATGCACGTAACTTTTTCATGTATGCCCAATACTTGCCTTTTGTTGACATTAAGCAATCTCTTTAATTTATTAATTAGCTTCTCATTAAGAATCATCACTTTTGCTTATATGTAATATATAATATATAAAAAGTATAAGGTAACGTGAAATATATGATTCAAAGAGAGAGATCTAATGAGGCAAACGAAGTTAACTTCTCTGATCACTTTTTACCTATAATAATCATTTAGTTTGGATTATATTTCAAGTAATCCTCTGTTTAGTTGGTTATTTATAAAAGTCTCTGTACGTATTTTTCGAACTAGAGACACTTGCCCTGATTCTAAATTGGGACGACAGCTATCTCGTCATCTAAAGAAAAGAGATTTTGAAATAGAGAGAGAGAAGAAGGCATTTTTTGAGGTGTGCATGTCCCATTTTTGATGCATTAGTATATAGAAGTTTAGCTGTCTCTTCACAACGCAAAAGTTTGAAAGAGAGCACAACTAAACCACACACACGTTTCCACCTCTCTTTTTTTTCTTAGCTCCAAATTTTTGTTGTTTCGAGTTCAAATTGAGCGTGAATCTTCTGCTGTTCATATTCATGCTATTTCAGTATCGATTAAATAATCGTTGTTAAATTTTTGCTTCGGTTAGCCAGGGTGATAACCGTGGCTAACCAAGACAGCAGAAGATCCAAACTTATTAAAACTATTTGGTGTTATTTAGTATTTACTAATCTTACTTGAGTGGAATGATAATAATTAAGTAGAATAATATTCTTTGTGATTTGGCCAAAAAAAAAAGAAGTAGAATAATATTCTTTGTGATTTTATTTTAGAAGAAATGTAAAATCTACCATTTCAATTTTCAACCAATAATATCTCTTAAGCAAATTTAGTATTAGATTATATTGAGAAATTAAAATTAGATGATTTGAATTACACATTCTGTGAAAATGCGTGAAGTATAGTACTGTACGTTTTTATTCTTTAACTATCTGACTATTTAATTAATTAGTATCCAAGATAAATGATAAATCAGTATTTTACGCATAAAATAATTTAGGTAATTTAATTTACGAAATGCACACACATATTAATATATTAATATAGATAATTAAGTTGAATTTCAAAATTTAAATAAAAAACAACTTATTTATCAAATCATAAAGGACAATAATAATATTATTTGTTTTTTTTAATTAGTAAGAATTAATCATCACTAATTAATATGATAATAATGGTTAGCTAGCTAGCTAGGTAGAATTAGAAGCAACTCTTGTACCATCTCCACGCGTATAATAATTAAGATTAGAATTAAGTCTTTGCCATCCCAAAAACAATTTCCTATAATTGTGATTGTAATATCATATTTCACTTGTGTTTGTTCGTGTCTCATATAGCAGAAGTCGGTATAGGAATCAAGTTATAGTCGAAGTTTATGTCAGTAATTATCTATTACGTTATTGGCCAATATATAGTCAAGTCACGGTCAAAGTACGTGAAATGAATTGTGCTCGGACTAAGGGTGAGAGTGACGTGCCGGGTAGTGGTCAAGTTATGGTCGAAGTACGTGACCCTCGAGTCACGCATCTGACATTGCTAAGAAGGAAATTATTGACCACTTTTGATTTTGACATAATAGTAAGTGTTCGATCCAACGAGAATGGGATGCGAAATATTGATTCTTTCGTGCTTTTATATATATATATATATATATATATATATATATAAAATAAATTAAGGAAAAGGAAAAAAAATAAAAGTGAAAATTGGAATATATTCTTAGTGGAGTAGAATAATTAAAGCAGCGGAGTAGTGATGCATTATATGAAATGAAGAAACTTCCACCTTTTGCCTTCCAAATGCATCTATCTATCTATCGGCATTCTCTTCTCATTTCCTTAACGGTTTGTTTTTTCCGTTGAGATTACGAATTTTGAGCTGAAACGCACAAATTTCAGGCTTCTTTAAGATCAACGAAGAAGAAGAAGAAGAAGAAGAAGAAGAAGAAGAAGAAGAAGAAGAAGAAGAAGGAGAAGACCAGAAAGAGATTGATTGGACTCGCAAGTCGTAGTAGTCTCGTGAAGAAACGAAGGGGGTCAAATCGGTAATTTACTTGACTAGCTATGGCCGTATGGCGTATAGTCGTATACGTGTACGATGTATACGAGGCGGTTAATTTTCTTTTTTCATGATAATTGCGCGTTTGATTAGGGAGAGAGAGAGAGAGAGAATGGAAAATTCCTGGTTGCTTCCTCAGTGCTGATTTCTCTGCAATTATGGGATTAAACTGATTCACATTGATTTCGGGAGAGAGTATTTTTCTGAGGAACAGTGCTGTATATATATATATATATATGGGTTTTGTGAGAAAATACGCGGGGATTTAGATTCTAGGTGGTTTAGCGTCGTGGCTTCTGGGAGATACTAGTGAGAGAAATTTGAATGAGTGTGAGTGAGGTAAAGGGGCATTAGAAACTGACGGTGCCATCTCTCCTGCGACAGGTTTCGGTAACTATGAGTTTCTTGAAGGGTTCGCCTCGCCGCCAGAATGATATTGAGGCCGGGAGTAGCCGGTCCGGTGACTTTGACGACGGGGAGGGCTCGTCGGATCCATTTGATATCACCAGTACTAAGAATGCTTCCATTGAACGCCTGAAGCGATGGAGGGTATGTCTATTCTAATTTAATCACCTGCCTCTGTTATTTTCTATTTATAGGCGTGTTTTTGCTCTGCTTTGTGTTGCCTGTAGAATTTGATTGATTGCTGACTTGGTTGACTTGAGGGTAAATTTTTATTTATATTTTTCGGCTATTTTAAGTACGGATCAATTTAGTGTGGATGGACATGTTCTGTGATTGAGTCCCAAGGGAATTGTTCTAGGGTTTGTTGAGGAACAGGAAAATAACAGAAGGGAGGACAGGGAGGGTTTAGGGGTGAATGGGATAGACACTAGGTTTCTTGGAGAAATTTTTGAAACAGAAGAACTATGAGATTGGAATTGCCAAATTAACTTCGATAGGAAGATATTACTGAATATTATTTCATTAACATGCTTTAGAGATAACTTGATATATGTTCTCATAGGCTGCTTTTGATGTCAGTTAATTTTTTATTCTTGGTATTCAGAGGTTCTGATGTTAAATTTTTTTTTGCTAGTATATAGAGGCCTTGCAAACAGGAAATACTTTTTGCTTCAGCTGTCCTACTTTCAGCTGGACATAAGACAAGTTTAGAGAACCTCTCTGTTAACCTTTTGATTCATTTTTGGAGTATTAAAATTGCAGGACATGGGTCTGAGTTTAAGCTTAGAATATATTTCGTAGTTCTTTTTGTTTGTTTACTTTTCGTGCTACTAAATTCCGCAAATTGAGGGGACAATGATCTCCATACCGCACAATAACGCACGCCTAGACTTTAAAAGTGTGTTTGGATGGATTCGGGTCGACAGAATGGAACAAGAAATCATGAAAATGGACATTTTCCCTTATTTGGAAGTTTTCGAAATAAATGAAGGGAATTCGTTCCATTCCTTCACTTCCATAATACTAATTTTTGTTCCTTCCCAAATTTGGGGGTAAAGTAATGAAATGTAGACGTCTACGTGCTCTGCGTGCTTATCCGTTACCTTTTTTAACCTAATTTATTATCATAACTTTTCCCAAAGTCAATTTCTTACTCCAAATCTATTTCTCTGTTGAGTACTTTTGCTCTTTAAATAGGTAACTTATATTCCTTCTCATCCCACAAACTTGATTATGAATATAAAATTATAATCTCTAGGTTTAAATTTTCATATAAATTTGTCATTCCTTCCTTGATTCTAAAACACTTTGGTTTTCTTTTGCTCTTTTGCTGAGGTTGCATTATTACACAATTTTATTACTTATCAGAAGAATTAAAGACGGAAGAAAACTCATACTAAAGTTTTCGTGTAGATTTATATATTAGGTAATTCCATGGATCTTCTCGAGGCATTTTACTAGTAATATCAACCCCCTCATTTTAGTATATTAGTGTAAAAGGATTATGTAAATAGAGGGAAAGGTAAATATATTTGTTCTATTCAATTTTTTTTTTTGGGTTTTGTTCCATTATGTTATATTTGAACTTCTGAACATAGCCTAAAGAAGGAACATCTCTCTTTCCTTTTTTACATCCCCATATCGTGCCTCTGTGGCGAAATGGAGGGTGAAGAAAGGAGGGGGATCCTAGCAACTTGTTCCGACCTAGGTATATGAAGAAGCATTGTCAAGTAGAGATTTATTCTTTTGACAATATTTCGATTATTAATACGATATAAAAAGACTGCTATTACTAAGAGTACTACACCCTTGATCGGGAAATATGGATATTTTGTTGAGTCCGGTGAATTGCGTGGCAGTAGGATACTCCAAATATGAATGAAAGAACCCATTGAATTGAATTGGGTCCATGAATCTAAGAAATAGTGGGAACTCTTGATCTCTCTCAATTAAAAAATTCAGGATTACAATTGATTTCCTTTGAATTGGTTTGTTGTGGATAGAAGTTCCATTTTTCAAAATTTATTGAAGATAATAAATTGAGAATTTTCTTCAACATTGGTACGGGACTGAAGTCAGCATCAATTATCATTTCAAAATATGCAGTTTTGCTTGTTGTTGGGTTGTTGCAATTACAGTGTTAACTGTCATTGCTAGTTGCCTCTGATATTTCTGCTTTGCTCTATTGGGGTATCATTTATTTTGATTCATCTTTTTAATGACTACACTATGATTTTTTTTACCCCCTGTTAGCAAGCTGCACTTGTACTTAATGCTTCTCGGCGATTTCGTTACACTCTGGACTTGAAAAAGGAAGAAGAGAAAAAGCAAATATTGAGGAAGATTAGGGCGCATGCGCAAGCCATTAGAGTATGGTGAAACTAACTGGATTTTCTTGATTATTGCTTGTGATATGTACGCAGTGCACTAATGATTCATTTTGCCGTACTAGGCTGCATATCTTTTCAAAGAAGCTGGGCTGAGTGTGACTGGTAAGACATTTTCCCCACTTTTGTTTGTGTACACTTATATTGATGGGGGTCTTCCTATTTGTTTTTAATTCATAAAATTTTAGTCTTCTTATGAGTTCAGTGCTTAAGTTGGATAGGTTGGTTAAGCTATAAGCTATAGTGGTTGGTATGTAAGATTAAGCTGAAATGATTGATTGATCTGATGTCTGATGTGTGATGATCAACTGCGTTAATGACATAGCATTAACCTGATAAGCTGTGTATACAAGTCTTTACATGCACTAAAGAGTATGGTTTTATATTTGTTTTTACATCTGTGACATGGAATCATCAGACCTTTTGTTTCCCCTGTCACTTGAAATGTGCATTTATGAATTTGGCTGCTTATCTATTTGAAATCATATTATATCTATATTTAATCATTTACATGGACAAATGGTCCCTGAACCACTTTTAATTGTTTGTTAGAATATCTTTCTAATTTCACATGATTTCCATTTCCCCTTGTATTTAATTCGTGTGATCTTACGTCATATGAGTATATAATTGTAGCCATTTAGTTCTCAAATGATTTTTTTGGAATATATATACTTCAAGGACCTATATTAGTCCTTTTGAGTGTTGGAAAGGTTCTCTCATACTCAATTCCTGATTGGCCAAAGTCCTAGTTGTCTGAGACGTTACTGCAATTCTTTTTTTAATGATAAGTCAATAATACATGATACATATTCATAAGCAGTTTACAGGTTATATTTATTTTTCATTTGAGATGCATTTGTTTGACAGGCTTTATACATTGTTTATTACCTGCTTATTTTTTGTATTATATTTTTATTTTTGCATTATTAATGATTAGTATTTTCAAGCGTCAGGTACTGAAGTACCTCCTCCTGCTGCTCCTGGTGACTTTCCTATTGGACCAGAGCACCTTGCTTCAATTTCAAGGGATCATAAAAATGAAGTCCTGCAGCAATATGGAGGGGTAACTTTGCTGAGAATAATTTTACCTAGGTAAAGGAATTGATTGTTGTCATTTATACTTGTGCTTATTTTGAGCCATTTTATCAGGTTAGAGGGCTGGCTGATTCGTTGAAAACCAATTTAGAGAAGGGGATTGGGGGTGACGATGCTGACTTAATAAAACGGAGGAATGCTTTTGGCTCAAACAATTATCCTCGAAAGAAAGGAAGGAGTTTTTTGGTCAGTCTTGGTGAATTTTCTTCATACTCTGCTTCTTCTTGTATTGTGTCCTCTTTTTAATCGGGGCTTAAATGGTCTCTTGCTTTTGTTCCGTTCCACAGATGTTTCTGTGGGATGCTTGCAAGGATCTGACCTTGATTATATTAATAGTAGCAGCAGTGGCTTCATTGGCACTGGGAATAAAATCTGAGGTGAGATTGTTTATGATAGTTATGATGCAATTTTTTATTCTTATATTTTAGAAGGGATACTGGACTTATCTCATCCCCTTTGTACAAATGTATATATATATATCTGTGAATCTTGTACTTGGTTAATTTACTGTACTTTTTACTTGTTCATGTTGAGGCTTAAAGAAGAATGTTGAGTTATGCCATTATTAACTGTTTCCTTTTGGAGTGTAAGGGTGGTAGTGGCTTATGATAGCTTAGAAGGTTTCAGAATAGGTAATGGTTATCTTGGATGTGGTTATTTCTAAAGAATTCCCTACTTCACTTTTGCTTTGCCTGAGCCCTTGAGCTGATAATATTTACTTGTTACTTATTAAAGGGAAACAAAACCACAAAAAAAAAAAAAGAAATTATTCACTTGGTTGGTAAGGCAGATAAAAATAAGGGTGCGTTTGCTTTCACGGTTTCCTGTTTTCATTTTCATTGAAAACAGGAAATATGATCGGAAATACGTTTGGTACAATTTAACAAAATATTTTCTGAAAACATTTTCAAAAATAGGCCGAATACGCCTGAAAGATGTTTTCAAACTATAATCAACGTCATTTTTGTAAAATTTTCAAGGAGTAAATTATCTTATCATATAAATATTATCATTTAATTATAAATAAACTTAAAAATCAATAAAAAATTTATAATTATCAAGTTTATTTCATTTATAACAACTGGGAACAAAATTTTAACTTTATGTAACAAACATATTTTAAAAGTATTGAAAACTTGAAATGAAAACTAATTTTAAGAAATGGAAATAGAAAATGAAAACTGAAAATGTTTTCACAAACCAAACACACCTAAATTTTGTATGTGGGGAAAGTCAATTGTCAGAAAAATAACTTTTCATATTTTTTTGAGTTGCTAATGCAAGTGCTGGTAAGGTTTCCAATTTCAAATTGTGTCTTAAATGAGTGATTAATTTGATCTGAAGTAATACACATTGTCATATGAATTGTTTTTCTTTTGGTGCTTCCTTTTATAATCTTGGAAATATATCTTGGGTAATTGTAGGAATTAAGTTTCTTACACTTCAAAATTTATTTTGTTTCAGGGTATCAAGGAAGGATGGTATGATGGGGGAAGCATCGCGTTTGCAGTTATTCTTGTTATTGTGGTTACAGGTATGTAGTTTTAGGTTTTTTTTTAACTAGGTAAATTTTATTATGCAATTAATTTTTGTTTAGATGCCTTCTCAGTGGTCTTTTTGGAATAATTTTAGTGAAGATGTATTTCTGGCCTACTTTATTTATTTTTATGGGAGTTTACCACCATAACAGATCTAATGACTCTTTCTCCTTTGTTTGTAGCTATAAGTGATTATAAGCAGTCGCTTCAGTTTCGAGATCTAAATGAGGAGAAGAGAAACATACATCTAGAGGTATGACTTTTTTCTTGTTTTTGTTGGGGGGGGGGGGGATGTCCTAAGTCTTCTATTAAATTGCTTCTTTATTTTCTTGATCTTAAATTGAAATTGTCCATGATCAGGTTATTAGGAATGGTAGAAGAGTTGAGATCTCAATATATGATATAGTTGTTGGCGATGTTATACCCCTTAATATTGGTAACCAGGTACATGAGCATATCTTTGATTATTTTAAATGTTAATTCTTATATAGATTTTGTTTCCTATTTGTTATTGAGTTCTTAACTGCTCCATTCTAGGTTCCTGCTGATGGTATTTTGATCACTGGTCACTCTCTAGCAATTGATGAATCAAGTATGACTGGGGAGAGCAAGATTGTATGTGACTGTTAAATTTTGTGAAGATTGAGTGTACCTATTGCCTATCAATTTTTACAATAAGTTTTCGTTTTTCAGGTTCACAAGGACTCAAAGGACCCATTTCTGATGTCTGGATGTAAAGTTGCAGATGGCAGTGGCACTATGCTGGTAAAACTATAAGCCTTTTCAAAAGGTTTTCTAGATAGTTGGTAATGTAAATAAAATCTTCATTTATGGTACTCATAGTGATAAGACACATAAGTTATTCATAATTCGCCAAATATTAAATTTACACAATACTTTAAAATTCTGGTATTTTGCAAAGATCCTTTTTCTACTGAGATAATTTTTGATTGCATGACGAAGAAAAAGAGCCTTGCAGAAATTTAAAAGAGGTCATATTCAATAATGGGTTTTCAGTCCTTGTTTTATGAATTCATTAAATAATGAATTGATAATCACTGTCTTCCTTAGTCTTACTCTGTTTGAAGAGAAAGACTCCACCTTTTTTTTTATTGATGAAGCAGCCTTTTGGTCAATTTACTGGTCAGGTTACAGGTGTTGGTATTAATACTGAATGGGGGCTTCTAATGGCTAGTATATCAGAAGACACTGGTGAAGAAACACCCTTGCAGGTCCTTTATTTACATGTGGTCTTTAATAAAGCCCTTTTGTTTTCCTTGGTATGTTTACTCATCTGAAGTATTGAAATAGGTACGCTTAAATGGTGTTGCCACCTTCATTGGTGTTGTTGGACTCACTGTGGCTGCTGCTGTCCTGGTTGTGCTACTGATCAGGTAATTTAGTGGTTGACTAATGGTGTTGCTTTTTATTATTTTTAATGTCATTTACTAATTATTTTATCATGTATGTCTCTGAAATGTTTTAACCTGAAAACAGATATTTTACCGGGCATACAGAAAACGCAGATGGAAGTCCTCAGTTTACAGCAGGCAAGACAAAACTTAGTGATGCTGTTGATGGAGCAATTAAGATCGTCACTGTTGCGGTATATGCATATTTATTAGAAATGGATTAAGCACATTTTTGATATATGTATGCAATTGTTAGTATTCATATTCATAAAGAGTTATGGGGTTTGGAATGAATAATATAATGGTTTTAAATCATTGAATTTGAATATGTAGGTCACAATTGTAGTGGTTGCAGTGCCTGAAGGGCTTCCTTTAGCAGTTACCTTAACGTAAGTATGCTAATGTTGATTAAAATTTTAGTCTTTATCTTTATTTGGTTGCAAGGTTTCCAGAATTCTCCTTATCCTACTATTTCTTTTCATTGGTCTTGTAATTCCACATAATTATTAGTTTGATCCCTTAGTTATTTTAGTGGCTAAAACTTGTGTAAAACAAATCAGTGACCTCCGAATTGGCTCAACTTCCAAACATAGAACCCTAGATTGTACTGAGCTGTATTCATTTTATCTATCTTATGGTGTTTCTATTTCGGTCACCCGTATACTATCTTCTTTGATGTTAAATTGTACATTTGCTCTTATTCCAGCTCTATGATATAGTTTGTTTACTTTATTTTCTTTTCTTAATGTTTCAACTAAAACTGCGGTTTCTTCAACTATGTTATAGACTTGCTTACTCAATGAGAAAAATGATGGCGGACAAAGCTTTGGTATGTCAATTGATGCTTATGCTTTGATTGGATTTTGACTTGTCTAAATTTTGAAAGCACTTCAACTGAAAATTGAATTGCAGGTGAGGAGGCTTTCGGCCTGCGAGACAATGGGTTCTGCCACAACCATTTGCAGTGATAAGACTGGAACATTAACTTTGAACCAGGTTAGTTGTAGTGCAGCATGTGTCTAGTTTTGGTTTTTCTATTCAGTCACAGTCTTGCGGAAAATTCTAGGAATCAGTTTTTGCAAGTGTTCTAATTTTATTTTGGCATTTGTGCTTACTTGCTCATGAAACGTAGGTAGCCTTTTGACTTAGGAGATAATTTGTTGTTCAAAATTTTAAGTATCTGTTAATTTAGTAATTTCTTAAATCCATGTAAAAAGGAATATAGATAGGTAATAGGTTTATTGGTCAGTAGTTTTTCTTAGGGGTGGCAATGGGTATATGGGCGGATACCCCTCATTTTTTCACTACTTGGGAATATATTTTATTTTAACTAGTTCATGTCCATTGGCCCTGGTTGTTTGAGATAGTAGTGTATCCAGGAGTTATTAATTTGTCCTTTCTAATTTAGTAAAATTTATTGATTTACAGATGACTGTGGTTGAGGCTTACGTAGGTGGGAAGAAGATTGATCCTCCTCACAACAAATCAGAGCTCTCTGCTATGCTCTGCTCTTTGCTTGTTGAAGGTGTTGCACAGAACAGCAATGGCAGTGTTTATGTACCTGAGGTATCGAAGAATTGATTTTCCCTATTTTTCAGATTTAAGTATAGGAGCTGAGAGTTTAGTGTTGCAACAGGTTATGAGTTGTTTTGCCTATGCAGGGTGGTAACAATGTTGAGGTCACTGGATCACCTACAGAAAAGGCAATTTTAAATTGGGGAATCCAGGTTTATTTCGAAACTCTACCTTTTTATGTCCATTTAAGTAGAATTATTATTTTTGTTTTTACAACTTACTCTGATGGTTGTATCAATCTTAGTTGGGGATGAATTTCGAGACTGCCAGATCCGAATCATCAATTATACATGTATTTCCATTCAATTCTGATAAAAAGCGTGGTGGAGTTGCAGTGCAGACGGTATTATGCTTTTATTTTTGCTTTCTTATTTTGTTGGCAAATCACGTTGGGTAATTAGATATGAATTTTGCACCACAAAATTTTCTTAAATTTTTTTCAACAATTTGATACTTGTGGGTTGAGATATAATAATGTATTATGCTGTATGTTTAACATATTATCACTCAAAAGAATGTTTTCCTCTTTTCTTGTTTTCCTTCAAGTTCAAACTTCTTTTGTCCAATTATGTGTTATGTGCACAGTTATAGTTCCAAAAAACTGTGGGTCATTTGTATTTACTTTGTGAAGTGATTACTTCCTCTAGGAATCCCTAGTTCTTAACAGGAGTTTTCAAATGACTTGTTGCATATATGCCAGCCCTACACATAGTTTTCTCCAAATAAGTGCTTTATGTGGTTATCCTTAACTGTTTTTGCCGACTGAATAATTTTTTACTAACATTTTTTTTCCCTGCAGCCTGACTCTCAAGTTCATATACATTGGAAAGGTGCGGCTGAGATAGTACTAGGCTGTTGTACATCATATATGGATGCTGATGACCAGTTAGTAGAGATGGATGAAGAAAAGGTTTGAGAAAGTTGCTATATATTCAGAAATCAAGGCTGAATTTTTATTTGTTTCTGTTTGTTGGTACTATTCCACTTTGAAAATGATCTCAGACCATTTATATTAAAAGAATTATATCATATGAAACTAATTAACATTTTAGTAACCTACTAGTATATGATTTCTTTTTGATGGGAGAAGTTTCATTAGATTGATGCATGTGAACTACGTACTTAACATAGTGCTTCTATAATTTTTGGCTGTTAGGATGAGTTTTGACACTAAATCACTCATTTTTACCATTTTTGAAAAAGGTCTAAGTGAAAATTTCTTGGCATGCAGATGAATTTTTTTAAAAAAGCTATTGAAGACATGGCTGCTGATAGTCTGCGTTGTGTTGCCATTGCATATAGATCATATGAAATGGAGAATGTTCCAACTAGTGAAGAGGAAATTGCTCACTGGTCGTTACCAGAGGAAGATCTTGTTTTATTGGCTATTGTTGGTCTGAAGGTATGCAATTTCTGTCTTATCATGTCTTGAGGGTATGTTTGGTGTAAAATCTAAACAGTAAAATCGTGGTGTTTTACGATTCCCAAAAAAACTTTACATCATATTTTATACATACCAAACACACTTTTTATCATACTTTTTCTCTCTCCTAATTTTTCTCTCTATCTCTCTCCTCACTTTTCTCTACAGTACTTTATTTTATTCTACAGTACTTTACTCTACAGTATTTTCTTTACAGTACTTTTACATCCGTGCATTTATACCAAGCGTACCCTGATTTTTTTGTTGCCTTATTTGATAAAAAACACTTATGATTTGTATTTATCTAATTTGATGTTAAAGCACCTTATACTCTTTCTTGCATATGATTGGATTTGGGCCACAGTAGGGAATTTATTTGTGTGGCGTATATTGATTCACTGCCCCTTTCTACTTTTTCATTACCATGTATGTTCTACTTCTACTTTTAAGGCACTTTCTTACTTTAGGGTTGTGTATTGTACTATCTTTAGACTTATCAGATTTATAGATGAAAGTTAAAAGGAAAAAACTTAGGTCCATTTCCTTATGTCCATTACATCAAGTTCCACCAATCATATATTGTATTTACACTCTCTCTCTTCTATGATTGGTTATATAAAAGGTGGTCTTCTATATTCTCTCTCTACTGTGATTGGTCATTTAAACACTTTTTGCCACGTGTCATATTTATATTGGAGAACTTGATGTAATGGACATAAGGAAATGGACCTAAGTTTTTTCCAAGTTAAAAATGTGTATTTGATGGGATATTTGGCTTAAAACATGCTCTCGCAAGTTAAATTTTACCAATCTTGTATGTTATTATTTTTCTTATCTTTTATGCATGCAAATGCAGGATCCTTGTAGACCTAGTGTCAAGGACTCAGTGCGACTTTGCCAAAAAGCTGGAGTGAAGGTATTTATTTATGCTGATCATTAATGTGTGTTGTATAAATACTTGGTTGTTAAGCATATTCAAAATACAATTGGCATATTTTATCATATTGTTCCATTGCAACCAATAGTAAATATTAGATTTTGGGGGGATATTTTGAAGATTGTAGATGCCATTTTTTCTATTATTTTCTTCATGTTATTTCTATATCCTGCCAGACGAGCACGTGTTGTAAGGAATGCAAATATGATTTCTGAACATTTTATTTTGTCTGGTACTTACTGAAAATTCACATAAAATGATAATGGATAATTTTTTTTCATCCATATCTTTTTAAAAATTATTCTTTTGTTTTGTGAATTAAAAAAAATAATTGATAACAATTTCTATTTTCATCGAGTGACCAGTCAATTTTTTTTGAAGTGTGAATTTTAATTCCGTGCTTTTAGTAATTTTGGTCTAGATATTTGTTTGGGTTTTGATTTTAGGATGTAAAGTTTTTATTTTTCATAGAGGGTTTTTTTGGTGGATGATTGGATATTGTATTAACTGCAATTCCTAGGTACGGATGGTCACCGGTGACAATGTGCAAACTGCAAAAGCAATTGCCCTGGAATGTGGAATACTTGGTTCATCTGCAGATGCCACTGAGCCAAACATTATCGAAGGAAAAGTATTTCGTGCATTATCTGATTCGCAGAGAGATGAGATTGCTGAGAAGATATCGGTATTGTCCTACTACTATAACCACCTTTGTTTGTGTTTTTAGTATGTGTAATGTGTAATATGTTGCATGTGAAATGTGTGTAGGTTATGGGACGATCTTCTCCTAATGACAAGCTTTTGCTTGTGCAAGCATTGAGAAGGAAGGGGCATGTTGTGGCCGTAACTGGTGATGGAACTAATGATGCTCCTGCACTTCATGAGGTTTGGATTGCATTTTGTGAAGTTCTTCAGGCTTTTCTTAAGTTTGGTAACACGATACGATGATGATTGATGATTATAATTGTTCTGGTGCTCTGAGCATCTTTAATTTTGTCATCATCATTGCTTTGTCTATTTTATATCCTTGTTTAGTTTCGGTATTATTATTGCTTGTATGATGACACATCCTAACATGATGCCAAAATCCATTGTAAAATGTTTAATATTTTAAGATTTTAATCTTTTATGGAAGATAGCTCAATAACCAGAGGGAAAGACCAAAGAAAACAATAGGCGAAACTATTAGGATGGATTTAGCTTTTAATAACCTAACCATAGATATGGGTAAAGATAGAACATGTTGAAGTCACTTGATCCATATAGTCGACCCCACCTAGTGGGAAAATGATTTGATTGTTGTTGTTGTTGTATATCTTCACAGGGAGAATACTAATTTTTTCCAACTAAATTATGTAATATATCTTTTATTTTGCTGCTGTTGTAATTTGTATACCTTTTGGTTTTTAGGCTGATATAGGTCTTGCAATGGGTATCCAAGGGACCGAAGTTGCTAAAGAGAGTTCTGATATAATTATTTTGGATGACAACTTTGCTTCGGTTGTGAAGGTTAGTCCTAAATGAAATGAACTGCTTGACCTATGATCTTGAGACTAAAGTAATAAATTAATATTTGAAGCATAAGTACTTATAACTTTTGTAAACAAAATGTAGGTTGTCCGATGGGGGCGTTCTGTATATGCAAATATTCAGAAATTTATCCAGTTTCAGCTAACTGTCAATGTGGCAGCTCTCATCATTAATGTTGTTGCAGCAGTTTCCTCTGGTGATGTCCCGTTAAATGCAGTGCAGGTTTGCATTCTTTTATGCCTCTCTAGTTTGTGCATAATCGTATATTTAGGACACATTGAATGCTCATTATTGCTTTCTCTACAGCTTCTGTGGGTAAATCTGATTATGGATACGCTTGGAGCACTAGCCTTGGCAACTGAACCACCAACTGATCATCTAATGGACCGGTCTCCTGTGGGTCGAAGGTCAGAATATTCTGATAATTTGAGTAGTCACTTAGTACTTTGGATCATTGCTATTGTGTAATGTTTTATTTTAAAGTAAATTACACTCTTCTCCCTTGAGAGATAAGAAAAACCTACATTTGTACCCCTCTTGACAAAAATACCCTTATATGTATTTTTTATACAAGTAAATGTGTATTTAGCTAATAATTTTTTAAAAAATATTAAAATATTTTAATATTATTTTTAAGTAAAAGTAAATTATAATGGAATATATATTTTTAATAAATTATAATTTTTTTTAAAAAGTAATATTAGTGCATTAAGGGTATTTTGATCAAATGGGTGAAATTTTAGGTTTTTTAATATTTTAAAGAAGGTGAGTGTTTTCACAATGAACATCTCTCTGATAATAAAACAAAGCAGGGTGTACAATCTGAGTAAAATTAACCCTATCAAGTATCAATGTGTGAAGGCCCTCCAAATTCCAAATATCTTCTCTGAAAATAACCAGTAGGCAATAGTTGAGTGCCGTATAGATGCCAGTAAAAAAATTCTTAACCTGAATGTTTCATCCAACCAAATATTTCAAAATTCAAACTCTTTCAGGCATTAGGAATTTTTTATTACGTTATTAGTATCGAGTTTGGTTTCATTGTTCTTTTACCAGCCTTGTAGACCTTTGCTTGTTGGATTCTATGATGTAATGCTTTTAAGTTCTTAACCTTTGTCCCTCTGTTGAATGGTACAATTACCTTAGGATTGGATTTGTTTCGATAATTACTGACAGTATTTTGCTAGATGAATATGACAGTATATTGTATGTTTTGCAGAGAACCTCTTATAACAAATATCATGTGGAGGAATTTGCTCATTCAG
This sequence comes from Senna tora, assembly GCA_014851425.1. Classification (NCBI taxonomy): domain Eukaryota; kingdom Viridiplantae; phylum Streptophyta; class Magnoliopsida; order Fabales; family Fabaceae; genus Senna; species Senna tora. The sequence continues at coordinate 9,438,071 of CM026271.1, forward strand.
GTAAATGCCAACACTCATGTTGGTACTCCTGTTGTTGTTTAGTTGTCCTCGATTTATTTTTAAGTTGGCACTTCTTGCTTAACTATGCATGGTGTTTGCAATGAAGCATGGGTAATTTAAAGAAAATGAGCCATGTTTGGACACAATGTGACACTTTAAAGTACATACGGAAAAAATTTAGGTGCAGTTTTTATATCTTTGGTATAATGTTCTCCAAAATCAGAATTTAACGTGAATATTTTATACAACTCATCTCTCCAATGATTGGTTCTGTTTAAAAATTTTCTCCACATATTTTATTTTAATTGAAGAACCACATAGCAAAGCTGTAAGAAACTACATATAAGTCTTGTCCTTTAATAATTTGTCATGCTTGTGTTAGTGTGATATCCTCCATTTCCATGCTTCCTAGAGAGTGCATGCTGTATTTTTTTGTTTTGTTTCCTGCTAAATCATGAATGCTTGTTGGAAATTTTCAGGCCATGTACCAAGTATCTGTTTTGCTTGTACTAAATTTCCAAGGTAAAAGCTTGCTGGGACTGAAACATGACAACAATGCCCATGCTATCAAAGTGAAGAACACTCTAATATTTAATGCGTTTGTTTTCTGTCAGGTAAGTCCTCATCTCTATGAATTATATCTTTATTGTAAAATAGCAATAATAGCAAAAAAAAGGAGATTACATTTGTTTGTCTTTGAATTTATAGCTTAAAAGTTCGATTGAAATAAACTAAAATACTAATAATTTTGGAAAATTTGGAAATTATAAAATTGATTAGCTGTCATTCAAGTTAAAGTTTGATTCATATGGTCACACTGGAAGAAATCTTTCAATCCGTTTTATCTGCTTTCGTTTTACATTAATATTATATTTAACTGTTTAAGCAATTATGCCTTTGAAATTGCAGATCTTTAATGAATTTAATGCTCGAAAGCCAGATGAATACAACATATTCAAGGGAGTCACGAAAAATTACCTCTTCATGGGAATCGTGGGATTAACTCTAGTGCTTCAGGTTACTCTTGTTCCATGCCTCCTTTGGTTTCACTTTATTTATGGAATATTGTTAAACCTACAATAAACTTGCTACTATTTTTTCAGATCATCATCATTGAATTTTTGGGAAAATTCACCAAAACAGTCAGGCTTAATTGGAAGCAGTGGATAATATCCGTTGTCATCGGTTTCATTGGGTTAGTCCAATTCCATACCTTCTGGAGTGTTGAGTGTATCTTGATCTTAGTATGCAATTTTCTGTTTCCAAATAACCCTAATGATTTTGATCATACATAAGATCTCAATATTCAAGGATGTCAGTCTTTTAATGAGCACCGCCAGTATCCGGACCCTATTACCACAACCGACTAAGGATCTCAATTTAAACCTTGTGACTTTAGAATCTTCTGATCTAGTACATATTCTGTGGTATTTTTTTCTTCATTTCATTGTATGGTTAGAAACATTTTTCAGTCCCAACGTTTCAGAGACGTTTTATTATATTCTAAAGTGCATTTACCAATTTTGTAATCATGCCATAGTTTAGGGGATAAAATGTAGTTTCTTCAAGCTCAAGCTTTTTATTATTAGATTCTATATCCCTGAAAAATCAATTAGGATTCTCAGGTATTGAACCTCACTTAAATGTAGTAGTAGTTAGATACAATAGGTCTTGCCTTGTTCATAAATGCTAACACTAAAATTTATTTGTCTCGTGTTTCCTATTTCCTCCCAGCTGGCCTCTTGCTGTGGTTGGGAAGACGATACCTGTTCCAGAAACTTCCATCAATGAGTATTTTAAAAGATGCTTCCGGGGAAGAGCTTCTTCTACAAGGAAGGAAAATGATGGTGTGTAGATATTTTGGTGATACACCTTGTTTTTCTGCCTTTTGGGTATATACTTACCTCATGGAAATAGTTTTAAGTTTCAACTCAAATACAACTCTGCTTATGTCTATACTTTTTTCTCCAAGTTTATATTTCATCTTTTTTGGGTTTTTATGTAGTCTTCAAGTATGTAAGCAATTTTTTTTTTAGTTAGCTGCAGTATCTGTACAATGTATTTGATCAGGTCTGGCAAGTTTCAAATGTTGTTTATATTTGCATATATTCATGTCAGTGCTTTTGGTGGTAGGTTGGCATTTCAAATATTGGTCCCTATCTTCTTGTGTTGGCCCATTGGGTGGTACTAGACTAGGCTAGGGTGTTCAAAATCGATAAATGTTCGGTTCGGTTTTCTTTGTTTAAAAAGATAGTCCTTAAATTTGACAAAAATACTATTTAGTTTTCGAATTTGTAACTCTGTCAACTCTTTAGTCTACCCGAATTTGGCAAAAATACTATTTAGTCCTCGAATTTGCAACTCTGTCAACTATTTAGTCCTCAAATTTGACAAAAATACTATTTAGTCCTCTTGATTTTATTTTGTGAGTAAATGAAATGTTATTATATGTAGATCTTAAAGGTACTGTTAATTTTTATGGTTCTCAAGTTATTATGAATAAATTTTGTATTCTTTAAAATAATCATATAAAATAGTTATTATTATCCCATCCAAAAAAGTTATTATATTTTAAAAAAAATATATTATTTGATAATTTTTTAAATTTTTTTCTTATGAAGTAACTTTTCATTCACTTTTTTTTTCTCTCATATTTTTCATCATTTTGTAATTACAAAATAACTATTTAATGAATTATGATAGGAGAAAAAAGTAACAGTCATACATACATGCACGTAGGTGTAGGCATTCATGTGTTTATTTTATTTGTATATATTACATTGTATGGTACACTGTACAATTATATTCAGGGTGTGACTCAAGCAGAGGGCAAAATTGAAAAAAATAAATCCTTTGCTGTGAGAACTGTTTTCCCAGACATTCCAAAAAGTACAGAAATGAACCACTGATACCCATTAAGACTCACCGTTTTGGTGAATTTCCCCAGAAATTCAATTATGATAAACTGAAAAAAAAAAATCAATATCAAGTTAATTATTTATCATAACTAGCTTAAGAAATCCAAGAAATGGGCAAATAATTAAGAATAACCTGAAAGAAAATGATAGATCCAACTATCCCCAATAAGAGGTAGTTTCTTGTGATTCCCTTGAATATGTTGAATTCATTCATGTTTCGAGCCTTCACTAAAGTAGATATCTGCACATAAATTAAACAGTTAATTAAGGAGACATCATTGCTTCAATTCCATTAGTAGAGAGGATTAAGTAAGGATTTAATTAAATACCTGAAAGAAAACAAATGAGTTAAATATTGCAGTGTTCTTCACTTCAATAGCATGTTCTATGACATTAGATTGCAGAAGGAGTATGGATATACCATGGAAATTGAGTACAGACAAAGCAAACACTTGAATCGCTATCTGAAAGATTAATAGTTAAGCAACAAATTAAATTCCAACTTAGAACCTTATGATAAAGAAGTGGTTATTAATGGAAATGAGTGGAGTAGACTGAATTGAGTAGATATGGACTTGGATCAGTTGATGTGCATTGTAGTTGAAGTGTAATTACAGTGCACATCAGCACCATTGAATTTATTCTTTTTGAGATTAATAAAAAAAATTAATGATCCGATGATGCTGAAGTGCATTGTAGTTGCACTTCAGCTAATCCAAACTCGTAGATATTCCATTCCATCCTCATTACAAAACATCCAAACATAACTTTAACTCATTTGGCCATTTCATTTAATTCCACTCTTGATCCCTCTTCTAAACAAGAGTTATGCTAGCTTGAGTCACATTAGACAAAATTCAGTGATTTTTTTTTTTGGGATATGACAATAAAAATCAACATGAGATTAAGACTATGTGGCCATTTACACTTACCTGTATGACCATATTCCTCCACATGATATCTGTTATGAGAGGTTCTCTGCAAAATGTTAAAAAAAAAAAGAAAAAAAAAATAATCAAATTTACCCTACAAAACCATATTGACAATATGACAAGTGAAAATGATGAGAAAATTGTGACCTTGGAGGCACTGGAGGGCGGTTCATTAGGTCATCAAGTGGTGGTTCAGTAGCCAAGGCTAGTGCTCCAAGTGTATCCATAATCAGATTTATCCACAGAAGCTATACTCATCAACAAACCCATAAACACAATTTAATTAATAATTACAATGCCATTGTCCCCTAAATTGTATATATAAGACTACGGGTTTGTTCATTGAAAAAGTAAGTGGGTCTGTTGAGTCATATTTAATTTTCACTTTTTTAATTCTATCAATTAAAAAAAAATACAAAATATCTATTATACCCCTTTGATTTGATATGATTTGACACAATTATAACAATATTTTTTTTATTTTAATATAAGGGATAAAATGGTCATTTTAATACATTCTCATTCCATTTATATTACCAAACTTTTACTAGTAAACACATCAAATGCATTCCGTTTCCGTTTCTGTTTCCATTTCCATTTCTATTTCTGCCTAATGAACATGCCCTAAAGTTTTTAGTAAGGAGAAAAGAGGAGGGAATGGAAATGATAACGTTGGAAGGAATGAAAATGTCATGTCAATGTGATGTGAATGGAATAAAAATGGGTAAAATAGCCATTTTGTCCTTACATTAAAAGTAGGAATGAAAAAAAGTGGATAAAAAAAAGGAAAAAACTTAGGTCCATTTCCTTATGTCCATTACATCCAATTTCACCAATCATATATTGTATTTACACTCTCTCTCTTCTATTATTGGTTATATAAAATGTGGCCTTCTATATTCTCTCTCTACTGTGATTGGTCATTTAAACACTTTTTGTCACGTGTTATATTTATATTGGGGAACTGGATGTAATGGACATAAAGAAATAGACCTAAATTTTTTCCTAAAAAAAGGATAAAAGCATAATTTTATCACATTGTAAAAAGTGGGATCTGTTTGGCAAGAAGAAAAGAGGAGAGAGACTCCATTCCTTCCCTTTTTCCATCCTCTTTTCTATTTTCCAAACATGGCTTGAACTTAATTATGTAAAGTTCTTTTATTTTTGTTATAAGGTTTTTCAATACAAATAAGACATGTGGCAAAAAGTATTTGAATGACCAATGAGAGAATATAAAAATTCACATTTTACTCGTAAAAAAGAAAAAGTATAAATGAAACTTATAATTAAAAGAAATTTAGGCATAAAAAAGTTGCAAACCTGTACTGCATTTAATGGGAGAAGACCATCGAAGCATGCAGAAAAAGCTTCAATGGTGATAGCCACCACATTGACAGTTAGCTGAAACTGCATAAATTTTTGAGTATTTGCATATACAGAACGACCCCATCTCATAACCTACAATTTTCAATAAGAAAATGGAAAAAACCTAAGGTTCTTCAATCATAAAACGACCAAAATTTTCATTTTGGTCCCTAATTTTTGCGATTGGTACCAATTCGGTTCCTAACGTTTGTTTAGTTTCAATTTGTTCCTTCACATTTTTATGTCAAGTGATTTTAACACTTCGATAATGAAGGGACTAAATTGAGACTAAATGCAAATGTGAGAGACTAAATTGAAACTAAGCAAATGTTAAGAATCAAATTGGTACCAATAACAAACATAAAAGATCAAATTGAGACTGACCAAATTTTAGGGACCAAATAAAAAAAATGTTAAATGTTAGGGACTAAAATAAAATTTTTGTCAATCACAAACTGACAAATGTATGATTTTCTTTAAAATAATTTCACATATTTTATTGGGTTAATTACACTTTAGTGGCCTGTGCTTTAGCCCAATTTCAATTAGGTGTCCTGTGGTTTCATTTTTATCAGTTAGATGCCTGAGGTTTGCATCATTAATAATTTAGTGTCGTATGGTTTAATCAATTAATTTTCTAACGAAAGTATTACATGTGCTAAGCATGTGACTTTTAAAAACTCACAAATCCTTCCACGGTTGCTTTTTTTGGATCAAAACTCATCCATGAACTCCCAAAACTTAACCTTACACCCCGTTTGGTATGCCTTCCTCACAGGGAAAGTGAGGTGATGTGAACTTACTGCATGTTTGGTATGCCTTTAGTACAGGAAAGGTGAGGTGAGCTTGCTTCCCTCATGATGTGGAGGAAAGGTGAGGTGAGGTTTGGTTTAAAAACCAAAATGCCCTTAAAAAATTTGTGACTTTTAAAAAAGTAAGGGCAAAAAAGGTATTTCATACTCTTATCTTCTATTTTCCTATCTTCTTCCCACCATACCAAACAATATTACTTTTATATTCCACTTCCATTTCCCTGCATACCAAACATACTTTTTATCACATACTTCCACTTCCACTTCCACTTCCCTCTACAACACTCACCGGCTACCAAACGGCACCTAAATGTTATTGCCTTATTGGTAGAATATTATGATAAAATAAGATGATTAAATTGCATTATAATTATGAACTGATATGGTCAATCCTGGAATGAGGTAACCATTTTTCTACGGTACGTTTTATAGATAAGCTCTGAATTGTTATTTTGGGAAAGGAAAACATGTTTGCGGGTGTCAAATTTCTCCAGAAATATGAAGGAAAAAAGAATTTATGTTAGATTCCTTAAATATTAAAATTTCTCGAAATTGTATGGGGAATAACTCTTAGGAGATTCTTAAAAGCACAAAATTGAAAGCGGATGAAAGAGTAGAAATTGTCGATGTTAATTCAATGAACGATTCTACAAAAAAAAATTTGCATGGCGTGCACATTATTACATGATTGTGTTGTTGTTAATACTAAAATATGTGATAATTGTTTTTGTATTGTATACGTTTCGATCTTAAAATGATTAAGTGAATAATGATGAGATGCTATATAGAGTTGTGCATTTGACAAAAATAAAACCACAAGACACTTAATTGAAATTGGGTCAAAGCAAATGCCATTAAAATGTAATTTACCCTATTTTATTTAAATTGAAGAACTTTATAGAGTCTTGTCCACAAAAAAAAGGACTAACCTTCACAACTGTAGCAAAATTGTCGTCCATAATAATGATATCAGAGCTTTCTTTAGCAACTTCTGAGCCTTGAATACCCATTGCCAGACCTATATCAGCCTATACACCAAAAGCCATATAAACATATTACAGCAATCATGAAAAAAAAATATTATTACTCCCTTCGGTTCACAATATCTACTTCATTGAGAGATTTTCTATGTTGTAAAATATCTGCTGTTTTACAAAATCAAGAAAGCACTGATTATTTTTTTTTTAGAATTTTATCCCTATTTAATATCTACTCCTAAGATAAGATCAATGGAGAAAGAGTAAGTAGGAAGGGTAATTTAATCTTTTTATCTCATATTTTTCTAAGTTTAAGGAGGTGAACTAATGATTTCTTTGGCTGTGCCTGTGCGCACCTACTCGATGAAGCAGATATTATGAACCGGAGAGAGTATTAATTTATCAATTTGATCCCTTACAAATCAAAACATTATTAATTTGGTCCCTAAGTTAGCCAACCCTTTAAATACTTAACCGTTAATTGCATACATCATCAACTCCGTTAAGTATTTAAATGATTGGCCGATTGACCAAATTAACAATGTGAATCTCTCAGAGACCAAATTGACAACGCGAATCTGTGAAAGACTATGAAGGACTAAAATGACGTTTTAGTCTATATATATATATATATATGCATACCTCATGAAGTGCAGGAGCATCATTAGTTCCATCACCAGTTACAGCCACAACATGTCCCTTCCTCCTCAATGCTTGCACAAGCAAAAGCTTGTCATTAGGAGAAGATCGTCCCATAACCTACACATTAATTTCACATCAAACAACATCTTACATATTACACATTATTATTATTATTATAAAGTGGACAAACTTTGACAATACTCACTGATATTTTTTCCACAATCTCATCTCTCCTCGTATCAGACAATGCTCGAAATTCATGTCCTTCGACAACGTTCGGCTCGGCGGCGTCTTCGTTCAGATCGAGTATTCCACATTCCCTAGCAATTGCTTTAGCAGTAAGCAAATTGTCACCGGTCACCATTTGCACCTGGGAATTATTGCAGTTAGTACTAGAAACAATTGTTACAAAGAGGCTCTTTTCAGGATTTGAACCCGTGGCCTCCACGTCATATGGCAGCAAGTCTCCCTATATATTTCATGACCAGAATTAATTAATTGATACCTTCACTCCAGAATTTAGGCAAAGTTGCACTGCTTCCTTGACACCGGGTCGACAAGGATCCTGCATTTGCACGCGTAAAGGGTAAGAGAAATGATAACATCTGTTGGCCAAGGTATGTCAGTAATTGTCCCGTCCCGTAAAAAGAGTTGTGCCTGATTAACAACTATAACTTTTGCCCTAGAACAAGAATTGCATATATATATATATATACCTTGAGACCAACAATAGCCAATAAAACAAGATCATTCTCAGGCAATGACCAACGAGAAAGTTCTTCAGTAGTTGGAACATTCTCCTTCTCACATACTTTATATGCAATGGCAACACAACGCAGACTATCACCAGCCATGTCTTCAATGGCTTTTTCAAAAAATTCCATCTGCAATAAACCAAATCTGTTTGAACACTGAGGCCATGTTCTTTACGCAGAAAGGGAAGAGAAAGGGGATGGGAATGAGTTTACTGTGTTTGGTAGTAAAAATTTGGGAATGAGAATGTATTAAAATTACCATTTTACCCCTTATATTAAAATATTAAAAAGAAAAGAATGCTATGATTGTGTCAAATCAAAGGGTATAATAGACATTTTGTACTTTTTTTTTATTTCCATTCCATTGCTGTTTCTCAAAAACGAACGGGACCTAAACGTGAACGCCTCTTTCAACAAAGATTCAAACGTATTAAAATTGCCATTTTACCCCTTATATTAAAATATTAAAAAGAAAAGAATGTTATGATTGTGTCAAATCAAAGGGTATAATGGACATTTTGTACTCTTTTATTTCCATTCCATTGCTATTTCAAAACGGGACCTAAACGTGAACGCCTCTTTCAAAAGAGATTCAAACCTAGGTTCGCCCCGCCCTGCCCTACCCTGGTTTAGCACATGTGAAAACACATCCTAACAACTAAAAGTAATTATACTTTTCAAACCTTCTCTTGATCCATCTCTACTAATTGGCCATTTGCATCCATATATGATGTACAAGAGCCTAGTACTATCTCAGCAGCACCTTTCCAATGTACATGAACTTTAGAGTCATCCTGCAAAAACAAAAAGATATGGTAGAAATTAAGGGCTTGTTTGATAACTGTTTTTGTTTTGTATTTTTAAAAATAATTTTCAAAAGAGTTTTTGAAAACAAGTTCTAAAGAACAAAAATAAAAAAAACTTGTTTGATAAATTTGTTTTGGAAACAATTTTAAAAACAAAAGAATGAAAAAAAAATTGTATTATTAAGAATTAAATTTGTCATTTTCATCTATTAGGGATTAAATTGAGACAAATTATATTTTTAAGGACTAAATTTGTCATTTCCATCTATCAGGGACTAAACTGAGACAATTTGTATTTTTAAGGAGTAAATTATTATTTCTATCTATTAGGGACTAAATTAAAATAAATTATATTTTTTTGGAACTAAAAGGATATAGAGTTTAAAAAAGATAAAATATATTACAGTAATGCTATTAATAAAAACAGAAAATTTAAGTACAAAACATCTTTTTTTGTTCTTGTTTTTTAGTTTTTAAAACTGTATTTTATTTTTTTGTTTTTGAAAACAAAAATTAAAAACAAAATTATCAAACAAATTTTTTATTTTATTGTTTATAAACTAAAACTCTGAATTCATATTTAATTTCTCAACATGAACATGATATAATTACTGTTTGTACTGCAACTCCCCCTCGTTTCTTCTCAGAATTGAATGGAAAAACATGCATAATTGATGGTTCTGATCTAATAGCATGGAAATCCATCCCCATCTTTATTCCCCAATGCAATATTGCCTTATCTGTAGGTGATCCAGACACCTCAACATTGTCACCATCAGTATCATCACCCTGTAAAAAAATTGCAGCATTAAACAAGAACAACAACAACAATCAATCGACCGGAGCTTTTTCCGGTGCCAGCGTGTTCTGCCTTTACTAATTTCTTTATGGTTAGGTGTTATTAATGGCTAAATCCGTTTTGACAGCTCTTCTTCATGTTGGGCTATGTTTCATCTGATCAACTCTACGTATAGGAGCCTCTGACGGGAGAATGGATCCAGTGCTTGGCTCTTCTATGCATTAGTATGCTATGACGACTTTTTTTCATAGTTTTTTTCTTTTTTTTTTATTTAAATTTGAGAAATTATAAACTTTTTCTAAAGAATATCTAAAGTATGAAAGATATAGATGCAAAAAAAATTAAAAACTCCACATAAATCGAGATTTACCATGAGTGGATTAGAGACTAACTTTTTAGTCCCTAATAAAGGTGGTCCCTAAACCATTCACGGTAGGTCCTTATTTGTGGGGAATTTTTTTATTTTTTTGTGTCTATAACTCTTATTCTTTAGAAAAAATTTACAATTTTTCAAGTTTAAATAAAAAAAGTCAGCCTAGCATACTAGTGCATAAAAGAGCCAAGCACTGAATCCATTCTACTCTGACGGCCTTCTTCGTACATGACCAGAACTCGGAAAGTAGAGAAAATGAATTCTAGAATATTACCTGAGGTACATAAACACTGCCATTGGTGTTGTATGCAACACCTTCAAGAAGCAAAGAGCAGAGCTGAGGAGAGAGCTCTGATTTGTTGTGAGGAGGATCCATCTTCTTCCTACCAATGTATGCGTCAGCCACACTCATCTGTCCATCAATGAATTTCATTAGATTTTCAGTGCAGAAATTAATGACCAGGTTCATTAATACATGTGCACTTGTATTATGTTATTAAAATAATTGGATCTCTCCCTCTTTGATTACTAAAACTTCATTTTGGTCCCTCACAGACGTCGATTGTCTCTCAATTTGATCCTTTGTAGATTCACATTCTCGATTTGGTCCCTCTATTTGGCTGTGGTTTAAATACTTAATGGATTTGAAGAGGTGGACCATTTGGGTCTGGTGCTCACTGGGCAATATCTAAAATCTACTAAAATAACTTTTTCTCCCTCATCTTATTCTTCCTCGTAAGATCCGTTAGTTATTTAAACGGCGGCCAACATAAGGACCAAGTTGATAATGATTATCGGTTCCGTGAGGGGTCCAATTGAAAATGCGAATCTACGAAGGGCCGAATTTAGAAAATTAACATTTGTGAGGAACCAAGATAGAGTTTTAGTCTATATACTTGATAGATTATAGCTAACCTGATTCAAAGTGAGGGTTCCAGTCTTATCACAACAAATGATTGTGGCAGAACCCATTGTCTCACAAGCTGAAAGCCTCCTCACCTACAATATCAACTTCTGTTACATACCAAAGTACTGTGTTCAACATTTAGACATCACATGCACGTTCATTAGGCAGAAATAGAAATAGAAATGGAAACGGAATGTATTTGATGTGTTTAGTAGTAAAAGTTTGGTAATGGAAATGGAAATGGAATGTATTAAAATGACCATTTTACCCCTTATATTAAAATAATAAAAAGAAAAGAGAGTTACAATTCTGTCAAATCATGTCAAATCAGAGGGGTATAATAGATATTTTGTATTTTTTTTTCTCTTTTTTTTAAAGTTGATAGAAATAAAAAAGTGAAAAAGTAAGTGGGACCCATCAGTGAGTCCCACCTTTTCTATTGACTTTTCTTGCTAATGAACATACCCGTCATAATCCAATCAAAGTCAATTGATGTATACATACCAAAGCTTTATCCGCCATCATTTTTCTCATGGAGTAGGCAAGTCTATATATATAGTTGAAGAAAACAAAAAAAGAGTATTAGCTGAGGGATGAGATGCATTAAGAAAAGGGAAAATTTTGATAAACTTTAGCATACTTACGTTAAGGTAACTGCTAAAGGAAGCCCTTCAGGTACTGCAACCACTGCAATGATTACCTACATATTCAAATTCAAACAGTCACAGTCACTGTATAATATATTTTTTGCCAAATTTCTCTTTTGGTCCTCTATATTTGTACGAAGTTTAATATAGGTTCTCAACGTTTTTTTTTTGAGTCAAAATTGGTCCTCTGACGTAACATCCGTCTGGTTTTACCATTAAATGCTGACGTGGAAGGCTTATGTAGCACACCCTCTCTCCTACATGTCGTATTTAAATGACATGACACCCTCTCTCACTCAAACTCAGCAAAACGAAGTCGTTTTGATTAATTTAAATGTCATGCTTTGGTCATTTAAATGAATTTTGGAGTGAGAGAGGGTGCCATGTCATTTAAATACGACATGTAGGAGAGAGGGTGTGCCACATAAGTCTTCCACGTCAGCATTTAATGGCAAAACCAGACGGATGTTACGCCAGAAGACCAATTTTCACAAAAAAAAACGTTAAAGACCTAAAATAACTTTTTGAAACGTTAAGGACCAATATTAAACTTCATACAAATGTTGAGGACCAAAAGAGTAATTTGGCCTATATTTTTTTGTGAACAAATTGGTAGGAAGGGAAGAGACTCCCAAGTACTACCAGGCAGGGCACTAATGGCATATTGGAGAGACCAACAAAGGCCCAACCTAAAGGATTACTGCACAGACCTAAACTGCAAGCAGTTTTACCCAGTCGCAACTACTCAACTAATCTTTGAGTTCATTCATGAGTGATGCGAGAGATTTCCTCCGAATCCTTAATATACATGTGTATCATAAATATCTGCTTAATTAGTCCATTTCTAATAAATATCCATACCGGAAGTGTAAGTATCTTAATTACTTCACGAACAGCATCAACACTTCCATCCAGGATTCTAGTTTCCCCAGAAAAAAATCTGCTCATAATAGGTTAAAAGATTTCAGAGACATGTAATGGTAAAAAATTGGAGGAAATTAATGGTTTAGCATTTGAAATATTATCTATCTCTCAGTTTAGTCCCTCAAATATGTTCTCTCAATCAAAACAGTTTTCATAAACAATAAATCATTCACTTACTCTTAAGTGAATTTTCTCTAAATTTTAGTCAGTTTAACTACTTAGTTAGCAAAATTTGACCAAAGTAAGAGAAATGTAATATTAGGGTTGGTCCATGATGCAACTTGTTGCTGCATGCAATTTCAACCAATAGGATTGTGACACGTGGAAAATTGCATTGCATCTCAAGTCATCTTACCCACATGTCACAATCCTATCGGCCGAAATTACATTGCATGCATGCATCAAGTTGCATCATAGACTCACCCGTAATATTATATTCTTCCAGGGACCAACCAATAATTACCTGATCACTAGTACAACAAGCACAGCAAAAGCCACAAGGAGGCCAACAGCACCAATCTTGGTGGCAACACCATTTAAACGTACCTATTCAATGCCTTAGAGTAAGCATAATATATCGGGCATTGACGATAACATTCATCTACTTCTTCATATTTCAGATCAGAGAGTTCATATGATAAATAAATTTTTTTAAAAAATGAATTTACAAATTGACGTCACGCAATATATGCACCTAAAATTTTTCCGTGCTAAATATATAGAAACCTGTAAGGGTGTTTCTTCAGTAGTGTCTTCTGACATTTTAGACATTACATTCCCCCACTCAGTATTCATACCAACTGCTGTAACCTGCACAGTAAATTGACCCAAAAAGCTACTTATTAATAATAGCAAGAAAAAAAAAGAGAGAAAAATATCAAATTTACAAAATACAATATATATACCTAGAAGAAACATTTACCTACGAATTAGCCACGGATATTACCCACGGATTGTAAATCGATGGCTAATTTTAAGAAATTGCTCACGAAAATTAATCCGTGGATAATTGACAAATTACAATTACCCACAGAATTTAGCCACGGATTTACAATTCGTGAGTAATTTTATAAAATTATCCATAGAATTTAATCCACGAGTAATTTTAAAAAAAAAAATTTATTTTTTTCCTGTTTTTTCACAGATTACCCACGAAATATATTTCGTGGGTAAATCCATGTTTTGTTGTAGTGGATTAAGAAGGGAAGTCAAAACTCAAAACTTACCAGCATAGTGCCACTGCCATCTGCAACTTTACATCCAGACATCAGAAATGGGTGCTTTGAGTCCTTATGAACCTGAAAAATGAATCTTTCATATATATAAACAAGGCAAATAAAGTAGTCTAAATGCTACTAAATTTTAGGGTATCTCTCAATTATGCTTTCAAAAAATTTTGTTTGCTGTACCTAAACTTTTAATGCTACTCAAATCTCGTGTAAATAATTAACGACAGATGCAAATGTAAATCTCTTCGTGGCCTCCAAATTATATATTTAACTACCATTTTTCGTCAATTTAGTCAGGATAACACCCTTTATTTTGTAGTGACACAATGATAATCATGGCTAGCTAAATTAATGAAACAACGTTGCTAAATAAATATATATATGATTTGACATTACTATCAACATTAGAGGCCACGAGGAGAGTCACATTTGTATATGCCATTAATTATTTACATGAAATTTGGGTGAATGACATAATTGAAAGAGACTCTAAAATTTAGGGACATCAAAAATATTTTTCCCTCCGAATAAAAAAAGAAAAAAAAAAGGTAACAAACAAGTATATATACACTCAATCTCTCCACAAGATATAAAATCAATTACATACAATCTTGTTCTCCCCAATCATGCTAGATTCATCAATTGCAAGAGAGTGACCAGTGATGAAAACTCCATCAGCAGGGACCTAGAATTAATATAAGGAGCTAGCATGAGTTAAGAACAATAGGAAAAGAGGATAAACACAATCTATAATAATTAAGAACATTAAAATAATGAGTAAATTATCATTTTTGCCCCTGAAAGATGTAAATTTGTCTCAATTTATTCCCAAAAAATTTTTCCGGTAAGTTATATGTTAATCGAGATACCATACCCGTGCATGAATTGAGATAAATTGTATCTTTAGCAACTAAATTTGACATTTCCATCTTTCTTTCGATGACTAAAATGATAATTTAGTCTAAAATAGCCAAAGATATGGTTATACCTGATTACCAATATTAAGGGGTACAACATCACCAACAACAAGATCATATATTGAGATCTGAACTCTTCTTCCATTTCTAATAACCTGCTCATCATATATGGATGATGGCCAAGTTTAAATTTTAAGGCCAAGAAAATGAAGAAGCATATATATATATATATATATATATATTATAATTAATGATAGACTAATTATATTATAATTAAGCCCAAAAACAAACCTCTATATGTATGTCTCTCTTTTCCTCATTTAGTTCTAGAAACCTGAGAGACTGCTTATAATCACTTACAGCTACAGATCAAGGATAAAATAAAGAAAATTTGTCATATATATCCTTCAAATGAAAATTAAAGTAGTTCAGTCTGACTTAAATTTTTTTGCAGTTAATTTTGTTCTAAAAATTTTAAATTTCATCTAACACTTGTATCATTGTCCAAATTTAGTTTACTAATGGCAAATAATGACATGATATCACACATGTAATATTAATACTAATATTAATTAACCCATCACTCGAAACGACATCATTTCTTCATATTAGTTCTAACTCGTTACTTAAAACGACGTCACTTCTTCATATATATTAAAAAGATCATATAAAGAAATGACATTGTTAATTTGAGTGATGAGTTGTCGACATGTCACCATTTTTCGTTAATAATTTGGATGATATTAAGTGTTATTTATGACGAATCCACTATAATTTGGAAGTTTTGGAATTAAAATTGAATGCAAAACTTATTTAGAGACGAAATTAAAAATTGATGTAAAATTTAAACACATATGAAATATGCTTTTGTCTAAAATCTATCTATTAAATGAAAAAAGACCAAGAACGACATACCTATAACCATGATAACAAGAATAATTGCAAAAACAATGCTTCCTCCATCATACCATCCTTCCTTGATACCCTGAAAAATTATTTTTTTTCAAGTGAAAAGAAGCATTTTTCCTTAATTAATTACGGATATCTTAGACAATTATTGCCTATTATCTCAAGTCGGTGAGAATAAAAATCTAGTACTTAAAAATAAATAAATAAATAAATAAAGTCTAGTACAATGGGTACGTACAAAATTTATAGTACATCTCTCCATTCATTCAATATAATGTCATTTATTAATATTACTAGTTAGGGATCCATATTAATAGGAATCTATTCTTAATGAATTAAGGATCAAATTGTTATTAATAGGCTAAAATGTACCGAACATCCTTGAATCTTAGGCTATGGGCGTAGAATCCCTTCTCAAACCTTATATCTAACCCCTTTGAACATTCAATATTTCAGGGACAGAACCCCCTTCGTGAAAATTTTCGTCCATTTCTTTAACAAAATTTCAACGACAAATACTTTGTCACGTCGGCATTTTTTTAACTGATTGAAGAACATTTTGGCCATTTCACAATCAGAATTACTACAAGATTCATTCAATCCGCATCAAAATGACTGAAATGCCCTTCAATTAGTTAAAAAGTGCTGGCGTGATGGAATTCTGTTAAAAAACAGACGGAATTCTTTAAGAGGGGGTTCTATGTCCAAAATTAAAAATTCATGGAGGGGTTGGATGCAAGGTTTGAAAACTCAATGGGACTTTACGGCCATAACTTAAAACTTAGGGATATATAATGTATTTTAACCTTATTAATATTAATAAATAACATATATATAACTAACAGAAAAAAGTATCAAATTCGCATGAGAGATCTCACCTCAGATGTTATTCCCAGTGCCAAAGAAGCGACTGCCGCTAATGTCAACATAATCAAGGTCACATCCTTGCAAGCATCCCACACAAAAGTCTGATGAAATTAAACAACACAAAAAAAAAAAACAAGAGATATCATTAAAATTAAACAGAATATATATATATATATATAAAAGTTTTTGTGTTGGAATTAATTAAGTGCATTGAAGCTAATTACCCAAAAACCACTTCCTTTCTTTCTAGGATATTTGTTTGAACCAAAGGCCTTCCTTCGTTTGGTTAATTCATCATCTTCACCTTTAATCCCCTTCTCTAGATTGGTTTTCAGGAAAGATTCCAGCCCTGTGACCTGATAAAATGGCTCAAAATGAATAAAGCAATAGTAGATATATATAGTAGTAGTATAGTATTATAGTATAGGCAAAAATTTAGATAAAGACTAAAAAGGTACTTCAATTATGATAGTGCCATTGCTAACTTCTGGTCTAAGAAGAGGTTGGTCTGGGATTCAGAGACTTTGTTTGTTTTAGAGTAAATCACACGGACATTTTCTATAGATTCGAATATTGCACAGATTTTTCCTGTCGTTTTAAATATTACATTGATCTTCCCTGACGTATTAAAATACTCTGCACTTTGGTCCAAAATGGATATTTTTTTATGAATTTTTAGCTCAATTTTTTTTAAGGTCCACTCTTTTGAGTTGTTATATTTGGAGGAGTCTTGTTAGAAACTCGGACATTTTTTTTTAAAAAAAAATTTGAGTTGAAAGTTCACAAAAAAATCATCTATTTGGATGGAAGTTTCAAGGAAAAATGTTATTTAGACCAAAGTGTAGGATACATATTCTGATGTGTCAGAGGAGGTCAGTGTAATATTTTAAACGAGATGGGAGGTCTGTGTAATTTTCGAATCTGTCAGAAAAAGTCTGTATAATTTACTCTTTGTCTTAATGATGCTTTATTGGCTAAGCAAGTTTGGAGGATTTTTGAGAATCCTAGGAAGGGTCATAGGTGATGTAGAAGCAAGTAGGATAGAAGAAATTAAATAATGGGGGAGAAAGAAAAAAAATTAAATGAGGGATTGGAGAAATTAAAGAGAAAGAGAGGCAATCTGATAATATTTTCCTTAATTCCCAATAATCTGACTTACAAGAACTAAGATAGCCAGCCTTATATAGGAGCCTAAGTCAAAAGTAGTAATTAATAAAAACAAAACAATTTCTAACACAAAATGTAATAAAGCAAGATTTAAAACTTCCCAAATTATTAATTCCCTTGGTATGTACTATTAATTATTCTTTTTTCTTCTTCCTAAAATATGCTTTCCAGGGTGGATTGATCCATCATTTGGATAGGTGTGCAACTCTATATTTTATTCCTGAAATATTATATTGGAAATTAATTAAATCACACAGATTAATTAATTAAGGAGAGGGAAGACTGTGTATAGCAAGATTACCTTTTCTCTTGTGAAGAATTATATATTAATTAATTTTGCTGTACTTTTGTTTGTTTCTAGTTGTTTTAAGGACTAAACTTAGGTGAGAGTACAAAATTCTTCAATAAAAATAAGATATGTGACAATATAAATATATATATATATATATATATATATATATATATATATATATATTTATATATTTATATATATATATACTTGTATGACTAATATATGGTGGGTGAAGATGAAATTGTATAAAAAAAGTGTAATTAGTTAATTAAACTTACCCCTCCATATTTTTCCAGGACTTCATTTGCATTACCATATGGAAGTGAAGCAAGCTCCTTTGGTCCAAATCCAAAATCAGAGTCAATTACATCTGCTTAAGAGTAGTTTATATATATATGAATTAATTATTAATGAGTAATGTGTGTATATACATTAACAAATAATGGAAAATAAAGATAAAAAATGTCTCACCATTCAGATTCTGGGCAACATTTTGTTGGGAACGAAATTCAGCCTATATATATATATAGCATGGAAAAGTGAGAGATGAGTATAGATTAATTAAAATGTACATGATTTTAATTTCAGACATGTTTGGTTAAAAATAAGATTTTAATTTAGGGTAAAGTATCCTTGCTGCCTCCAAACTGTGTTGCAATGTTCATTTTTGCCCCCCCAAACTTTTTTTTGGTTCATGCCTACCCCCAAACTTTCAATTTTGTTCATGTCTGCCTTTATCTCTAATACCGTTAACTTGCTTGACAGTATTTGCTGATGTGGACGATGAATGTGTATCTCTTTTGCCACCTCACTGTGTCCACCTCACATTTAATTTTTTTACTTTTATTAAAGAAATTAACCCAGTCCAAATTTAAAAAAACCAAACCAAACTTTTACCCAAATTTTTTTTTATTTGGATTAGGTTATTTTGTTAATAAAAACAAAAAAAGTTAATTAAATGTGAGAGGGGAGACAAAAAACGTGACAAAAGAAATACACTTTCATCGTCCACGTCAGCAAATTCCGTCAAGCAAGTTAACGGTGTTAGTAAAAATGGCAGACATGAACAAAACTGAAAGTTTGGGGGTAGGCATGAACAAAAAAAAAGTTTGGGAACAAGAATGAACATTGCAATAAAGTTTGGAGGCAACAAGGGTACTTAACCCTTTAATTTAATATAAGGATTAAAAATAGGACAAAACTTATATGTTGTTGCTTACATGCTTTTCTTAAGGTTAACCAATTAAAGAAAGACATGTGTCAATTTTGAGAAGATGACATAAGAAAAATTGACACATGTCTTTTTTTAATTGGTTAACCTTAAGAAAAACATGTAAGCAACAACATATAAGTTTTTTCCTTAAAAATAATTCCTCATGTCTGGTATATATATATAGAAGGCTAAAGTACTATTTTGGTCCTCAATGTTTGCATGAAGTTTAATGTTAGTCCTCAATGTTTCAAAAGTTTAATGTTGGTCCTCAAAGTTTTTTTTTTGGGTCGATTTTGGTCCTCGAGCGTAACACCGTTAACTTTTTGCCGTTAAATAATGACGTGGCATGCTTATGTGGCACACTCTCTCTCCTACGTGTCATATTTTAATAGCGTGGCATGACACATCACTGCCACGTCACTCCAAATTATTATATCATCATCTTCTCTCCTTCATCCGCATCATTATCATCATCATCTAGGGTGACGTGGCAGTGATGTATTAATTATGCCACGCCATCCAAATATGACACGTAGGAGAGAGGGTGTGCCACATAAGCATGCCACGTCATCATTTAACGGCAAAAAGTTAACGGTGTTACGCTCGAAGACCAAAATCGACCCAAAAAAAAAACTTTAAGGACCAACATTAAACTTCATGCAAACATTGAGGACCAAAATAATACTTTATCCTATATAGAATGAGTAATTAATTAAGTTGAGTATGAATAAAGCATATATACTCTAATAGTGGCTTCCTCATGAGGCGTAGTATTCCTCAATGTTTGCTGCTTCGATGTGTAACGGAATTGCCGAGAAGCATTAACCACAAGCGCAGCTTGCTATAACATCAAAAACAAACAAGAACAAGAAGAAGATTAATCTTTATATTTAATAATATTCACTTTAGATCTATTTTTAATTTCCTTTAAATATTTAATTAATTAAACAGTCTAATTAGCTTTCCTTTCAATTCTTTTTTTCAAAAACATTCCTTTCCTTTTTGTTAATTTTACCAATTTTTTAATTTCCCTCTCGATCTTCTCCAATCTCCTTCCCTTTATTTACTTTCCCTAATTTTTTAATTTCCCCATCCCATCACATCTCCCAAGTATCAACCAATTCCAATCCCTCCATTATAATTAATTCTTTATTTTTGTTCTATATCATTATTTAATATATATACTTTAACACTTAGGGACAAGCACTATTCATCATCTTCTTCTTCCAACCCACTTTCTTGTTCTTAGGTCTGTTGGCCCAAAGAATAGTATAGGCAACGCCGCCGTGAATTCCATTCACAACGCAATTGCAGGTTGTTGTGGAATCTCTCGCAACCGCAATATTGTTATTATTGTATCTGATGGACGATACCCTAATTAAATTCTTCGGACTCTTGAAATCTATGAAAATTTAATTAAAGAAATAAATTTTAATATTTAAAAATTTCAATAGTCAGGCGTCAGATCTAAACCCTAATTATAAGTTTTGGGATTATCAAACCTCAAAAACTAGCTATTAAAGAAAACTCGAAATGGAAGAGATTTAGACAGAACCAAACCAACCACAGTAAGTACACTAAATTGACAAGAGTATATATACTTAATCAGAAGTATAACATAGTAAATGCCTGCCTAGTTCGTACGTACCCTCCATCGCCTGAGTGCTTCAGTAGAAGCACCCTTGGTTCTCGGGATAAGAAATGGATCTGAAGAATATCCCGAAGCCTCGTCGTCGGAGCCATTATTCCCGGCCTCGATATCTTGCCGGCGGCCGCTGCGGCCAACCACGAAACTCATCGTGTGCTCTACACTTGCATGTACAATTAGCTAGACTAAACCCTAGCTAGAAAACCACCGGCAAAAGCTAGGTCAGGAATCAGGATACAAATGAAAGAAAACTTTAGCCACAAATATCTACGTGTGGAGTGGAGCCCAAAAGAGACCAGAAAAGCAAGAACTAAAACTTACAGCCACATGAGATTTTTTTTTTTTATTATAGTAAACATGAGAATTTAAAACCAGCTGGTGAACAACAAAATGAAAATAATTGCATTAAAAGTTCTATTTATGAGTGTAACTTGATGCTGAAATAATGAGAAGATGTTCAATAGTACGTACTGGTACTTAAATTTAATACCCTCCTAATAAATTAAACTTTGATCGCTAATCAAAGAATAAGATCCATTTTGACGTAAATATATATATATATATATATATAAGTAAGGGCTGAGTGTGAACTGATGATGTACTAGCTTTTATAACGAGAAGAAAGAGAAAAGGTGCAAAATAAAAAAGGTCAAAACCCCAAATTAATCTCTTACATTTGTACAAAGTTTCATATTGATCCTTTATGTTTCAAAAAGTTTAAATTGGTCCTTCCGTCCAAGTTCGTTTATTTATTCCGTTAAGTGCTGATGTGGCGATGATGTGACATGACATGTCAGCTTAGATGGACATGTCAGCATGCCACTGTTGGCACTTAATTAAGAAATTGACGGAAGTGGACGGAAGGACTAATTTGAAACTTCTTGTAAACATAAAAGACAATATTTAAAGTTTTTGAAACATAAAGAACTAATATGAAACTTTATACAAATATAAGAGATCAATTTAAAATTTTGACCAAATAAAAAAGTGCCAGGCTTGAACACACGACGCAAATAATAAGGGAGGAGAAATTTGACTGTAATAATTACTACAGTAAATTATATTATTACATCCCCATTTTCTATTTTCTATGTTTTAAAAAATTTTATTCGCTTATCTTTTAGGATTTTTTTAATCTTTCGAGGAAGATGTTGGTTTTTTATAATATAGATACCTTTTGTAAAATTAAATAGCTAGCTAGGGGAAGTGGAGTGTAATTTTGAAATCTCTCTTAGGGAGGATATTATAATTTACTCAAATTATTATTGCAGTTTTCAATTTAGTCTTAAAAAAATAAAAATATTAAATTTAATTTCTTAAAAATATAATTTGTCTCAATTAGTTTTCATCCCAGAACATTTTTTTAAGGACTAAATAATTAAAAAAATATATATTTTTCATAATTAAATTTCATATTTTTATTTATTTATTATTTTTAATGACTAAATTAAAACAAATTATATTCTCTAAAAATTGAATTTGATATTTTTTTTACGTTCAAACAAATTGTATTTTTATGAATTAAAATGTTAATTTATTTTAACTTCGACTATGCATGCATGCATGGAAATTGGTGAAATATAATCAATTTTACGGTGATATATAATAATAAGTGGTTGAACCTATGAAGGCAAAAATATAATTGCCTGCAAACGCACTATATATATATATATATATATATATATATATATATATAAAATATTATTAAATAGATTGGATGGGATTGAGTGAAATTTATGGTCATCCATCAACCAATCTAATTATATCAGTTTTTTTTTTCACCCATTCAATTGATCCAATAAAATGTTAGTTTTTATTGAATTTTATTGAATTATATCGGTTGAGATTGGATTTGAACACCCCTAATCAAAATTCTCTAAAACACTACTTTGAAAATAACGTTCATAAATCTCAATCATATCTTTTCTTTTCTTTTTTTTTAAAAAAGCATGATTAGATTGATGGTAAATTGCATATAATTCTAATCCAATAATACAGAAAGATAATAATTGGTAAATGGTATTGAATTAAAACAACAAAATAAACCCACAATTAATCTTATAAATAAGATTGATGGCAAAAAAACAAAAAATCCTATAATTAAAATAATCTTAGAATGAATATCATCACCGATTTTGATATTCGGATGCCAACAAAATATTTATCATTGCATTTCCTGTATATCAAAGAAGTAATGTTCTATACAAATATATGTAGATGTCATAGATCTCTCCATAAATTCAATAAAAAATCGAAAACTTTTTAACATAAATTGAAATTTTAACTTATTTAATTGACAAAATAAATAAATAAATTAGAGAAAAGTTACAATAATTACAACTTCTTCCAGTAAATTCAAAAAATGAAAGAGAAGACCTTATAAATGGGTTCCGATACGTTGGGATGTAGACCTGATCACGGGCCTTAAAGCCCGCCCGGCCCGATAAGCCCGGCCCGCTAAAATGCAAAAACGAGCCCGAAAATATAAGCTCGAGCCCGAAAGCCCGTTTTTTAAAAAACCCGCACAAATGCGGGCCGGGCTCGGGCTTTTTTAAAGTCCGGCCCGAAAGCCCGGCCCGTATTATATATACTTATTTTATTTTTATTTTATATATATAATACATTAAAATAAAAAAAAAAACTCAATCTAATATAGAATAAATACCAACCTAATTGATAACATATTTTAATGTTTGATGTCCAATGTCTTGTATTTGATTCATTTAATCTTACATATTTGAACATTTAAAAAATTCAATCTTACAGGGGAGACTAGCTTCCAACTTCCAATTAACTAGCATTACACTAATTTTCCTAAAGTGCGTGTACCATTTTCTTCACACAATCCATTAGGAGCAAATTCAAGCTCTCTTAGAGTGTGTAATTTGCTATATATTCTGGATACAAAATATGTATATATATACATATTTTGTATCCAGATTCCAGAATATATAATATATTTTGGATACAAAATATGTATATCTTTATATACAATCCGTATAAAATGTTTATATATATAATACATTAAAATCTTTTAACTACCTATTTTTAAGAAAAAAAGTATCTCTTTGTATTTTAAATGAAACATGAAATAAACTATAAAAAAAAAGGTACAAAATATGGCGGCCCGGCCCGTTTTCATTTAATACGGGCCGAGCTCAGTCTGTTTTTTAGTTTTAAAAAATGGGCCCGGGCCGGGCTTGGGCTTGAATTTTTAGTTAAAAAGCCCGAAAGCCCAGCCCGTAATCAGGTCTATTGGGATGATGGTTGTGAATTGAGACTTGAGAGACACGTGGGGGTTTCTGTCACGCCTAAGGCCCAAACTACAAAGAAGGTAATTGGGACCACTACTGGACAGATGGCATGCGATACGGAAATTCAGGGAGCAAGGAAAAGTATGCTTATGAAGCATCCTACATGGAAATTGGCGGGAATAAAGAATAAATAAAGAATATTTTGGATTTTAATTATATATATATTCTTCTCACCCTACTGATTATCCATATTTTCTCTCCTCCGTCTCATTACATTATATAATCTATTTTATACATTTTTAATTTATAAAATTAGTATTTTGTGATAAAAAAAAATGTGACATAAAAAAAGTAACAGCCATATATATATATAGAGAAAAGAAAAGTAAAACTTTAATTTAGTGGTGATCAGAATTCAGAATATAGAAATGGAAAACAAAAATCTACTGCAAATAAAAGAATTGTAACCACAGAGAAATAATTAAGAAGTGAATAAATCAAAGGGCACAGTAAATTAATATTGAATTATTATCAATTAGACAGACATAGGCTTCTCCTTCTACAATGCTTGAGATAATAGAAAAACCTTGAGTTTAATTTAATTTGGCAGTGATATTCTAAATTAAATTCATTGGACCACCTTTGAAAAAACTCATTGCTTCCTATATATATGACTTGTTCTTACTCTTTTAGCTGAGAAGGAAAATGCTATATATATATAGCTACGTGTGCTAGAAACATATATATATATATATATATAATGCGCCTAAAAAAATTAATACTCAATTGGAGTAAGAATAAGTATATATATATATATATATATATATATATATTTTTGTGGTTTAATGGTTTATTATGTAGTGTAATTTATCTAACGCTATGATGCATCCACCAATACTTCACAAATAAAGTTCTATTAGATATATATCTATATTTATATGGTTGTGCATCCTTCTGGTCATTGTGGTCACAAAATAATTATATGATTGGAGGATGCAGGAGAGAGAAAACAAGTATGATGATGGGCAGTTATTAAAAAAGTGAAGTAAATAACTTCTCATTATTTAATTTATTATAACAATTCTATTTAAAAATTAAAAAACTATCAAATATTTAATTTTTAATGATTTTAAAATATAATAACTATTTTATATTATATTTTTAAAAAATTTTAAAATATATTACATGTATGCACGTAATTGCATGCGAAGCCTCTAGTTATATATGTTCATTAATATTATATTCCTATTCAATGTGTATGCATGATGATACTATATATACACTCAAAAGTGTACGGAAATATTATATTTGAGTAAAACATCATTTTGGTCCTTTTTAGATAGCACTTTTCTCAATTTGGTCCTTTTTAGATGGCCTTTCTCAATTTAGTCCTTTTTAGATTAATCAGTTATCAATTTGGTCCTTACCGTTAAAATTACTAACGGAGTTAGTTGAGGTGGATAATTTGGGGTAACTTTATAATTTTTAAATATTAAGAGGGCTTTTAATGTAATTATTTTGGGACAATTTTGTAATTTTCACAAATTGAAAAAGAAACATGGTACCATTTTCAATTTGTAAAAATTATAAAATATCCCAAAATAATTACATTAAAAAACCCTCTTAATATTTACAAATTATAAAGTTATCCCAAATTATCCACCTTAGTTAACTCCATTAGTAATTTTAACGGTAAGGACTAAATTGATAACTGATTAATCTAAAAAGGACTAAATTGAGAAAGACCATCTAAGAAGGACCAAATTGAGAAAAGTGCTATCTAAAAAGGACCAAAATAATATTTTACTCTATTATATTTTTTGAGAAAAAAAGATGAATGTTTTTAAGGTTTTCTAACGCCGGTTTGGTTTGTTGTTTTAAGAGTGTAATTCAATTTTTTTTAACATTTTTTATATTATATATATCTTACTTTTTTTGTAATATAATGAAATTATATTTTTATCCATTTTTACCTGTAAAAAATTATCATTCCTATCACTGGACGCATATCCGTGCGGGTATGAATATCAATCCCAATCTCTTGACTCTACGGATACCCCTATACCCGAACCCGAATTCAGGCTCGAAGAAATTTAAATAAATAATTTTAAAAAAATTATTTACAACTACTTTATTCATTTGAAATCGCAAAAATATGTGAAATTTCATATCTTACAATAATTTCTCTATCCAAATTTCTATTTATGGGCTTCTAAAAATTTTCATTCAAGAATTCCTCAAATAAAAGAATATTACAGTTATATCTTATTTATTTTTCTTACAGTTATAAATTTTGTCCCTCGTACTTAATATATTTACACCCTGCAAATTGCATTTCAACAGCAAATTGCAATTCAACAATGTACGAAATCTAAGAGGATGATTTGAATCTAAATCCGGTTAACAATTAATAAAATCTAAAAAATACAATTCAACAAAATTTAAATTCATAAACTTCAACATAGATAAGTTAAAAGAAACAATTTCGTTCATAGAATTCAACAAAATTCAAATCCTAAAGATATAGGTTTGTAATCAGCAATACATACCAGAAAATTATGATCAGCAATATAAGGAAAAAAAACAACATAACAAAAGAACACAAACTAAACACTAAACACTGAAAAAGAAATACACACTAAAAAATTTGATAAAGGAACCCTTAGTTTGTTTTAACTTTAATATATATATTTAAATAAAAAATAATTACATAAAATTATATATATATATTAATATTATATGCCTATTATCTACTCGGTTGGTAGCAACTTTATATATATATATATATATATATATTAAAACATGTTGCTGTAGGAATTTGGATCCTATGCTGCCCAACATAGAAAAGCAAGGAGAGAGAGTAACATATAAATAGAAAAGTAAGGAGAGAGAGTGACACATAAATGGGTCTGAACTCTGAACCCACTATTTATGTGTCACTCTCTCTCCTTACTTTTCTATGCTGGGCAGTGAGCATCATATATAGAATCCATTCTCGTTACTGTAGTGGGTAGGGTCCTAGATGCCCATATCCCTGACTCAAGTTCTATATTTACAGCTTTAAATGGGTAAATCTTCATACTCGAATTCATTCACTTTTTACTCGGACTCAGACCCAACAAATAAAATTTACAGGTGCCCATCGTATATGGTATCTTGATCATCCCTAATTCGCAGCAAGAATTCTATCTCCAATTCATCAGCTAGCCCTAGCTCCTCTCCCTGGTATCTCCTTCAGTTTCTCCACACAAACAAAGTATTTTAATGACAGATTTGGGTCCTGGAAATAAAGTATTTTATATTGTAAAGAGATATATATATATACCCATCTTTCTCAAATTTTATCACCTAAAATTCTTTAAGGACACCAATCTGAGGAACTCTTGTTGATGTAACCCTACTTAATTCGATCGATATATGGCTTAAATTAATTAGTCTCTGGAAAATACATTTTATTCACAAATAATGCACCACACATGTTTTGCTTGCAGTGGATTGGAATTAATGGAACCCACCTTAATTACTTTTTTCTACTTTCTCTCTCACTCTCACTCTCTTGGTTTCTTGTTATGGTAGGCTTTGGTTATATTCCTGTCTTTTCTTTTGCTTTATATATATATATATATGGATTATTATTTATCTAATGACACTTAATTTATTAATTTAAAATTAAAGAAATCCCAACGAGAATAATTTTATAAAAATTTTTATTGGTTAGCAAAATTCTTTATACATAGGTTAGAGTAAGGTCATTGAAAGATGTAATTTGTCTTAATTTTGTTCTTAAAAGATGAAGATATAAAATTTAATCCCCTAGTAGATGCAGTTTGTTTCAATTTAGTCCTTAGATTTTTTGTCTAGTAATTAATGAAAACCTAGACAAACTACTTGCGGTTTAGGCCTGTGCAGTAATCCTTTGGGTTGGGGCTCTGTTGGTCTCTCTAACATGTCACTGGCGCCCTGTCCAGTAGTACTTGGGAGTGCCTTTCTTTACTACCATTTTCTCTAAAAAAAACCTAGACATATTGTAAGTCTAAATTTGATATTTTTATAAGTAAATTGAGATAAAAATTGCATCTTTTATTTTGGGGGTTAAATTTGATATTTATATTTTTTAGTGACTAAATTTTTTTAAACAATTATATCTTTTAAGAATTCAATTTAACATTTTCTTAATTTTTCAGTGGCTAAATTAAAGCAAATTATTCTTTTTTCCATGAGAGCAAAATAATAAGGGTAAACTACAGTTTGCCCCCTGTGGTTTGGCCTAAATCCAGTTTGTCCCCCTGTGGTTTAAACTATGACACTTAACTACCCTGTGGTTTGGCTTAAAATTAATGTGCCCCCTGTGGTTTAGAGTGTGACACTTGACCCCCCTGTGGTTTGTTATGTTATCACTTAACTACCTTATATCCAAATTTTAGTCAAATTAATCATTATTTTTATACTTTTAATGTTTAAAATTTGTTATTCAACACTCTAGAATTATAAAATAATTCAAAAAAATTACAATTAATATAAAAATAAAATTTTAATTTTAAAAAATAATAAAATAATTTAATATTTATTGTTTACCTCCTTTGATTATTTATATTTAGTTATTTATTCATTTTATTGTTATTTTTTATCTTTAATGTTTTAGAATTATTAAATCAATCAAAATAAAATTGTAAAAGAATAATACAAATATATAACTAAATTTAATTTTTTTTATTGTTCAAGTTCGGAACATACATACTTGAATGTTAACATTATTGAGCTTAGAAACTCTAACATTAAACAATAATTTTCTTTAAAACGTATCCAATTTATCCAATCATATAACGTTAATAGTGTACCAAAATAAAGTGACCATCCAACTTCATATTATTTTAGAGATAAAATAAATATAATAAAATAATTAATTAATAACTAAATATAAATAAATAGGGCTTGAAAGTAGAAGATTAGGATTTATTGTTTAGAGGAAAGGAAGAGTTTGAAAGAAATACTAAAAAGAGTTGAAAGTAGAATATTAGAATTTATTGTTATTATTTTATAGATAAAATAAATATAATAAAATAATTAATTAATTCAATTATTTTTAGGTAATTTCTTTTATAAGTTATATAAAATATTAAATTTTGAGAAAAAAATAATATAGGGTAGTTAAGTGATAACATAACAAACCACAGGGGGGTCAAATGTCACACTTTAAACCACAGGGGGCCACATTAATTTTAAGCCAAACTACAAGGTAGTTAAGTGCCGCAGTTTAAACCACAGGGAGGCAAACTGAATTTAGGCCAAATCGACAAACTGTAGTTTACCCAAAATAATAATTTACTCACTAGTTTATTAATCTAAGGTGGGAGAGAGGTCCACCAATAATGGAGATTGGAGAATGAAATGTTTGCTATATATATATATATATATATATTGTCTCTAATTAATTAATATAATATTTGCATGAAATTCCAATTCCTATCTTCATCCAAAAGAAAAGTGAAGGTGCTAGATATGGTGGTACAAGTTTAGTTTAATTAGGTTGGGTCTTATTTAGAAAGAATGTGATAGAGAGGGAATTAGAGTTATGGTATAGTGAGGGATATAATTACTTTTAAGTATGAGTTTCTGGAAAATTTCTCCTTATCGCCGTCGCAACGATCTAGAGGCCGTCAGTAACGTCGCCGACGGCGGCGACGACTTCGAGGATTTGTCCGATCCATTTGATATCCCTCGCCGCACAAAGAATGCTCCCGTTGAACGTCTCAAGCGTTGGAGGGTATGTTATTAACTTTATATTATATTGATTTATATATAATTTTTGAAGATAATTAATTTTGAGAAAATTATTATTATTATCTTTAGTATATTATTATTATTTTGGTTCTTAAAAGATATAATATATATCAATTTATTAATTTTTAGAAGATGTAGTTTGTCTTAATTTAGTCATTATAAAAATGAAAATATCGAATTTAGTTCGTGAAAATTATAATTTGTTAGTTTCAATTTAGTTTTTTACAAAATTTTGTTAGTTATATTAACGGAGATTATTATTAAAGATTGAATTGAGATAAATAGCATTTTCATGAAGTGTTATTTCATATTTTAAAGACTAGATTGAGACAAATTGCATATTTTTATTACTAAATTTGACATGTCTTTATATATTTGAAGGACTAAACTGAGACATGTTTGTTAAGAAAATTAATTTTTGAGTAAAGTAATCATTTTGATCATTGAAAGATGGAGTATATATGTCCCAATTTAATATATGAAAGATGCAATTTATTTCAATTTAAACACTAAATTGAGACAAATTGCATATTGTAAGGACAAAATTAAGACAAATTGCATTTTTAATAATTAAATTTGATATTTTCATATTTTAAAGACTAAATTGAGACAAATAGCATTTTCAAGAATTAAATTAGATATTTCCATATTTCAAAGATTAAATTGAGACAAATCATATATTTCAATGACTAAATTTGACATTTTTATTTTTGAAGGACTAAATTAAGATATATTTTTAATATAATTAATTCTTGAATAAATTATTATTTAGATCCCCAAAAGATGTAACATGTCTCAATTTAATCTCTGAATCAATTTATTTAAATTTATTCTATAAAAGATGAAAACTTCAAATTTAATCCTTCAAGGATACAATTTTTCTCAATTTAATCTTAGAATTTGTTTCGTCAATTATGTTAGCCGAATTTCCTAAAGACTAATTAATTAAATTGAGACAAATTGTACTTTTTATAAATTAAATTTGACATTTTCATATTCTAAAACTCACTTGAAACAACTTACATATTTCAATAACAAATTTAACATTTCCGATCCGTATTTTAAAAATTAAATTAAAATAAATTATATCTTTTAAATATTAAAATAATAATTTACTTTAAATTCTTTTTAATGACTAGACAAATGATTTTCTTTAATTGTCTTTCTATGAGAATGGATCATATATACTGTACGTCATAGTAAAGTAAGGAGAGAAAGTAACATATAAGTGGGCCTATTTATATGTCATTCTCTCTCTTTACTTTACTATACTATACAACATATGATCAATTCTCGTCTTTCTATATGTATATATAGCAACAGGCACTTGTGCTTAATGCTTCTCGGCGATTCCGTTACACCTTGGACTTGAAAAAAGAAGAAGAGAAGCAGCAAATAATTAGGAAGATTAGGAATCATGCTCAAGCCATTAGAGTATGCTTAATTACTCATTTCCAATCTACATCACATATTTTTATTTTTTTAATTATTTTAAAATATCACTAATTAAAAGATCCACCAATTTATATTAATATACAGAGGTAAAATACTATTTAATTAGTCTGTGAATTGTTGATCAAACTACTATTTAGTCGCCGAATTTGACAAAAATACTATTTAGTCTCCAAATTTACAGCTCTGTGAACTATTTAGTCCCTGAATTTGGCAAAAATACTATTTAATCCCCGAGTTTGCAACTCTGTCAACTATTTAGTCCCCGAACATGGCAAAAATACTATTTAGTCTCCAAATTTGCAACTCTGTAAACTGTTTAGTTCCCTGACTATTACCTGTTATATAACCAGCTGACGTCGCCGTTAAATGATGATGTGGCATATGAGGTGACATGTGCCCAGGTACTTAATGGTACCACATCAGCATTTAATGGCCTGGTTATCTTACTGGTAATGCTCAGAAGACTAAATAGTTGACGGAGTTGTAAATTCGGGGACTAAATAGTATGTTTACCAAATTTGGAGACTAAATAGTTGACAAAGTTGTAAATTCGAGGACTAAATAGTATTTTTGTCAAATTCGAGGGCTAAAGAGTTGATACAGTTATAAATTCGGAAACTAAATAGTATTTTTGCCAAATTCAATGACTAAATAGTAATTTAACCAACAATTTAAAAACTAAATAGTATTTTGCCTATGATATATATAGTGCACTAATGATTCATTTTGCCCTGCTATAGGCTGCATATCTATTCAAAGAAGCAGGCCGGAGTGAGAGTGGTGAGTTTATTTTTCCCGCTATATATTATTATCTCTATACCTACATTGATATGATTGTATGCACATATCTATGTCAAAAAATTTGTTTTTTTTTTTAAAAAATTTAAGATGATATAGATTTTAAGATAAATTTAACGGTTGAGAGGCTCTCAACAGATTTTAAGATTTTAAGGTATGCTTAAAATACTATCTAAGTCTTTACGGGCTGAGTTAGGCCAGTTTATGAGTTTTTATTATTTCTTTTCTAAATTCTTATTATATATTTTTTAAATATTTACTTTATTTGAAAAAAATCAACATAATAAAAATTAATGTTATAACTTGAAGGATCATAGACTGAATCTAAAATACACATAATCATATACTTTTATAAATGCACATGCATATCTCTTGTAGTCATAATTCGAGTAATTTGGACGTGATCAAATGTTTACATGAATGTCAATACGCGTTCCCTTATCAACACTTATTAGGGTGTGTTTGTAACACATAAAGGGAAAGTGAAAGGGAATATGAATGTGTTTACTGTGTTTGGTAGTAAAATTTGATAATGAAAATGAAAATAATTAAAATTATCACGTTATCCCTTATATTAAAATATTTTTTTAAAAAAAGGTTATGATTGTGTCAAATCTAAGGACATAATAGACATTTTACATCTTATTTTTTTCACCACATTTGCATCAACCTCAAGATGGAGTTCTGATCTCCCTGCCATGTGGGCCCAGCCGTTTCCTTCCTCTTTTCCCTCCCCATTTTTATGAAACGAACACACCCCTAGTGATTGCTTTGATGGGAAAATTAGAGCTATGTTTGGTATGGATTCCAAATAGTACTTTTCATGTATTCTTATGTTTTTTTTAAACTTTACATCATATTTTTTATATACTAAACACACTTCTTATCATACTTTTTCTCTATATCTCTCTTTTTACTACATTACATCCCTTCCCTTTCTTTCTGAACATTTATATCAAACGTAGCCTAGATCAGAGTAGATTGGAGATAGGACTCATCCTTGTACTTGCATTTATTAAGTATTAACAAGGTCAAAACCCCAAATTGGTTCCTTATGTTTGCACGAAGTTTCATATTAATCCTTTATGCTTCAAAAAGTTTTAATTGGTCCTTTATGTTTGCAAGAAGTTCCAAATTGGTCCTTCCGTCCAAGTCCGTTTATTTCTTCCGTTAAGTGCTGACTTGGCGTGCTGAGGTGGACATATCATCTCTCCTACGTGTCCATCTAAGCTAACGTGTCATGTCACATCATCATCCACTATCATATGTGATGACGTGGCACTGATGTGGCAATGACGTGACATAACATGTCAGCTTAGACGGACACGTCAGCACTTAACTTAAGAAATTGACGGAAGTGGACGGAAGGACCAATTTGAAACTTCTTACAAACATAAAGGACCGATTTAAACTTTTTAAAACATAAAGGACCAATATGAAACTTCGTGCAAACATAAGGGACCGATTTGGAATTTTCACCTATTAACAATTACACAAGTTCAATAGCTCTAGGTTATCTACTGACATTATTTAGAAGAAACGTGATAAAATTTTTTTTTGTTGAAATAAAAATTTTAATTTATTAAGCCCGATGAAAAATAAAATTTCCAACGCATCCAATTGTTAGGGACACTGGCTCTAGCTGCTCCTGGTGGTGATTTTCCAATTGGAACAGAGCAGCTTACTTCAATTTCAAGGGATCACAAAAGTGATCTCTTGCAAGAATGTGGAGGGGTAAGTAATTTTCCCGAGAAAATTTCTTGACTTGGAAAAGCTATTGAGGTACTTATTATTGTAATATCATACTGGTAAAAATATTTTGGTATTCTCTACGTTTGAGTTCTCCGGTCAAATATGTATATTTGATTACAATCAATTATATTTTAAAATTTTTATTTTACTTTTAAACTTGACGATTCAACACATTTTCAACAACAGAAAAAAATTTTCTAATCATGTCACATCTCGTAAATATCTATTTTAGCCGAGAATAAAAGTAAGGGACATATTGTTGGAATATTGGTGGTGATTTTTCTTCCATTTGGTTAATTCTTGTGTGATGAACGTTCTTTTTCTTCATTTTCTTTGATTATTCTCAACTCTCAAGGAAAAAAAAGTTGGGGTAGAGAATACATGCATTACCCTATCATATATATACTTCACATATTCGTGTGTTTGTTATTATGGGTTGGTCTATAATGTGTTGCATGTATGCAATGTAATTTCGATTGATTTTCACGTGTCACAGTCTTATCTGCCGAAATTGCATTACATGCATGCAACAAGTTGCATCATAGACTTATCCATTATTATTAGGTCAAAAGCCCATTTGGTCCCTTATGATGTACCCAAGTTTTATATTGGTCCTTTATATTTTAAAAATTTTAAATTAATCCTTTATTTTTTTCAGAAGTTTCAAATTGGTCCTTCCGTCAATTTCTTAAATTAATTGCTGACGTGTCATGTTGACGTGTTTGTTTAAGCTTACGTGTCACGCCACGTCATCGTCACATCATTGGCACGCCATCACAGATAATGAACTGGAAGATGATGTGGCGATGATATGGAGTGACACGTCAATATAAATGGACACATAGAAGAGATAATATGTACAACAGACCAAAATGAACTTTTGACATTATTATTATTATCATTTTGAAGAATTTTATTGTATTATCAGGTCAAAGGGTTGGCTGATTTGCTGAAAAGCAATGTAGAGAAGGGGATTGAAGGTGACGACGCTGATTTAATAAAACGGAGGAATGCCTTTGGTTCGAACAATTATCCTCGGAAGAAGGGAAGGAATTTCTTGGTAAGTTTAGTTGCATTTTCAGTCATGAGCTTCTTCTTGCTTGTATAATACATTATCCTCTGTTAAATGGAGGCTATTACAGTGAACTCTTGATTTTGGTTCCTTTAATTTTCCACAGTTGTTCGTGTGGGATGCTTGCAACGATCTGACCTTGATCATATTGATGATAGCAGCAGTGGTTTTATTGGCACTGGGAATAAAATCTGAGGTCAGATGGTCTAAGATAGTTATTTACTCTGCAATTTTTTGTGCTTATATTTTATAAAAGATTGAAATCCTATTTTAATCTCTCACAAATGTTTGTTTTCCTCAATTTGGTCCTTTACAGATTCGTGTTCTCAATTTGGTCCCTTACGAAAAAAAATGTTCTCAATTTGGTCCTTCTGTTTTGCTGCCATTTAAATCATTAACGGATATGATGAGGGAGACTGTTTGGTGCTGGTTGGGAACATTTAAAGTCTGCTAAAAATTTGCTAATCATTTAAATGACAGCCAAACAAAGAGACTGAATTGATAATGTGAGGGACCAAATTGAGAATGCGAATCTGTGAGAGACAAAATTAAGAAAATGGGCATCTATGAGGGACCAAAATGAAGTTTTAGTCTCTTAGAAAATATTGTTTATCTTTTATGCAGCAATCCCTGTAATTAGTGGGGTAGTGGACTTGCTTCATTCCCTTTGCAAAAATATATATCTCATGTCTTCCATTATTAACTATTTCCTTGTAGAGAGTAAGGTGGGTAGGTACTGGGTAGTAGCCTGTGGCATCTCAGAAGGTTTCTGGTTATGTGATGGTGATCTTGGCTGTGGCCGTTTGTGCAATCTATTAGAAACAAACTTGATTCTTTGTTAGAAAATGCATTGTAAGAGCTAGGTTGTAATTGGAAGATACATTAAATGATCCTAAAAATAAGAGTAGGTCCTCTTATTTGATCTTTAGCCTTGCTCTGCCCTTTTATATTTGGTTCTTGCCTCCCTTTGTAATCTTGGAATATATCTTGGTAATTATAAGAATTAGGCTTCTTTCACTTCAAAATTAATTTTGTTTCAGGGTTCCAAGGATGGATGGGTTGATGGGGGAAGCATCGCATTTGCAGTTATTCTTGTTATTGTTGTTACAGGTAAGTAGTTTGAGGTCTTTTTTACAAAATAAATTCTATAATATAATTCTGTCATACTTTATTTATTTATTTTTTTGTTATAGAGGTTACCATTACAATTCTAATCTTTCCATTTGAATGACATATGATTGTTCCTTTTCTCCTTCCTTCGTAGCTATAAGTGATTATAAGGAGGCTCTTCAGTTTCAAGGTCTAAATGAGGAGAAGAGAAACATAAATATAGAGGTCCGGCTTTTTTTTGTTGGTTTTGTGGGGTGTCTACTATTATATTGCTTCATAATTTTCTCGTTAGTTTACTTGATCTTTAAATTTAAGGTCAGCTATGAGCAGGTTATTAGAAATGGTAGAAGAGTTAAGATCTCAATATATGATATTGCTGTTGGTGATGTTGTGCCGCTTAATATCGGTGACCAGGTACGTGATCATTAATCGATTTAATGTTCATACTTATGGATTGTGTTTCTCATTTGATATTGAGTACTCAGCTGCTCTGTCCTAGGTCCCTGCTGATGGAATCTTGATAACTGGCCACTCTCTTGAAATTGATGAATCAAGTATGACTGGGGAGAGCAAGATTGTACGTAATTGATTTAAATCTTGAGATTTAGTGTACTTGAAAAAGAGGAGCATGAAGAAGAATTCTCACTCTGCTGAATTCCTTTCCATAGTTTAGGATCCTATATATAATATTAAGAATCTAAACATGGAAATTAATTCTAATCTAGTAAAATCTTTAAACATAAAGCAATCTCATAAATCATGGGACTGGTTTTGCCTTCAACAACATAAATCAATCCCATAAATCATGGGATTGGTTTGTCCTTCAACAACCCTTCTCAAGCTGGAGAAGATGTTCAGCATTCCCAGCATGTCCGCAAAGTTCTTAAAATTTGGTTTTAGTAGTTCTTTAATCAATTTTTTCTGTCACTTGCTGAGTAGTAGACATATAACTGTTTAGCAATCAGCATCACAAAGGTTTTACTAGAACCTCATTTCCATGAAGTTCCTTAGTATATCTTTTAGAATCAAAGTTAGTTGTTTTAATCCATGAAATATTAAGGATCAAATTTTGAGATGATGAATTTGGGTTGAAGTTAGTGGGTACTCTGACTGTCGCCCATGGTTTTCCTCCCTACGGACTACAGCAAATGCCCCATGATTACTTGGGCATGGTTTTGTGCCAAGTATTCAACCTCTAACTTCATCAATGTCTTTGTTGAGGCCATAGAGTAAACCAAAACCTCTATATTAATTCTTCCTACAACCTTTTGTACATCAAGTTGTCCTTACTCCTCTGAATCAACAGTACTTGTTAGTTATTACTTTCAATTCTCTTAGTAGGTTTCCACTTTTTAGGTTCACAAGGACTCAAAGTATCCATTTCTGATGTCTGGATGCAAAGTTGCAGATGGCACTGGCACTATGCTGGTAAGTTTTGACTTTCCTATTTCTCTTAATATGTTTGTAATTAGGAATAGTGTTGATTTTAGTTACTAATATAAGCCTTTTCAAAAGGTTTTCTAGGTAGTTGGTAACGGAAATAGCATCTTCATTGATACTAATCATGGGTGATAAAACTCAAGAGTTATTTGTAATTGGCCAAATATCAAATTTACTCATTCTTTAAAGATCTAGTATTTTGCAAAGATATTTTATCTGCTGAGAGTACTTTTGATTGCATGATGGTCTGAAAAGGGATTGTATAGTTTGACTTCTATTATTATGTTTACTTCAAAAAGAAATGATTAAGAAAAAGAGTGTTCAGAATATGAAAAGAGGTTATATTCAGTAATGGGTCCAGTCCTTGTTTCATGAATTTAATAAATATATTAAATTGATAACAGTTGTCTAACTTAGTCTTACTTTGTTTGAAGATAAAAGACTCCACCTTTAAAAAAAATTAAGCTTCCTTTTGGTCAATTTACTGGTTAGGTTACAGCTGTTGGTATTAATACTGAGTGGGGGCTTCTAATGGGTAGTACATCAGAAGACAATGGTGAAGAAACACCTTTGCAGGTTCTCTATTTACTTGTGGTCTTTAATAAAGCTTTTCTGTTTTCCATAGTATGTTTACTCATTTAAGGTATTTAAATAGGTATATTTAAATGCCCTTGCCACCTTTATTGGTATTGTTGGACTCGTTGTGGCTGCTGTTGTCCTCATTGTGCTATTGATCAGGTAATTTAGTGGTTGACTAATGGTGATACAAACGTTTTGTTTTTCTAATGTTATTTAGTAGTAGTTTTTATCAGAGTAAATTGCATCTACCTCCTATGAGATTTAGCTAAGTTATACTATACCTCTCTAGTTTGAAAAAGTTACACTCACATTCCCTCTTATGTATTTTTAGTCGAAATAAATTTTTTTGCTAAATATGGCTGTGATTTTATTTTAATTCAGTAAATGCTGTTTTGTGGTCTGAAACCATATAGATTGGGTCAAAGGAGACCACTTGAATAGTTGGGAGGTGTGTTGTAGGTCAAAGGAGAATGTTTGGTTGGGTCATGGTAATTTGATGTGTAAAAACATCTCCCTAGTGGTTAAATGGAAATGGAGTTTTCCTAGTTCTTATCTTTTGTTTAAATCTTTCTGAAAAAAAAAACCCTCTAAGGTATAGGCCTCTTTTTCGACATCTGTACATAATGGAATTAATGCTAATAATTTGCTTTAGAGTTCAGACTTGACGTCCCAACAAGGCTTTATCACTTGATGTGTGTCAGTGTGTCATGTGTTTTAGAAGTTCTAAGTCAAATAGCCATTTTGTTGCACTGTAGAATGGTTAGGGCGTTAGGCATATATGGAATAGTCTTTAAGGCTACTTTGAAGATAACTGTATCTGTCTAGCCTATATTGGCACCTTTCTAGTTATCAAGTTTGAAGGATTTGGGAGGGACAATGAGAAGAAATCACTTTGACAATGTGCAATACTTGCAACTTTCTGGTGTCTATGGTTGGAGTGCAATGCTAGAGTTGTTAAATGTTAATAATACAACAACAATCAAAGCCTTTTTTCCCACTAGGTGGGGTCGGTTATATGTTCTCTCTTTACTCATTTCCATGGTTAGGTTATTAATAGCTAAATCCACCCCATATCCTACTAGTTTCTCCTATTGTTTTCTTTGGTCTTCCCCTACTTCTAGTTATTGGGCTATCTTCAACTCTACGTACAGGAGCCTCTAATGCCCTTCTTTGTACATGACCAATACCAAACCACAAAAAAAAAAATGGTTTGTTCAGTGGAGTATCCCTAAAGGCTTTGTTTAATGGAGTATCCCTAAAGGCTTTGTTTAGAGTCTTGGTTTTAGTTTTTAATTGTAGAGAGTCTTCTTTTTATGTAGTCTCTTGTATTTACTCTCTTTCTTCAATAAATTTCTCTTTTCATAAAAAAAACAAGATTCTTATTATAACAGTAAAGACAATTAAGTAACATTATTGTTTTGGAATGAATTCATACCGTGCAGAAAATAAATTAGTGTAACATCGTATTGAATTTCAAAGGTACCAAGTGTAATTTTTGAAACAAGAGGGGTACTAAGTGTAATTTTACTAAATTCAAGGGAGGTTGGTATAATTTACTCTATCATATATACCTCTTAAATGTTTTAACTTGTGAACAGATTCTTTACTGGACATATTGCAAACCCAAATGGAAAAGCTCAATTTGAGATAGGAAAGACAAAAGTCAGTAATACTTTTTATGGAGTAACTAAGATAGTTGCAGTTGTGGTAAGTGTATCTATTGGAAATGGGCTAAGCACATTTATGACACATGTTTGTCTTCATATTCATAAATAATAATGGGATTTGAAATGAATAGTTATATATGTAGTGATTTTGACTTATTGAATTTGAATCTATAGGTCACCATTGTAGTGGTTGCGGTGCTTGAAGGGCTTCCTTTGGCAGTTACCTTAATGTAAGTTTGCTAATACTGGTTAAAATTGTAAAGTTTATATGGTTTCAATTCTAAATCTTTAGCTTTATTTACTCACCCTTATTATGTAAGCATTATCTGTGTCAATAATAAATTATTTACGTACTCTTATTCCTGATCTATGATATAATTCTTTTGCTTTATTTTCTTTTCTTACATCTATTTACTATTACTCTTCGTTCTTCAACTATGCTATAGACTTGCTTACTCAATGACAAAAATGACGGGAGATAAAGCTTTGGTATGTCAATTGACTTAGATTGGATTCTTAGATATCAAAATTTGGAAAACACTTTGATGTAACTGAAACTGAATTGTAGGTAAGGAGGCTTTCAGCCTGTGAAACAATGGGTTCTGCCACAACCATTTGCAGTGATAAAACTGGAACACTGACTTTGAATCAGGTTAGTTGTAATGTAGTACATGAACTTTTAATTTAGTTTTGGTTTCTTTTATTGCAAGTTACAAAAGATTTTGGAGCTTATTTGTTGCATGCAAGTGTTTTAATTTTATTCTGGCATCTATACTTACTAGGTCATGTTGTCATGTAAAGTAACTAAGTAAGTAACCTTTTGACATTTGAGATACCTTGTAGTTTTTCATGTTACTTGATAATTTGATAACTTAATAAATCCATTTGTAGAGAAAGAAAGACGAAAGAATACTAAAGGGGGGTTTTTCAATGTCAAAGATATCTAGACTCCATTTTGTAATTGTAAATTAGGTAAAGTACAAGGGTTAATACATGTAGTGCAAGATCAAGCCCATAGTTATCAGCACGCCTACTTTTCATTAGCTGCCACACACAAATGATTTTAACACTCTCTTTCAAGCTGAGGGTTATACAAAATTCTTTGACTTGCTTTCATACCATGTAGAGAAAGAAAGAAGAAAGAATATTAAAAGGGGTTTTCTGACTTCATAGCTTACCAAGCACCTAGTGTGTCTATTTATAATTGTAAATTAGATATAGTACATGTAGTACAACTGTACAAGCCTAAGTCCAGTAACTATTAATATACTTAATTTACCTTAACCGTCACACACAAACTACCATAACACTTTTAAGGAATAAAGATATGGGTGGAGTGCAGGTCAGTAACTTTTCAACTTGAGTGATTTCTCCTCCATTGGCCCTAGTACTTAGGGATACTAGTGTGTCTAGCAGTTTTTGATTTCTCCTTTCTAATTTAATAAAATTAATTGACAGATGACTGTGGTTGAGGCTTACGTTGGTGGGAAGAAGATTGATCATCCTCACAAAAAATTGAAGCTCTCAGCTCAGCTCTGCACTTTGCTTGTTGAAGGTGTTGCACTGAACACCAATGGTAGTGTTTATGTCCCTGAGGTATTGTAGAATTGATTTTCCCTATTTTACTGATTTATAGCATAGGTGCTGAGATTTTAATGTTGCAACTACTTTATGAGTTGTTCGTCTTTTACAGAGTGGTGGCAATGTTGAGGTCTATGGATCACCTACAGAAAAGGCAATTTTAAATTGGGGAATTCAGGTTTATGTCCAAGCTTTACCTTTTATTTGTCCTTGTGAAAAGAGTTATCATTTATGTGTTTACAGCTAGTTATGATGGTTATATCAATCTCAGCTAGGGATGAATTTCAAGGCTATTAGATCAGAATCATCAATTTTACATATGTTTCCATTCAATTCAGAAAAAAAACGCGGGGGAGTTGCAGTGCAGATGGTAATGTGCTTTTGTTTTTACTGTCTCATTTTGTTTGCATATCACGTTGGGTAATTAAATATGAAATTTGCACCATGACAAGAACAACAACAATCAAAGCCTTTTCCTACTAGGTGGAGTCAGCTATATGAATCAAGTAATGCCAATATATTCTGTCTTTGCTCATTCCTATAGTTAGGTTATTATTGTTGAAAAATCATCACCATGACATTTACTTTTACTTATTTTTAACAATTTATACTTGAGAGTTGAGATATAATGTATTGTGCTTTATGTTTAACATAATTATCATTTATAAACAAGCATCTTTTGGTTCTTTCTTGTCTTCTTTTAATTTCAAACCTATCATTCATAAAGTTATTTTGGTTCTTTCAAGCATTGTTTATCATTCATAAGCATCATCAATTATTTAACTTTTCATCAGGAGTAAATGTTTCTTGATAGTCAATCCTAGGTTTGTGTGAAACCTTTTGCAACCAGCCTGCCCTTATATTAATCTATGCTACCATCTACCTTCTATTTGACAATGAAAACCCACTTGTATCCTACAATGTGGAATTTAGGTCAGCTTCCAATTACCAATCTTTTCCAGAGCCTTCACTTCTTCATTTTATACTTCACTCCCCTTAGGATGTTGAAGAGCCTCTTGTATGTGGCTTGGAATTTCAGCCTTTTCTATATTTTATAGGGCAACACTTTGGAGCTATGGTGAACCAAAGCTCACTACTGCCCACCCGTTGGATTTGTCTTGAGATCCGTGTTATCTTGAATTTTAAAAAGAAAAAATATTTTGCTACAGATCTCGAGACTGATCCAATGGCTAATAAGTGATGAGCCAAAGCTCTCAATATCTTCATAGCATTACCCTATTTTATAAGCTAGGAGGCAGTTTTTCAGGAACAAATCATAATTAATTAAGGGAAGTTAGGAGATTTATGCATGTAATTGTTAGAAGCATAAAATAGGCCAAGACAAGTTTTTTATCCTTATATGCTTTTGCTCACTCAATTTCTTGCTAATAATTATATGATCTCTTTGCAGCCTGACTCTCAAGTTCATA
This sequence comes from Senna tora, assembly GCA_014851425.1. NCBI lineage: Eukaryota > Viridiplantae > Streptophyta > Magnoliopsida > Fabales > Fabaceae > Senna > Senna tora. Next base: position 9,481,089 of record CM026271.1, read on the forward strand.
TACATTGGAAAGGGGCTGCTGAGATAGTTCTAGCCTGTTGTACATCATATATGGATGCAAATGACCAGTTAGTAGAGATGGATGAAGAGAAGGTTTGAGAAAGTAACTATATATTTAGTAATGAAGGTTCTTTTTTCATAAAAAAAAAAGGTTATTTTCACTTTGAAATGAAGAACTAAAAAAAATGTGCACTTGCAAGCTTAAAACAGAGCAACTATAACTTTTAGCTATTAGGAAAAGTATAAATCACACTAAATCTCTCTTTTGTGAAAATTTCGTGCCTTGCAGATAAGTAGTTTAAAAAAAGCTATTGAAGATATGGCTGCTAGTAGTCTGCGTTGTGTTGCCATTGCATATAAGTTATATGAAGCGGAGAACATTCCAACAAGTGAAGAAGAACTTGCTGGCTGGTCATTACCAGAAGATGATCTTGTTTTATTGGCTATTGTTGGTCTCAAGGTATGCAGTTCTTGTCTTATATCCTTCTTGTTTTGCTTTGTTATCTAATAAAATACTAGGGATATGTTTTCAAAATAAGAAAGTGGAACAACTTTTATATGGTTTCAACAATTTTGTTCGAAAAATAGGTAAAAGAACATGGTGGCAATAGTGAAAAATATGCAGATTCATAGGCATTCATGTAAATATAGTCAGTTTATAATTTAGAAAAGAAATTAGAAAATATGCACAACTTGCTGCTGCAAGACATCAATGCACTCCATTTGTGTGATATCAGAATGGGAAAACTCTTCACTCTCATCTTTCTCAATTAACACAGAAAGAAGATTCTTTAACAACCTAATAAAAGGTATTTTATTTCATAATTGACAAATCCAAATTCTTATAAATCTATGAAAAAAATTTTCTAAAATAGTTGGAGATTGTTTAATATGCTTTTAGTTTTGGTTTAATTTTAAACTTATTATTAACAATAATCTTCTAAATGGGTTTATTTTTTAAGTCTCAGAAATTTTCAAAGTAATTTATCCAATAAAGTTTTTCTATTTTTTTTGTGTTCAAAATTAATTTTAAAAAACTCCTAAAAAGTAAATAAAATAAAAACATAGCCAAACAAAATAATAAAATCTAAAATTTGTTTGTTCTTATTATTTTCTTATTCTCCATACATGCAAATGCAGGATCCTTGTCGACCTGGTGTCAAGGATGCAGTGCAAATTTGCCAAAAAGCTGGAGTAAAGGTATTTATTTAGGCTAGTAAATAGTAATCATGAAAGTGTTGTAAATTTTAAAATATAGGTGTGACAAAGAAAGTTCCACATTGCTTAGATAAAGGAGATCAAATTATATATAAGTTAAAATGTGATAATGGGCAGTAAGAGAAAGGTGGACCTTGTGCACACAACAACGGGCCACCAAATAGACATGATGACGGGTTATTTTGCAGATTCATATGTGCAAAGACAGAACATATTGGCGTCGCTTGATTCATATAGCCGACCCTACCTAGTGGGAAAAGGCTTTGATTGTTGTTGTTGTTGTTGTATTGCTTTAATTAATTGCTTTTTCTAGAACACTGACTACTTTTTCTCCTTCTCAAATTCTTTCTTTGTTATTAATCTTGGGGAATACCACTTATTGATTGTATTGTTCAAAGGCAACATATAGTGTGTATTTGAGAAAGCATCTTTGTTCTCATTACAGAAAAATGGGATCTTTGTACAAAATAGAGGGTCTGCAATTTGCATATTGGCTTGTGTTTATTCTTTATTATGATTGTTTATAGTATTAACTGCAATTCCAAGGTACAAATGGTGACTGGTGACAATGTGCATACTGCAAAAGCAATTGCTCTGGAATGCGGAATACTTAATTCACTAGATGCCGCTGAGCCAATCGTCATCGAAGGAAAAGTATTTCGTGCATTGCATGATATGCAGAGGGATGAGATTGCCGAAAAGATATTGGTATTATCCAACTATACCAAGACAACCTTTAGTTTTGTGCTCTTTATAATGTGTAATATGTAACAAGTTCCATGTGAAATTAATGTGTAGGTTATGGGACGGTCTTCTCCTAATGACAAGCTTTTACTCGTGAAATCACTGAGGAGGAAAGGGCATGTTGTGGCTGTAACTGGGGATGGAACTAATGATGCTCCTGCACTTAATGAGGTCACACCCTACAATGATGATTATAATTGTTTCAGTGCATTGTGTCATTAATTTTCCCATTGCCATTGATCTGTCTATTTTATATCCTTGTTGTAGACTCTTGCTATTTTAGCTGTTAATAACCTAACCATAGAAATGAGTAAAGACGGAACATGTTAGCGTCACTTGATCCATATAGCCGACTCCACCTAGTGAGAAAAGGCTTTGATGACGAGTCCTAACATGATGGCCAAAATTCATTGTAACATGTTTTCTTACTTTAATGTTTGAATCCTTATATCGTCATTGGAAGAATAATGTATTTTTTTGGTAAACTAGATTTTATTTTCCTGGTTTAGGCTGATGTAGGACTTGCAATGGGTATTCAAGGGACTGAAGTTGCTAAAGAGAGCTCTGATATCATTATTTTGGATGATGATTTTGCTTCAGTTGTAAAGGTTTGTAATTTTTTCTTATTAAATTTTGAGGGAGCTTTAACTTTTGTCAACATATCTACCTCATTCTTGCAATGCTGAATTTAAAGTTTTGAATAATGTTTCATTTGGATCTTGACATATAATCTTGACTAGTGACTTTTGTCAACAATTTGCAGGTTGTGAAATGGGGGCGTTCTGTATATGCAAATATTCAGAAAATTATTCAGTTTCAGCTAACAATCAATGTGACGGCTCTTTTTACAAATGTTGTCGCTGCAGTTTTCTCCGGTGAGGTCCTGTTAAATACAGTGCAGGTTTGCAATTTTTTATGCCTTCCTTCTCTCTAGCTTGTGCTTACACATATATTTAGGAGGCATTGTAAATGCTCTTTATTGCTTTCTCTTCTGTACAGTTTCTGTGGGTAATTCTGATTATGGATACACTTGGAGCACTAGCCTTAGCAACTGAACCACCAACTGAGCAAGTAATGGACCGCCCTCCGGTGGGTCGAAGGTCAGAATATTCCGATGATTTTGAGTAGTTAATTGGTGCTTTGGATCATGGCAATTGTGTGATGTTGTCTTCTTTTTTAATTGGTTTTTTTTATATAGAAGAAAGTGAATCAAGGAGGATTAGAGACACTTGAGATCATAAAACAGAGCAGGATGTACAATAAGAGTAAAATCAACCCCATTATTTCAATGAAGCTTTGTAATTATATATTTTTTTGATAGAAAAAGAAGTATTATTGAAGAAGAAAGACAGTACAATGGAAGAGGACAAGAAATCCACCAAGGGAAGAACAACAACAATCAAAGCTATATAGATCAAGCGACGCCGACATGTTTTGTCTTTACACATTTCTATGGTTAAGATATTTATAGCTAAGTCCCTCCTATTGTTTTCTTTAGTCTTCCCCAACCTCTAGTTATTGGGCTAAAATCCACCAAGGAAAGAAAAGAGAAAAAAAACAGCAAAAAGAAATACATCAAAAATAGAAAACACAACTCTAACTCAATAGAGCCTTCTATCCTCTTTGGAGATCCATAATGGATATCCCCCCTGAACAACCCATGCGACGAGACCCACAAGGAAGCCAAAAAAGTAATTCTATCCCACGAAAGATTAAATGAGAGGAATTTATTATTAAAAACCCTAGCATTCTGTTCTAACCAAAGACACCATAAAGTTGCAAGCACTACAATGTGCCAAAGAGCTTTATGATCCAAAGCTTTGTAATTATATATCCAATCTCATATTTCAAACTTTCTCACGCATTAATTATATTTCATGAATGTGTATGAAAAAAGGTGTGCATATGCCTGGATAGTTTTTTCGGATGAGTACGACTGTATGACAGTATTTTGTATGATTCACAGAGAACGCCTCATTAAAAAAATCAAGTGGAAGAGTTTGCTTGTGCAGGTAAAAGCTAACTCTCATATTGGTACGCTTGGTGTCATTTTAGTTCACCTTTATTTATTTCTTGTCTAACTATTCCTAGAGTGCTATGAAAGTGTCATGTTTGTGTCCAACATATGTTGAACTTAAACACTCGTATTAGACACCACATGAAAATTAAAATTAGATAGTACATTTAGGAATTTGTCGCATCTGTGTACTCATAAAGATTCGACAAAGTTTTATATTAGTTATCAATTACCTAATGCAACTCTTTTCTTTTATCCGGACTTAGGACCGGTTATGGAAGTTTTTGTTTCGCCTCTTCTCTAATCATGAATGCTTGTTGGAATTTGGCAGGCAATCTCCCAAGCATTTTCTTTGCTTTTATTGCATTTCCGAGGTATAAGCTTACTCAGTCTGAAACCTGACATCAAAGGCCATGCTATCAAGAACACTATAATATTTAACACATTTGTTTTCTTTCAGGTAACTCCATATCTCTATCTAATTACATTTCATATTTGGGTTTCTTTGTGAGGGGGAAGGAGAGAATTTGTTTATATCTTCATTGCAAATTAGCAATCATGGCTAAACAATCAGAGATTCTATATTATTGGCATAAAATTTTCTGTCTGTATTTAAATAATAAAGCAATTGTGGTTTCAAAATTGCAGCTTTCTAATTTATTTAATGCTGGAAAGCCAGATCAACACAACATATTCAAAGGAATCACAAGAAACTACCTCTTTATGGGGATAGTGATTGTAACTCTTTTGTTTCAGGTTTACTCTTCTCTTTTTGTATGTCCTATATATTGGTGTTTTGCTTTATATATGGTATAATCTTGAGTGAGCCTGCAATAAATTTTCTTGCTACTATTTTTTCAGATTATCATCATTGAATTTCTGGGAAAATTCACCAAAACAGTAAGGCTTAATTGGAAGCAGTGGATGGTTTCTATCATCCTTGGGAGCAGTGGATCAATAATTCTGTCAGCATTGGATTTAGTAGGTCAGTCCATAATCATACTTACAAAATTCTGATATCTTAATCTTACTAATCAATTTTTTTTTCCAATCCCCACAATAGAAAAAGATTTTTTAGGGACTAAATTGAGATATATGTTTTTTTAGAGGCTAAATTTGATATTTTTATGATTTAGAAACTAAATTAAAACAAGTGAAAATTTTCAAGGAGCAAAATAGGAATTTAGTTTAAAACAAGGATCAAAACTGAAACCCAAAAAGATAGAGGACGAAATTTAAACTTTGAACAAGGATCTAATAATTTGTATATTATTTTTCTATAATAGATGAGAGTTAATTATATGTTCTTGATTAAATGTTGTCATTGATCTCAGGAACGCTTGGTTTGACGGTTCGGTCCTAATTTTGATGTGTACAACTGAACCGGCGGTTCAACTGTTGCTAGTGGAATATAACTCAAAACCTAATGTGCTATATTCTTCTATTTATTGTAAATATAAAAGGATAAACTAATGTGTTTTTTTAATACTTAGGATTAAACTTAGTTGATGTACATTAATTTTTTTTATTCTATATTGTAAATATCTAAAAAGAACTTACCATTTGTTAATAGGATTTTATCTACGCTTTCAGTGAGATTTTGCTTGATAGAAATGAGTGCTAAATCCAATGTGATTTAGGAAATGTGAATTTACTCTTTATTTTGTTAATGTTTCACCAAAAGTTTTAAATCAATATTTTATATTTTAAAAATTTTAAATTAGTCATTTATATTTATAGTCGTTAAAAATAAAATCTTTTATCTTTAGTGTTCTTTGTTAAATAATGATTTAAACAGCTGATGAGGACTAAATCTCTCTTTTACGTGGTCTCTATTTTAGTTTATTTTTTGTTCTTTTGTATTTGACTTTTATATTTTTTTAAATGTACGTTGACATTTGGTATCAGTTTATTTATTTTTGGTTTTACATAGCTCAATATTATCTACATCAGTTTAAAAGAACACGTAAGAGAGATATTTTATCCACATCATCATTTAACGGAGAACACTAACATTGTTATGCAAAATGAGTTATTTAAAACAACGGATTAATTTAAAATAGGCAAAAGTACCTTTCCTACTCCCAACTTTTGGGGTCCTGTCAGTTTCGCCTCTAACGTTTTTTCACTGTCAATTGTACCCTAATGTTTTACGTTTCTGCCAATGTCACCCTTTTCACTAACACCGTCAAATATTTAACAGTTTTTGCTGATGTGGCATCCTATGTGAAAAAAATATTTGACTGGGTATATTTTTTTTCCACGTCAGATTTCTAACGTTTTTTTTCTGTCAATTGTATCCCTAACGTTTTACATTTCTGCCAATGTCACCCTTTTCACTAGTATCATCAAATATTTAATAGTTTTTGCTTACGTTACGTGACATCCTATTTGACAAAAATACCTGACTTGGTATATATATTTTTTCACATCAGATTTCATATTCATCTTTTCCCCATCAAAGTTGTGTCGTTTTGACATCAGGCTATTCCTTCTAAAATATAACTCAAACGCACGCGCTATTTTGCTCATAAAAACATCAGAGACGTTATCCATTCTCTATTTTAGGAAGACATATTCGACCTTCGATTATTGAGAAATCGTTTCGAGCACCGATTTCGACTTCTCTCTGACAATGTCTTCCCAGAATAGAGAATGGGTAACGTCTCCGATGTTTTTGTCTGCAAAATGGCACGTGCGTTTGAGTTATATTTTAAAAGGAATATGGTGAGGCCAAAACGACACGATTTTAATGGGGAAAATATGAGTAAAAAATCTGGTGTGAAAAAAAATATGCCAACTCAGATATTTTTGTCACATAGGATGCCACGTCAGCAAAAACTATTAAATATTTGATGGTGCTAGTGAAAAGGGTGACATTGGCAGAAATATAAAATGTTAGGGGTACAATTGACTAAAAAAACGTTAGAAATCTGATGTGGAAAAAAAATATGTCCAGTCAGATATTTTTGCCACATAGGATGCTACGTCAGCAAAAACTGTTAAATATTTGATGGTGTTAGTGAAAATGGTGACATTGGCAAAAACATAAAACGTTATGGGTACAATTAGCAGCGAAAAAACGTTAGGAACGAAACTGTCAGGACCCCAAAAACATTAGGAGGGCAGGAAAGTTAGTCTTTGCCTTCAAAATATTTAAAAACATAAAAACCATTATTTTAATCGCAATGCAGCTCACCCCCCCACATGTTTCACGAATTCACTTGCAGTGGACTGGAACAGCCAGCTTATAATATTATTTTAATTTGATTTACAGATATTTATATACCTAATTTATTCTAAGGTTGGAGAATGAAATGCTTGCATATAAGGGAAGAAGGTGCCAGATCTGGCTGGAGGTACTAGTAATTAATGAGAAAGAAAGTGATAGATAGGTAGGTAGGGAGGGAATTAGATTAGAGATATGGTATAGTGAGGGAATTTGTATGTATATGTAATATTGTAATTACTAAGTTAAGTATGAGTTTCTTCAAAAGTTCACCGTATCGCCGTCGCCACAATGACGATATAGAGGCCGGAAGTAGCTACCGCGCTAACGACGATGACGAGTTTGAGGATTTGTTACACTTAGATCCCTTTGATATCCCCCGCACCACAAAGAATGCTCCAGTTGAACGCCTCAAGCGTTGGAGGGTATGTATATATATATATATAATTTTGTCTTAATTTAATGATTGTTTATATAATTTGGTCTTAATTTAATCATTAAATTTCGTTGTCAATTATATTAACGAATTTTAACTTACAACTACAAGGCCTATTTTATTGTATGATATTGTGTCAAAATAGGTGAAAGTCTTATAGGTCGAGGCCGAGCTGAAGAATTTCGGACTTTAATTAAAAATAGGCTGGTCTAGTTCAACTTTAAAATGAATAGGATCAGGGCCGTATCGGGCTAATACATTTTTATTTTTGAAATTTTTTGTATTTATTTATAATATTTATATAATGAATTAATTACATAATGTTTACCTTAATTCAAATTATGTTAACTGTTTTGACTTTTTATTTAATTTATCTTAGTACTTTAATTTATATTTTATCAATATATTTAATTTTTTTGAATTTTAAATGAAGATAAATATTAGATTATAAAACTTGCAAAAAATAGTGTAATTATTTAATATTTAAATATTATTTTTGAAAAAAAAATGAGCTAGAGAAATCATAGCACTTACTAAAAACGTTTTAATCCAGTTCAACCTTAATAAAATAGGATCAAAGCAAACTATGATTGGGTCGAGTTGAGCTAGCCGATTTTGACAACTCTAGAAATGAAAATGTTGTGTTGAACATTTTTTATGGTTTGGTAATGTGCAAAGAATGCCGTTAAAGGCAATGTTGCCTTATAACCCAAGAAACATGAGAAAATGTCAGTATGAATTAAACTAATAATAATCAAGTTATTGAAATAAACAAATATAGAACAGATGGCATCGCTTGATCCATATAGTCAACTCACATATTGAGAAAAAGCTTTGATTGTTGTTGTTATTTTTGTTAACGGAGATTCTTACAAAACTAAATTTAGATAAATTATATCTTTCAGGGACTAAACTAAAACAATTTTTTTAGAATTAAATTTGATATTTTTATATTTCAAAAATTAAATTGAGACAAAATATATCTTTATAATAACAAAATAATAATTTATTGGTGATTCTTTTATTGAGTAGACAAATGATTTTTGTCTTTCTATATATATATATATACATGATAGCAAGCTACGCTTGTGCTTAATGCTTCTCGGCGATTCCGTTACACCTTGGACTTGAAAAAAGAAGAAGAGAGGAAGCAAATAATTTGGAAGATTAGGCATCATGCTCAAGTCATTAGAGTAAGCTTAATTACTCATCACACTCAACTTTAATTTCTTGGTTAACATTTATACATATATGTATATATATATATATAAAAGCAGATGATTCATTTTGCCCTACTACTACTTCTACTAGGCTGCACGTATATTCAGTGAAGCAAGCCGGAGTGAGAGTGGTGAGTGTATTTTTCCCACTATGTATTATTATCTCTATACCTACATTTATATCGATTGAATGTAAGTACATACATAGTGCATTCTTATTATGATTCATGTAATTGTTATTGGAATATCTTTTGAATTTCAAGCAATGCCATTATTAGAGAAATTTGTTTGACATGGTTTATTACTTTATACTTTCTTCATTGAATGTATATTATGTGTTTGATTAAATGCCTAAACGGGACTCTCCTTTCTGGTTTTTTTTTTTTAAGATTTTAAAACTATACCCACACTTCACTCTTTTTTTTTCATGCGTTTGATTATTGGATTAGATTTTGATCCATTCAGTATTGAATGGAATATAATTAGATATGATTATGTTTGGCAATCCTCCTTCTTTTCATCAAATGTGGGTGATAGGATTACCATGGAAAAGAGAATGACACTGTTTATAAAAAAAACAAAACATGAGAGTAAGAATCCTACATATTCACTTTCTCATTCCCACCTCCCCCATTTCACCAATCGCATGGACTCTGATGGCCAATTTAGTTGGTGGATTAAATTTTAAGAGAGTGAAAATGAGAATGAAATAATATATAATTATATATAACTACATTTCGTATAACATAAAAAGAAATAGAATTAGGAATCACAATAAGGATGTGAGTTGAGTATCCCTTTGAATAAAAAATGGGAGTTTAGGCTAATTTGTCTATATGTAGGGGCATTTTGGCCTAGAAAAAATTTATTTCATTGAAAGTTGAGCATTCCAACTATTTTTTTAAGGCCAAATTACTCTTTTGGTCCTCAACGTTTGTATGAAATTTAATATTGGTCCTTAACGTTTCAAAAAGTTATTTTAGGTTCTCAACTTTTTTTTTTTGTCAAAATTGGTCCTCAAGCATAACATCTGTCTGGTTTTGCCATTAAATGCTGACGTGGAAGGCTTATGTGACACACCCTCTCTCCTACATGTCGTATTTAAATGACATGGCACATTCTCTCACTAAAACTCAGCAAAACGACATCATTTTGATTAATTTAAATGTTCTGTTTTGGTCATTTAAATGAATTTTGGAGTGAAAAAAGGGTGCCATATCATCTAAATATGACACATAGGAGAGAGGGTGTACCATATAAGCCTTCCACGTCAGTATTTAATGGCAAAACCAGACGGATGTTACGCCAGAGGACCAATTTTGACCCAAAAAAAATATTGAGGACCTAAAATAACTTTTTAAAACGTTGAGGACAAATATTAAACTTCGTGCAAACGTTGAGGACCAAAAGAGTAATTTAGCTTTTTTTTAATAAATTAATTTATCATTTTAACTCAAAATAAATAATATAATATATTTTTTAACAAAAAAATAATATTACCAATTTACTCTTTTTTTATTTGTGCATTATCGATGACTATTTTTCAATTGTCAGGGCATGTAAAACTTCCTCTAGGTACTCCTGTTGGTGATTTTCCAATTGGAACAGAGCTGCTTACTTCATTTTCAAGTGATCATAGAATTGATGACTTGCAAAAATGTGGAGGGGTAAGTAATTTTCCCGAGAAAAATTCTTAACTTGGAAAAGCCATTGGGGCACTGACTATTGTAATATCATATATACTTCACATATACTTGTGCTTATTATCATTTTGAAGCATATTATTTGTATAATCAGGTCAAATGGTTGGCGGATTTGTTGAAAACCAATGTAGAGAATGGAATTCAAGGTGACGACGCTGATTTAATAAAACGGAGGAATGCCTTTGGTTCAAACAATTATCCAAGAAAGAAGGGAAGGAATTTCTTGGTAAGTTTAGGTGTACTTTCAGACTTCAATCATGAGCTTCTTCTTGCTTGTATAATACATTATCCTCTGTTAAATGGAGGCTATTACAGTGAACTCTTTTTTATTTTGGTTCTTTTTCACAGTTGTTCATGTGGGATGCTTGTAAGGATCTGACTTTGATTATATTGATGGTAGCAGCAGTGGTTTTATTGGCACTGGGAATAAAATCTGAGGTGAGATGGTCTAAGATAGTTACTCTGCAATTTTTTGTGCTTGTATTTTAGAAAAGACTAAAACCCTATTTTAATCCCTTATAGATGTTCATTTTCCCAATTTGGTCCTCACATATGGCCATTTCCTCAATTTGGTCTTTTACAAATTAGCTTCTCAATTTGGTCTTTTACGGATTTGAGTTCTCAATTTGGTCCCTCACAAAATAAATCGTTATCAATTTGATCATTCCTTTTTGCTGTCATTTAAATAATTAACGGATTTGGTGAGGTAGACTGTTTTCTAAAAATCGTTATAAATTGGGTAACATTTAACGTCGGCTAAAAAATTCATTAATTATTTAAATGGCAACCAAACAAAGAGACTAAATTGATAACGGTTTGTTTTGTGAGGGACCAAATTGTGAACGCGAATTTTTGAGCGACCATATTGAGCAAATGAGCATCTGAGGGACCAAATTGAGAATGCAAATTTGTGAGGGACTAAATTAAGAAAATGGGAATCTTTGAGGGACCAAAATGAAGTTCTAGTCTTTTGAACATATTGTACATCTTTTATGCAGCAATCACTGTAATTAGTGTGGTAGTGGACTTGCCTCATTCCCTTCGCAGAGATATATATCTTATGTTTGTCATTATTAACTATTTCCTTGTAGAGAGTAAGATGGGTACTAGTCTATGACAGCTCACAAGGTTTCAGGTTGAGTGATGGTGATCTTGGCTGTGGCTGTCTGTGAAATCTATTAGAAATAGACTTGATTTTTTTATCAGAAAATGCGTTGTAAGAGGTAGGTTGTAATTGGAAGATACATTAAATGAACAGCTTGAACCTTTCCATGAGTCCTATAAATAAGAGTTGGTCCTCTTATTTGATCATTAGCCTTGCTCTGCCCTTTTATTTTTGGTTCTTCCCTTTGTAATCTTGGAATATATCTTTGGTAATTATAAGAATTAGCTAGGCTTCTTTCACTTCAAAATTAATTTTGTTTCAGGGTTCCAAGGAAGGATGGGTTGATGGGGGAAGCATCGCATTTGCAATTATTCTTGTTATTGTTGTTACAGGTAAGTAGTTTGAGGTCTTTTTTACAAAATAAATTCTATAATATAAGTCTGACATACTTTATTTATTTTTATTATAGTGGTTACCGTTACAATTCTAATCTTTCCATTTGAAGGACATATGATTATTTCTTTTCTCCTTCCTTCGTAGCTATAAGTGATTATAGGGAGGCTCTTCAGTTTCAAGATGTAAATGAGGAGAAGAGAAACATAAATGTAGAGGTCCGGCTTTTTATTTTCTTGGTTTTCTGGGGTGTCTACTATTATATTGCTTCATTATTTTCTCGTAGTTTTCTTCATCATTAAATTTAAGGTCAGCCATGAGCAGGTTATTAGAAATGGTAGAAGAGTTAAGATCTCAATATATGATATTGCTGTTGGTGATGTTGTGCCCCTTAATATCGGTGACCAGGTATGTGATAATTTATTGTTTTAATGTTCATTCTTATGGATTGTGTTTCCTATTGATATTGAGTTCTCATCTGCTCTGTCCTAGGTCCCTGCTGATGGAATCTTGATAACTGGCCACTCTCTTGCAATCGATGAATCAAGTATGACTGGGGAGAGCAAGATTGTACGTAATTGATTTAAATCTTGAGATTTAGTGTACTTGAAAAAGAGGAGCATGAAGAATAATTCTCACTCTGCTGAATTCCTTTCCATAATTTAGGAACCTATATATAATATTAAGAATCTAAACATGGAAATTAATCTAATCTAGTAAAATCTTTTAACATAAGGGACAACAAAAATTGAGGGAATAAATCAAGAAGTAAATATTTACAACTAAGAATGAGATTAATTTTAATAAGTGCACAAAGCCAAACCTATGAAAGACATAAAGCAATCTCATAAATCATGGGACTGGTTTTGCCTTCAACAACATAAATCAATCCCATAAATCATGGGATTGGTTTGTCCTTCAACAACCCTTCTCAAGCTGGAGAAGATGTTCAGCGTTCCCAGCTTGTTCGCAAAGTTCTTAAAATTTGGTTTTAGTAGTTCTTTAATCAAATTGTCTGCCACTTGCTGAGTAGTAGACATATAACTGTTCAGCAGTCGGCATCACAAAGGCTTTACTAGACTCCCATTTCCATGAAGTTCCTTAGGATGATCTTTTAGAATCAAAGTTAGTTGTTTTAATACATGAAATAGTAAGGATCAAATTTTGAGATGATGAATTTGGGTTGAAGTTAGTGGGTACTCCGACTGTCGCCCATGGTTTTCCTCCCTACGAACTACAATAAATGCCAAGTATTCAATCTCTAACTTCATCAATGTCCTTGTTGAGGCCATAGAGTAAGCCAAAAACTCTATATTAATTGTTCCTACAACTTTTTGTACATCAAGTTGTCCTTACTCCTCTGAATCAATAGTTCTTATTAGTTATTACTTTCAATTCTTATAGTAGGTTTCCATTTTTTAGGTTTACAAGGACTCAAAGGATCCATTTCTGATGTCTGGATGCAAAGTTGCAGATGGCACTGGCACTATGCTGGTAAGCTTTGACTTTCCTATTTCTCTTAATATGTTTGTAATCAGGAATAGTGTTAATTTTAGTTACTAATATAAGCCTTTTGAGAAGGTTTTCTAGGTTGTTGGTAACGGAAATAGCATCTTCATTGATGCTAATCATGGGTGATAAAACTCAACAGTTATTTGTAATTGGCCAAATATCAAAATTACTCATTCTTTAAAGATCTAGTATTTTGCAAAGTTTATCTACTGAGAGTGCTTTTGATTGCATGATTGTCTGAAAGGGGATTGTATAGTTTGACTTCTATTATTATGTTTACGTCAAAAAGAAATGATTAAGAAAAAGAGTGTTTCAGAATATGAAAAGAGGTTATATTCAGTAGTGGGTTCAGTCCTTGTTTCGTGAATTTAATAAATACATTAAATTGATAACATTTGTCTTCCTTAGTCTTACTTTGTTTTTTTTTTTTGTTGCTAGTCTTTCTTTGTTTGAAGATAAAGATTCCCCCTTTAAAAAAAGCTTCCTTTTGGTCAATTTACTGGTCAGGTTACAGCTGTTGGTATTAATACTGAGTGGGGGCTTCTAATGGCTAGTACATCAGAAGACAATGGTGAAGAAACACCTTTGCAGGTTCTCTATTTACTTGTGGTCTATAATAAAGCTTTTCTGTTTTCCATAGTATGTTTACTCATTTAAGGTATTGCAATAGGTATATTTAAATGCCCTTGCCACCTTTATTGGTATTGTTGGACTCATTGTGGCTGCTGTTGTTCTCATTGTGCTATTAATCAGGTAATTCAGTGGTTGATTAATGGTGATATAAACTTTTTTGTTTTTTTTTTTAAATGTTATTTAGTATTAGTTTTTATCATTTAGAGAAAATTACAGCTATCTCCTATGAGATTTAGCTATGTTATACTATTACCTCTCTAGTTCGGAAAAAAGTTTACTCTCATTTCCTCTAATTTATTTTCAGTCAGTAAAATAAATTTTTATGTAAAATAAGGCTGTGATTTTATTTTAATACAGTAAACGCAGTTTTCTGGTCTGAAACCATATAGATTATAGACTAAAAGAGACCACTTGAATAGTTGGGAGGTGTATTGTAGGCCAAAGGAGAATGGTTGGTTGGGTCATGTAATTTAATGTCTAAAATCATCTCCCTGGTGGTTAAATGGAAATGGAATTTTCCTATTTCTAATCTTTTGTTTAAATCTTTTTGGAAAATCAAACCCCCTCTAAGGTAAAGGCCTTTGTTTGGACAGCTGTACTAAATGGAATTCATGCTAAGTAATTTGCTTCAGAGATCATACTTGACATCCCAACCAGCCTTTATCAATTGATGTGTGTCGTGTGTTTTAGAAGTTCTAAGACAAATAGCCATTTTTTTGCCCTGTGAAATGGTCAGGACTTAGGCATATATGGAATAGTCTTCAAGGCTACTTTGAAGGGAAATGTGTCTGTCCAGCCGATCTTGGCACCTTTCTAGCTATCGGCTATGTTTGGTTCAACTTTTGTTTGGAGTTGGAGTTGGAATTTGAATTGGCGAGAATTGGAGGAAAATTGGAATTGGAATTGATATTTTGGAATTGGAATTGGAGAGAATTGAGAATTGAATTGATTTTTTGGAATTGAAAAGTATGTTTGGTAAGTAAAAATAGAATTGAAAGTTTGGAATTAAAAGTGAGGTAAAAAAGAAAAATGCCCTTCGTTGGAAAAATGATTTTTTTTTAAAAAAATTAATATTTAATGAAGGGCATTAAACATTAAAAAAATATATATCGGAATGAGACAAACGAGAGAGAGATGCAGAACAAACGAAGGCAAAATAGTCTTTTCATCCAAATTCCATGAAAAATACATGGAATCTAATTCTAAAGGCCCTTCATTAAAGCCAACTCCAAGAATTGCAATTCGAAAGTACAGTAATTGAACCAAGCATTGGAATTCATAGGAAAGCGTGCAATTCGAATTCCAAATCTAAAGCCAACCAAAAAATAGAATTCCTCGATTTCCGTGCAATTCTAATTCCAAATTCAATTATAAGCTAACCAAACATTGGAATTACTCGATTTTCGTGCAATTCCAATTCAAATTCCAAGGAGTTGAACCAAACATTGGAATTGGTTGGAAAATGTGCAATTCCAATTCCAATTCCAATTCCAAGTTGAACCAAATACAACCATCAAGTTTTAAGGATTTGGGAAGGACAAGGAGTATAAATCACTTTGACAATGTGCAATACTTGCAACTTTGTGGTGTCTATGGTTAGACTTGGAGCACAATGATAGAGTTGTTAAATGTTAATCATAAACTCCTTCCACCTCAAATGGTTTGTTTAGTGGTGTTATGTGGTGTATATATATTTAATTGTATATATATATATATACTCCACTTTGTGGTGCCTTTGGTTAGAGCAAAATGCTAGCATCTTTAATAAGATGTTCATCTCTCCTCATCTTTTGTGGGATTTAATCACCTTCTTGTCTTCCCTATGGGTCTCAGCGAATGGAATGTTTAGAGGGGTTTCTATTACAGATTTACAAAAGGGATTGAATGCTCTATTGAGCTAAGTTTTGTTTTCCTTTTGCTGTTTTTCTCTTTGTCTGTTTTCTTGACATGTTGATTAGAGGACTTATTGTCCTCCACATTTGTACTCTCTTTCTTCCTTAATAATATTTCTTTTTCTATAAAAAAATTGAATATAATTAGGGAAATCAGATAGTTGACTTTAGCCTAATCTTAGGGATTAGACAAGCAGAATCCAGTAATTAGAATAGCTGACAAGGGATTTAGTCTCCTATTTTTTTGAATTCTTTCTTGTATATATATACACGAGTTCCTTATTTGAATAATACACAGAAATTCTCTCACTCTCTTTTTATGTAGTCTCTTGTATTTACTCTCTTTCTTCAATAAATTTCTTTTTTCATTGAAAAATGAGATTCTTATTATTACAGTAAAAACAATTAAGTAACATTATTCGTTTTGGAATGAATACATACCATGCAAAAAATAAATTAGTGTAACAACGTATCAAATTTCAAAGGTACCTGGTCTAATTTTTGAAACAAGAGGTACTAAGTGTAATTTTACTAAATCTCAAGGGAGGTTGGTATAATTTACTCTATCATATATGCCTCTTAAATGTTTTAACTTGTCAACAGATTCTTTACTGGACATATTGCAAAAAGTGTTCAATTTGAGATTGGAAAGACAAAAGTCGGTAATACTATTCATGGAGTAACTAAGATAGTTGCAATTGTGGTAAGTGTATCTGTTGGAAATGGGCTAAGCACATTTATGACACATGTTTGTCTTCATATTCATATATGATAATGGGATTTGAAATGAACAGTTATATAGTGATTGTGACTTATTGAATTTGAATATGAAGGTCACCATTGTAGTGGTTGCGGTGCTTGAAGGGCTTCCTTTAGCAGTCACCTTAATGTAAGTATGCTAATATTGATTAAAATTGTAAAGTTTATATGGTTTCTAAATCTTTAGCTTTATTTACTCACCCTTGTTATGTAAGCATTATCTATGTCAATAATAAATTGTTCAGATTGCATTAGAGAGAAAATTGGGGTAGCATCTATTGTAGTAAAATTAGTTGAAACACGCCTTAGGTGGTTTGGTCATGTACAAGATGGCCGTTAGAGCCTCCTGTACGTTGAGTTGACCAAATGGAAGATAGCTCAATAACTACAGGTAAGGGAAGATCAAAGAAAATAATAGGAGAAACTATTAGGAGGGACTTAACTATAAATAACTTAACCATAGAAATGTGTAAAGACAAAACATGTTGGCGTCGCTTGATCCATATAGCCGACCCTACTTAATGGGAAAAGGCTTTGATTGTCGTTGTTGTTGTACATACTCTTATCCTCGATCTATGATATAATTCTTTACTTTATTTTCTTTTCTTACATCTATTTATTATTTCTCTTTTTTCTTCAACTATGCTATAGACTTGCTTACTCGATGACAAAGATGATAGGAGATAAAGCCTTGGTATGTCAATTGACTTCAATTGGATTCTTACATATCAAAATGTGGAAAACACTTTGATGTACTGAAACTGAATTGTAGGTAAGGAGGCTTTCAGCCTCTGAAACAATGGGTTCTGCCACAACCATTTGCAGTGATAAAACTGGAACACTGACTTTGAATCAGGTTAGCTGTAATGCAGTACATGAACTTTTAATTTAGTTTTGTTTTTTTTCTTTTTATTGCAAGTTACAAAAGATTTTGGAGCTTATTTGTTGCATGAAAGTGTTAAAATTTTATTTTGGCATCTCTACTTACTGGATTCTGCACTTTAATTTTACCACTTGTTTCTGTTGTTTCTAATCATCCTCTCTCATCCTAAGTGTTTAGAAATGTTGAGATACTTGCTGATTATCTACATTTATTATTGTTATTATTTGAATTTAAATAATTAGGGATTTGGTTGTTATTTGAATTAATCATTATCTTAGGTTTATCTTATTTTATTTTAATTAGCCAGTAAATAGGATAACTTACTTATAGTTTAAATATTAATTTAAACTAAAGTCCTTATCCTATTGTTGAGGGATTCTAGTGGTAGTTTGTTACCATGGTCCCTATTTATGTAAATCATTGTTCTTCAATTCTGATCTATCAAAAACTTACCTAGCCGAGGAGGGTATACTACATGAAACGTCTTGCATTTATATTCCCCAACAAAACGGTATAGTTGAACGAAAAAATAGACACATCCTAGAAGTAGCTTGATCCCTACTCTTCACATACAATACACCAAAAAATTTTTTGGGAGAAGCTGTTCTTTCCTCAATTTACCTTATCAACCGAATGCCTTCTCGAATTCTTGATTTCAAAACACCATATGACACCTTCCTCTCTTATTATCCCACCACACGGACCTTAAGTTCCATACCACAAAAAAATTTCGGCTGTAAAGCCTTTGTCCACTCTTACCATCAAAACAAACTAGATCCACAACCTATCCCATGCATGTTTTTGGGGTATTCCTCCACACAAAAAGGTTACAAGTGCTACTCTCCAACCCTAAAAAAATTCTTCATCACTATGGATGTTTCCTTCTTTGAACATGAGCCTTATTATCCTAAAACCTCCATTCAAGGGGAGACTTTAGAAGAATGGAGCTTCCTAGACAAATGTGAACCCATACAACAGTCCCAAAAGACCCGAGACAGCCTTGAACCCATACAACAGTCCCAAAACACACAAGATAAAATGTTTGGCATAGTTTACACTAGACGGCAAGAAACCCAAGAAAAAGAGACAACTCCGATGATGCAAATCCATGATTCCTTGCCAAGTCCAACTGAGCCCGAGAGCACTAGTGAGGGGCTGGATCTTCATATTGCACTAAGGAAAGGAGTAAGGTCTTGTACAAACCATCCTATTGCTAACTTTGTGTCCTACGATAAATTATCTGCTAACCACAGGAAATTACTTATCAATATCCCTCATGAAAAAGTGCCTAACACCATTGAAGAGGCACTCAATCATGAGAAGTGGAAAGCAGCAGTAAAAGAAGAGATGGATGCCTTGATCAAGAACAACACATGGGAGGTAACCGAGTTGCCTAAAGGAAAGAATACAGTAGGGTGCAGATGGATATTCACCATCAAGTACAATTCAGATGGAAGCATCAACAGGTACAAAGCTAGGTTGGTAGCTAAGGGATTTACTCAGACATATGGAGTTGACTATCAAGAAACATTTGCCCCAGTAGCAAAATTCAATTCCATTAAAGTCCTTCTATCACTAGCTGCTAACCTAAATTGGCCACTCTACCAACTAGATATCAAAAATGCTTTCCTAAATGGAGATTTCAAGGAAGAAGTTTACATGGATATGCCTCCTAGTATTGACAATAAAAATGGAAAGGTATGTAAACTCCTTAAATCCCTTTATGGTCTCTGACAAAAGTAGAGTAGAATAATGCTGTGATGAT
Organism: Senna tora; assembly: GCA_014851425.1. NCBI lineage: Eukaryota > Viridiplantae > Streptophyta > Magnoliopsida > Fabales > Fabaceae > Senna > Senna tora. Next base: position 9,500,597 of record CM026271.1, read on the forward strand.
TTCATTAGAGGGAATGATAGGTATTTATACAAGAAAGAGGAGCCTATTCTAGGAAAGAATCATAATTACAATCCTAATCTAATCCCTAGACTTAAGGGTCAATGATATACACAATAATCCTAATTGATTACAAAATATTCTAATTAACACTCCCCCTCAAGCTGATGAATGGATATCTTCCATGCCAAGCTTGTTGATTAAAGTCTGAAAGTTGTTAGTACACAGGCCTTTGGTAAGCACATCTGCAAGTTGATCACTAGAAGAAACGTATGGAGTGCATATAAGGCCGCTATCTAACTTTTCTTTGATAAAATGTCGATCAATTTCAACATGTTTAGTACGATCATGTTGAACAGGATTATGAGCAATATTAATCGCTGACTTGTTGTCACAATAAAGCTTCATTGGTCCTTCCCAGGTAATACCCAAGTCATCAAGAATAATCTTAAGCTATAGTAGTTCACATATACCAAGTGCCATTGCTCTGAACTCTGCTTCTGCACTCGATCTTGCAACCACATTCTGTTTTTTACTCCTCCAAGTTACAAGGTTTCCTCCAAAAAAGGTACAATACCTTGTAGTGGACCTTCTATCATTAAGTGATCCAGCATAATCTGCATCAGTATAGGCTTCTAGAGTCAAGCTCTCCCCTTTCTTAAAGAGAATGCCCTTCCCTGGTGTACTTTTCAAGTATTGCAGAATTCTATGAACTGACCTTAAATGAGATTCTTTCGGATTATGCATAAACTGACTGACAATACTCACGGCATAAGCTATATCCGGTCTGGTATGGGACAGATAGATTAGCTTACCCACAAGCCTTTGATATGATCCTTTATCAACCAATGCTTCTTCAGGTGCATCATACAGACGATGATTAGGCTCCATAGGAGTTAGAGCTGGTTTACAACCTAATTTGCCTGTTTCTTTTAACAAGTCAACAACATATTTTTGTTGGGCAATAAAAATTCCATTCTGTGAATGAGCCACCTCAATACCAAAAAGTATTTAAGTCTCCCAAGCTCCTTAATCTCAAACTCCTGCACCAATTGAGCTTTTAACATCGCAATACCTTCAGTATCATCTCCAGTGATTATAATATCATCAACATACACTAAGAGAATAGACACCCCCTAAAGAAGAACGTTTGACAAATAGGGTGTGATCACCCTGACTTTTCTTATAGCCCATACTTACCATAGCCTTGGTGAATCTCCCAAACCATGCTCTTGGTGATTGCTTGAGCCCATACAAGGCCTTTTTCAAACGACAAACCATGTCTGACTTAGAATTTGAAGCAAATCCCGGAGGAATGTCCATGTAAATCTCTTCTTCCAATTCTCCATGCAAGAATGCATTCTTTACATCAAATTGTTGCAATCGCCATCCAGAATTAGCTGCAAGAGATAGTAGGACTCTGACGGTATTCATCTTGGCCACTGGGGCAAATGTCTCCATGTAGTCTACACCATATGTTTCAGTGTACCCTTTGGCTACAAGACGAACTTTGTATCTTTCTAGAGTGCCATCAGAGTTGTACTTCGTTGTAAAGACCCATCGGCAACCAACTGGTTTTTTACCTTTTGGCAAGAGAACCAGGTCCCACGTTTGGTTTTTCTCAAGAGCATCTATCTCAGCCTTCATAGCTTGTACCCAATTTTCATTCTGCAATGCTTCGGATAAAGTAATGGGAATAGGAATAGTATGAAGATTAGTCAAGAAAGCTTTGTGGTTAGTGGACAAGTTCTCAAAGTTAAGAAAAGAAGATATGGGATGATTAGTGCAAGATCTTTTACCCTTTCTTAAGGCAATAGGAATATCATAATCATTTGATGGAGGATTAGATGGATTATTTACCTCAACATCTTGGAGCTCCGAAGACGATGATTGGACAGGCTCACTTGTAGGAGGAGGCACTTTTCTCCGAGAGTAAACCTGTAATGGACGAGCAGAATCCAAAGTTTGGTTGGGTTGCAAATTAGGATTAGGGTCAGGAAGGATTTGGGGTGGGTCATCAATTTGTTGGGGTTGTAAAGCAGTATCTTGTATTTGAGGGCATACAACAGGCAACTCAGGAAATGGGTTATATTCAAAGATGGATTGGTCCGTCTGGGGAGGAGTCTGTGTGTTAATAAAATAAGGGGTAAGTTCAGCAAAAGTAACATCAGCAGACACATAATATTTCCCAGTTGGAGGATGATAACACTTATAATCTTTCTGAGTTGATGAGTAACCAAGAAAGACACACTTGAGAGCCTGAGGATCAAGCTTACTCCTTTGTAGAAGGTGAATGTGAACAAAGGCAACACAACCAAAGACTCTAGCTATTAGATTGTTTGAGGCATTAAAGTTTGGGAAAAATTCTGTGAGGACTTGCATAGGACTCTTTAGACCAAGAACTTGGGTGGGAAGTCTATTAATCATGTGGGTTGCTAGTAAAACGGCTTCCCCCTAATATTTTTGTGGAACATGGTTTTGAAGCAAAAGGGCTCGTGTGCTTGAAAGAAGATGACTATTTTTTCGTCCAGCAACCCCATTTTGTTGCGGTGTATGGACACAAGAAGATTCATGGATTATACCCTGATTCTGGAAAAAGGATGAAAGAGATTGATTGAAAAACTCTTTCGCATTATCAGAACGGAATCTTTGTATCCTTACCCCGAACTGGGTTTGAACCATATTGTAAAATATAGGAAATATAGTACTGACATCAGACTTTTGTTTGAGCAAATAAATCCAAGTCACACAAGTATAGTCATCAATAAAAGACACAAACCAACGAGCTCCAGAAATATTAGAAACAGTAGATGGCCCCCATATATCACTATGAATCAAAGTAAAAGGAACAAAGGTTCTACTATTACTAATAGGAAAAGAGACACGTTTATGCTTAGCAAGTTCACAAACTTCGCAATGAAAATCCTCAATAGCTAATTGTCTAAAATAATCAGGGAACATAACTTTTAAAGTATGAAATGATGGATGTCAAAGACAGAGGTGATAAAGCCAAATTTTGTCTTTATGGGTTTTAGGGGAAAGACTATGAATGAATGGGGTGACAAACTTTGAACACTACGTCCCTTATTATCAGTTTCAAGATAATAAAGACCATTTTGCTCCTTAGCATGTCCAATCATCCTCTTCGTGCTTTGTTCCTGAAAAGCACAATGGGTAGGGTGAAATATTGCACTACACTGAGAGTCAACGGTAAGCTTATGAACCGAAATAAGATTAGTGCAAAGTTTAGGAACATGAAGAACATCTTTAAGAATGATGTGATTATTTAAACAAACATTTCCTTGGCCAGCTACAGTAGTAATTGATTCGTCAGCTATGGTCATTTTTCGAGTGCTAGGACATAGGGTATAGGAGATGAATTTGTGGAAAGAATTGGCCATATGGTCAGAAGCCTCTGAATCAATGATCCAGGTATCACAAAGGGCTTTATCCGAAACATTAAAAACAGAAGAAAAATAAGGTGAAGGTTGAGAAGATATACCTGATAATACCAAAGGTGAAATACCTGTATTATGAGGAAAAATGTTCGAATCAGGAGCCGGAATGGTGACTCCAGTACTGTCGCCAACAACCGATGACGATGCCATGGCAGGGGATGGCCGGAAATACGCCGGAGAAGAGAACCGAAGTGACAGCGACGGAAGACGGCGGCTCACGTGCTCTCACACGCCGGCGACGGGGCTGGCTGCTGTAGTGGCGCGTGGCGGCGGTTCTGGGTTGCCGGAAACCGGGGTTTTGCCGACGATGAAGTTCTAAGGAAGACCCAAGTGTGCGTGGGTCAAAAAACAGTCAGAAAGTAGCGGGCTTAGTGAGTTGAACCTCGCTGCCTCTGTAAAACGATACTAACCAAGAAAAAATGAACACAGCAGCGAAAAAAGGTGTCTAAGGCTCTGATACCATGACAAAAGTATAGTAGAATAATGCTGTGATGATTTCATTAGAGAGAATGATAGGTATTTATACAAGAAAGAGGAGCCTATTCTAGGAAAGAATCATAATTACACTCCTAATCTAATCCCTAGACTTAAAGGTCAATAATATACACAATAATCCTAATTGATTACAAAATATTCTAATATTCTAATTAACAATCTCAAACAATCTCCGAGAGCATCGTTTGAAAAATTTACAAATGCTGTTAAAAGGCATGGATACATTCAAGGCCAATTTGATCATACACTGTTTTATAAAGTCTCCTCTACTGGGAAGAGAGCAATATTAATAGTGTATGTAGATGATATTATTATAACTGGAGATTTTTTTGATGAAATTGAACTTCTCAAGGCTGCATTAGCCACTGAATTTGAGACAAAGGACCTTGGTGAACTCAAATACTTTCTAGGAATGGAAGTAGCAAGGTCCAAAAAGGGAATAGTAGTATCACAGCATAAATATACCTTGGATTTACTCCAAGAGACTGGTATGCTTGGTTGTAAACCTGCAGATTCTCCTATGGAGGCCAACTACAAGTATAAATTTGCACAAGAAAGCCCCTTGGTTGACACCGGGAGATACCAACGACTCGTAGGCAAGCTAATTTACCCTTCTCATACAAGACCTGACATCAGTTTCTCAGCAAGTGTGATTAGTCAGTTCATGAATTGTCCTAATGAAGCACATTTAGAGGCTGCCTACCGTATTCTTAGGTACTTGAAATTAGCACCTGGGAAAGGAATATTCTTTGAGAAAAATGATAAAAGAGGAATAGAAATCTACACGGATGCAAATTGGGCTGGTTGTGTTACTGACAGGCGATCCACTTCTGGATATTGCACGTTTGTATGGGGGAATTTGGTGACGTGGAGGAGTAAGAAACAATCAGTAGTAGCAAGAAGTAGTGCTGAAGCAGAGTTTAGAGCACTTTCCCAAGGTATTTGTAAAGGTATATGGCTAAAAAAGCTGCTCAATGAAATTCAAATTCAATTGGACAGCCCCATGGAGGTAAAATGTGATAACTTGGCAGCCATCAGTATTGCCAAGCATCCCGTGCATCATGACCGGATTAAACATGTGGAGATAGACCGTCATTTCATTAAGGAGAACTTGGATTCTAAAGTTATCAATTTGAGTAAAAAAGCTACTCAATGAAATTCAAATTCAATTGGACAGCCCCATGGAGGTAAAATGTGATAACTTGGCAGCCATCAGTATTGCCAAGCATCCCGTGCATCATGACCGGATTAAACATGTGGAGATAGACCGTCATTTCATTAAGGAGAACCTGGATTCTAAAGTTATCAATTTGAGTCATATTCCCTCTAACTTACAGACAGCAGATATTCTTACCAAAGGCTTATGTGGTAGCAAGTTTGAAGAATTAAGTGACAAGCTGGGAATGATCAATATCCATTCCACATCTTGAGGGGGAGTGTTGAGATACTTGCTGATTATCTACATTTATTATTGTTATTATTTAAATTTAAATAATTAGGGATTTGGTTGTTATTTGAATTAATCATTATCTTAGGTTTATCTTATTTTATTCTAATTAGCCAGTAATAGGATAACTTACTTATAGTTTAAATATTAATTTAAACTAAAGTCCTTATCCTATTGTTAAGGGATTCTAGTGGTAGTTTGTTACCATGGTCCCTATTTATGTAAATCGTTGTTCTTCAATTCTGATCTATCAAAAACCAGAGAGCTAAGCTCCATTTTTCATCAAGAAAGATTCTACCAGTCTAGTAGTTTTTGATTTATCCTTTCATATATAACAAAATTCCTTGATTGACAGATGGCTGTGGTTGAGGCTTACGTTGGTGGGAAGAAGATTGATCCTCCTCACAACAAATTGAAGCTCTCAGCTCTGCTCTGCACTTTGCTTGTTGAAGGTGTTGCACAGAACACCAATGGCAGTGTTTATGTCCCTGAGGTCTTGTAGAATTGATTTTCCCTATTTTACTGATGTATAGTATAGGTGCTGAGATTTTATTGTTGCAACTACGTTATGAGTTCTTGTTTTACAGAGTGGTGACAATGTTGAGGTCTATGGATCACCTACGGAAAAGGCAATTTTAAATTGGGGAATTCAGGTTCATTTCCTAGCTTTACCTTTTATTTGTCCTTGTGAGAAGAACCATCATTTATGTGTTTACAGCTTGTTATGATGGTTATATCAATCTCAGCTAGGGATGAATTTCAAGGCTATTAGATCAGAGTCATCAATTATACACATGTTTCCATTCAATTCAGAAAAAAAACGCAGCGGAGTTGCAGTGCAGATGGTAATGTGCTTTGTTTTTGCTGTCTCATTTTGTTTGCATATCACGTTGGGTAATTAAATACGAAATCAGCACCATGACAATATGTAGCTTGGAATTTCAATCTTGTCTAGGGTTTAGGGTTTTTTCATAGGAAAAAGTTGTAAAATGGGATGTTGAGTGCAAGATCTAATCCCTTTCTTTTGAGCAATAGGAATATAGAGATCATCAATTAAGCATAAGTTATTAGTAGAGGTCATTTGTTACCTTCATCATCAATTGGAGTTGGATTCAGGACATCTGGTTGGCTCTTTGTTTTCTTTTAGCTTCTCTAGTTCGGTGAACCTCTTTTAGTTGCACTTTATCTCATTCTAATTCGTTTTTTTCTTCAATCTGGGGTTTGTCATTGGGTTTGCTTTTCCTAGTCTTGTGCTGGCTTATGAATATTTTTAGCTTTACATTTTAGAATGTGTAGGAAAATATGCTTGAAAGTTTTTTTGAAAAAAAATATAAACTTAATGGAAACAAGTTGCTGTACAATCATAAGTTTTTCAGGAATAAATCATAATTATGGGAAGTTAGGAGATTTATGCATGTAATTGTTAGAAGCATAAAATAGGCCAAGTCAAGTTTTTTATCCTTATATGCTTTTGCTCACTCAATTTCTTGCTAATAATTATATGATCTCTTTGCAGCCTGACTCTCAAGTTCATATACATTGGAAAGGGGCTGCTGAGATAATACTAGCCTGTTGTACATCATATATGGATGCAAATGACCAGTTAGTAGAGATGGATGAAGAGAAGGTTTGAGAAAGTAGCTATATATTTAGTAATGAAGTTTTTTTTTTAAAAAAATGGTTATTTTCACTTTGAAATGAAAAATGATCTCAGATATTTATATTTCAAGATTTATCTCAAACTAGTTTCCCCATTTTTCTCTCTTCTGTCATGATTTCCTTTTGATGGGAGAAGTTTCATTAGATTGATGCATGTGCACCTGCAAGTTTAAAGCAGAACAACTATAACTTTTAGCTATTAGGAAGAGTATAAATCTCACTAAAATCTAAATCACTCTTTTGTGAAAATTTCGCGCCTTGCAGATAAGTAGTTTTAAACAAGCTATTGAAGACATGGCTGCTAGTAGTCTGCGTTGTGTTGCCATTGCATATAGATTATATGAGAAGGAAAATGTTCCAACTAGTGAAGAAGAACTTGCTCACTGGTTTTTACCAGATGGTAATCTTGTTTTATTGGCTATTGTTGGTCTCAAGGTATGCAGTTCCTGTCTTATATCCTTCTTGTTTTGTTTTGTTATCTAATAAACTACTAGGAATATGTTCTCAAAATACGAAAGTGGAAACAACTTTTATATGCTTTCAAGAACTTTGTTCGTGTTCTCCAAAAAAAAACTTCGTTCGTAAAATAAGTAAAAGAACATGGTGGCAATAGTGAAAAATATGCAGATTCATAGGCATTCATGTAAATATAGTCAGACTATAATTTATAAAAGAAATTAGAAAATATGCACAACTTGCTGCAGCAAGACATCAAGGCATTCCTTTGTGTGATATCAGAATGGGAAAATTCTTCATTTCATCTTTCTCAATTAACACAGAAAGAAGATTCTTTAACAACCTAATAAAAGGTATGAATATGATATTTTATTTGATAATTGACATATCCAAATTCCTATAAATTTATGACAATTTTTCTAATCTAGTTGAAGATTGTTTAATATTCTTTTAGTTTTGGTTTAATTTTAAAATTTTTAGTAACAATATTCCAAATGGATTTATGTTTTAAGTCTCAGAAAATTTTCAAAGTAAATTATCCAATAAAGTTTTTTTCCAATTTTTTTGTGTTCAAAATTGATTTTAAAAAATATTTTACAAAACTCCTTAAAAAAGAAAATAAAACAAAAACACAACCAATCAAAATAAAATCTAAAATGTTTGTTTGTTCTTGTTATTAATTTTCTTATCCTCCATACATGCAAATGCAGGATCCTTGTCGACCTGGTGTCAAGGATGCAGTGCAAATTTGCCAAAAAGCTGGAGTGATGGTATTTATTTAGGCATAGTAATCATGAAAGTGTTGTAAATTATAAAATATAGGTATGACATAAAGTTCCACGTTACTTAGTTAAAGGAGATCAAAGTGTATATAAGTTAAAATGTGATAATAGTTAGTAAATGGGCTAAGAGAAAGGTGGGCCTTGTGCACACAACAACTAGACACGAAATAGACATGAAGACAGGTTATTTTGCGAAAATTGCATTTATTATTTACTTAATCATTGCTTTTTCTAGAACACTGACCGCTTTTTCTCCTTCTCAATTCTTTCTTTGTTATTAGTCTTGTGGAATACCGCTTCCTAGTTTACAAAGGAGTTGCGGAATATCTCTTAAGGACAATGTCCTTGTAACACAACTCGATCCATTTATCATCCAATATCCCCAATGAACATGATTTTAAAAACAATTGGCATATTTTCTTGTATTGTTCAAAGGCAACCTATAGTGTGTATTTGAGAAAGCATCCTTGTTCTCATTACAGAAAAATGAGATCTTTGTACAAAATAGAGTGTCTGCAATCTGCATATTGGCTTGTGTTTATTCTTTATTATGATTGTTTATAGTATTAACTGCAATTCCAAGGTGCAAATCGTAACTGGTGACAATGTGCATACTGCAAAAGCAATTGCTCTGGAATGCGGAATACTTAATTCACTAGATGCCGCTGAGCCAATCGTCATCGAAGGAAAAGTATTTCGTGCATTGCCTGATACGCAGAGGGATGAGATTGCCGAAAAGATATTGGTTCCAACTATACCAAGACAACCTTTAGTTTTGTGCTCTTTATAATGTGTAATATGTAAAGTTCCATGTGAAATTAATGTGTAGGTTATGGGACGGTCTTCTCCTATTGACAAGCTTTTACTTGTGCAATCACTGAAGAGGAAGGGGCATGTTGTGGCTGTAACTGGGGATGGAACTAATGATGCTCCTGCACTTCATGAGGTTACAGGCTACAATGATGGTTATAATTGTTTTAGTGCACTGAATGTCATTAATTTTCTCATTGCCATTGCTCTGTCTATTTTATATCCTTGTAGAGTCTCACAATTTTAGCTATTAATAACCTAACCATAGAAATGAGGAAAGATAGAACATGTTGGTATCACTTGATCCATATATCTGACCCCGCGAAAAGGTTTTGATGATGAGTCCTACATGATGGCCAAAATTTATTGTAACATGTTTTCTTACTTTAATGTTTGAATCCTTGTATCTTCATTGGAAGAATAATGTATTTTTTCGGTAAACTAGATTTTATTTTCTTGGTTTAGGCTGATGTAGGACTTGCAATGGGTATTCAAGGGACTGAAGTTGCTAAAGAGAGCTCTGATATCATTATTTTGGATGACGATTTTGCTTCAGTTGTAAAGGTTTGTCACTTTTTCTTATTGAATTTTGAGGGAGCTTTTACTTTTCTTTAACATCTCCACCTTATTCTTAAATGCTGAATTTAAAGTTTTGAATAATGTTTCATCTGGATCTTGACTACTTGTGACTTCCGTCAACAATTTGCAGGTTGTGAAATGGGGGCGTTCTGTATATGCAAATATTCAGAAAATTATTCAGTTTCAGCTAACAATCAATGTGACGGCTCTTTTTACAAATGTTGTCGCTGCAGTTTTCTCCGGCGAGGTCCTGTTAAATACAGTGCAGGTTTGCATTTTTTTTGCCTTCCTTCTCTCTAGCTTGCGCTTACTCATATATTTAGGAGACATTGTAATGCTCTTTATTGCTTTTTCTTAACTACAGTTTCTGTGGGTAATTCTGATTATGGATACACTTGGAGCACTAGCCTTAGCAACTGAACCACCAACTGAGCAACTAATGGACAGCCCTCCGGTGGGTCGAAGGTCAGAATATTCCAATGATTTCGAGTAGTTAATTGGTGCTTTGGATCATGGCAATTGTGTGATGTTGTCTTCTTCTTTTTTTAATAATTGGTTTTTTTTTAATAGAAGAAAGGGAATCAACCCCACCATTTCAATGAAGCTTTGTAACTATTCAACCAAATATTTCAAACTTTCTCTCACGCATGAATCATATATTTCATGAATGTGTATGAATAAAGGGGCTCATCTGCTTGGATAGTTTTTTGAGATGAATATGACAGTATTTTCACTATTTTGTATGATTCACAGAGAACGCCTCATAAAGAAAATCAAGTGGAAGAGTTTGCTCGTACAGGTAAAAGCTAACTCTCATAATGATACCCTTGTTGTCATTTTAGTTGACCTTGATTTATTTTTGGCAAACGCATCTTTTATGTTCCTAAACTTTACACCAATTTTTAATTTTGTCCCTACACTTTTTTATGGTCAATTTTATCTCAAAAGTTTTACATTACAATTAATTTCATTCTAACTCCTAACTCCGTCCAAATTACCAACGGCATATGATAACGTCGCATCACTTCAAACGACGTCATTTTTTCATATTAATGTTGACTTGTCACTCAAAACGATGTTGCTTCTTCATGTTAATGTGAGAAGAAGAAACAACGTCGTTTTGGTATGTTATTGATGATAAATCATTAATGTTACATGTATAATCCTAAGTGATCGTTTGCTGTTAGTGATTTGGATAGCGTTAGGATTTGGGATAAAATCGATTGTAATTCAAAATTTTTGGGGACATAAAATGTACTTTTGCCTTTATTTTTAAGTTTGCATTTCTTTTCTAACTATTCCTAGAGAGCTACAAAAAGTGTCATGTCTGTTTCTGACATATGTTGAACTTAAACACTCATACAAGACAGATATGACAATTTAAATTTCATAGTACATTTAACAATGCTTGTTGGAATTTAAATTTCTAACTATTCCTAGAGAGCTACAAAAAGTGTCATGTCTGTATTATTTCTTTTGCCTCTTCCTTAGTCATCAATGCTTGTTGGAATTTCTCAGGCAGTCTCCCAAGCATTTTCTTTGCTTTTATTGCATTTTCGAGGTATAAGCTTACTCAGTCTGAAACCTGACATCAAAGGCCATGCTATCAAGAACACTATAATATTTAACACATTTGTTTTCTTTCAGGTAAGTTCATACATATCTCTATATAACTACTTTTTATATTTGGGTTGGGGAATGTTAGCAAAACTATGCCGGTTTCAAGCCTGGATAAAAAAAAAAAAAAAAAGGATTGCATTAGGTACTTAAGTAGTCAACAGTTATTGTAAAATTTTGTCGAATCAACGACGTGAACGTTTTGTTGTTGTAATTTTTTGTAAATTAGCGATCATAGCTAAAGAATTAGAGATTTATATTACCAGCACAAAATTTTCTGTTTGTGTATAAATGATGATAAAGTAACTGTGCTTTCAAAATTGCAGCTCTCTAATTTATTTAATGCTGGGAAGCCAGATCAACACAACATATTCAAAGGAATCACAAGAAACTACTTCTTTATGGGGATAGTGATTATAACTCTTTTGTTTCAGGTTTACTCTTTTTATATGTCCTACTGGTGTTTTGCTTTTATTATATGGTTATTGAGTGAGCCTACGATAATTTTCTTGCTGCTATTTCTTCAGATTATCATCATTGAATTTCTGGGAAAATTCACCAAAACAGTAAGGCTTAATGGGAAGCAGTGGATGGTTTCTATCATCCTTGGGAGCAGTGGATCAATAATTCTGTCAGCATTGGATGTAGTAGGTTAGTCCATAATCTAAATTTTGATATTTTCAAAATTAGGGACTAAATTGAGATATATATCTTTCGGGGACTAAATTTGATATTTTCATAATTTAAAAATTAAATTGAAATAAGAGAAATCTTTCAAGGACTAAAACAGGAATTTACTCTGAAACAAGGATCAAAACTGAAACCCAAAAAGACAAAGGATGAAATTTATACCTTAAAGAACAAAAACTTAGTTTTCTTAAGTAAAATATAATAATTTGTATATTATTTTTTTTAGACCAAAATCCCAATCCTTTATCTTTCATCCAAGTTTTCAAATCAATTCTTTATGTTTTAAAAGTTTCAAATCAGTCCTTATCTTTATGTTTGCAAGTTGTTCCAAATAAGTCCTTTTGCCTGACACCGTTAGTATTCTCCGTTAAATAATGACGTGGACAACTGACGTGGACAAAATATATCTCTTAGGTGACCTATGTTTTAGTTTATTTTGGATTATTATATATTTGGCTTTTGTTTTTAGTAAATGTATGTACACATTTGACTTCTGTTTTAGTTTATTTTGGGTTCTACGTGGCTCAGTATCATCCACGTCAGTTTAAAAAGACATGTAAGAGAGAGTTTTTGTCTACATCATATATTCACGTCATCATTTAACAAAAAACACTAATGGTGTTAGGCAAAAGTGCTTATTTAGAACAACTTGCAAATATAAATGATTTAATTGAAACTTTAGAAACATAAAAGACTAATTTAAAACTTGGGTGAAATATATAGGACCAAAATGGGGGTTTTAACATTTTTTTTAATAATAGATAACAGTTAATTGTATGTTCTTGATTAAATATTGCCACTGATCTCAGGAACTCTTGGTTTGGCGGTTCGGTCCTAATTTTGGTGTGTACAACTGAACCGGCGGTTCAACTGTTGCTGGTGGAATATAACTCAAACCGTAGTGTGCTAATGTGCTATATTCTTCTATTTATTGTATATACAAAAATTAATGTGTTTTTGTAATACTTAGGATTGGTTAATAGATTTTTTCTTAACGCTGATCTAGCTTGATAGAGATTAGTGCTAAATCCAATGTAATTTAGAATTTTCAAAAAAAAAATCTCCTTGATAAATGATCATAATCGTCTTATCTTCAACTTTAAGTGAAAGGATTCGTTTATAAATGTTTCTTGAATTAATGGTTTGATTCTTTCTTCAATATTATAAACGCGGTTTTAAACGGGCCGAATTGAATCTTAGGGTACTTTTTTACGTAGAAATGGAAAGGAAAAAAAAAGGGGAATATATTTATTGTAACTACAGAATATTCTGCCTAGGTACACGTGGCACTGACGTTCTAGAAGCACGGTCCCAGCACCCGCTGGAGACACGTGGCACTACTCATCCATCCATTACGTGGCCCTCGCTCACGTCACCACACGGAGCTTCCCTCAACTAGACGTGGGATTTCCACAAGCCTCGTGGGACGACCCACATCCCATGAGATCATAGGTCGAGCACGATCTTCCCACACGCAAGTATAAATAGACCCTCACTCGGGGGACTAAGCAAGCAATCTAGTCTGAACAGTACTACGCACAACCTGAAGGATTATCACGAACCATCTTAGATATTCCATGCTCTCCTGGTACCTGAGCGCCCTCAGATACCTCACACGAGTCTTCTCCGCACCTTGAGCTCCGTCACCGGCCCCTGGCAAGCTCACCTCCTCCTTGGAGCACACCGCTTACAGGGCTTCCAACAGCCCTCAGAGACCACAGCTCTCTCCTACTAAGGCAACCTCCTAAGAGCGGCTCGCCCGCCCGGAATACCTTAGGCACGTCTTAGCCGCACACGGCCCAATACAGGTAACAACCTTGCCTAACGGCTCCGATAGACGTCACCATGACGAACTACGTGGACTTTAATCCCTCCCGAAGGGTACGTAGGCACCTAGGTGCATCACCTAAGGACAAGTCCCCCAAGGTTAAGACCCCTTGCGGTCCTAATTTCAAATTACAATTGTCTGAGCCAAAAATGACAGTTACAGTGGCGCCCACCGCGGTCTTATTCAGACCACAATGCCTTGCGCACTCTGCCGTTAAACGGCATTTCTTTTTTCGGGGAGTAGGAGTATACACCTAACGCTCAGAAACCCGTACTTGTTTTTGTTTTGATCTACAGTACAGATACAAGAGATAATACATCATGACCGACTCGAACGTCCCCGCAACCACGACTGACGCCAGCGCCCTGAGACGCAGCACAAGGAATTAACAGGGAACGGTCGAACCGGTCACAACCGAGGTAGGCGGATCAAACACAACTCAGCCTCAGAGCTCCTCAGCAACGTAGGTAGCCATTACGGAAACTGTCGTTCATAACCCAACACCTAGAGAGTAAACCTGCCCTCAACACCCGTATGGCATGCCGCACGTCCCTTGCCCTACAATTGGTGGTCAAGAGATGGCAGAGCCAGCAAGGAACTCGCGGGATGCTGAGATCGCCCGCCTCGAAACAGAAGTAGCAGCTCTGCGCCAACAGCGATGGGAAGAGGACAGGAACCTCGCCCCAGCAAATGCGAGCACTTAGTTACCTTTAGTGCCACACGGTGCGACGACAGGGACCTCCAGCGACCCTACCGGCTTCCCCGCAACACAATTTGGGACCTTACCAATGGAGTTCGCACGATTGTCACTGACGGCGGCATCACCAACGGTGATCCCGCCTGGACCAACCATGGTCGCCGGAAAAGCAGCGCGGCCCGTCATGAACTATTCACCAGTCCCAAACTATCCTCCAGGGTCCTACCTCCATATGCCATGGGCCGCGACCTACAACCCGTACGCATCCGGCGGTGCAAATGCCTACCAGTGGCCCACGATCGACTTCCAGGGAAAGGGGAGACACCATTTCACCCAGCAAGTCATGAACGAGCACATGCACATGGGTTTCAAAATGCCCTTCCACATAAAACCTTATGGTGGAGAAACCGATCCGCGGGATCACCTGAACACCTTCAACTCGGCCATGTCGATACTGGGTATGACGGACGGCCAACAGTGCTGAGTCTTCTCATCAACTCTGAATGAAGCCGCCTTGAGATGGTTCTACCTGCTGCCCACCAATTCGATCCACAGCTTCGAACAACTGGCTCAGAACTTCCTCACATAGTTCGCCAGCAGCAAAGAGTACCAGAAAAACGAAGACTCCTTCATCGGTTTCCACCAGGAGGAAGGAGAAACCCTGCAAGCCTTCTTGGCCCGCTTCACCAAGCTCTCGCTCCAAGTCTGAGGCCTCCAGGACATCGTCGCCATCTTTGTCATAAAGCAGGGTCTTCGATGCTCACAATTCTACGGGGAACTAAACAGGTGCCCTGTCTCCACCTTACAGGAACTTATGGACCGTGCGGAATGGTTCATTCAAGAGGAGAATGCTCAGATCGCTAAGGACAAGATGAGGAAGTTCCTGATAAACAGGGCCGATATGGAACGAGCAGAGGAGAAAAAAGAGAAGACAGGGACCGAGAACCAAGCCCCTAAGGAAAAGAACGGTAGGAAGAGGTCACCACCTCGACCACGGACGCCTCTCTGAGGACGGTTCACGAGCTACACTCCCCTCAACAGATCTCACGTCGAGGTCTTGGAAGAAATCTATCATTCCGACATGCTCAATTTCCCCCCACAGGTCAAAAGACGTAAGACAGGAAGACCGGTGGACAAGTCCAAATACTACCAATTCCACAAGGATTACGGACATGAAACCAACGACTGCATCCACCTGAAGGATCAGATCAAAGACCTAATCTGGAAGGGACAACTTGGCAGGTTCATCAAGGAAGAAAGTAGAGCCAATGCCGAGCACCCTCGGGAAACCGACGGCCAAGCGCCTACCCACGGGGTCATCCACGTCATAGCAGGCGGATTACAACGAGGGACCTCCTCCCTATCGCAAAACAAAAAGAGGATGGAATGCTCTATACTCGCCCTCGATTACGCTCCAAAGCACAAGAAGATGAGCGAGACCAAGAGAGACCCCCATCACCTTCGACCTCACTAACCTAGAGGGACCAGTCCACGACGACCCCATGGTAGTGACCGCGATTATCGCCAACTACGAAGTTAAGAGAGTCTTGATCGACCAAGGATCCTCAGCAGACGTTCTCTACTTCAACACCTTCAGAAAGCTCGGGTTGAACGAGGCCAGCCTAAGGCCCTTCCCCGGCACGCTCATAGGGTTCTCAGGAGCCCAGGTTCCAGCGGAAGGAAACATCACCACCCGAACGACAATGGGCACCTTGCCAAAGGTCGCGAGACTTGATGTAGACTTCATCATCGTCTCAGCACCATCAGCATACAATGCAATCCTAGGGCGACCGTCCCTAAACAAACTCAGAGCTGTAGTGTCTACCGCACAGCTCATATATAAAAGTTCCCAACACCCCACGGGGTTGGAGAAATCATGGCGGACCAAAAACTGGCGCGAGCATGCTACGCAGCAAGCGTAACCAAGACCGTCAAGGTCGCCAGCCTTGTTTCCAAAGAAACACACGAGGAACCCCCCGAGACTAAAGAGTCAGGAGAAAAGAAGTCAGAGTTCGCCCGCCCGGACCTAATCTCCGCTTAAGACTCTGAACGCACTTTGCACTATCACAGTACCTTTAAGTCAATTCGTATGTCTCCACTTTGAATGTAGGATTTTCAGCCTAGCAAAGGCTCACCTGACTTAGGCAATCCGAATGTAAACACTTTGCTTACCTTCAGCCTACCTAAGGCTAGCCCAACTGAGGCTGCACGAATGTATTCATTTTTTTTATTATTAAAAGCAATTCTTTTTAGCTAGAGACAAGACTTGAACTCTGCAAAGTACTCGCGTAAGTCCTATCACAGGATGTTGGGCTCGACCGCCCCGAGAAACGCTAAGGGCCCCTAGGGCCAAGCTAAAATTTCCCCAAAAGCGCGGTAAAAAATCCCTTTGGTGCGAAAACCACAAAACGAACGTTCGACGAACCATGCTAGCAACACGCATACAAATCGTCCTGATCACACGGTACTCAAGCAAAAAAAATCTCTTTTTACCCAGACGTAAAGAGATAACCACGAAAAGAGAAACTGCAAACACGCACAGCTTTTTACTCTGAAGTAAAAATGAAAGCAGGAAAAAACTCTTTACAAAAAAAAAAATCATTCTCATTAATGCCAAAAATGAGAGAGTATCCGCCCATTGCAACGGGTAAACACCCTAAAATTTATATAAGCTTAATCTTGGACATCCCTAAGATCTACAAAGGTCTCGGCCCCAGCAGACCACATACGGCCAACACCTTCCGACGGCCCCCACCTGGTCGCCTCAACCAGCTGCTAAGAGGTAGGTCCAATCCCTAGAGCACGTCCGCCAATTCGGGACAACACTTGGTGATCCACCAAGTGATCCGTCAATTGACGGAGATGAGCAAGATTCAACGGAGAGTCCGTTTTCGTCCGACCATGAAGCTCACCCTAAAAAAACACCAAGGAAGAGTGCAAGGAAGCCACACACTCCGCTGGGAATCTCTCCCCATGGAGACGCTCGAGCTTTTCGACCGCCAGGACCATGCCGATCGCCAGGAGGAGCTATCTGCACAGAGGATGTATGGCATGCTCCTGGCGATCGGCAAATTCGGCAACTTTGCCTTCAGCCACCAGCCGACCAGAAAGGTTCTCAGCAGCACGAACCTCCGCATCCCGCAAGGCCTTACGGAGCGAATGTAGCTCCTGCTGACGCTTCTCAGCATCATCCCGACGGACGGCCAGCTCCTTGCAAGTCCTCTCCAACTCCGAACGAAGGTACGCAACCTCGGTAGGGTGACCAGCTTCGGCCCTAAGACGGGCGACCTCCTCAGCCAAGGACTTAACCTGCGTCCTTGACCCTCACACTCCAGCTTCTTGGCAGATAGCTGCTCCCGCACGTCCGCCAATCGCTTATGGGAGACCTCCAGAGCCTGGCTCTTAGAGGACGCAACACAGGAAAATTGATCCCGATCGCGACGAATCTCCTCTTGTAAGAAGCGCGCACATATACAGCGAAGTCAGGAATACAAGCCTATCGCAAAACGAGGAAAACACCAAGACAAGGGAACTTACCACACGCTTCTCCCACTCAAGACCGGCTTGGTAGAAGTCAGCCAACGCTTTAGCCGCCCGACCGAAGCCTCGGACAGCGAGATCTAGGGGCGAAGTGTCCAACCCCCTAGCTTCCTTCTCCCGCATCTCCACCGGAAGCGCGTGCCCAATGCCACCAGCTAAAAAGCCAATTCCCCCTCCGGTGGCCCAAGGGGTTCAGAAGGGCCGGTACTCGACCCAGGAACAAGATCTCTCGTGGCAGCCGCTTGACTCGTCACTACATTCCCTCCATCTGAGGGGACTCTGGCCTCCACGACTGCATCACCAAACTCCGCGACCTCATCAACCGCAGGACCACCCGCCGAAGTCTGAGGCGCGGAAGAGCCTCCGACAGGCTCCTCAACAACCACTCTAGCCCTCTTAGCAGGAGGCTGAGTCACCCCTTCGGTGGGGCTGAGGACGGGAGGACGAGTAGAAAGAATCACCCTCATGGGTGATTGAAGGACGGGAGCGAAAGTGGTAACAGAGGTAGGAACAGGGGCAGAAACAGAAACAGCATCCCCCGCCGGAGCCTCCACCTGTGCATCCTCCCGGTTAGTACTCCGTCGTACGACCTGCGAAGACAATCGCCAGTCAGCCCCAACAGGGCGTTTCATGAGCCCCCCTTCTCTATTTTTGAGCATCTTCGCCGCAGAAGTTCCTCTCCTTTCCCCGCTTCCGGGGTCCGCTCGCACCAACCTTCCCGTCTTTCTTCCTCCTCTCCTTCGGAAGAACCTCTGGCCGACGCTCTCTCTCGGAAGACGAAGGCACAGGAACAGGGACATCGGCGGCTTCCCCCGGAGACAAGCCCTGTTGATCATTCTTCCTCCCCTTGCTCCGACCGGCATCACGAGTGCGGCTCAGAGGAGGAGGAGGAGGAGGAGGGGAAGAGGAAGGAAGATCTTCTAAATCAGTGAAATCAAAGGGGTAATAACTGTAATCGTCACCCACACCATCCATTGCGAAGATTCAATTCGACAGGAAGCAAGAATCAGAAAAAGCAAGAGCAGGTGAAACAAAGGTAACGGAGAAAGGTGAAATGCAAAGGTAAAGTCACAAACTTTCAAACAATGGGCATTTATAGGGCACCCAGAGGCGCGACGATTCAAAAACTTTGACCCCTCGAAACCCGCAACGGATAAAACCCATTATCCTCTACAACTAAGCCCCGCTGTAACCGCTCACTTCAACCGCACGCGTGGAAGGAAGCAACAGACGGGATACACAGCCAGGGCAAAGGAGACGCAAAGACCAAAAAGTCCCCGAGAACCGAAGAGTCGCTTCGAAACACTTTAGGGCCTTTTCGCGAAACTCTCCACCCAAGTTAATGATGGCTACCCTCGGAAATGAACCCGCATTTAATGAGGGAGAAACAGCGGCAAAATGCTTAAATGACAGAGGCACCCGTTCAAGCTCTAACGCGTGGCACCTGCAGCGAAGCCCGCTCCTTCAACAAATAACCCTCAGCAAGAAAGTCACCGTCAACCACTGACCACAGACGAACATAGCCAGAGGAGAGCTTTTTGAAAAATAACCAAAGCAGCCCCTGACCTTTGGATCTCCCTCACTGACCCTCGAAGGGTATTTCGGGAAACGCCCTTCTGAGCAATGATGACTCCACCTCGGTAAGTCGCGTACTTCCTGCAGAGACGGATCGAAAACTTGCTGAGGTAGCCAAGCGGCCAGCCATCCAAAATGAGACGTGTGTCCTCTCTAAGACATCTCCTTCCCTACGGAGCAATGTGAGGGAGCCAACTTCGTGAGTCGGACGGCCAGCTCCCACACCCGCGACTCCAAGCGGACGAGCTATCCCACAAATAAAGGCAACGAAAATTCCTAAGTGTCTTACAGGCAAAGGAACTTAAGTCCACGGGCGCCCGACACCCGTAGACTTGGGGGACTTATGTAACTACGGAATATTCCGCCTAGGGACACGTGGCACTGACGTTCTAGAAGCACGGCCCCAGCACCCGCTGGAGACACGTGTCACCACTCATCCATCCATTACGTGGCCCTCGCTCACATCACCACACAGAGCTTCCCCTCAACCAGACGTGAGATCTCCACAAGCCTCGTGGGACGACCCACGTCCCACGAGGTCGTGGGTCAAGCACGATCTCCCAACACGCAAGTATAAATAGACCCTCACTCGGGGGACTAAGCAAGAAATCTAGTCTAAACAGTACTACGCACAACCTGAAGGATTATCACAAACCATCCTAGATATTCCATGCTCTCCCGGTACCTGAGCACCCTCAGATACCTCACGTGAGTCCTCTCCGCACCTTGAGCTCCGTCACCGGCCCCCGTTCCGGCCAGCCTCTGGCAAGCTCACCTCGTCCTTGGAGCACACCGCTTACAGGGCTTCCAACAGCCCTTAAAGACCACAGCTCTCTCCTACTAAGGCAACCTCCTAAGAGCGGCTCGCCCGCCCGGAGTACCTTAGGCATGTCTTAGCCGCACACGGCCCAACACAGGTAACAACCTTGCCTAACGGCTCCGATAGACGTCACCATGATGAACTACGTGGACTTTGATCCCTCCCGAAGGGTACGTAGGCACCTAGGTGCATCACCTAAGGACAAGTCCCCCAAGGTTAAAACCCCTTGCGGTCCTGATTTCAAATTAAAATTGTCTGAGCCAAAAACGACAGTTACATTTATTATGTTTCTTAGTAAAAGTTGAGAATGGAAATGGAATGGAAATGTATTAAAATTATCACTTTACCCCTTATATTAAAATAATAAAAAAAAAGTTATAATTGTGTCAAATCAAAGGGTATAATAGACATTTTGTATTTTCTTTTCTTTTTTTTAATTATACACACTTTTTAAGATGAAAATAAAAAAATGGGTAACATGTGGGGCTTACATTTTTTTTCATTCCCTCTTTTCCACCCTAACGAACACACCCTTAGTATAATCAAATTCGACTCGCTTAAAATAAAAATAAGTTTGAATTCAAGCCTAAATTTTAAAATGAACAAAAAGTTATGGTGAAGTTCCGCTCATTTAGTTAATTGAATCGTTCATAAACTTAACTCGGGTTCAAGTGGTAAGTATTTCATTATAGAATCTCAGCTAATTTGAGACAAATTAACAGAGCTTTTGGCAAAACAAGAAAAACAAAAACTCTATTTTGGTCCCTACCGTTAGCACCTTTCTCAATTTGGTCCATGATGTTTGTTCAGTCTCAATTTGGTCCCTTACATTTGCAGTTGGTACTAATTTGATTCTTAACATTTGTTTAGTTTCAATTTAGTCCTTTATGTTTGTAATTTGTACCAATTTGGTCCATCTATTATCCAAGCATTACTTAACAAAATTGAGAGGTAAAGAGGGAAATCTGATGGACCAAATTGAGACTGAGCAAAGATTACTATATTAGGTACTAAATTGATAAAAGTGCTAAACGGTAGGGATCAAAATAAGATTTTTGTCAAAAAATAAACAATAAACTTATTTTGCCGATTATGTATATATATAACAGTATAACACAACTTATATTGATAATTTTTAGGTGATTGCAGAGATAAGTGCATAATCATACTTGCAAAATTCTGAGTGTATCTTAATCTTACTAATCAATTTTTTTTTCCAATCCCCACAATAGGAAAAGATTTTTTAGGGACTAAATTTAATATTTTCAAAATTTAGGGACTAAATCGAGATATATTTTTTTAGGGGCTAAATTTGATGTTTTTATGATTTGGAAACTAAATTAAAACAAGTGAAAATTTTCAAGGAGCAAAATAGGAATTTATTTTAAAACAAGGAGCAAAACTGAAACCCAAAAAGATAGAGGAAGAAATTTTTTTTTTTTTTTGTATAATAAACAACAGATTACAATCCTTGAAGGTTATAGTAAATTCCTACTTGAGCTCCTCTAAGATAGTTGAGAGGAGTTTTATCAATATAGTCCATAAAAAAACATTCAAAATAAGCAAAATCCAACCGCATAGTATCAATATCACGAGCAATGGTGCCCCAGCAATTGCCAAACTCAGCATGGTTATTCATCTTTGAAGTAAGATTCTTGTTTTCCATGAATATTGCAACATGACTGCGCTGATAGTTCCTTAACATCTGGAGAGTTTCTCTAATCCCTTTCAACATAGTGCCTTGGAGTTGTTCTTCTGAAGGCGCAACCATCCCAACGATAGAAACGCAATGACCATTAGGTGTGTTATAATAAGAGCCCCAAATCCGCTTTTTACCCCTTCTGTCATTCTGGTAAACAATATACACCCTGAGCGAGTCAGCGTGCTGTGATTCCCTGGCCTGGGTATAATGATCTCTGAATTTCCTATTACAAACCATGTCCCTGATATCATCTTTGCACACACCCAGTTTCCACACCATCTGTACTTCCTTACATAAGCTTATAATATGATCAGGGAGGATGGATTTTTGTTGGAAAAGAATTTCATTCCTCGATTTATAGATGCTCCAACAAGTGACTAGGATATGGATTAAGAGGTCTTTTTTATCAAACTCATCAACCCAAATACTCCTATTATTTGGTTGGAGGATGTGCTGAATCCAATCTTGTATAGAATCAAATTAGACCCTCTCTATGCGAATATTATAAGTAGAACCAAACCACACTGCTTTAGCTGCAGGACAATCCATGAATAAATGATTCTGAGTTTCCTTAAGCTCACAACCAAAGACACAATTACCTTCAATATTGTAATTCTTTTTCAGGAGATTTTCTGCAATTGGAAGTCTGTCATGACAGAGCTTCCACCCGAACATAAGAACCTTGGCCGGCAAGTTTATCTTCCAATAATCCTTCCAAGGTTTAAATTGATTCCGATTCAGAGAAAGTTGCCTAGATTCCGTAAGTTTCTTATACCCATCCTTAACCTTGAAGATACCCTCATTATTCCCATTCCAGTATAATTTATCCTCCCCCTGAGTAATCGAAATGGGAGTTTTAAGAATCATCCCTGCAGTTTCAGCATCATATAGTTGACAGACCAGCTCTCTATTCCATCTGCAAGTTGTATCTATCAGGTCACTCACCCTGTTGGGTTGATTTTCCACATTATTTGTAGGGGTTGGCCAGTGAGCACTATTAAGAGGGATGCTATGTCCTGTACCCACCTGCCACTTTATATGATTGAGAACAACATCCTTTGCACTAAAGATATCCTTCCACTGTTTAGAAGCCGTTCGAGGACATTTGAATCCTACTGGACTCTCAGAGGTGGCATACTTAGCTTTCATGATAACACTTAGGAGAGTGTTCTGATGAACTAGAATTCTCCAAAACTGTTTTGCCAAGAGAGCTTGATTAAACTCGCTGAAGCTTTTCACCCCCAGGCCACCCAAATTCATAGGTTTACAAATGGCCTCCCAATTCAACATGTGAGGCTTATTTCTTTGTCGGTCACTCCCCCAAAAGAAGTGCGCCAAAATACTGTCACACTTCATGGCCTCTGCTTTAGTAAGTTTGTAGTAATTAAGGTGGCAGAGAGACATAGATGTGAGGACTGATTTAATCAGGGTGAGTCTTCCTGCTTTGGAAAGAAGTTTACCCTTCCAAGACTGGAGCTTCTCTTGGAGGTTAGCGTATATCATCTGGAATTGCACTTTGTCATGGGCCGAATTATCAATTTTTGCTCCAAGGTATTTACTGAATTTATCAGTAACACGACATTGAAGTGTTTCACTTAGCAGCTTTTGAAATCGGCGAGGAGTATTTGGACTAAACTTGATTTCCGTTTTATCTAAATTCATGATGAGGCCCGAATAAGATCCAAAATCTCTCCATATGTTTGACACAGATATACAACTTTCAATATCAGCTTTGAAGAACAACATACTATCATCAGCAAAAAAAAGATGATTGATCCTTGGACTTTGCCTACTCACCTTCATTCCTATAATCTTCCCTTCATTTTGAGCTTTAATAAAGTGGTGAGAAAGCACATTCATGCATAAAATAAATAAATAAGGGGACAGGGGATCTCCCTGTCTCAGCCCAGCTTTCGGTTTAATCGTGTTCGTGGTGTCTCCATTAATTAAGATCTTATAAGAAGGGGTTGTCACACACTGCATGATTAGCTTGATCCAATGGACTGGAAAGCCATGATAATTCAGAATTTCTTCCAAGAATGTCCAGGAGACCTTATCATAAGCTTTAAAGATATCCACTTTCATAATCCCCCAAAAGGCCTTAGCTCTTCTTATTTTCTTATGACAATGCAGCAATTCACTTGCCAAGATAATATTGTCACAGATTTGTCTATCCTTTACAAAAGCATTTTGGAAGGGATTAATGATATCTTGCATGATGGGTTGCAATCTATTTGTTATTACTTTAGAAATGATCTTGTATACCACATTACACAAACTTATTGGTCGAAAATCCTTAAGGGTCTTAGGATCATCAACCTTAGGGATCATAGCAATGTTTGTTTTATTGATCTCCTTCAGCATGTAACCCTTTTGGAGAAAGGAAGCAACTAGGTTAGTGACATCATTAGAAACAAGATTCCAGTTTTCTTGGAAGAATTTAGCCGGGAATCCATCAGGACCTGGAGTTTTCTCACCCTCCATCTGAAACACTGCATTTTCGATTTCTATCTTAGTGAAAGTGTGGTTGAGTCTACTAAGATGGGCTTCAGACAGCTTCATCATGTTAGCATCCGAAATATACTGCTGGATTAATTGTCTATCCTGTACCGCCTCATTTTGATAAAGATGAACAAAGTAGTGCTCAGTGGCAGTCTTAATATCCTATGGAAGAGTCACCCAATCCCCTTCCATGGTGGTGATGCCATGGATTCTATTCTTCTTTCTTCTCACGTTAACCACAGCATGAAAATAACGGGTATTTTGGTCCCCATCCTTCAACCATAATTGCTTAGCCCTTTGAGCCCACATCGTGTGCTCACATTTGCGATAGAAATCCAGTTTCTTTCGTATTTGGAATTCCTGTTGGAAGTTTGAGTTAATACTGATATTCTGTTGAGCATGTAATAATTCTTTTTCCGTGTCCTTAATGCATTGACTGATGTTCCCAACTCTAGTCTTATTCCAATGAATAAGTTCAGCAGCAATGGCTTTTAGTTTTTGCACCACTCTGAAAGCTTGAGACCCAGTGTACTGCTTGTCCCAGGTTTGTTCAATAATATGAGTACACTCCTTAAAATGCAACCACATATTCTCAAATTTAAATTGTCGTTTGCCCCGTTGAATGATTGGATGAGTATTAAGGATTAAAGGGGCATGATCCGAAGCTGAGATTGGAAGTACTTCAACAATACTATTAGGGTAACAGATGTTCCAAGAAACATTAGCAAGGTATCGATCAAGTTTTTCCCAAACTACCTGATGGCTTGTTCTGCCATTTGTCCAAGTGTAAAAAGCTCCTTTACTTGGAATTTCCATAAAGCTCAACATGTCAACCGTGCTGTTAAATTCCACAGATCCCTTCGAAGAACTGCATCTACTGAGCTTTTCATTAGGATTTTTAATTTGATTGAAATCCCCAAAGATAATCCAAGGTAATTGAGTTTCGTTGATTGATTCCAGGAAGGTCCACAGTTTATGCCTATTTTGCATTTTAGGAGGTCCATAAACTGCAGTTAACACAAACTGTGTACCACTATTATCTATTCCAGAAGCATGAATCCAGTTAGGAGTTTTATTAATAATGGTAAAGAGGAAGAAATTTAAACTTTGAACAAGGATCTAGTAATTTGTATATTATTTTTTTATAATAGATAAGAGTTAATTGTATGTTCTTGATTAAATATTGTCACTGATCTCAGGAACGCTTGGTTTGACGGTTCGGTCCTAATTTTGGTGAGTACAACTGAACCGGCGGTTCAACTGTTGCTACCTAGTGTGCTATATTCTTCTATTTATTGTAAATATAAAAGGATAAACTAATGTGTTTTTTAATACTTAGGATTAAACTTAGTTGATGTACATTAATTTTTTTATTCTATATTGTAAATATCTAAAAAGAACTTACCATTTGTTAATAGGATTTTATCTACGCTTTCAGTGAGATTCAGCTTGATAGAAATGAGTGCTAAATCCAATGTAATTTAGGATATTGTGAATTTACTCAATATTTTGTTCTAAAGTTTTAAATTAGTCCGTTTCAAAAATTGTAAACTAGTTCTTTATGTTTGCAAGTTGTTCTAAATAAGCCTTTTTACTTGACATCGTTAGTGTTCTCTATTAAATAATGACTTGGACAGCTAACGAAGACAAAATCTCTTTCCTACGCGGCCTCTATTTTAGTTATTTTTTTTTCTTGTGTATTTGGCCATTTTTGTAAATGTACTTACACAATTGGCATTTGTTTGTTTATTTTGGGTTCTATATAACTCTCATATTATCTACATCAGTTTAAATACCTAAGAGAGAGATTTTATCCGCATCAGCTGTCCACGCTATCATTTAACGAAAAACACTAACCATATCAAACAAAACGATTTATTTAAAAAAACTTATAAATATAAAAAACTAATTTAAAACTTTTAAAATATAAAATAACCTTATTTTATTCACAAAGCAGTCACATGTTTCACGAATTCAGTTGCAGTGGAATGGGAGAGCCACCTTATAATATTATTTTAATTTGTTTTCTCTCTCTCTCTGTAAACTTTGGTCATATTCCTGTCGTTTCTTTACTTTGCTTTACAGATATTTACTGTAAAGTTGGAGAGTGAGGTCCACCAACAATATAATAATGGAGAATGAAATGTTTGCATATAATTGTGTTGTCCTTAATATATTATTTGCATGAAATCCCAATTCCTATCTTCATCCAAAAGACAAAGGGAAGAAGGAGGTGCCAGATCTGGCTGGAGGTAGTAGTAATTAATGAGAAAGAAAGTGATAGGTAGAGAGGGAGGGAATTAGATTAGAGATATGGTATAGTGAGGGAATTTGTATGTATATGTAATATTGTAATTACTAAGTTAAGTATGAGTTTCTTCAAAAGTTCACCGTATCGCCGTCGCCACAATGACGATATAGAGGCCGGAAGTAGGTACCGCGCTAACGACGATGACGAGTTTGAGGATTTGTTACACTTAGATCCCTTTGATATCCCCCGCACCACAAAGAATGCTCCAGTTGAACGCCTCAAGCGTTGGAGGGTATGTATATATATATATATATATAATTTTGTCTTAATTTAATGATTGTTTATATAATTTGGTCTTAATTTAATCATTAAATTTCGTTGTCAATTATATTAACGATTCACTTAAAGAAAGATTTTAACTTACAACTACAAGACAAAATGGGTTAAGTCTTATAGATCAGCTCGTGCGGGACTATAAAATTTATAAGCTGAGCTGAATAATTTATGATGGTAATTAAAAATAAGCTAGTCTAGTTCAACCTTAAAATGAATAGTAGGATCAAATTGAACTAAGGCTGGGTCGAACTAATACATTTTTATTTTTTTAAACTTTTTTTAATTTATTTTTAATATTTATATAATGAATTAATTACTTAATTTTCACCTTAATTCAAATAAACAAATATAGAAAAGTTGATATTGCTTGATCCATATAATCAACCCACGTGGTGAGAAGAAACTTTGATTGTAGTTATTATTTTGGTCAAAACCACAAATTGATCCCTTATGTTTGTATGAAGTTTCATATTGGTCCTTTATGTTTCAAAAAGTTTAAATTGGTCCTTTATGTTTGCAAGAAGTTCCAAATTGGTCCTTCTGTCCACTTCTGTCAATTTCTTAAGTTAAGTGCTGACGTGTCCATCTAAGCTGACATGTCATGCCATGTCATCACCACGTCATCACATATGATGGTAGATGATGACGTGGCATGACACGTTAGCTTAAATATACACGTAGGAGAGATGATATGTCCACCTCAGCACGCCACGTCAGCACTTAACGGAAGAAATAAACAGACTTAGATGGAAGGACCAATTTGGAACTTCTTGCAAACATAAAGGACCAATTTAAACTTTTTGAAACATAAAGGACCAATATAAAACTTCGTGCAAACATAAGAGACCAATTTGAAGTTTTAACCTTATTATTTTTGTTAAGAGAGATTCTTACAAAACTAAATTTAGACAAATTATATCTTATAGGAACTAAATTAAAACAACTTTTTTATAATTAAATTTGATATTTTTATATTTCAGAAATTAAATTGAGACAAATTACATCTTTATAATAACAAAACAATAATTTATTCGTGATTCGTAGACAAATAATGATTTTTTTCTTTCTCTCTCTCTATATATATATATATATGATAGCAATCTACGCTTGTGCTTAATTCTTCTCGGAGATTCCGTTACACCTTGGACTTGAAAAAAGAAGAAGAGAAACAGCAAATAATTAGCAAGATTAGGAATCATGCTCAAGTCATTAGAGTAAGCTTAATTACTCATCACACTCAACTTTCTTCGTAAACATATATATATATATATATATATTATTTTGGTCCTCAATGTTTGCATGAAATTTAATGTTGGTCTTCAAAATTTTTTTTTTGGTCGATTTTGGTCCTTGAGCGTAACACCGTTAACTTTTACCGTTAAATGATAACGTGCCATGTTTATGTGGCACACCTTCTCTCCTACGTGTCATATTTTAAAGACGTGGCATGACACATCACTGTCACGTCACCCCACATTGCCACATCATTGTCTTCTCTCCTTTATCATCATCATCATCATCTGGGGTGACGTGGCAGTGATGTGTCATGCTATGTCATTAAAATATGACACGTAGGAGAGAGGGTGTGCTACATAAGCATGTCACATCATCATTTAACGGCAAATTAAAGGTAACAGTGTTACGCTCGAGAACCAAAATTGACAAAAAAAAACTTTGAGGACCATCATTAGACTTTTGAAACATTAAGGACTAACATTAAACTTCATGCAAAACTGATGACCAAAATAATACTTTAGCATATATATATATATATATATATATATATATGCAGATGCAGTGTACTAATTATTGATTCATTTTGCTTTTGCCCTACTACTACTACTAGGCTGCATATCTATTCAAAGAATATGAAATAAGGCGGACTGAGAGTGGTGAGTGTATTTTTCTCACTATGTATTATTATCTCTATACCTACATTTATATCCATCGTATGTACATATAGGTAGTGCATTCTTGTTATGATTCATGTGATTGTTATGGGAAGATCTTTTGAATTTCAAGCAGTGTCATTATTAGATAAATTTGTTTGACATGGTTTATACTTCATACCTTCTTCATTATTGAATGTATATTATGTGTTTGATTAAATGCCTAAACGGGACTCTCCTCTCTGTTTTTTTAGAAGATTTTAAAACTACATATAGACACACGTTACTATTTTTTTTCAGGCTTGATTATTGGATTAGATTTTAATCTAGTTAGTATTGAATGGACTATAATTAGATATGATTGTGTTTGGTATAACATATAAAATCCTACCTATCCACTTTCTCATTTTCACCTCTACATTTCACCAACCAAATGGATCCTGATGGCCTGTTTGGTTGGTGGATTAAATTTTGAGGGAGTGAGAATGAGATGAAATATGATTATATATGACTATGTTTGGTATGACATAAAGAGAAATATGATTAGGAATAATAATAAGAATGTGAGTTGGATATCCTTTGAATGAAAAATGGGAGTTTAGGCTATTTTGTTTATATGTGGGGGCATTTTGGCCTAGAAAAAAATTATTCCATTGAAAGTTGAGCATTCCATCAATTTTTTAACGGAATGAGCTTTCTTTCATTTGAAGAAAAATAGCTTTCCATCTCTCATTTAAATGACACAGTCAAATATGAGAATCAACATATTTTACTCTAGCATTTTCATTCCATCTCCTTTTTGCTAGCAACCAAGCAAGCCGTTAGTTTAAAAGTTTACCTGCATTTATCAATATAAAAGATTATTTTCAAAATTTCAAATAAATTAATTTATCATTTTAACTCAAATTGAATAATATAATATATTTTTTAACAAAAAAATAATGTTACTAATTTTGCTCTTTTTTATTTTTGCATTATCGATGACTATTTTTAAATTGTCAGGGCATGTAAAACTTCCTCTAGGTACTCCTGTTGGTGATTTTCCAATTGGAACAGAGCTGCTTACTTCATTTTCAAGGGATCATAGAATTGACGTCTTGCAGGATTGTGGAGGAGTAAGTAATTTTTCTGAGAAAATTCTTAACTTGGAAAAGCCATTGAGGCACTGATTATTGTAATATCATATATAGTTCACATATACTTGTGCATATTATCACTTTGAAGCATATTTTTTGTATAATCAGGTCAAAGGGTTGGTGGATTTGTTGAAAAGCAACGTAGAGAAGGGGATTCAAGGTGACGACGCTGATTTAATAAAACGGAGGAATGCCTTTGGTTCAAACAATTATCCTCGAAAGAAGGGAAGGAATTTCTTGGTAAGTTTAGGTGCATTTTCTGTCATGAGCTTCTTCTTGCTTGTATAATACATTATCCTCTGTTAAATGGAGGCTATTACAGTGAACTCTTTTTTATTTTGGTTCTTTTTCACAGTTGTTCATGTGGGATGCTTGCAAGGATCTGACCTTGATTATATTGATGATAGCAGCAGTGGTTTTATTGGCACTGGGAATAAAATCTGAGGTGAGATGGTCTAAGATAGTTACTAACTTACTATGCAATTTTTTGTGCTTACATTTTAGAAAAAACTAAAAACCTATTTTAATCCTTTACAGATGATCATTTTCTCAATTTGGTCTTCTCAGATGCCCATTTCCTCAATTTGGTCCCTCACAAAATAAATCGTTATCAGTTTGGTCCTTCCTTTTTGCTGTCATTTAAATAATTAATAGATCTGATGAGGTAGACTATTTGCTAACAATCATTATAAATTGGGTAACATTTAAAGTCTGCTAAAAATTCATTAATTATTTAAATGGCAACCAAACGAAGAAACTAAATTGATAACGGTTTGTTTTGTGAGGGACCAAATTGTGAACGCTAATTTTTGAGGGACCATATTGAGAAAATGAGCATATATTAGGGAACAAATTGAGAATGCAAATCTGTGAGGGACCAAAATGAAGTTTTAGTCTTTTGAAAATATTGTACATCTTTTATGCAGCAATCACTGTAATTAGTGGGGTAGTAGACTGGCCTCATTCCCTTCGCAGAGATATATATATCTTATGTTTGTCATTATTAACTATTTCCTTGTAGAGAGTAAGGTGGGTACTAGTCTATGACAGCTCATAAGGTTTCAGGTTAAGTGATGGTGATCTTGGCTGTAGCTGTCTGTGAAATCTATTTGAAATAGACTTGATTTTTTGTTAGAAAATGCATTGTAAGAGGTAGGTTGTAATTGGAAGATACATTAACTGAAAAGCTAGAACCTTTCCATGAGTCCTATAAATAAGAGTTGGTCCTCTTATTCGATCTTTAGTCCTGCTCTGCCCTTTTATTTTTGGTTCTTCCCTTTGTAATCTTGGAATATATCTTTGGTGATTATAAGAATTAAATTACTTCTTTCACTTCAAAATTAATTTTCTTTCAGGGTTCCAAGGAAGGATGGGTTGATGGGGGAAGCATCGCATTTGCAATTATTCTTGTTATTGTTGTTACAGGTAAGTAGTTTGAGGTCTTTTTTACAAAATATATTCTATAAGTCTGACATACTTTATTTTATTTTATTATAGAGGTTATCATTAGCCGACCCCATCTAGTAGGAAAAAGCTTTGATTGTTGATTATAGAGGTTACCATTACAATTCTAATCTTTCCATTTGAATGACATATGATTGTTCCTTTTCTCCTTCCTTCGTAGCTATAAGTGATTATAAGGAGGCTGTTCAGTTTCAAGGTCTAAATGAGGAGAAGAGAAACATAAATATAGAGGTCCGGCTTTTTATTTTCTTGGTTTTGTGGGGCGTCTACTATTATATTGCTTCATTATTTTCTCGTAGTTTTCTTGATCATTAAATTTAAGGTCAGCCATGAGCAGGTTATTAGAAATGGTAGAAGAGTTAAGATCTCAATATTTGATATTGCTGTTGGTGATGTTGTGCCCCTTAATATCGGTGACCAGGTATGTGATAATTTATTGTTTTAATGTTCATACTTATGGACTGTGTTTCCTATTTGATATTGAGTTCTCAGCTGCTCTGTCCTAGGTCCCTGCTGATGGAATCTATATAACCGGTCACTCTCTTGCAATTGATGAATCAAGTATGACTGGGGAGAGCAAGATTGTACGTAATTGATTTAAATCTTGAGTTTCGTGTACTTGAAAAAGAGGAGCATGAAGAATAATTCTCACTCTGCTGAATTCCTTTCCATAGTTTAGGAACCTATATATAATATTAAGAATCTCAACATGGAAATTAATTTCTAAGCTAGTAAAATCTTTAAACATAAGGAACTACAAAAATTGAGGGAATAAATCAAGAAGTAAATATTTACAAGTAAGAATGAGATTAATTTTAATAAGTGCACAAAGCCAAACCTTTTGGGTTGAAGTTCGTGGGTACTTGGACCGTCGTCCGTCGCCCATGGTTTTCCTCCCTACGGACTACAGCAAAAGCCACACAATTACCTAGGCATGGTTTTGTCCCAAGTATTCAACCTCTAACTTCGTCAATGTCCTTGTTGAGGCCATAGAGTAAACCAAAAACTCTATAGTAGTTCTTCCTACAACTTCTTGTACATCAGGTTGTCCTTACTCCTCTGAATCAATAGTACTTATTAGTTATTACTTTCAATTCTCATAGTAGGTTTCCATTTTTTAGGTTCACAAGGACTCAAAGGATCCATTTCTGATGTCTGGATGCAAAGTTGCAGATGGCACTGGCACTATGCTGGTAAGTTTTGACTTTCCTTTTTCTCTTCATATGTTTGTTATCAGGAATAGTGTTGATTTTAGTTACTAATATAAGCCTTTTCAAAAGCTTTTCTAGGTAGTTGGTAACGGAAATAGCATCTTCATTGATGCTAATCATGGGTGATAAAACTCAACAGTTATTTGTAATTGGCCAAATGTCAAATTTACACATTCTTTAAAGATATAGTATTTTGCAAAGATATTTTATCTACTGAGAGTGCTTTTGATTGCATGATGGTCTGAAAAGGGATTGTATAGTTTGACTCTATTATTATGTTTACTTCAAAAAGAAAAGATTAAGAAAAAGAGTGTTTCAGAATATGAAAAGAGGTTATATTCAGTAATGGGTCCAGCCCTTATTTCATGAATTTAATAAATATATTAAATTGATAACATTTGTCTTGCTTAGTCTTACTTTGTTTTTTTTTTGTTGCTAGTCTTACTTTGTTTGAAGATAAAGACCCCCCCTTTTAAAAAAAAATTTAAGCTTCCTTTTGGTCAATTTACTGGTCAGGTTACAGCTGTTGGTATTAATACTGAGTGGGGGCTTCTAATGGCTAGTACATCAGAAGACAATGGTGAAGAAACACCTTTGCAGGTTCTCTATTTACTTGTGGTCTCTAATAAAGCTTTTCTGTTTTCCATAGTATGTTTACTCATTTAAGGTATTGATATAGGTATATTTAAATGCCCTTGCCACCTTTATTGGTATTGTTGGACTCATTGTGGCTGCTGTTGTCCTCATTGTGCTATTGATCAGGTAATTCAGTGATTGATTAATGGTGATACAAACTTTTTTGTTTTTTGTTTAAATGTTATTTAGTAGTAGTTTTTATCATTTAGAGAAAATTACAGCTATCTTCTATGAGATTTAGCTATGTTATACTATTACCTCTCTAGGTTGAAAAAAAGTTCACTCACATTTCCTCTAATTTATTTTCAGTCAGTAAAATAAATTTTTGTGCAAAATAAGGCTGTGATTTTATTTTAATACAGTAAACGCAGTTTTGTGGTCCGAAACCATATAGATTATAGACTAAAAGAGACCAGTTGAATAGTTGGGAGGTGTGTTGTAGGCCAAAGGAGAATGGTTTGTTGGGTCATGTAATTTAATGTCTAAAATCATCTCCCTGGTGGTTAAATGGAAATGGAGTTTTCCTATTTCTAATCTTTTGTTTAAATCTTTTTGGAAAATCAAACCCCCTCTAAGGTAAAGGCCTTTGTTTGGACAGCTGTACGTAATGGAATTCATGCTAAGTAATTTGCTTCAGAGTTCAGACTTGACATCCCAACCAGGCTTTATCAATTGATGTGTGTCATGTGTTTTAGAAGTTATAAGACAAATAGCCATTTTTTTGCACTGTGGAATGGTCAAGACTTAGGCAATAGGCATATATGGAATAGTCTTCAAGGCTACTTTGAAGGGAACTGTGTTTGTCCAGCCGATCTTGGCACCTTTCTAGCTATCAAGTTTTAAGGATTTGAGAGGGACAAGGAGTATAAATCACTTTGACAATGTGCAATACTTGCAACTTTGGACTTGGAGCGCAATGATAGAGTTGTTAAATGTTAATCATAAACTCCTTCCACCTCAAATGGTTTGTTTAGTGGTGTTATGTGGTGTATATATATTTAATTGTATATATATATAAACTCCACTTTGTGGTGCCTTTGGTTAGAGCAAAATGCTAGGGTTTTTAAGAAGATGTTCATCTCACCTCATCTTTTGTGGGATATAATCAGTCTTTCCTATGGGTTTCAGCGAATGGAATGTTTAGAGGGGTTTCTATTACGGATTTACAAAAGGGATTGAATGCTCTATTGAGCTAAGTTTTGTTTTCCTTTTGCTGTTTTTCTCTTTGTTTGTTTTCTTGACATTTTGATTAGAGGACTTCTTGTCCTCCTCATTTGTACTCTCTTTCTTCCTTAATAATATTTCTTTTTCTATAAAAAAAAATTGTATATAATTAGGGAAATCAGATAGTTGACTTTAGCCTAATCTTAGGCATTAGACAAGCATAATCCTAGTAATTAGAATAGCTGATCTCAAGGGATTTAGTTTCCTATTTTTTTGAATTCTTTCTTGTATATATATACACGAGTTCCTTATGTGAATAATACACAGAAATTCTCTCACTCTCTGTTTACAAGTGGAGTATCCCTAAAGGCTTTGTTTAGAGTCTTGGTCTTAGTTTTTAATTGTAGAGAGTCTTCTTTTTATGTAGTCTCTTGTATTTACTCTCTTTCTTCAATATATTTCTTTTTTCATTGAAAAATGAGATTCTTATTATTAAGTAAAGACAATTAAGTAACATTATTCCTTTTGGAATGAATACATACCATGTAAAAAATAAATTAGTGTAACAACGTATCGAATTTCAAAGGTACCTGGTGTAATTTTGAAACAAGAGGTACCAAGTGTAATTTTACTAAACCTCAAGGGAGGTTGGTAT
Organism: Senna tora; assembly: GCA_014851425.1. NCBI lineage: Eukaryota > Viridiplantae > Streptophyta > Magnoliopsida > Fabales > Fabaceae > Senna > Senna tora. The sequence continues at coordinate 9,535,993 of CM026271.1, forward strand.
AATTTACTCTATCATATATGTCTCTTAAATGTTTTAACTTGTGAACAGATTCTTTACTGGACATATTGCAAAAAGTGTTCAATTTGAGATGGGAAAGACAAAAGTCGGTAATACTATTCATGGAGTAACTAAGATAGTTGCAGTTGTGGTAAGTGTATCTGTTGGAAATGGGCTAAGCACATTTATGACGCATGTTTGTCTTCATATTCATATATGATAATGGGATTTGAAATGAACAGTTATATAGTGATTGTGACTTATTGAATTTGAATATGAAGGTCACCATTGTAGTGGTTTCGGTGCTTGAAGGGCTTCCTTTAGCAGTCACCTTAATGTAAGTATGCTAATATTGATTAAAATTGTAAAGTTTATATGGTTTCTAAATCTTTAGCTTTATTTACTCACCCTTATTATGTAAGCATTATCTGTGTCAATAATAAATTGTTTAGATTGCATTAGAGAGAAAATTGGGGTAGCATCTATTGTAGAAAAATTTGTTGAAACACGCCTTAAGTGGTTTGGTCATGTTCAAGACGACCGTTAGAGGCTCCTGTACGTAGAGTTGACCAAATGGAAGATAGCCCAATAACTAGAGGTAAGGGAAGATCAAAGAAAATAATAGGAGGGACTTAGCTAAGTAACTTAACCATAGAAATGTATAAAGACAGAACATGTTGGCGTCGCTTGATCCATATAGCCGACCCCACCTAGTGGGAAAAGGCTTTGATTGTTGTTGTTGTACATACTCTTATCCTAGATCTATGATATAATTCTTTACTTTATTTTCTTTTCTTACATCTATTTATTATTACTCTTTTTTTCTTCAACTATGCTATAGACTTGCTTACTCGATGACAAAAATGATGGGAGATAAAGCTTTGGTATGTCAATTGACTTCAATTGGATTCTTACATATCAAAATGTGGAAAACACTTTGATGTACTGAAACTGAATTGTAGGTAAGGAGGCTTTCAGCCTCTGAAACAATGGGTTCTGCCACAACCATTTGCAGTGATAAAACTGGAACACTGACTTTGAATCAGGTTAGCTGTAATGCAGTTCATGAACTTTTAATTTAGTGTTTTTTTTTTTTTGCAAGTTACAAAAGATTTTGGAGCTTATTTGTTGCATGAAAGTGTTTTAATTTTATTTTGGCATCTATACTTACTGGATTCTGCACTTTAATTTTACCACTTGTTTCTAATCATCCTCTCTCATCCTAAGTGTTTAGAAAGATTCTACCAGTCTAATAGTTTTTTATTTCTCCTTTCTATTATAATAAAATTCCTTTTCAAGCCTCTTCTGTTCCTGATAGCAGGATTTGGAGTTTAGATTCTTGGGGATCATATACTTGCTCTTCTTTTTTAAAATACTTGACTAAAACCCCAAATCCTAATCCTAATCTTCTTTCTAAATCTTTTTGGAAAGTAAAGGCTCCTTATAAGGTAAAGGCTTTTGTATGGACAACGGCACTTAATAGAATTAATACTAACGATTTGCTTTAGACCCGTCGTCCCAATCAGTTGTTATCACTGGATGTGTGTGTCATGTGTTTTAGAAGGTCTGAGACGAATAGCCATCTTTTTCTACATTGTGAAGTGGCAAGGTTTATGTGGAATATGTTGTTTGGTTTCTTTGAAGAGAATTGGGTATGTCCGGCGGATCTGGGTACTTTTCTGGGTATCAAGTTTGTGGGCTTTGGAAGGAATAAAGAATATAAAGCTCTTTGGCAATGTGCAGTTTTGGCGACGCTGTGGTGTCTTTGGCTGGAAAGGAATGCTAGGGTCTTTAATAACAAATTCCTCCCACCTCATCTGTTGTGGGATAGAATTACTTTTTTGTCTTCTTTATGGGTTTCGTCGAATGGTCTGTTTAGAGGAATGTCCATTATGGATATTCAAAGGGATTGGAAGGCCCTATTGAGATAATGTTTTAGTTTTCTTTTGTTTGTCTTCTTTTTTATTTTCTTTTCTTGAGGACTGTTTGTCCTTGTATTTGTAATCATCTTCTTTCTTTAATACAATTTCTTTTTCTATCAAAAAAAAAATCCCTTGATTGACAGATGACTGTGGTTGAGGCTTACGTTGGTGGGAAGAAGATTGATCCTCCTCACAACAAATTGAAGCTCTCAGCTCAGCTCTGCACTTTGGTTGTTGAAGGTGTTGCACAGAACACCAATGGCAGTGTTTATGTCCCTGAGGTATTGTAGAATTGATTTTCCCTATTTTACTGATTTATAGTATAGGTGCGGATATTTTAATGTTGCAACATATATGAGTTCTTGTTTTACAGAGTGGTGACAATGTTGAGGTCTATGGATCACCTACGGAAAAGGCAATTTTAAATTGGGGAATTCAGGTTCATTTCCTAGCTTTACCTTTTATTTGTCCTTGTGAGAAGAATTATCATTTATGTGTTTACAGCTTGTTATGATGGTTATATCAATCTCAGCTAGGGATGAATTTCAAGGCTATTAGATCAGAATCATCAATTATACACATGTTTCCATTCAATTCAGAAAAAAAACGCAGCGGAGTTGCAGTGCAGATGGTAATGTGCTTTGTTTTTGCTGTCTCATTTTGTTTGCATATCACGTTGGGTAATTAAATATGAAATCAGCACCATGACAGTATGTAGCTTGGAATTTCAATCTTGTCTAGAGTTTAGGGTTTTTCATAGGAAAAAATTGTAAGATGGGATGCTGAGTGCAAGATCTAATCCCTTTCTTTTGAGCAATAGGAATATAGAGATCATCAATTATGCATAAGTTATTAGTAGAGGTCATTTGTTACCTTCATCATCAATTGGAGTTGGATTCAGGACATCTGGTTGGCAATGCTTAGGAGAATAGGAGGTATGTAAGACTCCACCAATTTAAGGTCTTTCTCTGCCTTGAGTAAACTTTAAGTTCCTTATTTCCTTCTTGAGAATGGTGAATACGAAAGGGAACAAATAGTTCCAACCACCATTTGAGACTGAAATTTGAGGGTTATAGCCTTATAGGGACATCATCATATTTTCCCTTAAATGATTTTGTTACTAGTTTATCTCCCCTTGAATAAAAGTTTCGGGACAACAAGGAAAGTCTTTTTCAAGAAAAGTTACATACATGGAGTTGTAAGTTTTGTTGGGTATAAAGGCAATAACATTTGTATTCTATTCGGTAAGGAGAGGAGAATAGCCTAGAAATAGACACCTGGTAGATTTTGAATCAAGTTTACTCCTTTGGTTGAAGGGAACACAAAAATAGGTTGAACACCTGAAAACTCTTTTAGCCTTCCTTTTAGAGGTATCTTGGCTCTTTGTTTTCTTTTAGCTTCTCTAGTTTGGTGAATATACCTAACCTCTTATAGTTGCACTTTATCTCATTCTAATTCTTTTTTTTTTCTTCATTCTGGGGTTTGTCATTGGGTTTGCTTTTCCTAGTCTTGTGCTGGCTTATGAATATTTTTAGCTTTATATTTTAGAATGTGTAGGAAAATATGCTTGAAAGTTTTTTAAAAAAATATATAAACTTCATGGAAACAAGTTGCTGTACAATCATAAGTTTTTCAGGAATAAATCATAATTAAGGGAAGTTAGGAGATTTATGCATGTAATTGTTAGAAGCATAAAATAGGCCAAGTCAAGTTTTTTATCCTTATATGCTTTTGCTCACTCAATTTCTTGCTAATAATTATATGATCTCTTTGCAGCCTGACTCTCAAGTTCATATACATTGGAAAGGGGCTGCTGAGATAGTACTAGCCTGTTGTACATCATATATGGATGCAAATGACCAGTTAGTTGAGATGGATGAAGAGAAGGTTTGAGAAAGTAGCTATATATTTAGTAATGAAGTTTTTTAAAAAAAAAATGGTTATTTTCACTTTGAAATGAAAAATGATCTCAGATATTTATATTTCAAGATTTAACTAGTTTCCCCATTTTTCCCTCTTCTGTCATGATTTCCTTTTGATGGGAGAAGTTTCATTAGATTGATGCATGTGCACTTGCAAGTTTAAAACAGAAAACTATAACTTTTAGCTATTAGGAAGAGTATAAATCTCACTATAATCTAAATCACTCTTTTGTGAAAATTTCGCGCCCTGCAGATAAGTAGTTTTAAACAAGCTATTGAAGACATGGCTGCTAGTAGTCTGCGTTGTGTTGCCATTGCATATAGATTATATGAGAAGGAAAATGTTCCAACTAGTGAAGAAGAACTTGCTTGCTGGTTTTTACCAGATGGTGATCTTGTTTTATTGGCTATTGTTGGTCTCAAGGTATGCAGTTCCTGTCTTATATCCTTCTTGTTTTGTTTTGTTATCTAATAAACCACTAGGAATATGTTCTCAAAATACGAAAGTGGAAACAACTTTTATATGCTTTCAAGAACTTTGTTCGTGTTCTCAAAAAAAAAAAAACTTTGTTCGTAAAATAAGTTAAAAAACATGGTGGCAATAGTGAAAAATATGCAGATTCATAGGCATTCATGTAAATATAGTCAGATTATAATTTAGAAAAGAAATTAGAAAATATGCACAACTTGGCATTCCTTTGTGTGATATCAGAATGGGAAAATTCTTCATTTCATCTTTCTCAATTAACACAGAAAGAAGATTCTTTAACAACCTAATAAAAGGTATGATCTTTTATTTGATGATTGACAAATCCAAATTCTTATAAATTTATGACAATTTTTCTAATGTAGTCGAAGATTGTTTAATATGCTTTTAGTTTTGGTTTAATTTTAAAATTTTAGTAACAATATTCCAAATGGATTTTTTTTTTAAGTCTCAGAAAATTTTCAAAGTAAATTATCCAATATAGTTTTTTTCCAATTTTTTTGTGTTCAAAATTGATTTTAAAAAATATTTTACAAAACTCCTTAAAAAAAGAAAGTAAAACAAACACAACCAAACAAAATAAAATCTAAAATGTTTGTTTGTTCTTATTATTAATTTTCTTATCCTCCATACATGCAAATGCAGGATCCTTGTCGACCTGGTGTCAAGGATGCAGTGCAAATTTGCCAAAAAGCCGGAGTAAAGGTATTTATTTAGGCATAGTAATCATGAAAGTGTTGTAAATTATAAAATATAGGTGTGACATAAAGTTCCACGTTACTTAGATAAAGGAGATCAAAGTGTATATAAGTTAAAATGTGATAATGGGTAGTAAATGGGCTAAGAGAAAGGTGGGCCTTGCGCACACAACAACAGGCCACCAAATAGACATCAAGACGGGTTATTTTGCGAAAATTGCATTTATTATTTACTTAATCATTGCTTTTTCTAGAACACTGACCGCTTTTTCTCCTTCTCAATTCTTTCTTTGTTATTAGTCTTGTGGAATACCGCTTCCTGGTTTACAAAGGAGTTGCGGAATATCTCTTAAGGACAATGTCCTTGTAACACAACTCGATCCATTTATCATCCAATATCCCCAATGAACAGGATTTTAAAAACAATTGGCATATTTTCTTGTATTGTTCAAAGGCAACCTATAGTGTGTATTTGAGAAAGCATCCTTGTTCTCATTACAGAAAAATGAGATCTTTGTACAAAATAGAGTGTCTGCAATCTGCATATTGGCTTGTGTTTATTCTTTATTATGATTGTTTATAGTATTAACTGCAATTCCAAGGTGCAAATCGTAACTGGTGACAATGTGCATACTGCAAAAGCAATTGCTCTGGAATGCGGAATACTTAATTCACTAGATGCCGCTGAGCCAATCGTCATCGAAGGAAAAGTATTTCGTGCATTGCCTGATACGCAGAGGGATGAGATTGCCGAAAAGATATTGGTTCCAACTATACCAAGACAACCTTTAGTTTTGTGCTCTTTATAATGTGTAATATGTAACAAGTTCCATGTGAAATTAATGTGTAGGTTATGGGACGGTCTTCTCCTAATGACAAGCTTTTACTTGTGCAATCACTGAAGAGGAAGGGGCATGTTGTGGCTGTAACTGGGGATGGAACTAATGATGCTCCTGCACTTCATGAGGTTACAGGCTACAATGATGGTTATAATTGTTTTAGTGCACTGAATGTCATTAATTTTCTCATTGCCATTGCTCTGTCTATTTTATATCCTTGTAGAGTCTCACAATTTTAGCTATTAATAACCTAACCATAGAAATGAGGAAAGATAGAACATGTTGATATCACTTGATCCATATAGCCGACCCGCGAAAAGGTTTTGATGACGAGTCCTACATGATGGCCAAAATTTATTGTAACATGTTTTCTTACTTTAATGTTTGAATCCTTGTATCTTCATTGGAAGAATAATGTATTTTTTCGGTAAACTAGATTTTATTTTCCTGGTTTAGGCTGATGTAGGACTTGCAATGGGTATTCAAGGGACTGAAGTTGCTAAAGAGAGCTCTGATATCATTATTTTGGATGACGATTTTGCTTCAGTTGTAAAGGTTTGTCACTTTTTCTTATTGAATTTTGAGGGAGCTTTTACTTTTCTTTAACATCTCCACCTTATTCTTAAATGCTGAATTTAAAGTTTTGAATAATGTTTCATCTGGATCTTGACTACTTGTGACTTCCGTCAACAATTTGCAGGTTGTGAAATGGGGGCGTTCTGTATATGCAAATATTCAGAAAATTATTCAGTTTCAGCTAACAATCAATGTGACGGCTCTTTTTACAAATGTTGTCGCTGCAGTTTTCTCCGGCGAGGTCCTGTTAAATACAGTGCAGGTTTGCATTTTTTTTGCCTTCCTTCTCTCTAGCTTGCGCTTACTCATATATTTAGGAGACATTGTAATGCTCTTTATTGCTTTTTCTTAACTACAGTTTCTGTGGGTAATTCTGATTATGGATACACTTGGAGCACTAGCCTTAGCAACTGAACCACCAACTGAGCAACTAATGGACAGCCCTCCAGTGGGTCGAAGGTCAGAATATTCCAATGATTTCGAGTAGTTAATTGGTGCTTTGGATCATGGCAATTGTGTGATGTTGTCTTCTTCTTCTTTTTTTAATAATTGGTTTTTTTTTAATAGAAGAAAGGGAATCAAACCCACCATTTCAATGAAGCTTTGTAACTATTCAACCAAATATTTCAAACTTTCTCTCACGCATGAATCATATATTTCATGAATGTGTATGAATAAAGGGGCTCATCTGCTTGGATAGTTTTTTGAGATGAATATGACAGTATTTTCACTATTTTGTATGATTCACAGAGAACGCCTCATAAAGAAAATCAAGTGGAAGAGTTTGCTCGTACAGGTAAAAGCTAACTCTCATAATGATACCCTTGTTGTCATTTTAGTTGACCTTGATTTATTTTTGGCAAACGCATCTTTTATGTTCCTAAACTTTACACCAATTTTCAATTTTGTCCCTACACTTTTTTATGGTCAATTTTATCTCAAAAGTTTTACATTACAATTGATTTCATTCTAACTCCTAACTCCGTCCAAATTACCAACGGCAGATGATAACGTCGCATCACTTCAAACGACGTCATTTTTTCATATTAATGTTGACTTGTCACTCAAAACGATGTTGCTTCTTCATGTTAATGTGAGAAGAAGAAACAACGTCGTTTTGGTATGTTATTGATGATAAATCATTAATGTTACATGTATAATCCTAAGTAATCGTTTGCTGTTAGTGATTTGGATAGTGTTAGGGTTTGCGATAAAATCGATTGTATTTTGGAGACATAAAATGTACTTTTGCCTTTATTTTTAAGTTTGCATTTCTTTTCTAACTATTCCTAGAGAGCTACAAAAAGTGTCATGGCTGTTTCTGACATATGTTGAACTTAAACACTCATACAAGACAGACATGACAATTTAAATTTCATAGTACATTTAACAATTTGTGGCCTCTATGTTGCTGTTATGTCTTTATTATTTCTTTTGCCTCTTCCTTAGTCATGAATGCTTGTTGGAATTTCTCAGGCAGTCTCCCAAGCATTTTCTTTGCTTTTATTGCATTTCCGAGGTATAAGCTTACTCAGTCTGAAACCTGACATCAAAGGCCATGCTATCAAGAACACTATAATATTTAACACATTTGTTTTCTTTCAGGTAAGTTCATACATATCTCTATATAACTACTTTTTATATTTGGGTTGGGGAATGTTAGCAAAACTATGCCGGTTTCAAGCCTGGATTAAAAAAAAAAAAGAGGATTGCATTAGGTACTTAAGTAGTCAACAGTCATTGTAAAATTTTGTCGAATCAACGACGTGAACGTTTTGTTGTTGTAATTTATTGTAAATTAGCGATCATAGCTAAAAGAATTAGAGATTTATATTACCAGCACAAAATTTTCTGTTTGTGTATAAATGATGATAAAGTAACTGTGCTTTCAAAATTGCAGCTCTCTAATTTATTTAATGCTGGAAAGCCAGATCAACACAACATATTCAAAGGAATCACAAGGAACTACTTCTTTATGGGGATAGTGATTATAACTCTTTTGTTTCAGGTTTACTCTTTTTATATGTCCTACTGGTGTTTTGCTTTTATAATATGGTTATTGAGTGAGCCTACATTAAATTTTCTTGCTGCTATTTCTTCAGATTATCATCATTGAATTTCTGGGAAAATTCACCAAAACAGTAAGGCTTAATTGGAAGCAGTGGATGGTTTCTATCATCCTTGGGAGCAGTGGATCAATAATTCTGTCAGCACTGGATGTAGTAGGTTAGTCCATAATCTAAATTTTGATATTTTCAAAATTAGGGACTAAATTGAGATATATATCTTTCGGGACTAAATTTGATATTTTCATGATTTAAAAATTAAATTAAAATAAGAGAAATCTTTCAAGGACTAAAACAGGAATTTACTCTGAAACAAGGATCAAAACTGAAACCCAAAAAGACAAAGGATGAAATTTATACCTTAAAGAACAAAAACTTAGTTTTGTTAAGTAAAATATAATAATTTGTATATTATTTTTTTTAGACCAAAATCCCAATCCTTTATCTTTCATCCAAGTTTTCAAATCAATTCTTTATGTTTTAAAAGTTTCAAATCAGTCCTTATCTTTATGTTTGCAAGTTGTTCCAAATAAGTCCTTTTGCCTGACACCGTTAGTATTCTCTGTTAAATGATGACGTGAACAGCTGATGTGGACAAAATATATCTCTTAGGTGACCTCTGTTTTAGTTTATTTTGAATTCTTGTGTATTTGGCCTTTGTTTTTAGTAAAAGTATGTACACATTTTACCTCTGTTTTACTTTATTTTGGGTTCTACGTGGCTCAGTATCATCCACATCAATTTAAAAAGACATGTAAGAGAGTTTTTGTCCACATCATATATACACGTCATCATTTAACAGAAAACACTAACAGTGTTAAGCAAAAGGGTTTATTTGGAACAACTTGCAAATATAAATGATTGATTTGGAACTTTAGAAAGATAAAAGATTAATTTAAAACTTGGGTGAAACATATAGAACCAAAATGGGGTTTTGCAACCAACAGTTAATTGTATGTTCTTGATTAAATATTGCCACTGATCTCAGGAACTCTTGGTTTGGCGATTCGGTCCTAATTTTGGTGTGTACAACTGAACCGGCGGTTCAACTGTTGCTAGTGGAATATAACTCAAACCGTAGTGTGCTATATTCTTCTATTTATTGTATATACAAAAATTGATGTGTTTTTGTAATACTTAGGATTACACTTATGACTTATGAGAGCTGAAGCTCACGTTAGTTAATGTACATTAATTTTTTTTAATTATATATTGTAAATATCTTTAAAAAAAACTTATCTTAATCGTCTTTTCTAGCTTGATAGAGATTAGTGCTAAATCCAATGTAATTTAGAATTTTCAAAAAAAAAATCTCCTTGATAAATGATCATAATCGTCTTATCTTCAGACTTTAACTGAAAGGATTCGTTTATAAATGTTTCTTGAATTAATGGTTTGATTCTTTCTTCAATATTATAAACGTGGTTTTAAACGAGCCGAATTGAATCTTAGGATAAGTTTTTTAGGCGGAAACGAGCAAAAACAAAAAGGAAAAAGAAAAGGGAATGTATTTATTGTGTTTGTTAGTAAAAGTTGATAATGGGAATAGAATGGGAATGTATTAAAATTATCACTCTATCCCTTATATTAAAATAATAATAATAAAAGTTATAATTGTGTCAAATCAAAGGGTATAATAGACATTTTGTATTTTTTTTTTAATTATACATACTTTTCAAGATGAAAATAAAAAAATAGGTAACATGTGGGGTTTATATTTTTTTTTTTCATTCCATTTTTTCCACCCTAACGAACACACCCTTACTATAATCAAATTCGACTCCCTTAAAATAAAAATAAGTTCGAATTCAAGCCTAAATTCTAAAATGAACAAAAAGTTATGGTGAAGTTCCGCTCATTTAGTTAATTGAATCGTTCATAAACTTAACTCGGGTTCAAGTGGTAAGTATTTAATTATAGAATCTCAGCTAATATGAGACAAATTAACAGAGCTTTTAGCAAAACAAGAAAAACAAAAACTCTATTTTGGTCCCTAACGTTAGCACCTTTCTCAATTTGGTCCATGATGTTTGTTCAGTCTCAATTTAGTCCCTTACGTTTGCAGTTGGTACCAATTTAATTCTTAACATTTGTTTAGTTTCAATTTAGTCCTTTATATTTATAATTGGTACCAATTTGGTCCCTCTATTATCCAAGCATTACTTAACAAAATTGAGAGGTAAAGAAGGAAATGTGAAGGACCAAATTGAGTAGCAAATATTACTATATTAGAGACTAAATTGATAAAAGTGCTAAACGTTAGGGATCAAAATAAGATTTTTGTCAAAAATAAACAATAAACTTATTTTGCCGATTATGTATATATATAGAACAGTATACCACAACTTATATTGATAATTTTTAGGTGATTACAGAGATAAGTGCTTCAATACATGAATTTACAGATTTTGCAGATACATTGCTTACACCATCCATATCCATTTTCACCACAAGCACTTACTGAGCATTATTCTTATTATTATATTTCATAACACACAATAATATTACTTATACATTTATTTATAGTTCAGCAAAAGCATGAGTAAGCAAAATGGGTCTTCTGGGACACATAAGGAGACATGAAATCAGAGAGTGAAGCAGAAGATGCTATTTGATGTGAATTAGGAACAATTATGTTGTCTGTTCCTAAAGCAATTCTCATGGCAGCCACAGAGTCATAGAAGACACCAGAAGGAGTCAGAGAAGAAGACACAAACATCTCACTCTCACTGCAAATGTAGAAGTCAATCACTTTCTCATATTCTGCAATTTCTGCATTCAGAAACTTCCCTCTCTTGCTTGCTGGGATCACACTTTCCTGTCACATTTGTAGCAGTCAGGTCAGATATACTTGCTTGTCAATCTCCGAAGTCACGGGTCATGACCCGGTGCACAAGGCTCTCAACAGTTGGGGTGTATACGGGTTGGGTAAGATTTTAGGCTCAGCTCAAATTCGATTGGGTCGAAATTTTGGACTTGAGTCTTGTCCTGATTTTAAAGATGCCCAATTTGTAATCGGATTGCGGCCGGGTTTATTATAAATTTTTTAAATGGAATGTTAAAATTATATTTATTTTTTTAATTAAAGAGTTATGGTAACTACTAACTAATTACTAAAACAAAAAATTTTACAAGTTTATACATTTAAAAAAAAATCAATACTAGAAACAAGTTCAAAATAGACCAAAACTCTGATTTGGTCCCTAACGTTTAACACTTTTTTCAATTTGGTCCCTAACATTTGCTCAGTGTCAATTTGATCCTTAACGTTTATTCAGTTTCAATTTGGTCCCTAACATTTGCTCAGTGTCAATTTGATCCTTAACGTTTATTCAGTTTCAATTTGATCCCTCGTATTATTAAAATTACTTAAAAAATATTGTCATAATAGAGGGAACAAATTGGTACCATTTGTAAACGTGAGGGACCAAATTGGTATGAATCATAAACGTGAGTGGCCAAATAGGGACTGACCCTATGTTAACGTTAGGGACCAAATTAAAAAAATGTCGAGTGTTAAAGATCAAAATGTGGTTTTTTTTCCTTTCAAAATATATAAATATATTGAAAGCGGGATGAGGTGAGTGAGTTTTCTAAAATAACAAAACTTTAGATCTGAGAACTAACTTGACTTCATACATCTCTCTTTTCACAAAATATATATCCTCTAAATTACATTACAACAATCTTACCATTGAAAAATAAAAACTATATATATAAATTATGGAAGTGATAGAAAAATACCTTAGTAAATGTCTTTGGGAAGAAATCTCTGAGTGAATCAAGATGAGAGTCCCATCTAGGTTGAGTCACATAAACCACACTCTCTTGACTTAACCCTAATTTCTTCAAAAACTCACCAATCTCCTCTGCCTTCAAACACCTTCCTCTTCCATTATCATCACACTTCTCACTTCTCAAATCCACTGCTATGAACATCCCATTTTGGTCCATGCTCCAATTTCTTAGCTTCCCCATCATGGACACCACCACTTCCTCCACCTCTTTCTGCAATTTGAGAGAGCCAAACATGGCCTTACAAGCCAATGGGTGCATGCTCTTCTTCTCCTTAAGATCTTCCATGGTTGAGTTGATTGAGGGAAAGGTTGATTCAATCCTTAAAACCCCCTTTGATTGGAAAACTGGCTTGATTACCCTCATAATGTAATCCTCAGAGACCATGTTTGGCACCTTCACTATTGGTACATTCCCTTTAGATGATGATGGTAATGCCTCAGGAGGCGTTGTTCTTGTCACACTCACCAACCCATTTAGGGTGCTTAGGAAATCATCAATATCATAGATATCCCCAAAGTTCCTATAATCAAATTCAATTTTGGTATATATAAAATCACATATATATTATAAATTGTAACATATATATACATGATAATACATCTATGACAAAAACTCTATTTTGACCCCTAACATTTAGCACATTTTTTAATTTAGTCTCTCACGTTTGCGATTGGTACAAATTCGGTCCCTCATTATTCAAGTATTAAGATTACTTAACAAAATTGAGGGGTAAAGAAAGAAATGTGAGGGACCAAATGGGTACCAATCGCAAATGCGAGGGACCAAATTGAAGTTGAGCAAATGTTAAGGACTAAATTGAAAAAAGTACTAAACTTTAGGGACTAAAGTAGAGTTTCTTTGTCATATATATATATATATATATATATATATATATAGAAAATAAAGAGAGAAAGAGGATTAATATACATTCTATATCCCTGCTTGTTGCTTCTGATGTCAGGAAGCACAAGAGTGGCTCCTAAGGATTTTGCCACCATTACAGCATCAGCAATCTGTGTGCAAAATCATCCCAAGAAAACAATGAAACCATAACCAAAAAAAAAAATTACACTTCCCTCCCATATGTTTTACAAAATTACACTTTTCTCCCTTGTAACTTGAGAGAGATCAGAAAAATTCATAATTTCACTCATTTTAACCAAAATGCCATTATGATTTTAAAATAAAATTATAATCATTTATATCATTAATAATGTCATTAAGGTTTTTCAAAATACAAGGGATGAAAGTGTAATTTACTAAAATTCAAAATCAAACAACAATTGAAATTAACAAACCTGTTGTCTATGATACTCTGGCCCATTTGTTAAGGAGAATGTGATGAAGCCTTTAGAGTTCTCTAATTCATCTGTATATATAGGTCAAAACATATAGCCCATGAATAAATTATCATTTTGGTTCCAAAAAGATACAATCTATTTCAACTTAATCCCTAATAGATAAAGTTTTGTTTCAATTTAGTTCTTGAAAAAATGAAAATGTCAAATGTATCTCTAAAAAGATGTATTTTATCTTAATTTAGTCCCTAAAATATTTTTCATCAATTATGTTAACGAAGATTACTTGGGATTAAATTGAAACAAAAGATTAAATTTAACATTTTCATCTTCCAGGGACTAAATTGAAATAAATTCCATCTTTCAATAATTAAATTTGACATTTTGACCTTTTAATGACAAAATTAAGACTAATCCATGACTAAAACAATAATTTATTCTAGAAAAATTTAGTACCGATCGGGATAGATGTAAAAGACGTCGGCGAGACGTACTTTGTTCTGATTGAAAAACTTGATTGCAAAAATGGAAAGAAATTTAGAGAGGATTGTTATGAGAACTTACTGGATATAGGTAGATTCCAACATGATTTCAGTTCTTTGCCTTTGGAATTTGGAGAGCCTAACCTTGAAACTGCACTTATCTTCTGTAGATCCTCAATCTGTTTGTATATATATATATATATATATATATATATATATATATAACATATCTCATCAAATTATAGAAAAACTCAACGGCATTTATAATAGATCAGGCTAATACAAAAAAAATAAATCATAAATATTATTGAATTAGAGAAAAAAACAAAAATCGAGATGATCTCATTTAAGTATATATATATATATATATATATATATAAACATAAATGTATAGCTTTATTTATTTATTTATACCTTAAGGTATTAATTAGTTTTCTTTTGTCTTTATGTTTGGTGTTAGTATAGAATACTACAATTTATTTATATGTGTGTTTTTGTTAAAAATTATATTTATTTTCTTTACTTGGCCTCTCTAATCTCAACAATACTAATTATATAATATCTTTGTTTGATTTCATCATTAAATGAAGATTAAAAAAAGCATCTTTTATTGGCAAAATAAAGGGAAAATGATGTAAAGGTTATAATAAATTAATTTGTAAGGATTATTCTGCATAAAAAATACGATTTCGTCTTTGAAAAGTAAAACGACCGAGAAAACTGAGAAACGGGAGAGTGGTCGGCTCTGGTTTCAGCGTTTTACCATCACGATCCTTATCAAAATCTCTATTGTCGGAAATAAACTTTCAAATATCTCAAATTAAAAAATAATATATTGCGCAACAATTTTGATAAGGATTGCGACGGAAAAAGGGATGAAGTAGGGCGGGGCCGGCGGCCAATCTTCTCGTTCTACTAAAAGAAATAAAGACGAACGAGAGTGACGAGATAGAGGCCCGTCGGCCTCGCCCCTGCTTCGTCACTTTCCCGTCGCAATCCTTATCAAAATCGTTACCCAATATATATCAACTTTCAATCATTCTATAAAAACAAAGAAAAAAAAAAGCACAAAATTAAACAAACCTAAATCTATACACACACACATATATATAGCTACTAATTCATTCACACATCATCCACATTTTGACCAAATTAGAAAGAGAACCAAATTAAGAAACCCATAATTATAAAGAAATCAATATAATTAATTAATATCTCATATATATATATATATATATATATATATATATATATATATATATATATATATATATATATATATATAATTAGAATACTTACACCAAGAAGTGGATCAATATGGTCTTTCTTGACCATATTTCCGAGCATTATGAACATAGAGAGAGTGAGAAGTCCAGCCAAGGCTTGCCTCAAATCCATTCTACTCATTTTTCTGATCCCAAAAACCCTTTTTTTTATTACTTTCACTGATCAGATTTCTTGATCTTTTTCTGATCTCAAAATCTGAACCTCTCAACATATATATATATATATATACACACACCCACTATTTATATATATATATATATAAAGGACCTTAATTTATAATTTGCCGACCCAAATGTGCAAGAAATTATTACATACACTTGATTATGAACCAAAGAGAGAGAGAGACAAAAATGAGACTGTGTTCCAATGTATCATATAACCCCAAAATTTTAAAAGCTATTGTTGCTTAAGCGACAAGATTTCTTTAACTTTTACTCCTATATTCATTCATTATTAGTTGGAAAATATGTTTTTAAAAAAAAATGCATATATATATATATATATATATTATTCTTTTAGTTTACTTTAGGTATTTAGTAAATATTAAAAACTTTAAAATTGAAAATTAGTTTAGTCTTTTTAGTCCGTCCCATCTCTGAAACTTTGTTCCGACTAAATACTAACTCGTTTATCACTTAATTAGTTTGGTTATTTTGTCTATGTTGGAAGCTAAGCCACTTCACATATTTTTCTTGTATATATTACGTGGCATGCTTTGAAAATAAAGAGAGAGGGGATTAATTAAAAGAGTAGAGAGACTTGGATAGATTTTTTTTTTTTTTTGCAAATTAATAGGTTAATTTTCTAATAAAAATGAAAGATATAAAATTGCTTATATACGTTTTTTTTTTGTTAATTAAAATATTCAAATTATCTTTTCACTATAATGAAATGATCTAACTTGAATTCCAAAATGCTAAAGGATAAAATTAGTGGTGACAATTCTAAAGAGTTCAATATGACACTATATTTTTTTTTTTTACATTTTAATTGAATAAGGAAAGCACTTAAATTTTTAAAAATATATATATAAAGATTCAATTTAAAAAAAAATTGTGTATGAAACATGGTGTGAAACTTTAATTAATTGCACCTTAATTAATATTATAACTTTTACCCTATATATATATATATATATATATATATATATATAGGTAAAAATGTATATATGTAAAGTTTAAATTAATTAAACTCTCACTATTTTTTGTGACAACCAATAAATATTAGATTTAGTAGAAGCATTAATTCCTTCACAAAATAATAAAAGTTTAATTAAAGAAGTATTCTAATTTACCATCTAACTATACAATCGTGCGCAAGGAATTAGTTAAACTCATATAATGTGGGATTGAAGGACATGTGTACAAGTATGAAGTGTAGAAAAAGAGAAGTGACACCTCATTTTAAATAAATATATATATATATATATAAAATAAAATTTGTTTAAATTCACTTGACAACTCACAATAAAATAAATAAATAATTAAATACATGCATTTGCCTTCTCACGTTCTTCTTCCTTCATTTCATTTTAACACTATGCGCCTCTTTTCTTTTGCTTCCTTCCTAAAATAAGGCAAAATCCCACGTCAACTTCTTTAATTTTATCCTTTTTCTAATTTTTTTTCTTTTTCTATTGTCTTTTTTCTCTTCTATTGAGGTCCAATCACACTATTACAAAAAAAAAAATTAATTATTTCTTATTTTTGCCTACGTGTTTCAATAAGAACTAAACACTCACTATTATTTCGTCTCATATTCTTTATGTCCTTTACTATTAAAATTCTCAATATAAATAAGAGGATAACCTCTAAATTATAATATTAAATTTAATCTTTAAAAAATATGTATTTTATATTGCAATTTTGTCCTTCTGAAAATACAAAAATAATATAAAATGCAGAGAAAAATTTACAACATATATGTGTTTTTAATTAGGAACAATTAAATTTAATATTTTTATAATTTAGGGACTAAATTGATACAATTAAAATAATAATTTTTTAAAATTTAAAAAATATAATGATAATTTCTATAAATTATACATGTATTGATTTTTATTAAATTTTTAAAATTGATTTTTTGTTAGAGAATTTGAACTTAATTACATATACAAGCTTTTAGGACTATATATAAGTATATTATAAGCCATAAAACTCCCCTGTATAACTATCATCCTTTAAGTTTGATCTCTTTTCGGAAAAAAAAAAATTATTTACATGTTTTATTTGATTACAAATTTTTGTTATATATCTATATATACACTACAAAAAAAAACTGATTTAGCTACGGAAATTAGCTAGGGAAAATTTCCCTAGCTAATCCCTAGCTAATTAGCTACGGATTAGCTAGGGAAAAAAATCCCTAGCTAATCCCTAGCTAATTAGCTACGGATTAGCTAGGGATAAAATCCCTAGCTAATTTGGTAAAAAAATTTGGCGCGAAAAGGCGGGAAAATTTAGCTAGGGATTTGCTACGGATTAGCTAGGGAATTTAGCTAGGGAAAAAAAACCGTAGCTAATCCCTAGCTAATTAGCTAAGGAATTTAGCTAGGGAAAAAAAACCGTAGCTAATCCCTAGCTAATTAGCTAGGGAAAAAATCCCTAGCTAATCCCTAGCTAATTAGCTAGGGATTTGCTACGAATTTCCCTAGCTAATTAGCTAGGGAAAAAAACCCTAGCTAATCCCTAGCTAATTAGCTAAGGAAATTACCTAGGGATTAGCTACGGATTTTTCCAAGCTAATCCCTAGCTAATTAGCTAGGGAAAAAAATCCCTAGCTAATCCGTAGCTAATAGCTACGAATTAGCTAGGGAAAAAATCCCTAGCTAATTTATTATATGTGTATATATAAAATGTTTTACATTAATAAATCAAAAAGTGATAAATGGCCTAGTGGTTGGTCTAAATGTTACCATTCATGATGTTCCGTCTTCGAGGCCTCCTAGGACCATTTTTCAAAAATATAAAGTGGTTGCCGGAGGAGGTCGCCGGAGGCCGTCGTCGGAGGAGGTCGCCGGAGGCCGTCGTCGGAGGGGGCCGCCGGCCGGCGGTGGAGGAGGTCACCGGCGGCCGTCGTCGGAGGTGGTCGCCGGCCGTCATCGGAGGGGGTCGCCGGAGGGGCCACCGGAGGCCGGTGGAGGAGGTCGCCGGCGACAATTTTTGGAGGTGGTGAGTTAGCTAGGGATTAGCTACGGATTAGCTAGGGAATTTAGCTAGGGATTAGCTACGGCTTAGCTAGGGAATTTAGCTAGGGATTAGCTACGGATTAGCTAGGGAATTTTAGCTAGGGATTAGCTACGGATTAGCTAGGGAATTTAGCTAAGGATTAGCTAAGGATTAGCTAGGGAATTTAGCTAGGGATTAGCTAAGGATTAGCTACGGATTAGTTAGGGATTAGCTACGAAAAAAATCCCTAGCAATTAGCGTCCAAATATTAGCTAGGGAAAAATCCGTAGCTAATCCGTAGCTAATCCCTAGCTAATCCGATTAGCTAGGGATTAGCTACGGATTAGCTACGGATTTTTCCCTAGCTAATCCTGTTTTTTCTTGTAGTGATATTTGCATATAATTAACTTGAATCTATTTAAACATAATTAAAATTGCTAAAAAAATATTACCTTTTTGAGAAATGTCAAAGAAAAAAATATAAGCGTACACTACTCAGCTTTTTTATCACCAAATTAATAATTTTTTTTTTATGAACCCAAATTAATAATTTTATTTTTAAAATTGACCCCAAAAAAAGGTGTACCATATGGAATATGGACATTCCGTGTAAGGAAAGAAAATGAATAAATAAATTTTGGGAGTGCAAAGTTTTATTATCAAGTATTTGAAGTTTGAATATATGTACAAAAATTTCAATTTAGATCTGTGACATATATAATATAGATTGGAATTGGATGTATATATATATATACCATATTTTGTGGTGCTTTCTTCATAATGTTTTGATGAAAGGAGACGGCACATTATTGGCACCTTAAAATTCTATTTTGGTCCCATATTTTTTCTACTTGTTCTATATTGGCCCTCTATTTTTTTTAAGCTATGGTTTCTAATTTGGCAATTTAGGAATTTAGAT
Source organism: Senna tora (assembly GCA_014851425.1). NCBI lineage: Eukaryota > Viridiplantae > Streptophyta > Magnoliopsida > Fabales > Fabaceae > Senna > Senna tora. The sequence goes on from CM026271.1 coordinate 9,555,451, forward strand.
AAAAAGGAGAAGGAGGAGATTGAGTTGGTGTAGAGAGAGAGAGAGAAACCATGGAAATAGAGTGAAGGGATTAAAATGAAAATTCTGAACTTGGAGAAGGGGTGAAAGTATAATTTTTTAAAATTTTTCATCATGCAATGTCATCAGTTGACGGATTAAATTAACGATGTTACACAAAATGATTAATTTGGAACAAGTTGCAAAAATAGAGAACTAATTTAAAACTTTTGAAAGATAGGGGATGAATATAAAACAAGTGAAAAAGATTGGAGGCTAAATGAAATTTTGGCTTTTATATATATACAGCTTGCTACAATTGTTGTGTAACCAAGTTTAGTCTCTCTGTTTTTTTTTCTTCAAATTTGAAAAATGTCAATAAAAATGAGTTTCTTTTAATTTTCCAGTGTTCCAATGTATTCATAAAAATATTATTTCTATCAATTTTTTTTATTTTTATAGTTATTAGATTTTTGAAAGATTAGATAAAATATTTGATAAATAAAAAATATAAACAATTACCCTAAATTTGAAATTACTAATTTTTGTCAAAATTAATCACCAGTTTTCAAAAATTCATTGACTTTAATTATCCAATTTGATTTGAATGGGTTGAAGTAGATTATCTAATACTACTAAATTATATTTGAAGAGGTAAAACTAAAATTCTTATTGGATAAAAAAAAACTAAAATTCTTACAGTACTGTCCAATCAAACCGCAGTATAATTTATATATGATTATGAGGAAATTGGATCCAGCGCAATTCCCTTCCGTATAATTTCGGTGCAATTTCTTCAAAATATATATTTTTACTTCATTTTTGAAGCGCTAATACGGGCTTACTATAACAATAACCCACTATGAATGGGTTAGAGACGAAATTATTATCAATTTTGACAAATATCATCACTAAATAGCCTTGTGAGACTATTTTTCAATATCAATAACAATTTGGTCCCTAATTCATTTAAGGTGATGATATTTGCCAATATTGATAATAATTTGGTCTCTAATCTATTCATGGTGGATTATTGTTAGTATGAGCCCATATTAGTACTTCAAAAATGAAGTAAAAATGTGCATTTTAAAGGAATTGCACCGGAATTGCACGGAAGGGAATTGCACTGGATCCAATTTCGATTATGAGCTTAGTTATTAAAATTTTTATTTAAATATTAAAATCTTATAATTTTAGGATTTTATACCTCAAATTTTATTAAATCTTGTACAAATTGTGTTGGTGCAAAATCACGATAGTATCGGTGAAATCAAGTAAAATTTTGTGAAAGTTCGATTTTATCAGCGGTTCCACGATTTCACCGGAGCTCCAAAAAAAAGTTCATTTGAAGTTATTTAAAAAAATTTAGTATGTTTGTGTAGATATTCATAACTCGTCTCAACCCAAAAGAAAACCCACCTATTCTTTATAGGTTTTAATGTTGATAATGTCTGAGTTGACAGTACTTCAAATTATGTATGTGTTTGAGTTTACATAACATTAGGAATGAAATATTAAATGGTGATGATGGTGGTAGTAATTGTGGTGGTGAAAATGAATCAAATTAATTTGATGAACTTAGTTATATATTGAACTATGGATATTGAATTATGTTTAATTTTTTTTACATAACTAACTAAGGTATAATAGTTACATGTGTGTGTATATGTATATAGATAAATTTATACGATTTTATCATAAATAAAATCTTACGATGCGATTGATGCAATTTTATGATACGAATTTATCTATCTTTCTCAGTTTTACCTAAAATCTAAATTTTGAGAGAGAGAAATAGTCAATTCAAGTATGGCGCTTGCTTCACATTATATTATTTATTAATTAATGTCGTCATCATGAGTGACATTAATTTGATAATTAAACAAGAAAAATGTGGCATGCATAATTAATTAGAAATTATCACATACTTGATGTTTAATTAAAGGCGTCATTAATTAATTATAATTAATAAAGGCTTTGGAATTTTAACAAATTTTATTATGGCGAATTCAAACAAATCTCGAAGCTCAAACAATGTGTTCTTCATAAAATCAGCTGTCAAATTAAATCTTAATTATATAATTCAAGCACAATTTAATAATTAAATGGATAAAATTGAGAATAATATAATTTAAAAATAGTTTAATAGTTTAAACCAAACGTATTGTTCACGCTCCAATTCCTCGTTGGCAACGACGAATTGAGAATTTTTTTTATTCAAATTCGCTGTTGTTAACGGCAAATTGGGAGTCAACGCAATTTGTTCCAATTCGCCGTTAGCAACGACAAATTGGGTTTTTTGAAAAAATTGATCCTACGTGGCGTGCTAACATGTCCAATTCACCCTTACTAACGGCGAATTGGACTATGTGAAAAATTTTAACCTATTTTTTGTCAGATTGGGATCCCAATTAATCATTGAAAAAAAAATAACACCAATTCACCCTTGAGAATGGCGAATTGGTATTGCTTTTTCAGTATACGGCCCTACCTCCCCTCTAAATCAAACCAACATTCTTGAACCTATTAACTTTTCACTGTGCATGTAAATTATATAGTATGATCTACTAAACCTACCTAAATATATTAATTTTTTAATAGTTGACTGTAAATTGTATTGTATGGAGCACTAATCACTCCACATTTCTTTTCTAAAGACTTGTCAACATGTCTTGCTTTTTTTTAATGACCAATTGAGATCTCGATCTGACAAAAAATAGGTTACAAATTTTTTACAAAGTCCAATTCGCCGTTGGTAAGGACGAATTGGATATGTCAGTACGCCACGTAGGATCAATTTTGTCCCAAAAAAAAACCCAATTTCCCAATTTTTACAACAAAAAATCGTTTCTGGTATTTTCTGGCGATGGATGAGACAGAGGGCGTTTTTAGTCTTTTTAATTTGGTGCTTAAAAGTGTTGACCTTAAGTTTTAAATTATCACAATATTGTCTTTGGTTGCCAGAAAGATATTTCGATAAAAAATAAAATTGAAGTAAAAGCAAGTGAGAAAAAAATGAAGTAAAATTTAGAAAAAGTATCAGTTCAGGATACGGGAAAATGAAATTGCGTGAATTTTTATTAAAATTAAATAGCACTATATAATTAAAGAGATAAATTAAAGTTCAGTAGTACTGTAATATCAAACTTTTGTTCAGATCTTATGTATATGCAAACCTGATAATTAATCTCTCGAATATTATAAGGAGAATACGATCCCAAACTGACTTTTCTCTCTCTCTTTTTTTCCCATCAATTATACATACATATATATATATATATATATATATATATATATATATATATATATATATAATAAGTATTATGAGTTGAAATTTATAATAAATTAAAAATGAGCGATATATAAGAAATACAAATATAGAATAGTAGGTTGCCCGAGATTCGCGGGTAGGTGGGGCACATAAGGCTGTTCTTTCGAGATAGGATCCTTTAAAGTAATTCTCTATATTTGTTGGTGGAGTTACGAGAGAGATAGAGATAAAAAAATATTTTTTTTTCTTAATTTTTTTGTCTTCCAAATTTTTTTTCTCTTTATCTCTCTCATAACTCCACCAAAAAATATAGAGAATTACTTTAGAAGATCCTCTCCGTCACAGTCAATTCCATATTTATTTATTTTAAATTAAATTATCATATAATCCCTACAACATGTTTTAATCTCTTTAATTCTGAGATTCTTTTTTTAAAAATATATGCCAATAGGTTGTTAATGAATTGTTGTATTTTTTTTATAAAAAAAAAATTTGGACACAGGTTTTTGCACATGTATATACATATTAAAAAATATATACACAAATTCAGCTATTTTTAAAAATTATCTACAGATATATATCACTTTTATTGTGCACGAGCAAAAATGTCGTCAGTGAGGGCGTTTTTCTGAAACTTTAACAAGAAAAACGCCATCAGTGAATCCTATAAACGCCCTCAGTAAGGGCGTTTTTTATAATTTTATCTCACTTGTTTTTATGTAAATATTAGCGTTAAAAATGTCCTTAATAAGGGCGTTTTTATAATTTTATCCCACTTATTTTTATGTAAATATTAGCGTTAAAAACGCCACGTTTATAGCGTTGACCATTTGACCATATAAACGCCCTCATTGAGGGAGTTTTTCTTGTCAAAAATTAAAAAAAAATGTCAGGAGTTTTTCTTGTCAAAAATTAAGAAAAACGCCCTCAATTTTTTAATGTGCACATAAAAATTGATATATTTTTGTGGATAATTTTTAAAAATGACTGAATTTGTGTATATGTTTTTTATTTGTATATATACGTGCAAAAGCTCAGGCATATATAATAGTAATTATTTTATTCTTAAAGTTATATATTTAATTTTTGGGTGAGTTTATGATGCAACTTGATACATGCATGCAATGTAATTTTGACCAGTAGGATTGTAATGTGGGTAAGATGACTTGAGATACAATGCACTTTTTTACTTGTCACAATCTTATCAGCCAAAATTGCATTATATACCTGCAACAAATTACATTGTAGACCAACGCATAATTTTAAGATTCTTTTGGGTAATCCAAGGTAAGCGGCTAAGCGGTGTCCATTATTTACTCTATTTGAGTATTTATCTTACTTTATGGGTAATCCAAAAACTATTAAAAAAAACAATATTTTTATTTAAAGATAAGGTTGGCTTTAATTTGAATTGGAAAACCACTTTCTTATGATTAATATATCATATTTTTATTAAATTACAATAATCATATTAATAAATATATGTTTTCAATTTCAAAGTATAATTAGTATATTTATGAGTATATAGACAATTTGGTCCCTGAAAGATTCGGAATTTGACAATTTGGTCCCTGAAAGATCATAAGTGTACAATTTGGTCCCTGAAAGATTGCACTGTTACACAAATTGGTCCTTCTGTCATCTTCAGTTAGATTCTCTTAACGGACTTGCTGACGTGGCACGTTAATTGCACACGGGGTCATTAGTTGCTCCGTAGGACATGCCTACATGGTACAAGCTAAAATCCACCTCCAAATCAGCACAAAACACAGCGTTTTGAAGCTTCAGTTTGCATACTTACACTAAGTTTGAGGTGTATTTTAGCTTGTGCTGAAAAACGCAGCACAACCTAAAATCCACCTCTAACTTAGTGTAAGTATGCAAAGTGAAGCTTCAAAACGCTGTGTTTTGTGCTGAGTTGGAGGTGGATTTTAGCTTGTGCCATGTAAGCATCTCATACTCAGCAACTAATGGCCTCCGTCTACAATTAACGTGCCACGTCAGCAAGTACGTTAAGAGAATATAACTGAAGATGACAGAAGGACCAATTTGTGTAAAGGTGCAATCTTTCAGAGACCAAATTGTACACTTATGATCTTTCAAGGACCAAATTGTCAAATTCCTAATCTTTTAGGAACCAAATTGTCTATATACTCTATATTTATTAAATTATTTGTATAAAAGTATTGACACGTCTTACAGTTTTGTTAAATCGTAATTATTTTATTAATATTTAAATATTTTTAAAACATATAAGTATATTTATTTTATTTTTTGTTTAAAAATTATGACACATGTCATATTTATGTTAATTCATAAAAAAACAAAAATACTAAATTTTTAGATAGATAGAATTCTTTTATTATATATATAGATATAGATTATATATAAATGAATTAGTAAGTTTATTTGGAGGAAAGAAGAGGAAAAGAAAATGAAGAGTTGAGTTGACTTTAAAGAAGGCATGGAGACCCAAAATATACGGTTCTTGTACCTCTCTCTCTCTCCTCCGTACATCTCTCTTTCTCTCTCTATTCCTAATTATTATTTTATAAAAAATAAATAAATAAAGAATGAGACTATAGAATCATCTATGGGGGAGTATATCTTAAGTATTACTGTAATATTAACTCACTTTCAGTATATCCTCCAATTAATTGATCATAATTAATTTAAGGTGTGTCTTAATTAATATAATTTTTATTAATATTAACAAATGACACTATATGATTGAAGAGATGCACTAAAATTCAATAGTACGCTACTATTGAAAAATCATTTTTAATAATAGGGCATCCAGAATTATCTAAGGATCAGATCCTTTTTGGTGAATATCTAATCATAAACTAAAAAAAATCTCTTAAAATATTGAGTTCTTTTGTCTATATATCTTTCTCTTATAATATTTTAAAAACTTTTTTAATAAAGTTTAATTTTTTAAGAGGTCGAATTTTTAAGTCTATCTCTTTTCTAAACAATTTAAATAAGAAAAAGAAAAAGATAATATACTCGGTCTCTCAAAATATTGAGTTCTCTAATTAAAGTCATTCCCTATTTTAAATAGAAACTGACACATATATAATTAATTTATCTCTGTTTATTTAAGAAAATTTTGCATATTTTATTTTGATTGACAAAGATTTTATTATTTTAAACTTAGTAAAAATTTTATAAATTCTTTCATTAATATATATATATATATATCCTCTCTCTCTTTCCCTTTCCTTGGTTTCTGTCAAAGTGATATATAACCCAACAACATCAAGCATCTAATTTCTCTCTCTCTCTCTCTCTCTTGAATCTGTTGTATGATAAATTAAAGTTGAACGATATTTTCTGTGTTACAAGTCAATCAATCTTTTTCAAGGCAGAAGAAATTAAAACAAGGGAGAAAATTTTAAGAGAGAAACAAACAATAGCTAGTATATCATATACAAATCATATATATATATATATATATATATATATGAAGATGTTGTATGAAGAAAAGCAAGGAGTTCATCATCATCATCAATTATATATTGGTGATAATAAGGGAGAATTAAGGATGGATATGATGAAGATGAAGATGAAGATGAAGAAGAGAAGTGAAGTTGTTGATGGTGATGATGTTAATAATAATAAGAGATCATCATGTGAATTATTATTATTAGCAGAAGAAGAAGAAGATCAAAGGATGATTGAGATTGTGGATTTGAGTGGCTTGTCTTTGGATTCTCTTCCAAATCCTTCTCTTATTAATTTGGCTTCCATTTCCAACTTGAATCTCTCCAACAATAATCTTCAGGTTTTTCTTTTATTTCTTTTTAATTTATATTAATTAATTAATAAGCCTTTTTATATATATATATATATATATATCTTCTTCTTCTTCTTCTTTGGTTATGAACTTATGATGATCCCATGCACATATACCATCTTCTTATAATTTCTCTCACAATTTACTCTTTCATTATATTCATTTCAAGATTATTATTATATTGAGAGGGATGTCACCAATATTTCAGGTTCTATATATATATATATATATATATATATATATATATATATATATAATATTATAGTATTTTTGTTGTTAATTTCATTAAGGAAAGGGAATTGGATTCACTAGCTATCACCTTGTTGAAAGGAGGATTTTTCTGGGAAAAAAAATAAAATTTAAAAGCATAATACATAGAATAATGAAGCAATTAACTTTCAGCAAATAATTTCTTATGAAAAGATTAATTATTAAATAAACTATAAGTAATTAACATGTTTAGGAAAAATAATAAATTTTGATTATATATTAATTAGAATTTTTAGTGCTAATATTTTTTTCCAAATTAAAATATAATCTAATTTGTTTCTCCTTTTGATTTCTGCTTCAAAAGATTAACTTTAATATGATCTTAGAGTTAACTCATTTATTGGTGAGGCACATGGAATTTTGAATAAAAGATTATTATATTACTTATATATTTTCACAACACATAAGCCAAAGTATATATAAGCTGATAATGTGTTCATTATATTTTTTTTATCTACGGAGAATTAATAATTAATTTTCTAGAAAATATCCTTTTAAAAGAGACAAAATTTTCTGCTGAATATCTAGACAACTCCTTAAATTATTTATTATACACACACACACACTTTGTTTTATTATATATATGCTAAATTTTAAAAAAAAAACAATAGAAATCTCAAAACCAACCTAATCTGTTTGCCTTTGCACTTATCTTCCTTTACACAATTTATATATAATATTGCATAAATGGCAAGCTGCTTATCAGATGTTGTTATTTATAAATTATATATACATTATAATATATTTTATGTGCATGTCATGCTCTACTTCTTGAACTTTCATACCTATAATAATATCCCATGGGTTTGGATTTTTTAATTTCTTTTTTTTATAAATTAATTTCTTAAGAAAATGTCAATGTCAATTTATTAAAAAAAATCCATACAAGGTAAACCATTTAATATTTATCTCTACATACTCTTCTTTTTAATTTTTTGGGACCAGAATTTATATCTCTACTTCTTGAACTTTTGAATACCTAGCTATAATTAATCTTATGTGTTTGGATTCTCTTAATTTCTTAAAAAGTTGTCAATGGCCATTTATTAAAAGAAATTAAACAAACAAAAACATACAAGGGTTTAATTCATATAAGGTAGAACATTATTTGATATTTATCTCTATTTTTTATTATTATTTTCTTTCTTTTCTATACTGCATCATGTGGAGTATTACAAAAGATTTCAATTCAATCCCTTCTATATATATATATATATATATTCTTACTTAATTTATGCATGAAATATTGAATAGGAAGAGCACTTTTGGTGGGAAAATAATTCAATATAGTATAAACTGATATTTTATTTTTAATATAATGATAAAAATAGTTTAATTAGTTTATTTAAATTTTAACTAAAATTTTTTAATATGGAGTTAACACCAAAAAGACAGTTAACATTTTAGAAACAAATATAAATATTGTAGAAAAATAATAATTTTATTCACAAAAACTAACAAAAAGAAACCATTTTAATTATGACATGATATTCAATTTTAGGAAGGAAAAGCTTTTATCAAGTCAAAGCAATGACTTTTGGTAGGCGGTGAGAGTAATAATTGGTTATTGCCAGATAATATATACATTAATACTAATATTTATTATATATAAATATAGAGGCAAAATATTTTTTGTCCTTGTTGGTCAAACTATTATTTAGTCTTCGAATTTATCAAAAGTACTATTTATTTTCCGAAATATTTAACTGTGTCAACTATTTAGTCCCTGAATTTGACAAAAATACTATTAAGTCCCCGAATTTGTAATTATGCCAATTATTTAATCCTCAAACTTGGCAAAAATACTATTTAATCCCTGAATTTACAACTTTGTCAATTATTTAGTCTCCTGACTGTTACCTGTTAGAGTTGATAGAGTTGCAAATTCGGGGATTAAATAATATTTTTGCCAAGTTTGGGGACTAAATAGTTGACATAGTTACAATGCAAATTCGAGGAGTAAATAGTATTTTTGTCAAATTCGGGAACTAAATAGTTGACATAGTTACAAATTTTGGGGATTAAATAATATTTTTGATAAATTCGGAGATTAAATAGTAGTTTGACAAACAATTCAAGGACTAAATAATATTTTGTCTCGTGAATATATGAAGTTTAATTTAAATATTTATCTAATTTTTTATCTTAAATTTAAAAATTCAATTAATATATAAAATAAAAAATAATTAAACTTTATTACTCAATATTAAAAAATTTTAAAAAATCGTCTGATTTCTTTTCATGAGCTCCAAGAGCCAAATAACTTTCTCTCTCTATAAATAAATAAATAAAATATGATATTGATAAATAAAATAAATATTATATGCAGAATATTCCAGAATCATTAACAGCTAGGCTACTGAATTTGGTGGTTTTGGAGGTTCAATCAAATGAATTGAGGTCTCTTCCAAACTCCATTGGTTGTCTCTCAAAGCTCAAACATTTGAATGTTTCTGGAAATCTTATTCAATCCTTCCCCAAGACCATTGAAAATTGCAGGTAAAAAAATAAATATATTAATTCTTAATTTCTAATTGATTTCATGTGCTTGCAATGCATTAATTAGTGTATGTTCTTAATTATTTGTCTCCTTTCAAGTGTTAATTTTAGCATCAGTTAATTACATTTTTTTAGTAGGGAAAAGTTAGGGTGTGTTTAGTTTGTGAAAACATTTTCAGTTTTTTTTTTTAAGTTTTCAATATTTTAAAAATATTTGATTTGTAAGGTTAAAATTTTATTTGTAATTGTTATAAATCAAATAAATTTAATAATGATTTTTTATTATTTTTTAGTTAAATTATAATTAAATGATGATACTTAGATGACAAGATGCTTTATTCTTTGAGAAAATTACAAAAATGGCATTGATTTGAAAACATTGAAAACATATTTTTAACGTCTATTGTTTTCAACCTATTTTTAAAACTATTTTTTGTTAAACTATATCAAATACATTTTCAATCACATTTCTTATTTTTGATAAAAATAAAAATAGAAAACGGTGACTAAAATACTTTAAAAGCAGTATTAGTTTTTTTTTTATTAAAGGTAAAAAGTATCTTTTTATTCTCAAACTATAGAGTTTATTTTAAATTGTTAATATGGATTATATATTTATTTTGGTCTCTATATTTTAATTGATGTCAATTGCTATCTTTATATTTTTAATTTACAAGTAATTTTATTTTTATTCTAATTAATTATATTTAAATAACTAACAATAAATACAAATATAATTATTTATATAACTTTCTTTTTTTAATCAAATATTTATATGGCTTTCAATAATGCAGAATGTGAAACTAAATCATTTATTTAATTATAGTGTTTCGTCAATTTAATTATGATATCAACTTTTGTAGTATTACAATAACAATTATCGTGACTAAATTAATAAAATATTATACGTAATTAAATAATGATTTTTGACATTGGATGTCACATGAGGTGAACAACCAAAACTTACGTATACCATTAATTATTTAAACAAAATTAATTAATGATGAATAACAAAATTATTTATAAATTAAAAAGTAATATTAACTTTTTAGTCAAAAATATTTCTTTGAACTTTTCTTTTCAATATTATATTTTGAGTATTGAGTAGGTAGGCATTGAGAAATAGAAGTACGGATGATAGAAAATATGGATCATGTAAGAAATTAATATTATATTGTAACTTGAGAAGAAAGTAGATACTTAGTTGACAATGAACTTTTCATTATTGTCATACTTTTTTATTTTTAATATTTTTTTTATGTTCATTAAATAATTGTAAAATGTATTAAATCAAGAGAAGTATATATATGTTTTGTATATTTGAGTTTTTTTGGTCCAAAGGGATTTAATAGTAGGTTTCCTTTTCTCATTTTAGAAAAAACAATATAACATTTCATAATACATAAGAGAAATTATTATAATATAATTAAATTATTTTTCATGAGATGCCAAGTTAAATAACTTATTTATCCAAAATTTGGCCAAATTACTCTTTTGGTCCTCAACCTTTACACTAAGTTTAATATTAGTCCTCAAAGTTTCAAAAAGTTATTTTAGGTCCTCAATGTTTTTTTTTTTGTCAAAATTGGTCCTCCAGCGTAACTCCGTCAGGTTTTTTTGTTAAATGCTGACGTGGAAGGCTTATGTGGCACACTCTCTCTCCTACGTGTCATATTTGGATAATATGACACCTTCTCTCAATCCAATTCAGCAAAACGATGTCGTTTTGCATCACTTCTCTCTCACTTCAACTCAGCAAAACGGCGTCGGTTTGCTGAGTTTGAGTGAGAGAGGGTGTTATATCATCCAAATACGACACGTAAGAGTGAGGGTGTGCCACATAAGCCTTCCACGTCAGCATTTAACACAAAAAAAATCAGACAGAGTTACGCTGGAGGACCAATTTTAACCTAAAAAAAATGTTGAGGACTTAAAATAATTTTTTGAAACATTAAGGACCAATATTAAACTTGGTGCAAACGTTAAGAACAAAAAAGTAATTTGCCTTCCAAAATTTTAAAGTATTACTTTAAACCAAAAAAAAAACTTCATTTTCTTTGATGGTATATATATATTCAAAGATATGCTTACGTAATTGTAATTGTAAATTACAAAGTTGTGAAACCAATTTAATTATTATTTATTGATAATTAATAATTAATATTTTACCAAACTTGGCTTGCCCTTTGTGTTTCTCTTTCTCACACACTACGGCATTAAAGCCATTCAAAAATAATCGTATATATATAATCATCTTTTAGATTCGAAAGCTAAATAATTAACAGAAAATAGATTATTAAACATTTTTTATTTTATCAAACTCTAGCACTACCGTACATTTCTTTTCTTCTAAGGGAGGTTGTTTTCAATACGTGCATGGTACACGTAGATGAATTAATAAGTAAGAATTAATATATTATATTTAGATTGAAATTAATATAATCTAGACAGTTTAATAAAAAAAAATTAAAAGTAATATTAATATATATGTAGTTAAAATTAGTGGTTGATAAAAAATAGAATTATCTGACATTATATTTAAAATATATTATTTCCTATTATTTTATTTTACTGAATTATTTACAAAAATTATGTATATCAGTATATATGATATATTCAAACCTGAACCCTTCCAAAAATAACCCTCCAAAAATTTCGGGTGCCATTATTGTTACATTTGACTTTTGCAGGGAATGAAAAATAAAAATAATAAGGGTAAGTTCACCATTTTTTAGAAGTTGAATTTATTTTGAAATTTGTGTTATCTTAAATATAAAAAAAAATTATTTTAACATAGTTTTCGAGATAAATTCAACGACTTAGAACTAGTGAACCAAAGGTCTCAAACTCCCTATAATATTATCCAAATAATTATTAAATAATGTCTTTGTCCTTGCCAATTAAAATAATCCTTATTTTAAAATTGAATACAAGGATCCAAAAGTCAAAAGTCACCCTTCACCAACAATATAATAAATTTGGGGTAGATTTTTATCAATTATCATTGTATTATTCTCTGTTATTAGAAAGAGATAAAAGATAAGACTCACATAAAGAGATAGAAGATAGGGTCATGTAACGCCCACCCTCTATCTCTTTCTTCTTGTAATGACAAAGAAAACACAATGGTCGAAGATCCATTTTTTTTTTTTTAAAAAAAACGAATATGTTAAATATACAAGAGGGAGCTAGCAAAATATAAAATAGTGTTAAATGAAAGCAACCGTTTTTATTATTTAACGTTCTATGTTACATTTATATACTAATATTATGCCTTGACCATAATTATTTTAAATTATCTCTAATATATTATAAATATTATATTATATGAACTTGGATTTGTGACCACCAGGGCTTTAGAAGAGCTGAATGCCAATTTCAACAAGCTAACCAAGCTGCCAGAAACTATAGGGTTTGAACTTACCAACCTTAGGAAGCTATCGGTCAACTCCAACAAGCTTGCCTTCCTTCCTCACTCCACCTCTCACCTCACGGCTCTTCGTGTTCTCGATGCTCGCCTGAACTGCCTCCGAGCTCTCCCGGAAGATCTCGAGAATCTCATCAATCTCGAAATCCTAAACGTGAGCCAAAACTTCCAATACTTAGAAACCCTACCTTACTCCATAGGGCTTCTTTGGTCCCTTGTAGAGCTAGACGTTAGCTACAATCGAATCAAGTCATTGCCGGATTCTATAGGCTGCCTCAAGAAGCTGCAGAAGCTGAGCGTGGAGGGGAACCCTTTGAGGTCGCCTCCTGTGGAGGTGGTGCAGCAGGGTGTGCATGCAATTAAAGAGTATTTAGGACAGAAGTTGAGCTCGGGGCACGAGAGTCCAACCAAAAAGAAGTCTTGGATGGGGAAGTTAGTTAGGTATAGCACTTTCAATGGATCGCGTAAGAGTGGACCTCGAGAGGATCGCGATGATTTTACTGCCGTGCCAGATTATCGTTCAATCCAAGGTCTCGCTTCTCCAAGTTTGATAGGCATGTTCTCGCCGCGTCGCCTCTTCTCACCCCGTAGTTACTTCAGTAATTGAAAGGCAATGTGGTGCATCCTTGCCTCGAGAGTTTCAAGCTTTATTGCTTGAACATCACAGAAATCCAAAATGGCTGTAAAGTAGAATATGTGAGAGAACTTGTGGTTTTGTCTTCAAATTATCCTAGTAATGTGTCAAGGATAGATACTTGTGCATATATAAGACTGTATTTTCTTCATGTATTGATAGGGTCTATTAGATACTAGTGCATGTAAGTTATGTTGGTGACATTATAATGGTATGTAAACAAGCTTCAGGGATTGAGTCCAATGTCTTGCCCTATATATGAAAATTCTGGTTTTGAATTTTGAATCAACATCCCCAAAAAAAAAGGAAGGAAAAAGGAAACTGCTATGAATCAACATCCCATTTGTGTCAAAGAATATAATATCCAAAAGACAAGAGAGTTATATCAGACCATATACAGTAAAGTGAAAGGTACTCAGTTCAATTTTTCTCTGTAATAAAAATAAAAATATTCCTGATTGGTGTTCAATGAATGATCATTTCTCACACATTCAATCTATTCCAATAATGGAGTTTTAAGTTTCTTCTCTTCTGCCACACCTGTTTCAGGGCAGACCTTGAACCTTAAAGCTGTCTGTGTAAGCACTATAATAAATTATAATGTGAAACCGATCTTTAAAAAAATAAATAGACCAATTCAATTATGTTTAGATGTGTTACATGCCAAGAAATAGAATGCTTGTTAGTGAGATCCACCACTTACTTTGACCTATCTATTTTCAATATACACAAACTGAGTTTATTTTTATAGGGTTATAGATATTTGCAGGGTTATCTATTTTCGCTTGATCCATATAGTCAACCCCAACTAAAAAATTCTTTGTTATTGTTGTTGCTGTTGTTATCTTATATTTGCAGGAGTATATAGTTCAGAATTTTGTTTTTATTTCACAAATACTCATGTTCAAACCCTGGTGAATAAACAAACATAGGCAACCCCTTCAACTGCTTTCACATTCATCTTTGTGAAGCAATTGATTTTTTAGCTTAGAAATATTGAACATTAAGCACACGATTTTGGCACGACAAATGCAGCAGTTCAAAGTTCTCAGACAAACAAAAGAGAAGATCAATGATTGAATTTCAAATACTAATAGGTATGTTACAATACATATATTCAGGATTAAAATGCAAGAGTAAGATACACAATCAACATGTTTAGGAATATATTTATGAAAATTTAATCATCAGGAAAGAAAAGCATGCAAGTCAAGCTTTTCACCTGGAGGTAAAATGAAAAAACAAATATTGAAGGCAAAAAATATTCTCAGATGCATATCTCAAGTGTGCAACAATCAGTTCAATGAGGGGAATCTCACTCATAGTTGAAAGTTTGACATTGTTTACTGACTATTTTTATCTTATTTACATAACAATTAACAAGCATACCGTTCTCAGAAAAAATGCAGAGCCTTCATTGTTTCTTGAGGATATGTACCTCAAAATGCATAAAAGATATATCCCGAATTTATCCCAGCAAGGTTGATAACTTTCATACTATTAACAACAACAACAACAACAACAATCAAAGCCTTTTCCCACTAGGTGGGGTCGGCTATATGGATCAAGCGACGCCAACATCTTCTTTCTTTGCAAACTTTCATACTATTAACATGCATACAAAATTACAAAGGGAGAAAATATACATCTAATCTTAGAAATTTTATTTTTGGATGCTTTTTCCAGAAAAATGGCAGTCTCCAACCCGATCACTTAGAAGAAAGAAGAAAATGGTTGCAAGAGAAAGTGACACAATCGTTATTGGGTAATCATGATATATTATTTTCATGAATCATGAATGTGACTGTACCCAACCCAGGACCAATGTAAAGATAAAAGTCCTAACAAATAGTACTGGGAAAGTGAGCAACAAAGAAGAATGAGTTTCAGGGTTCAGATAGATTGATCTAGCATTCTATAGATGCATCTAAAGGGCTAGAGGAAAGTTTTTACTAGAAAAGAAAAATTTTCTCCAAACCTACATGAACTAAGAGCGTTAAACATATATTGGGAGTGTGGTATTGAAGTTGAACAGAACATATAGCAAAGGATGGCAAGAAAAGTTACTAATATAAATAACTTAATGCCATTTGAGCATAGCAACACAGCATGAATGATAACAGATACATAAAATACGAGAGGGATAGCATGATCACCTCATTACCTCACAAGGCTTGAAAACTATAAAGGTCAATAAATTCAGCACAATCAAACAGCTCATATATAAAAATCCGTATTTTAAAACATATAACTCAAAAATTTGCATTCCTCTAGGCCAATAGCACCCCCATGCTGGTTTGACGGCACTCTCTACCCGGAGATACACATTTGACCACAAAAGCACACAATGATGGGCAAAACCTACAACTTCTATCCTTCATAAAAATATGGTAAAGAAGAAACCAGCCAATTATATCCTATGATCCTATCTCTCGAAGAAACAAATGTCTTAGTTAACTGAGCAGCATTAGTGCATTATCCTTATAAACCTGTTTATCAATACACATAATTCATTGCTCAATGCACATTAAAGGAACAAGGAAAACTAAAGCTCCTTGACATATTATCATTATAAATACTACGGCTAGAACAGATGCCAAATCAAGTCCAATTACCATAGGGATTCAGTAATACCGAAGAGTACCACAAACTACAAAATGCAAAATCCCAGGTGTAATCACCCGGCAGGACTAAATCTAAGAATGTTTGTAATTGAAAGATACTCAAACACAATTCTCTCTAAAGATGAAATTGAACGAAATTCATCTAAGATAAGCCGGGATCTTGATACGAATGAAAAGCATACTCATCACATAAGCAAGCAGAACGGAGAAAACACCAGCAGAGGCGTAAGAGACCTTGACGCTCTTAGCACGATTGCGATCCAGCGCGAGATCCAGGAGTACAATTCCGATCCCGCCGAGCACGAACATGAAGCCAGAGGAGAGGCCTTCGATGATGTACTGTCCGTTGACACGACCGGGCATGAAAACGACAGGTCGTACGGCGCCGGTGTAAGGGTCCTGGGTGGAGCCGATGCCGGGAGGCTCAACGATGACGTCGTAGACGATGCCGGAGACGACCATGAAGTAGGTGAGGAGGAGGAGGGCGAAGACGGTCATGGGAGAGGGGAGGGTGAAGGATGGGAGCTTGAGACGGAGGCGAGGAGGGCGGAGGAAGGAGAAAGGAAGGATGCGGAGGATGTGGAAGAGGGGATCGATGGAGGCGGAGGGTGAATCGGCGACGGAGGAGTGCAGAGCCTGAGGTTCGGGTTTGGGCGCCATGGTGTTCGGGTCGGGTCGCCGGAGATTCGAACTCTGAAGCGAGAAACGATGGATCTAGCTATCTCACAGTGTAATGTTTTCAAGTGTCTTCTTTTTTTTTTTCTGTGGAATATGTTGTTGTAAACTTGTAAGAAACTTGGTATTCCAATAATACCTGGATTTTTGATAGGGATTGTTTGGATGGTTGAAAAAACTATTATACATTAGGCAAAAGTACCAACGTTTGTGGTCTTGTCACTTTCGCCCCTAACGTATTTTCGTTGTCAATTGTACCCCTAATGTTTTGTGTTTCTCTCAGGCTTTCGGCTAACACCGTCAATTTTTGAACGATTTTTTATGACGTAACATCCTATATGGCCAACAATGTGATTGGACTTAATTTTTTTCACATCAGTAGTCAATAGTACTGACTTTTTGTGGTCCATTTTACTGATGTAATGAGTATTTTGGTATATTGAATTTACTGATGTACTAAGTTTTTTGGGTCCATTGTACCCCTAAAATATATTACTGATGTGAAAAAATGAAGTCCAGTTAGAACTGTTGGCCATATAGGATGTCACGTCATGAAAAATTGTCCAAAAATTGACAGTGTTAGCCAAAAGCCCGACATTGCGAGAAATACAAAATATTAGAGGTACAATTGACAGCAAAAAAACGTTAAGGGTAAAAGTGACAAGACCCCAAACATTGGAGGCGGAAAAGGTACTTTCGCCTACACATTATTAATGAGTATACACGTTTATGGGCCGAGTTATGTGCAAATGTTTGGCCCAATTTGATAGGCCCAGGTCCAAGTTTCATTTGTTCAGTCACAAAAAAAAAAGGGACAAGAGCAATTTGATATGCCCAGGTTCAAGGTCCAATTTGAGTATTACACAAGTTGTGAACTTTTTTTACTAATATTGTGGACATCTATTTGACCACCAAAAAAAAAAGGCATCTAAAAAGGTTTATTTTATTTTATTTTAATATTTTGGCCATTTGTATATGATTCCTTGTTAATAAATGTGGCTAATAACAACAAAGTCTTTAATGGCAAAAAAAAAAGAAAGAAAGAAAAACAACAACGTCTTTTGTAAGGAATGTGACTTTGTAGTTTGTACATCACAATATTCACTACAACCATACAAGAGACTGAGGAGAAAAACCCAGAGGCAATGATAAGATTTTACTATTATTATTATTATCCTTTTTTTTTATGAATATTATTATTATTATCCACTTTCATTTTGGATGCATTTTTGGGACAAAAAATTTGGATGCATTTTTTCTTTCACTCTAACCCTACCTAAATAATTAATGATAAATACAAATGGATTAAAATGGATTAGTTTGTACACATTCTCATATTATGAAAACCACTTCTCTTAAATACGTAAAAAATGCAAATAATTGTTTTCTCTAATATGTAATTTAAATAAAAGGAGAAAATTACACATGGTAACCCCACACTTTATGTTATTTGCACAAAAGTTCTAAATTCAAATGGGTTTGAGTTCAATCTATAAGGGTGAACTTACCCATTATCCTATAAAAATTTAGGAGCAATTTTGACAAACATACTATAATTTTGCGACTGAAAAGATATTTTTGTCTCAAATATAAAATTAAATAATATGAGGGAAGAAAAAAGAAGAAGAAGCAAAGTTAGTGAAAAGTTGCAACAAAAAGTAGAAAGTTAAATAATTTCTTATAATTATTTTTCCATATTATATTTGAAAAATCAAAGAAAAAATTAGCATTCATTTTTGTATATGAATATATCATTTACCTATAATTTTTTATTATGTGAATGAGATCCATGACTCAATTAAGTTTATATCCATCTCTTATATCATCATATTATTTTTTTCACATGAGAAATTCCAAATCCTTGACAAGACATGTGAGACACCTCATTTTTGTTATTGTTTGGAGTTTTGAACACATACCAAATTGAAAAAAACCCAATAAATGTTGGTGTAAATTGGTTTGCTTGATCCCACAGGAAACTCATGTGCTATATCATGCGAAATTAATTGGATTCATGTGTAATCACCTTCCTCCTTTTTTGGTTTCTTTTTTTCTATTTAGGAATAAACAAACAAACTTAATAAATTATTCAATGTTTTTCCTTACCAACAAATCAAGGTATACAAACAAATTAAAGTGATAGATTTTGTTACAAATTTAAATTGGTTCCCACCAAGATTTCTTTGCAAATTTGCAATTAAATTAATGAGTATATGTTGATTACTACGGCAATACCGAACTTCAGTACATTCTTTAAATCAGTTGGTTCTTAAATCATTTAAAGTGGGTCTTTATTAATGTGAATTTATATTAATATTAACAAATGACTCTACATAATTGAAGGAATGTACTGAACTTCAATAATACGATACCATTAAACTTTTATCCTAAATTAACCTACCAAGTTGGGAAGTGACAATTAATTTCTAACAAAGTCTAAGATTCTCATTAATGAATTGTGGTCCCATCCATTCATCACTGAAAAAATAATAAAATTTTGTGAGTGAAGTGGCTTTATAAAGTATTAATAAATCAATTTTTATTTTTTTAAAAAAAGTAGATAGATTAAATTAATCATTGTTCCCAATGAAAATTTGTAATTATAATAAGAGAAAGTACTTAAATAATACTTCACTCACTTAAACCTTAATTTATAATAATCTAACTTATCTAACTAAAAAATGAAATCATTTAATAGGTTTTAGTTTAAGTGAGTAAAATATTATTTAAATATAATTATAAATAAATCTATGATGTAACCATAAAAAATTTCCCTTTTTTTAATTTAATTTAAAGTATCCATTATCGATTACAATGATTAATTTTTTTGTTGAATTGTAAGCACTTCGATAAATATGACAACTAATCTAAAAATTTAAAACTGTTTCATAATTAAAAGAAGATAAGAAAATTGCTTAATAAAATTATTCTCAATAGTTTAGAATTAGATACAACTACTAGCTTTCCTTTCAAAATCAATCACTTTCACTTTATTGGCAATATATAAGTGTGAATTGTTGTGTAACCAAAAAAATTATTGTTGTCACCATCAAGTAGAATTCTTTCAATTCCATATATAGTCATGACAATGCTCTCTAATTAAAAAAAAAATCTCAATAAACATAAATACTGTAAAATTTAAAACGTCCACGCAAGGTACAATTTTAGCACAAATATCTTCAATAAGCAATTGAGTTTTATTTTTGAATAAAAATTTCAATAATAAATTATCCATATTTCATTATTGATAAAAATATTTTTACCTCACTAAATTTTACAACATATGCCAAATTTATCTCTAGATTTTTTTAATAATAAATTTTGTTCTAAAAATTACGAATTATAATCATTTTCATTTAAACTACTAACAGTTAAATAATAGCATATTACAATATATGTGATTTTTTATCACTTATAATCTTCACGATGCACCAACATGATGTTACTTCTTTTTCTTTATAATATGAGAAAATAACGTTATTTTATGTGATGAGTCAACATTTACTATGAAAAATAGCATTATTTTAAGTGACGAGCTAACATTAATATTTAATCAAATGCCCATTTCGTCTTTTATGTTTTACCCAAGTTGTAAATTAGTCCTATATGTTTCAAAAGTTTCAAATTGATCCTTTATGTTTCCCAAAAGTTCAAAATTGGTCCTTCTGTCTAAGTCCGTCCATTCCTTTCGCTAAGTGCTAACGTGGCGTACTGAAGTGGATATATCATCTCTCATATGTGTCCATTTAAGCTGACGTGTCATGCCACATTATCTTCTATTCATAATTTTTGATGACGTGGCATGACACATCAGCCTAAATGAACACATCATCAATTAACTTAAAAAATTGACGAAAGTGGACGGAAGAACCAATTTGAAACTTCTATGCAATATAAATGACCAATTTAAAACTTTTGAAATATAAATGACTAATTTGGAATTTAAGTGAAATACAGAGGACCAAAATGAACCTTTGACCTTAATATTATATATACAATACTACATTATCATTTGTTGTTAGTAATTAAAATTATATTAAGAGTTGAGACCAAACAAAATTGGCCGCAAAAGAAATTTAAATACAAAGTTAAAAATTAATGTAAAGTTTAACCTCAATGAAATATTTAACCTATGTATCATAACAAATATAATAAATTAAATTCAAACTATATTTCATGAAAAACAAAAATCAATGATTGCTATGTAAAAACCCAGAGAATTTCTCACTCTACTTCTTACTTGACTTTTGTCAATATTAATATAAATTTAGTATTAAACTTTGGGTTTGGATCCCATGAAGCTAATTTTTTTTTAAAGTTTATGAAGTTGTCTCAATGTTAGCTTTTGATTGGTCCAAAGTCTAAAAATAGAAAAAAAAAATACATTTTATACATATAGAGATAACTTCATGAAACCAATGGGGGTTGGGTCTAGTGGAAGTGACTAATCCCTCACATCCTGATTAACCCAGGTTCGAATCCTTGCTAAGAGATGTACCCACATTTAGTACTTGATAATGCTTTAAATATGATTGTCTCAAATAAAAAATACCTGTGAAAAAAAAAGGAGATAACTTCATGAACTTTACCTAAGAATTCCTTTCATGAAAATATTTATAAAATTTTTTTTGTAAACATTTCACTAATTTGAAGACAATAAATTTTTTAAAGAAAAAAACTAAACTTTTTTTTATTCATAGAAAACTAAGCTCTATTTGATATTGGAGCTAATTTTTTATTTTTGAAAATCATAATTTCGAAAACATTAAAAAAAGTTATTTGTTTTAAATTTCACTTTTTTTTAATTATTTTACAATATTTTTATTCAATAATTGAAAATAATTTTATCTCATAGAATTAAAATAATATCATCCAATTAGGTGAAATTAAAAAAAATAAAGAAATACGAGATCATAAAATTCTCAAATTTTTATAAAATGTTAGAGCTCATAATCTTTATAAAATTAATTTGATTTATGGGTTATCACTTATCCCATGAAGTTATCTCCAGATTTTTTTTTGATCTCCAGATTTTTTTTTGATTTTTCAAACAATTTCAAAACAATAAATTTTTATTAACCTAAAAACCCTAACCTTGAAACGTTTTTGCAAATGGACCCTTTTTCAGGTGTTTGGTGCTGCCATGGCGGTGGGCTACAATACAAATACTGCATCGTGAATGGTTTTACTACTGAAAACTACACAGACTCACGGATCACTCACAGAGAAACACTCCAAAATCCTCAAAAAGAGAGAGAAATAAAAAAAGAAAAGAAAAGAAAAAAAAGTTTGTGTTTTTTTAAGGCAGAGAGAGTAATGCATGAAGAATTTCAATCCGAGTGAGAGAGTGTCGGTCGTTGAGTGTGTGATGTGAGAGTGAGACCGTGATTTACTGAAATTTCACAATCAATCTGAGTCTCCGACAGCTGCCATTTTCCGCCATTACCGCCATCTTTTTAATTCCACGTGTTCCCCTTTTTTTCATTTTTCTCTCATTTGGTCATATATATACATACTTTTTGTCCTTTTCCCTCTTGTGCTTCTCTCTAGTCTCTACCATTTTGTTTCTTCAATTTCCAAGTACTGGGAGTCGTACTGCTTCTGCTACTTTTTGCAGAATTTTGGGGTTTAGCTCACTCACTCACTCACTCTCACATCCATATTGTGCTTTCCTCTGCCTCTAGGGTTCCAAGAGGAGCATACCCATTTGATTTCTGGGAAAGAATATTGCTAATCTGAGTGGAGATGTTAAGTTTCTTTACCAGAAAAGATGTTAGGAAGATTCTCAAGCGCAAAGACAGCGATGCTGGGGAGAAAGGTAAGTTCCAATTTGGGGTTTAATTTATCGGTGTATTTTGGACCCTTTTATAGTAATAGGTTGGTAGTGAGGGTTTCTCTGCTTTGGTTGTTCTATTATTATACAATGTAGCTTCTTATTGTGACATTGTTTCCTTCTCTACTCATTAATGAAGGTTCAGAAACTAGTTATTGAACTGTTGAGAGCAACTTTGTTTCTTTGTTAGTGAACTCTTTTATTGAGGCATTAGTTGTTATTTAACTGCTACCTGTATTTCTCTGTGCTAGAGTGCCTGAAACAGTTTTTGTTTAGGAGCTGATTCTGGTCTACCATGTACACCTAGATCTAATCTTAAATCGTCTATCAGCTTCTGATTCCCCCTAGGAGAAAATAATAATAATAATAGTAATAAAGTTTTCCCATGTTAAACTATGCTATTTATTTAGTTTGACACATCATTTGTATTTGTGTTGAATGCAAATATCCCATAATGCAATGGAGTTTTGAGATTTTAGCTAGTTTGATTGTTCTTGTGCCGTTCTTAGTAGTCCTCATGTATATATGTAATAATCTTCTTTTGATATAACTGATAAGAACTTGCATTTATAATTATAAATGCTTATATGAGCTTTGCTTGCTTTATTCCAATCTAACTCTGTAAATTGCCTTTTCTATTTATAAGAATGTTACTTTTGAGTTTTGAGGCGTAGTTGTCATTTTGCTTTAGCCCAACTTTCATTAATTGGTAGGACTATTCATTGATTGTAAATCCAGGATGTGAAAAGCGCAATGTCATAGTAACAGAGATTTCCCTTTCTCTAATATCTTATTGCAGGAAGAGCTCTGGAAGACTTGAGAGCGTCTCTCTTCAATGAATTTCGCTCTTCAGAAGGTGCAAAGCGTCAGCAGCAGCGTGTTTGTGGTCCTGCTGTGGCACTATCCTTCAATTTTCTGGTTGCAGTTGGTATTATTTTCATGAATAAAATGGTTTGTTTGCTTACTATCAATTCTATCTGATTCAGAAACATGCTATGTTGAGATAAGGTTGGCATTGCTCAAGTTTCTTTTGTTTCTCTCTTCAAATTTTCAGGTGCTTCAAACTGTTAATTTCAGATTCCCTATATTTCTAACGCTAATTCACTACTTTGTGAGCTGGTTCTTCATGGCTGTACTAAAAACGTTTTCTCTCCTCCCTGCATCTCCTTCCACAAAATCGACTCAAATATCTGCTTTGTTTACTCTTGGATTTGTTATGTCTCTATCTACTGGCCTTGCTAATGTCAGCTTAAAGTACAATAGGTAATACCACTTTTCACATTTTTGTATTTTAAAATATTCTGTTTTATACTCTGAATTTAATTTCTATATATTCAGCATTGGTTTCTATCAGATGGCAAAGATTGCAGTAACACCATCAATAGTTCTGGCAGAATTAGTGTTGTACAGGAAGAGAGTTTCTATGGCCAAGGTAAGTACCCTCATTTTGTCCCCGAACCTATATATGATAATAATTCATAGGGACATAAATATATTATGAAAACCTACTTTGGTCTCTGACAGATAGGTGCACTTTTGGTTTCATCCTTCGATCTATATAATACTTACAATGTTGCCTTCTGTCCAATTTCCATCCCAATATTAGTGCCAAAACGTAACAAATTACTGGCTTGGGTTCACACCTCAGACTGCTCGAGGCAGCAATCTATTAGTTTTAGTATTAATTTTTGGGCAGCAATAGGATGAAAGGGAAACTTAAAAGCATTTTAATAATTGTGTGACTCAATTGAAAGAAATGATCTATGGAGGGAAAAAGTGAAAAATTATATACAAGTCGTGGATTAAAATGGTGTTTTCTTAAAAAAAAAAACCAAATAAACAACATGGATCAAACTACTGATACTATATCTCTGTAGTATCCTCCTAGCATCTCAACCTGTATGTTTGGAAGATAAGCTGAATCATGTTGGAGTAAAATTAAGGTTATCTTACATATCATTAATGTGCTTCTGAGGTCAAATTAATGCAGCTCAGATTGTAGTCGACGAGTTGGGTTCTAGATACTCGAACCAAAGTCATAGATTTTTTCTGGGAATTTATCTTTAAGAAACCTCTAACATAATACCTGTCTAGAGGCTTCTATCAAAAAAAAAAAACCTGTCTCGAGGATTTTGTTTTCTATTGTCAGCCTCTACCCTCCAACCACAAATGATCTGTGCATTCTACTTTCTTTGGGGACGCAGAATCAACTATCTTGAAACTGGCAGCGTAATGGGAGTCTCTAAGTTTGAGCATATATAGTTTCTCTCCATCTAAGTTATGTATTTTAAGTTTTGTTCTTACTTCATCTTAGTTTGAAATGCTTACTGTAAGAGTTGAAACTTTACAGGGTTTAGCTCTCACGGTGGTATCTATTGGGGTTGCTGTGGCTACAGTGACTGATCTGCAATTCCATGCATTTGGCGCTTGTGTAGCTTTGGCGTGGATTATTCCCAGTGCCGTGAACAAGATCCTCTGGTCCAGACTTCAGCAGCAAGAAAACTGGACTGCTTTGGCGTAAGCTCTTTACAACATATTTTAAAGAAGTACTAATATTGCCTTCGATGAGGATCCTCTCATGTGAGAGAATAACATGACGGTGTTGAGAGAAATAGACAGTGGAATATATCATTCACCCATGATCTTCATTGTATAAATGGGGTCCACTACTCAATCAATTCTCTCTCTTTCTCTACATGATGCCATCATGTTATTTTTTCACATCGGATCCAAATTCTATTGCCTCTCCTGAAGCCCTAATGTTGATTTACATTTCCATAGGTTGATGTGGAAGACAACACCTATTACTTTGATTTTCCTGGCTGCTATGTTACCCTGCTTAGACCCTCCTGGTGTCTTTTCCTTTGATTGGAACTTCCAAAACACATCAGTGATTTTTGCATCAGCTATTCTTGGATTCTTGCTTCAATGGTCTGGTGCTCTAGCACTAGGGTAAGTGATAACTATCAGTCTTGTTTTTTTCGGGTTTTGATATTTTGTCCGATAAGTCTTCTGTAATGATTTTATTAAGAAATAAGAATGATCTTACTTGTAAAGTGGTTTACATAAAGAATTTACCCTTGTCCTTCTCTTCTAGAAAGAAGCATGAATACCAAGAATTTACTCTTTTCCATGATTGCTATATCAAAACCTAAATAGTTATGTTCCAATCACTTGTAGAAGAGGAAATATCTTCTTTTGTGTATTTGACAAATTTGAGCGGAAAGCATTTCATAATACTTAATACAACTTTTGTTTCGGAAAAAACTTAGGTATAGTTTTTATATCTTTGTCATCAAGTTCTCCAATTAGAGACTGGTTGGTTTATACAACTTATCTATCTCATGATTGGTTCTTTTCAGAAAAATTTTCAATGTTCTATTTTTATCGAAGAACCTAATAGCTAAGATATAAGCAATTGTGTATAAATCTAGCTCTTTTGTTTCTATTTTTGTGTCTTCTTTACTGTTTCTTGAAGCCTTGTGAACATAGTAGCTTTTTTACTTTCACTCTTGGAGGTAAAAAATCTAAATAATTATTAATATGGGCATGGCGTGTGTGAGTTACCTTCATCATTAATATTGAATATTCAAACATGCCATGTCAGTGAGCTGAATATAGTAGTAGACTTTTACTTTCACTCTTGGAGGTAAAAGATCTAAATCCATTGTTAATTTTCCTGCAGTTTCTATTCAACATTCAGAACATCATAGTGAACTATTCTTTTTTTCTCTTTTTCCTTTCGATCACAGCGCTACGTCAGCCATCTCGCATGTTGTTCTTGGGCAGTTTAAGACATGTGTCCTCCTCCTTGGAAACTACTATCTTTTCGGATCCAATCCTGGCAAAACCAGCATCAGTGGAGCATTTACAGCGATTGCCGGTATGTCTGTTTACACTTACCTTAATCTGAAGCCACAGTCGAGCAAGGTATCTCCTCGGCAACCGTCGTCGACTTTACCGAAATCCAAACTCGGCAAAGAAAATGGCAGCGCCGCCCATGATGGACATTATGGAGCGGAATCTGTCTAACCAGAGTGCCTAACACTGCATTACATGATGAGATGAACACTGCATTACATGATGAGATGATACGTATTGAGTTATTAACCAAACATCATTCATTCTTTCTTTGATTCCTAGGATTGTTTCTAACCACTTTCAGTGTTGATATAATGCAGTCATCAAATATATTTATATGATGACTTGACACAACTAAACTAGGAGTGCACATGGTAGATGTTGCTGGAGTTGTTGAAAGTTGAAACACCACTTTTATGTATATATGAACAATCTGGTGGATTCTTCACTTAGTTACGGTTCTTTTTTGGTTTTTATTATTCAGCAGAAAACAGAAATTGCTCTAAGGCCTTTACTTATATTCTATTTGCTGCATTTTAATTTCTTTTTCTGTGGACTACATATATATTAGTCTTATTTTGGCTAGGCTTCACTCCGAGAAAAAATATGCTTATTTTTGAAATTACTATTTATTTTAGTTTGTTTGAGGTGTTTAACCCATTTTGTAAAAGAAAGGAAAAACAATGCTGTATAAAACTCAATAACACAAGGACCATTGGACCAAACAAAATCCATATTATATGCCCATTTATTTTTTAAAAAGAAAACAAATTTAACATAATCCTGTCACTTCTTTTCTTTTCCATCTTCATAGAGGCATAGAGCACATATTTTTCCAATATACAGTTGTATTATGTAAATTACTAATTATATTAAAAATTCATGAATAATAATATATATTTTTTGTAATATAAAATATATTATTGATATTTTATTTTATTATTTTTTTTATATTTATGACATCATTCGATTTAACTATGATTCGAAAGGTTTTTTTGGTTCAACTATCCATTCAGTTTTTAAGACATTGATTTTGGATCAAATTGTAGTCCCTTTTTATCTTTTACACGATAAGTGTAATTTTTGAAATTGAAGAAGTATAATTTCAACATTTATAAGGAGATGCAGGGTAATTTATTCTAATCTTAATTGAATCAAATACAAATGAAATTACTAACAAGTGGTTGGATGAAGTGGTAGGTACTCAATTCCCCTCAAGCAAGGTCTTGAGTTCGAGTCTTGTATATGAAAAAAACTCTATTGGGAGAGTTCTAATCCCATTATGCGACCTCAGCTAGCTCGAATATGATTACCTCCAATAGAAAGATAAATGTAAGAAACAAAAAAAATACAAATGAAATTGAATAAATGGAATTTCGATTGGCCATTCTCACTTTTTATGATAATGGGCCGGATCGTTCACACAAAGCCCATCAAACTCTGGCATTTTATAGTTAGACCTAAACTTAAAATGTTCATAATTAATTGACTTCAGACCCTTTGTTAAAAATCATAGCTCATAATTCTAGAGTATGAGAAAAGTTCAACTTAATCTAAATATGGTTTTAAGAAAATTAAAGTTGTAAAGTAATCATTAGAGAAAAAACCAGCAGAAAAATAAAGACCAAAACCTTATTATTGCCCAAGCGTAAATCGCAAGCAGTTTTATCTAATTACGGCTATTCAATTAGTCTTTGGGTGACAGAAGATATCCTTGGCTAGGATGCCCACCAAGTAAAATTTTGGATAGCTTCTGAGGAATTTAAATCCTCGCTCATGGGTGAAGTAAAAAATTTCTTTCGAATTTTGACTAATTGTGCCAACCCAAATTATAAGCTTAGCCTTAAGAAATACTTAGGTCTATTGCGTAAACTTAATTGGATATAACTCAAGTCCAAGAACACATTAAAAATAAGCAAATGAAGAAAAACTCTGGTTTGAATTATGAATACATGTAAATTGTAGTTATACATACATGATGAGAAACTTAAAATAATCTCATCTACAATATTATAAAAATACACAAAAAGAACATCATAAATGTCTAATAAATACTAAAAAAATTGTGTCTAATAGAATTTGGACCTGCTTAAATACTCCAATGGATTGTGCTCATCTCATCTGTCCATCTTGTCTCTCTACAGATTGATGGCCGAGCCGAGACGAACGGTTGAGATTTCTCCAGATTCGCCAAAGTATTTCAACGGATGTGTTACATGCTTATACATCTAGGTTTAATTTGATCAACCTCCATCCGGTCGGCCATGGAGTTGAGCGGCACGAGACTGCGTACGGCGGCGTTTCGTGTCGTTATGAGTTAGTTTTCCACAATTTGCTGCTTCAATTTGTTCCAATGTCTCAACAACTTCTTCCATTGATGGCCTTACTTTAGGGTCTGTTTGGATGCATCTCAAAGCAAGGTGAGCCACTTGTGAAGCTAACTTTGATGGGTACTTGCCTTCTAATTTTGGGTCCATTGCTCTTCTCATCTTCATTCTGCTCAATAGGTTTGATTTTAGCCACTCCATCAATGATTGGTTTTGCCCACAAAGCTTAATTATGTAAGTTATCCTTTTTCCAGTGAGAATCTCCACCATAACAATCCCAAATCCATATACTTCACTTTTCACATACAAGTGACCTAATCCATTGGCATGCAAATTGATATTATAACGAGTATTTTAATAATTGAGGCAAAATACTATTTAGTTCCTGAATTGTTGGTCAAACTACTATTTAGTCCCTGAATTTATCAAAAATACTATTTAGTCCATGAAATTTGTAACTAAGTCAACTATTTAGTCCCCAAATTTGACAAAGATACTATTTAGTCCTCGAATTGGTAAGTATGTCAATTATTTAGTCCCCAAACTTGGCAAAAATACTATTTAATCTCCGAATTTACAACTCTGTCAACTATTTAGTCTCCTGACTGTTTCCCATTCAAGTTGACAGAGTTGCAAATTCGGGGATTAAATAGTATTTTTGTCAAGTTTGGGGACTAAATAGTTGACATAGCTATAAATTCGGAGACTAAATAGTATTTTTGTGAATTTCGGGGACTAAATAGTTGACATAGTTACAAATTTCGAGGACTAAATAGTATTTTTGATAAATTCGAGGACTAAATAGTAATTTGACCAATAATTCATGAACTAAATAGTATTTTGCCTCTCAATAATTCAAATGCCAAAAATATAGTGTAATAAGAGGCTGAGTTATAATGTTATAAGGTTGTACATTAAACAGTTTGCCTTATAATTATGGGTATAAATTGATCAAATAAGATAAGTAATGATTAATGATGCAATTGCATACGAAAGATATTCAATGCTTTCTCTCATTTAATTTTTTATTTGGAATTGAGGTTCATTCTAAGGCATATGGTTTCTTTTGAAAAGTGCGATTACGTGGCATGAAGTATCTTTAAGTATGTGTGTCTTAGAAGAAACCAGATCCTCTGCCATAATGGCCCGAGGATTTTTAGAGTGAAAAAGGAAGAATGGGTGTGAACCACACATGTGGGTCTCACCATTCTTCCTTTCTCACTCCTATGGATCATCTGTCGTAATGGTAGAGGATTATCCATAGGCGTTAGAGAACGAAGCGAAATCCAATCACAAAAGACGCATTTGGGAATGAGGAGGGAAAGAAAGGAAATGTTAAGTGATCGATTCTCCTTCCCATTATTTTGATTCTCCAAATTTTTCAACTCCAAAAGCTCTGAGTCATTACCGATAAATCCAAATCCTATTTCTCGAGTTCAGAACCTCTAAGTCATCTTTCACAAAAATAAAGATGATATCTCTAATGAACATTAATTATGATTTTTATAATATGGTTTAAGGGACTAAGTTTGGGGATTATGAAAATTTAAAAATTTATGGAGATTACCTGTGGCAATGGACTCAGGAGCAACATAACCAGGTGTTCCTAAAACTTGTGTTGATACATGAGTCTCATCATCAGTTGAAGGTCCAAATTTAGCCAAATCAAAGTTTGATAACTTGGCATTATATGTCTATATATGGAAAAACCAAATATTAGATTTATTAAGCTTTCTTTCTCATTCCCCTTAATTATACACTAACACATTAATGCAAGTCAAGAAATTAAATGTCCTCTTCTATTTTTCCTCCAATGATAGAATGAAAATACTTAGGGCACACTCATCAGGCATAAATAGAAATAGAAATAGAAATAGAAATGGAAACGGAAACGGAATGCATTTGATGTGTTTAGTAGTAAAAGTTTGGTAATGAAAATGGAACAGGAATGTATTAAAATGACCATTTTACCCCTTATATTAAAATAATAAAAAAAGAAAAGAAGGTTATAATTGTGTCAAATCAAATGGGTATAATAGATATTTTGTGTTTTTTTTTTCTTTTTTAATGTTGATGGAAATGAAAAAATGAAAAAGTAAGTGGGACCCAGTGAGCCCCACTTTTTTTTTTTTTTTTTCATTTCCATTGCTTTTTCCATACCGATTTCCAGTTAATGAACACACCCTTACTTACCTTGTCAAGTAGTATATTTGAAGGCTTAAAATCTCTGTATATAATTTTGGTATCTAAAGAGTGTAGGAAAGATAGGCCTCTGGCTGCTCCAATCATAACCTTAAGTCTTGTATCCCAAGAAAGTGGTTGAACCTTTGAGCTTTCTGCAAAAGAAAAATCAAGCAATGTATATAATTAATCAGACATAATAATGAAAGGTTTTTTCTCCATAATAATACAAAAGATGAGAAACATTTTGTTCCTAGCCAAACTTAGGTATATATGGGTTATTGGTATTTGTTATCAAGTTATTGATTTGATGATTAATATGTGACTTAAACATATATTTTTGACAACTCAATACTATATATATGATTGAATTTTAGGATAAACACGGCAAACAAATTAGTTTTAGCGTAAGTTAATTAACGTAATTTGTTAATATATAATTAACTTTATAGTTAATGAAAGACATTTATTGATTAATAATGTTATCTGTTAATTTAATTGTTGCAATTGATGTCAAATTGCTCGAGAGTGAATCCGGTGTTAGGTTATTCTATGCTTTAGTAAGTCAGACCGTTTTTTTTTGTATTCTTCATTTTTTTACTTAAGTTTTAAAAATTGTACACTTTTCTAAAAAAAATGAGAGATATATACACAAAAAAAAAGTAAAAATTTCACACAAATAGGGACCCACTATGAAATTGTATATTTTTCTAAAAAATGAGAAATAATACATTTATGTTTAAAAGGGTGTAATGTAATTCAATGATGAAATCAACTACTCTTACTTCCAAAAAGATGGTTTTCCAAGCTTCCCCTTTGCATGGATTCATACACCAAGAACAATTCATTATTCTCTCTCCCAATTCCTAACAACCTTACAAGGTTGGGATGATGAGAAAGCCTTCCTAAGAAACTTACCTCTGACTGCACCAAAAAAAGCTTCAAAATGTAAGAAAAAAGTCCCACAAAGAGAGAGATTTGGCATAAAATAGGTTAAGTCCACCAAACCAATGATAAAAGTGTATATATATAAGCATGTTAGAGGTAAGTTCCACTAAAATGAACTTCAAATATGACCATGTTAAATAATTAAAAGAATGAGAATGGTTTTTAGTTTTGGGAGATGCTAAGATATAATAGACCACCAAGTTTATGAAAGATGGATAGACCAAACTAAGTATGAATAATATGGAATTAAGCATGTCATATATGAGTGCTACTAAAATGTGTGCCTAAGCTTGGCATGCTTCTACATTTCTTAAAAAAAAAAACAAACAAACAAACTTGGTCTATCTATCTTTTATAGGAATAAATGCCCAATACTACAAGAATACTAGAAATCATTCATTATTTCTCGTTATTTGTCATTTGGAAGAAAAAAAAGGGACTCACACTAATAAGAATTGGCCAAATTACTCTTTTGCTCTTCAACATTTGCACGAAGTAGTTTAATATTGGTCCACAACGTTTTTTTTTGGGGTCAAAATTGGTCCTCTAGCGTAACATCTGTTTGGTTTTGCCATTAAATGCTGACGTGGAAGGCTTATGTAGCACACCCTATCTCCTACGTGTCATAAGTAAAAGACATGACACCTTCTCTCACTCCAACTCAGCAAAACGACGCCGTTTTGATTCATTTAAAATGATCAAACAGAACATTGAAATGAATCAAAACGGCGTTGTTTTGCTGAGTTTGAGTAAGAGAGGGAGCCATGTCATTTAAATATGACACGTAGGAGAGAGGGTGTACCATATAAGCCTTCCACATCAGCATTTAATGGCAAAACCAAACAGATGTTACGCCAGACGGCCAGAGGACCAATTTTAACAAAAAAAAAACGTTGAGGACCTAAAACAACTTTTTGAAACGTTGAGGACCAATATTAAACTTCGTGTAAACGTTGAGGACCAAAAGAATAATTTAACCAATAAGAATTCACTCTGAATTGAGGTAATATTGACAAATGATAAATAACGAGTGAAAGGAGTACTAAAAATTCATTATTATTAAACTTTTATCCCGAGTTAACCTAAAAAATTTTCGATTTGAAAATGGTTTTTGTTTCTAAGGTATTTGTTTCTATATTAGTACCTCCCATTCAATTCCTTGCCTCCTATCAAAATTCCATCTCTTGATGGCAATGACCAATTCCCCATCTCCATATGAGGAAGTTGATCTCTCCTTTAGCCAGCCCTTGTATACTCTACCAAAACCTTCTTGTCCTAACACAGCTCTGAAATCTTTCATAGCTTTCTTTAATTCTGCCAAAGTAAAAATTAAATATCAAGTTTTCAACATCCAAGATTTGTCAATAATTAGAAAAAAAATAATTTTTATTCTTTTTTGCAGGATTTGGAGTTTAGGGTACTAGCTAGTTTTTTTGGTTGTGTAGATATTACTACTGCTTGGCCTCATAGCTGATTATTCCTTATAGAATGGTTGTTATATCCAAACAAAAGTAGAAATGCTTGTACTCACCAATGGGGGATGAGTCTAATTTAAAGGGACTATTTTTCTCGCAATATGGCAAATCAAGGTCCCTGTTGGGAGAGCTGTTTATATTTAGTGTCTGGCTATACCTTGAACAAGATTACCTTCAATAAAAAGATATATGTAAGATAAGAAAAATGATTGTATTCTGGGACAATTTGCTTCTTCCTGAGATGTTAAGTAAGTAAGGAATAATGCTAAAATTAAAGTATTACTAAGTAAGGAATAATGCTAAAATATTACTAAACTTAATAATATCAATTATAGATGTTGGATCAAGCTTGTACCATTATGCCAAAATTAAAGCTATCTATTAGTCATGTCACATCTCTTTTCACTTAACTTAACATAGCACAAAAGCTATGCATGTACTTGGTTGGACTATGACTTGATCCATATCTGGGCATCCTCCATGAAACAATTGCTGTCACACTTAATTTGGCTAACAATTTCCTCCTTAGCAATTATTCCTTTGAGAATTAAACATGTGACCTTGACTCTAAAAGCAATTGCTGGATCAAGCTCTTACCAATAGATCAAAAGCCGTAGTTTTTAGTCAGTACGCAACTCTTTTTATTTTAACTCAACTTAGCACAAGCGTCACACTCTTCAACTATGACTCGACTCCTACACATTTGGCCAACAATTGACACTCTTTCAAATGCTTAATCTTTTAATCTTTGACATGGTACCAAAACCTTTATAATTAAATAGTTAAGAGTTTGATCCTTACCAACACAAGACATGATTAAGTAGTTGATAAAACCAATTACATGCTTCCACTTATCAATTTAAACTTTATATATATGCTTCCAATGTTTTTTCACAATAAATAACCAAATATTCTAAAAACAAAACTTTTAGTTTGGATAAAGGAAAAGCTTAGATTAGTTATAACAAATCTAATGATTTTTTACTTATCAACTTAAACTTTATACTACTTCCAATGATTTCTCACAAGACATGATTTTTCATAATGGGTAATTGCTCTTTTCTCTAACTCATTTAATTATAACAAATTGGAAAAAAAAAACAAAAAACTAGTATAAGAGAATGAAAAGAACCAAACCAAAGAGTTCTATCTATTTAAGGGACACCAGATAGTTTGGAGAAAGGAAAAACTTAGATTAGTTATGCACCACAATAAAATTAAAGCAATAACAATCCATCCAAGACAAAGAAATAAATAATCCCCTACTCTTAATTATACCATAAGAAATTTGAGATGAAATGGATTGTATTAGACATAAAAGTATAAAGGCATTTCAAGAGTATATATATAGTTATTTTAAAGTGATTTATCTAGTTGTTCATTGTCGTCGATAGAACTTCGAAGAATTGATAATTCTAACAGTTTTGATTCAATTCTAAAAATATCGTATAAAAACATTTTAAGGAAAAAAAATATGAACAAAAAAAAACCGTTTTAAAGTGACTTACCTAATTGATAATCGTCGTCGATAGAATTTGGATAATCCTCTGTAGATTCTAATTGATAGCTCTATAAGAGTTCCTATTCAATTCTTTCTCTACTCTTTTTTCCAAGAATAAGTTCCCATTCAGCTCTTTCTCTACTCCTTTTTCTCCTTCTTCTTGAAGGAAAGTTGAGTATGTATATATACACACACACACAAACTTGTTTCTTCAAGGAGGAAAATCAAATTAGAGAGGGAAAGAGAAAAATGTGGAGCCCACTCAAACTATGCAAATATTTAGTTTCATTTTGAAAAAAAAAAGTTTTTCCAAATAAAGTAATTCAAGTCATGATTTCTCCTAAATTATATGACATAAGATAATTAAAAAAAAAAAAAAGAGGAAGCTTCAAGGAATACTCCTCTCCAAGTGTGAATGCAACTCTTATTGATCCTATTGGGCTATGACTTCTGGCTGTTTTTAAATTCTCAATATCTTGCATCCACATCAACAAGCCCACCATATTACTCTTTCACTTTCAGACACCTCTTGGGAAGCAAAAAAAACTAGGTTCTCCATTTCTCTTGACTAGAGTTAGGGGTGTTTGCGAGGGTTCGAACCCTATGATTGATGTAAGGACTTTATTGGTGGGTGATATGTAAGTCTTTTCATAAATCCTCAAAGAGGTTGGGAGGTTTTCCCTGACACTAATGGGATACCGGTGCTTACCCCCACTTAAACTTTTTTTCACAAAAAAAAAAGAGTTGAGGGTGTTTAAAATCGAACAAAAATTAATACTTTTAAATCGATCAAATTAAATTGAACCCAACAAAATTGATCAACATTATGTTTTTTTTTTTTTTGCCAAAGATCAGCATTAGGTTTGATAACAAATCAAACCAAACTGCTAGTGTATATATATTATACATGTTAGAAATTTTAAATAGCAAAGTTTAAAATTTACTTTTGGAATATTAGGTTAAATTTAGTCTATTTAAAATTTTGATTTTGAAACTAATTTTATTTTATATTGTTAGTAAATAATCTTATTATTTATATTGAATAGAATTATAGTCAAATCGAACCACTCAAAACCAACTGTTTATGATTGATTTGATTTAACTTCATAAATTCAAATCAATATGTGTGTTATTTTATTACTTAAAACTGTCAAAATGGTATGTCGAACACTCCTATCTAGGAGTTCATCTACTAATTTTGCATATATTTGTAATCAAGTTTTTAAATAAAAATAAAAACTCAAAGTGTTGAATGGTAAGAAATGTTTTATAAATAAAAATCATTATTATAAAAATATAAAATCTCTCTCTCTCTCTCTATCTTATATGTTGACAAAGCCAATTGAAAAGCAATCCAATTACCAGTGGGTATGCTCTATATTATCTATGGATTTTCTTTTTGAGTTTTGTTTTTGTTTTCTTTTTCTGACCTTAAAATTCAGAGAAATTGATGTTAGGGCTTTAATCTGTGCCTTCTCTTTCCAAATTCTCAGCACACAGTAGATCATTGCTCATTCTATTGATGGGGATCGATGAAGGTAATTGCATTTTTTTTTTAATTAAATTTGTTTGTTATTATTGATTTTAAGAAAATAGAAAATTAAGTAAGGAAATGAGTTCCTATCATGCAGAGAGCATTCATCTGATCTCTTTGTGATAGACTATTTATTCAATATATCCAAATTTTTCTATTAGAGTTCTGTTTGTAAAATCAAACCACACATGAATATATATATATTAATCAAACCTTGTATTTAGTGTATCACAATAATGTTTAATTATATGGAGTTTATAATTTAGGAAGAATTCTAAGCTTGATGATTCTTTGATTGAATTAATCTGAAAAATTGATGCCAAAAAACTTCAAAATGTAAAATTCAACTTCTTTAAAGAAACCATTAGGTAACAAAACCCTCCCTTCATCTCTCAAATCTCCCCTTATATTGAGACAAAGAAGGAACAAGTATTTATACAAGTAACTTAACGGGTATGATTGAGTGGAAGGGACTCATCCATCCTTAACCAAGTGTCAGGGGTTCGATTTCTGTCTTGGGTATGGAGTAGCTTTAAATCCTTGGGCCAGTTGTTCCACCCTTCGAGGTGCCTACAATTCAGCGATGGGATTAGTCACTGTGCTCGACGGTAGATACCCTGGTCTAAATCAAAAAGTATCTATACAAGTATAAGAACAATTAAGAGGAATTAGAAGTACAAGTAATGGAATCCCTCTAGAAGGATGAGAATGAAGCATCATCTGTTGAGGAGGATCGTCTTAAATAATAGGTCTTCTAATATCTGAGAGATTAATCGTTAGATCCGTTCTGATGAATACCCTGATAATCATATACCTAAAAAACAAGTGCAAGCATGAAGTGTTAGAAGCTGTGCTCAATTAATGTCCTCCTCACAACCACCATTTGATTGAAGGAACCTCATACCATTTTCCAAATAATGCCATTATTCAAAGTGATGATTTCTCCAATATTGTATCCTTTGGCGGCATTTAAAAAAAAATAGAAAAGAATGCTTCAAAGAATTGTAAGCCCACCGTATTAATCCATCACTGTCGTTCATATCTTTACAGTTCAAGTCGTTTAATAAGGAGTCAAAATACTATTTAATCACTGAATCGTTGGTCAAACTATTATTTAGTCCATGAAATTTTTAATTATGTCAACTGTTTAGTCCCCGAATTTGACAAAATACTATTTAGTCTCCGAATTTGTAACTATGTCGACTATTTAGTCCCTAAACTTGGCAAAAATATTATTTAATCACCGAATTTACAACATTGTCAACTATAACGGGTAACAGCCAAGAGACTAAATAGTTGACAGAGTTACAAATTCGGTGATTAAATAGTATTTTTGCCAAGTTTATGGACTAAATAGTTGACATAGTTACAAATTCGGGGACTAAATAGTTGACATAATTAAAAATTTTGGGGACTAAATAGTAGTTTGACCAACAATTCAGGGACTAAATAGTATTTTGCCTCTTTAATAAAAAAAATATATATATATATATATATATATATATACACTTTTTTTTAAAAAAAAAATCATAGAGAGCTGAATTGTTAAAAAAGAAAAAAATATATATTTATTAATTTTGCAGCAAAATTTTATAAAAATCACGTTTTTTTTTCTTCTTTTGCAAAACCAAGCTGCTAGGCTAGAAATTATCTGTGGGCTGGTTTATCCGTGGGTAAGCTCTATATTATCTATGTTCTATGGATTTTTTTTTTTTTTCCTTTTCCTGATTTTAAAAATAAAAAAATTTGGATGTTATAGCTTCAATATGTGCTTGTCTTTCCAAATTCTCAACACATTATTGGTCATTGCTCATTTTGTTCAGCATGAGGGATAAAGATATTTGTATGTTAGTTTTTTTACTTTTTTTTTTCCCAAAAAAATAATAATTGTTATTTAGGCTTAAAATGAGTCATTATCATACAGAGATTTCTGCTACACAATTTTTACTTGTTCTATTTTTTTTTTTTTTCAAATGTAATGTCAAACCATTCATCCCTTTTTGGATCGGGGATTAAGGAGGAGAAGAGAATGGAAGAAGAGATAATTAATATATCTTTTTTTTTATTTGAGAAGATGAAAATTGAAGGGGAAGATAATGGAAGATCAATCCTTAATCCTTCACAAATTCAAGATACCCCAAATTAGAATATTTTAGAGGAGGTATCAACATCCAAACAAGGAGAGAACACATGAAAAGTTAACCCTCCCCTCCCTTCTCCTCTAATCACTTCCTTTTCCTCTTAATTCCTAAACAAACTCTTAGGGCATGTTTGGTTTGTAGAAATGAAGGGAGGAAATAGGAATCGAGATCTGAAAAGTTAATTTTGTCCTCATTTTTAAATAAAAAGTAAAATTATTTTTAAAAAAGACAAAATTGACTTTTCAAATTCTACCTAATCACAATTCCTATTTCATTCCCATTCCCTCACTCAAATTTCACGAACCAAATAGGCCCTTGGAGTTCTTTCCTACCACATGAATATTTAAAAAAAAAAATCATTTTTTCAATATCTATATTAATGTGATTGTTGATTCTTCTCATCATTAGTATTTTAAAATAACCATTTAAATAATTAAAAAATAAAACAAAAATATTTAATGTGAGAAAATAATGAAAGAGAGAAAATAAGTATAATGCATGGTAGTAGTTCATTTTGATTTTAAAAGAGAGATAATAGTAGTTATCAAAAGAATGATAAAGAGAATAACTTTTTAATTTTTAATTTATTGTTTTAAAAATTAATAATAATTATAATAATTTTATATATTTTTAAAAATTAAAAGTACATGTATATATGTATGTAATGAGGATACATTGATTGAATTAATCTGAAAAATTAATGCAAAAACTTCAAAAATACCCTCCTCCTTCATCTCTCAATTCCACAGATTATGACAACCTATTTAAGAAGTGTCTGTACATCAAGCAAAAAAGGAAACATATATCTTAAAAGTGGATAAAGTATAATTGAATTCTTTCTTTTTAAATAAGCACTAAAATGTGAAGTACAATCTTGTTAGGTAACACGAATGAGAAGTACAACCATGACAAACACACAAGTCATAACAAACATCAAAAGCCAAGTTAAGCAAGAAGTCTTGGAAGTCTCAGAGTATATAGCAGTTGCTCGTGTATTAACACGACCTGTGCTTGCCAAGCTATGTTCAATGGCTTTCTCAGTAGAATCAAGTATCTGCAAGAAGGCAACCCCACAATCACCATTCATTACTACACTCCAAACCAATATATTAGACTCCTTCCTTTAGTTTAATATAATCTTAATGGATATACAATTGTTAGAAACAAATAAAAATAACAATTAAAGCCTTTTCCCACTAGGTGGGGTCGACAATATGGATTAAACGATGCCAACGTGTTTTGTCTCTATAC
Organism: Senna tora; assembly: GCA_014851425.1. Lineage (NCBI taxonomy): Eukaryota > Viridiplantae > Streptophyta > Magnoliopsida > Fabales > Fabaceae > Senna > Senna tora. The sequence goes on from CM026271.1 coordinate 9,595,699, forward strand.
ACATTTCTATAGTTAGGTTATTTATAGCTAAATTCCTCCTAATAGTTTATTGTTAGAAACTATGATTGATGACAAATATATGTAGACCTATACTTGACAGCTTCAACTTCTAAATTGAAATAGTTGTTTTTAACTTCTTGTTCTTGAAAGAAAACTGTTTCTCAACTTGTTCTTTCAAATTGGAACCCTTTCAATTTAGAGCTCAATCCTTGCTGTCGTCCACCATTTTCTTAATAACATTTGGTATGGTCAAGTCCAAGTGTTTTCTTATGAAAGGACTTGTTAGAGGAAAATCCCTTTGAATTTTGGATCACTTGCTTGCAAATAACGCTATAAACTTTCAAAACAGAAAACTAGGTCCTTAAACTTCCACAATCCAGCATATAGGTCATTTTGTCTCATTTCCTCCTAACAATGTTAATTCGTTTCCCACCTCAAACTCTATATATGAATTAATGCAGTAAGGAGGAAATTAGATAGATAACCTATTTGCTAGAATGAAAAATTCAAGGACCTAATTGCTAATTTTGAAATTTTAGAGTGTTAATTGAAGGTGGCATAAATTTTGAAGGATTTGTTTAACATTTTTCCCAAAAATATATTTCTATCGCTTAACAGCTTAAGTTTTCAAATTGAATTGATCTTTTGTAATATTTATCAATTTTAGAGAAGCACGAAGCTGACCTTTTCAGTATTTTGGATGGACTGGCTCATCATGAGGCTACTCTCTTTGAGTTGCTTTGCCAACACAACCATCTCATCGGTCAAATCATCTTGAAGTTTCCTGTTGAGGATAGAAATTTTGACAACAATAAATAACAAAAGAGAGAGTCTTATAAAAAAAGAGAGAGAGAGAGAGAGAGAGCAATGGAAGAAACAACACAAAGCAATTTGCCACAGATGGAAAACACTGAGAACTGATCTGATACATATAATTAATGCTGGAATACTACCATAATAGATCAGAAACATCAATTTTGCAAAGGGATGCACCAAGCAATTCATCATTTGAAGTCTGTGATATATACTTTGATTTTCTTTTCCAGTCAATTGGTTCCAACATTTAATTTATTGGCAATCAGTTCATTCATACAAGGCCCCCAAAGATGCAGTATCCAAGTGCTCAACAAGGTTCTCAATAATGAAATCCCAGAGTTAGTAACTTTTCACTTCAGGATATAACTGCTAACTCAGACAAAAAATTAATAAATGTACTTTATTGATCTGAAGTCAAGACTAACATAGTGAGAGTTCATAGATTATATGGACTTCGCACAGCAATATCATCCTATAATCACATAAACTCTATTAATAACTTAAGTAAGCAATACCTGTGCTTCTCAATGTGTGCTTGTGCTGCTGCATCCAATTTGACAGGTGCTGAATCATTTTCAACTGGCTCACGTGGTCTATCTTCAGTAGTTGTGGTAGGCCTGTTCAATGAACAAGATCAGGAACACTGGCAAGCCTGCAAAATACGCACAGCAGTATGAAGGAATAATTGTAACTTACATGTGCCTTCTTCTCAATCCAGAAGAACGGGGACTCTGATTTGTTTCCTCAACTTCAGATAGGTTTTCTTTAACAGAATTTCCTTCGAAGTCCTTCTCAGATACTTGCATGTCAGGCTGAGTAAGCAAATTTAAAGTGGTTAAAATGACTATCCAAAGAAATGTCCTAGTTGGCCAAAAGAATGGAATAGGCAGAAGTAAGAACAGATAAGACAAAAAGAATAAGCAGAGAAAAACAAGCTGCCTCATATTGCATTTCAACCGTATCACAAAGATTCATTATACTAAGACCTTGTTTAAATTTTTTATAAACTACAAGATACAAACTGCTCTGCTTGTATTCTATTTCTAATATATAACTTCATATGGCAGAACAACTGAGTCCTATTATGCCTTAACGTTATAGAATATGTAATTTAAGTTTCAGATAACACATCAACTTAGAACAAATATTGAAAACCTGACATAGAAAAACCTCAGTAGCCTATAAGCACATATATATAAGCAATAGAATTTGCTTCATGGTTCTCGTTAAATAATTATTCTACTTGGAACGAGCACTACTGAAGCACATGTTATGTAGTGAAAAATACATGCACCATGTAAATGTCGTAATTTATCACCATCAGACCAATCTTTGTAGCAGGATCACTTAAGCTGGAAACTCTAACTATCTTAAATCAGAACCCATCATTCCTTATCAAACGACACTTTCCCATCCCCTTTTCCTATGCCCATCACTTGCAATACAGTCGTACCTCTGTCCCAGATAGCAAGTTGGCAATTGCACCAATGTAGTTAAAACCAATAAAACATTAGCTTTTTTGACTGTTTAGCTAGATATTTCTAAGACAATTTTCATATTTTTGTTAATGAAACTATCCTTTATTTTAGATGGTAAGAACACAAAATTCTAAGTCTAGTCAAAGGAACTTAATTTACTCAAATGCTCTCTGGAAGACACAAAACTACAAACAAATTGTAAATACATACCGAAGGATAAACTAATTTGGAAGCAATGGCTTCAATTTTCTCTGAATAGTCATTCAGCATAGCCTTCGAAATCCTGCATGAACAAATTTATATAAATATTCAGTAAACAAACAAACAAACAAACAACAACAACAACAACAGTCAAAGCCTTTTCCCACTAGAAATATTCAGTAAACAAACACATAAGCAAAAACAAACGATATATAGACTGGTCAAAAACCTCTAGGAAGGTAGAAATAGATTCTCAAGTCAGAGTCATTTCCTACCAATCTCTACAAGAGACCTTGGAGGGTTTAAGAAATAGAGGAAACTAAAAGTACTATCTGCAACAGAAAAGATGCTCTAAGTCATGTTTTTTGTTTTTTTTTTTTTTTGCAAACAAGTCAAGACACTTTTTCTTGCAATTAAGGATGAGATAGTGTATCAAGCACTTTAACTTGTTAATATAAAATGGTTCAGTGATATTACCAAAAATAAAATAAAATAAAATGGTTCAGTGAGAACTTAATGTAAAAACTACTAAATCAGTCTGAAACTGAATGTCTTCTTTTCCATTAAGATAAGTATAATTATTTCCTATGCATATGTTTAAACTTTAAACCCAAATAAAGTCCCTCCAGTTAAGACCTGTAAAATTCAATGATCACCAATCGAACAAAACGAAGATAGAAAGGTTGAACAGTTCATGGAGCATGGACAAAGGTCAAAATTAAGAAGCTCTAAAATAAGCAGATCATTGTAGTTTGACTTATAAAACTAAAACACACATAAGTTCAGCAGTCTGATTTAGTATTCCTTGATATATGTAATTCGACTAAATCACTTTGTAGATAAAAAGATGCACAAATTACCTTGGTAAGCCTTCTGGTGTCCTCTCTTCGGCCAGTTGCTCCAATTGCTCACGCAAAGTAGCAACATACTGCAGATTCATTGAAAAGTTACTAAGTAACTAAAACATGTACTTCAAGAAAATTATATAGATTTGGAACTAACTGAGGTTTCTAAACCTAAATACCTTAAAACTTCAATGTAAATAGTCAACAAATATCCTCAGACTTACATGTACAAGTTTTGCCTGATTTTGCTGCTGAGGCGCAGCTGCAAGCAACCTCCTCAAGTTCACTTCTATTTTATTGATTCCCATTAAAATCCTACAACATTCAGTAAACAACAAATTATACATAAATATTATTTCAAAATTAAAAAAACAATTTTTTTTATAGAATTAAATAACAAAGTAATTAAAAATAAAACTATAAGCTATACATCAGTCTTAATCAGGGGTAAAACACTAACAAGAATTTAAACACAATCAATATGAAGCCTTTTCTAAAAATGAAGAGTTAGAATTGATTTCCAAGCATGTTTATACTTGTGCGTTTTTATTCCAGTACCAAAATTTACATTTATAAGATTACAGAAAATAGAATAAAAAACTTATACAAACCATTTCATTTATAAAAGAAATCTACCATATCCATCACTGGCTATCTATCTTGTAGAAACAAAATATTAGACAAATGACCAAAGAACCCATGCATATAAAACAACAGCATTATATCTGTCAGAAGCAGCATAAGAGTTTCTGCCATTGCAATTCTGTTTCCAAGTGAAACTCACGATATAAATAAAATCAATCTTCCATTTCAATAGTCATATATTTAACAGCTGATCTTTCATTCCCAAAAAATTATATAGGATCACAACAGATAACATCACCTAATTCCCCAACAAATTAAGCCCAGATTACAGCAAACTCGTGCACAGTGAACCAATCGAAAGACGCAAAACCTTACTGTCAGCGTAAATGAAGCACACAGTAACTACGAGAGCTGCTCCGACGAGTGAAAATGGTGAACCAGCACAACAACGACGTCCTTCAGATGATTTCCTTTCTCTGCAATTTCCCTAAAATTACGCAGAAGAAGGGACCGAAAATAAGATTTGAAAGACTCCCGGGGCCCTACTTCCGGCGATGAAATGTGGTGGTGCGAGTTTTCTTGCGGTGGGTGTGTCTAAGAATCTAAAAGAACACGAAGGAGGGGAATTAAAAGAACAAAAATTTGGGATCAGGATGACGAACGCAGGGAAGAATGCGAAGAAGGAAAAGAGGGTTCGGCTTCAAAATATTTTTTTGGGTGAATAGAAGAAAACGTCGACGAGTAGCGATACGAGCCGGAGATGGGATCGTGAAGTGCAGATTCAAAGCGGAAGCAAGGGACGAACGGTGATTCATTCATCATCGATTAAAAGGAAAGAAGAATTTGCCTTCACCAAAAACGAACCGCTAGAATTGTAAAAATAATTTTTTAACATTTATATTTAATAAGAATAATATTTATACAAATTGATATACAAAATAATTGACCAAAAAATGGTTAAATTAATTTATATTAAAATGAAGAATGTTGCAACATAATATTAAATATCAAAAGAGCCAAAGAGGGATGTGGAATTTTTAAATAAAAATTATATTACATGTGTTTTTTTATTGGACGTATTCATGTAATCGAAGTCTTTAGTGACTAATCTATTAAATATTATGAGGTTTATTACTAAGGACAATTCTCCACAAGTTGTCGACACTCCATGGCCATCTAGAGATCGATAATAATTAAGGAAACACAAACACTTTACTAATGTGCCATATCATGATATTAGCATAATTACATCATTGTCGTCATGGGATTTTGATACAACAATGAGCATGAAGAGATGACTAGTATAATAAAGTGTTACTTCGTGAAGTTATCTTTTGTTATGTACCTTTTATTTATGTTAGAAACGTTACTGTAGTTAGATGATGGTAATAAATGTAAGTTTGAAAGAGATTGAGATTACGAAAGAATTATATTAGATTTGTAGAGTTTCTTTCGACTCGAAAAAAAATTACTTAATGTACTTTCCTCTCTTCAATAGAAATTTGACACTTTTTCTTTCATATTTTCCATTTTCTTCCGTTCTATCTCTTCTTTTCCTTTCCTATTATTTCTAAGGTGTATTAGATTTTGGTTCTAAATTACCCTTAATAATAATCCAATGCAATCAAACACAATTTAGCTTAGATGAAAAATATTATGAGCTTTTAGCTTAATAAATATACAGAGAAGCTAACCAATATGCTGACTTGTAAGAATGTTCATCAACTATCCCTCCGAATCATTAATCATTTGTGCCAACTTATATTTACTCTTTCCTTTCTATTAAATAGTCAACATATAGTTACATTTGCATCACTATCAATTTTATTTTAAATATTTGTAAAATTTTTCGTGTCTTTATAAATGCTAAAAGCATCCACTTACTCAAAAAAAATTGTATTGTTTGAGACCTCAAAACATATGAACAAAATTCATGAAAAAAAAAAGTTGGGTTCAAAAGTAAAACAAGACATTTTACTCATAGTTTTATTAACATGGGTTAAATTGTATTGTAAGCTTATTAAAAATCACATTTGACATTTAGCTGCCTTATTATCATTTAGTTCACCATCATCTCATGTTAACATTATTCTAACCCTTGCATATGAAGTGTAATCATGCTTAAGAAATAAGATGTTGCACCTAAAAGACTCTTACAACTATTATATAAAAACTCATTGCATGCATATCTAATGTACCCTACTTTTAGATCCAATCGAAAATAGATTAAGGGCCAAAATATTATTAATATTAACTAATAAAATCATCAAATAGTGAGACTATTTATTCATATTAATAATAATTTGGTTTATAATCTATTCAAGGTGATGAATTTGACAATATTAATAATATTTTAGACACGTTTGGTTGCTAGTTTTAATTGACGTAATCCATTATGTAATCCAACATTCTCTCAAATATTCATCCTACCAAACATACCTTACTTTTTTTAATATGATAAAATTAATTTTTTACCTATTTTTATTCCATTCTCACTTTTAATATAAGGGTAAAATGGTAATTTTATCCACTTTTATTTCATTCATATCACATCACTTTCACATTACTATTCTCATTCTCATTCCCATTACATCCAACATTCACGTAACCGAACGTGCCTTTTATTTTCTAATCTATTCATGGTGAGTCCTTATTGGCGTGAGTCCTTATTATTACTTCACAAATAAAATAAAAATATGTATTTTAAAGAAATTACAACCTAATTGGCTACTAATTGGAGGAAAACAAATTGCATCATATCTAATTTTGAATTTATAATGTCAAAATAATATATAATTAATCAGAAATTTCTTAAACAAAGAAAATTGAATTAGAAGATGTCCAAACAAGGCCTTACCCAGCTCTTACCAGTTACCACCGTCAAAAAGTCTCCTTCATTCAATTCGGCTTCAAACTTCAACTTCAACTTCAAGCAAAAGAGCTTCCTTTGTTCAGCCCACCACCGTCTCAGCCCACCATATCTCTCTCTCTCTCTCTCTTAATTTGATTTAAAGTTTTCAACTTCATCGAAATCCTCAGCTAAATCTAGAACCATCCACACCCATACAGAGAAACGGACGGAGTGATCCAGAAGAAGAACCACAATATCCCATACATAGATTCTCCTTCTCTCTTACATAAGTACATAACCCGCCAAATCCCGCTATGGCCTACGTAGATCACGCCTTCTCCATCTCCGACGAGGATCTCATGATGGAGACTTCCTACACCATCCACAACAAGCCCCCCATCAAGGAGATTGCCCTCGCCCTCTCCCTCCTCGTCTTCGGAACCCTAGGCATCGTCATCGGCTCCCTCATGGCCTACAACCACGTCGGCGGCGACTCCACTCACGGTACCTACCTACCCACCCACACTCTTCCAATCTCTAATTACAATCGCTGGATTTCTGGAATTTTCTTTGGTTTCTGTCATTTATCGGATGTGGACTTGACCTGAAGTTGGAATTACCCCCTATTTATTTGTAGAACTTTACCTGATATTGAGAAGCTCAAACACGATTTTGATTTGTTGTTGGTTTTCCGGTTGAGTTTGAGACAGAATTTGAAATTTTTTGCAAAAAGAGTTTAAATCTTTATTTTTTAGTGATTTATTGGAAAATAAACTTGAAACTGAGTAGTGGCTTTAGGCCTAACTGAAAGAGTTGAGATCTTGGTTGGATGTTTTTTGAACTGGATTTTTATGGGTTTTGTTGGTGATTTCAATGTTTTTACTGAATTTTATAGGGCTCTTCTTTGCAATATTGGGGACAGTCTTGTTCATTCCGGGTTTCTACTACACGCGGATTGCATATTATGCTTACAAGGGATACAAAGGGTTTTCATTCTCTAACATACCTCCTGTGTAGTTAGCTGTTTTCAGTGAAGTTCAGATAGCATCCTCATGTACAGGTCTTCCTTGGTTGTTCATTCCTCCTCTCTTTGTTTTCTTTTCTTTTCTTTCCCCTTAGTTTTGCCGGAGATGTAATGTGTATTTAAATTTGCAGTTATCTGAAGTTGAACAATACTTACTGCTGTGTTCTTTGTACTGTTTTGGTTAGTCTATGCCGGTACTCCAAGTTGCTATATCAGATCAGTTCTCTTATGATACTAATCCTACATAGTAAGAGGCATAATATAAAACCACTTGGGGTAGTATGAAAAAATCACTGGGATCTTGCATATCATTACTAATCATATCCTTTCTATTTTTATGAAACTTTCAATTTCCTTATTAAGCATGGAAGTTTTAAATATCATGATATATCGCATCTGACATTATGATATTCAAAATACTGAAGAATATAAGAATATAAGATAACAATGTACCGTGAATCTTTTGACATCTAACATACCTGTCTCTTCTTTTTTCTCTAGCAAAACCTGCAAAACTAGTTTTAAGTCATAGAAGCACTTGAGGACCTTTCTTCCGGTTGTTTCTCTTCTTTTTTACTTGATAGTTAATATTGATACTACCTTTCTCTGTATCTGCCAGTATGACAGGCAACGAGTTATTCAGACAACAATCCTTCTCCCCAGTCTATGTGCAATTTGTGGGTGCTAGTCTGTTTAATATAACTTGTTAGTGCCTCTTCATACCTGCGACTTGAAGTCTCAAAATGAAATTTGTTAGGTCTGTACTTTTCTATTCTTTTCTCCTTTTTTATTTTTGGACTTAAAACAAAGTTTAAGGGCAAAGTACATAATAACCTACTTGAGACCCCACAAGTTGATTAATGTGAGAGTTATCTATGATCATTGTTATCCTTTGCTATATCCATTGGACTCTGACTAACATAGCTTAAGGTGGCTGAAGTCTTATAATGGGTTTGTGGTAGAGGTTTCTAAGCCTTGTGTTCTCAAGGCTCAAATTGTCATGCTTCTAAAGCAAACACTTAATGAATCAACATGGGTAATGCTATCCTTTACTTAACCATGTATCAGGGCTAGTTTGTCCTACTTGGGAATTCTTAATAGAGACAAATACGACTTAGGTAAAGGTTTTGCTTGTAACAGGTAAAGTCTCCAATTACAACAGGTAGGAGATGAGTTGCATTAAAATACTTCAATTGTCATGCTTCTAAAGCAAACATTGAAAAAACAATGAAATTAAGTTTTGATCAAGGAAGACTCGCTCAATTCTTTTAGCAGTTGGTTGGCAAGAGTAGACTTGGGGAATTAATTTAAAGAATCTATTATGACTTGAATGGTTTATTTGATGTCTAGATAGGTAACTTGATGACAACATGTTCCCTGAAACCTTTACTTGCCTTGGTAAATATATCAGATATATTCTTTTTCCTATAAAGAAAAAAAGAAGGGTTTTGCTAACTCCTATGGTATTTGTTAGATAAATCCAAAAAATAAATATAGATCAGATATATTCTATGGTGGTATTGATTCCAAAGCATTTACGTTGGAAAATAATGATTAAAATACTTGTAAAAGTTGTGTAGCAATATGTTCTATGGGATAATGATATTTGATTACGTAATTCCAAAAGTGAATGATGTAAGGTAGTAGCATATAACTATATATGCGCTTCACTGGTTTTATTGAACAATTTCTGTTTTCTTAAAAATAGCGATTTTATTTTTGCTATATTTCTTATTCTTTAAAAAAATGTATATTTTCTTAAATTTAAATAAAAGAAGTGAAAATAAACAATGCAAAGAAGATGGTTTGGCGTATTAAATTAAAAAATGCTCGATGTTACAAGAGTATTGAAAATTTAATATTATTTTTATTTATTATTTGTCAATATTAATAAAAATTAATCTCTCATTTATTTAGAGTGAATCTTTGTTAATAGAATAAATGGAAGGGTAATATTTCAATCTTCTCATAAGATTAAACTTTCATCCCTTTGCTAAGTAGTCACCACTCACCATCTCATCTCCTTGTGAGTGCAAGTACTATTAGAATTTAACTTGATATATCGTATGAACTTGGGTAATTTTATTCATGATCTAAAATAGAGAAACTTGTATTCATTAATTGCATTAATAATTTTTTTTTTTGAAATCGATAATGGTAATTGTATTAATCAACATCATACCGGATTACATGGCAAGGAGCAAGGGGGAGGTTTCCAACAATTGTCCTTAAAAGTCTCTTTTGCGACAGAAACATGAGCAGTTTTATTATAATTTTTAGGGATCCAATAAAAGATTTAGAACTTTTAAAAAATAAATGATCAATATAAAACAAGTGAAAAAGAAAAGAGATCAAAATGAGGCATTATTCTTTTTTAAATTTATAAAAGTTAAGTGGAGTTGAAGTTGGCGCAAAAGAAGATAGCACGCCAAGTACCCAATTAATTATAAATGGTACTTAAATAAGTTAGCTAATAGACTTTGACTCTATTTTTTTGACATTATTAGACACTTTGATTTAGCAAAATGAAATCAAGAAGCTACATGAATACAAAATATTTATTGCAAATCATTCTTTTCATGAAAGATGCGTAATATTGTAAAAAGTTAGCAGTATACATATATTGTTCATAACAAAACAGAGGAAACCATAGTCCTAACACCTAAGGAAAACTACTACGACAAACAAACAACATACTACAATTTAAGATAAGTTCACAAAGAGCTAACAAAAGAAACTTAATTGGATAGAATTAAGTGGGTGCACATAAAAAAGAAAGTGGTTGAGGAGAAAAGGCGGAGGTGAGCCGGAGACGATGAGGCCGGATTTTGTTCCGCGCCCATGATTTGCAAACATATCAGCACAAATGTTCGCTTCCTGATATAAGGAGGGACCTTTATTCTTTGTCAGTGGCAACCTCCTCTATGTTACTGGCAGAATCTGTGGTGTCTATTGATATTGTTCGACTTGAGTTGGATCCATTTACCTTTGGAACTGCTTCATTAGGATAAAGAGAAGGCTTCGGAGGCATTTCAAGGCTTTGAATATCATCTGCTTCTAACATTTCCACTACTTTGTTCATTGAAGGGCGATCAGTAGGTTTCAATTGTATACACCACAATGCCACTATGAACATCTTCTTGGCCAAATCCTTTTCCTCTGTTGTCATATCCTCCATTTCAATATCATTTTCTTCGTTGAATTGGTCATAAATCCACAATGGAAAATAAAGTTGACTCGAATGTTGTACATGCGGATTCAAATTCCTCCTCCTACTCGCCATTTCCATCAAAAGCATTCCAAAACTATACACATCAGCCTTATAGGACACTCCCCCAATATTCTTGTAGAACAATTCAGGAGCCATGTATCCTATTGTTCCTCTTGCTGCAGTCAAAGTGACAATACTATCATCAACCGGGTACAATCTCGCAAGTCCGAAACCCTAAACCCTAAACCCTAAACCCTAAACCCCAGGAAGAAGAATTGCATAAGAGTAGAGAAAGCAACTCACCTGTTGGTTACGCGATGATGAAGACGCACATGTGTAGCGAATTGACTGACTCCACTGCAAAGTAAATCCTAAGCGATAGACATCGCCGGGAAATAATCGCCGGACGGAGACTGGAGCCAGAGGGAGTCGGAGACGTTGGACGCGAGAAAACAATCAAGAGGTAAAAACTAAAAAGAATAGTGTTTTTTTTTGGCGAATATGAAACCGCCAAAAATAAAAGGTTATTCCCGCCGGAAATAACCGCCGCAAATATATATATACTTTATTCATAGAACAGGCGGAAAGGAGAAAGGTTCCGTAAGTTTTTATTGATATTAATAATAATTTAGTCTTTAATCTATTTAAGATGATGATATTTATTATTATTGTTAAAAATTTGATCTCTAATTCATTCATGTAGGTTCTTATTAGTGTGAGTCCCTATTAGTACTTCAAAAATGAAGCAAATATGTGTGTTTTAAAGTAATTGCACGAAAGTTAATTGCACCGGATCCAATTTCATGGTAATGGTAGTATGACTAAAATATTTTTATCTAAAATCTATCTCAATTCCCAAGTCTTGTAATTATGTGTAATTATGTTTGAGGGTCTGTGCATAGAGATTTGGATAGCAGATCCGATAAAGTGTTTAAACCAATGTTGTAAGAATCAGATCGAATCGGACGGTCCGACCGATCCAATCGAATACAAAGGCGAGTCGGTTGGACAAAAAAATCACTTTTCTAGTTGGTCCGGATTTAACCGAGGTCCAACTGGTCAACCGGTGGTCCAACCGGTCCAAATTTAAAAAAAAACATAAAAAAAGAAATAAGAGAAATATTAAAAATTAAAATTAGAAAAGTCTTGAAAATTAAAATTTAAAAGTCATGATTATCAAGAATTTTATATTTGGTTTGATTAAGTTCTTTCAGAGTTTGACAAGTCTTAAAAATTAAAACTTTGAGAAGTCATGTAATTTAAAACTTCAATATTATGTATATTGAAACCTAAAATTTGAGTGATGTCATTTTATATATTAAGAATAATTAATATTTATTATTTATTGCGTCATCCAGTTCGACCGGTTAAACCGATCAGATCATGAACCGAACACTTGTCTGAGTCCTTGTCCGATTCGATTCTTACAACATTGATTTAAACTGCTCAATTTCACTTGTTGAATGAGAGTGCTACAATATAAACACGAATTTTAAAACGGTCTAAATTTTACGCTTTATATATTTGTAGTTCACTAAATCTAAATCCTTGTACAGGGAGAGGAGAGGGAGAAGTAAAAGTTGATTCTCAATCCCTAAAGTTGGAGAATATCTTGCAAATTAAAGTTTTGTTTGATTGATGGATTGATTTTGAAAAAGTGCTTGAAAATAGAAATGAGAAAATGAATGATATAGTGTAATTCATGGAATTTGGATCCTCTTTTGTTTAAAATTGTGTTGTCTGATTTAGTTACAGTTAACACCATGGCTAATCGATCAATAACTGTGACTAAAAAATTGACCACAATTTTTTAATCAGTATCACCATAAATAAATCGAACAGCACAACTTTATACAACAAAAGATCCGCGCTCGTAGTTCATGAGATACTTGAACAACCTTTTTCAAGTTTGGCATGTATAGTGTAATTCTTTTTAATAGTTTAGATGATGACTAATATCATTCGGGCCGGAAGCGAACAATTAAAGCCCTCCCAATAATATCGATTCTATGGTTCGAACTTAGGTCCCTTAATCTAGGGTGTAACTCGCTTACCACTACACCAAACATTTGTTAGTCACCAAATCAATTATTAAATATAGAAAATTGTGTCCATGGGACACAGGAACAAGCTTTCAGATTCAGACCCTGAATCTCTGTATTAATGTTTCCTTGTGCTGTCTCCTGTCACCATATCCATGCACCGACTTGAAGAATGATGCAGATTTTAGCTTCAGATCGAAAGAGTGCCTTGTCACATAAAAAGAAAAAGAAGAAAAAAGAGTTTATTAAATTTGGTTAATGAGGGATATGTTAATATTAGGGTATTCACTTTAGAAACATAACTGTTAAGTGTTCTTAATTAAAGTCTTTCTATCAGTTTACAAATAATATTTTCTCAATTTTATTTTTGGAGTTTTTTACCTTTGGATTTACCGGATGGCTCGATCACAATCACAAGTTTTTTGGACTTGGCATTGCTAATTTATAATTTATAGGGATGATTATGGGTAGGGTACTATAATCTTTAGATTCAGACCCGGACTTGAATGGGTATCAAAATCAATCCCTATTTCCGGATCCTACGGATAGTTAAATTCTCATACCCGGACCCAGACCTATAAAAATTTGAAATAAATTATTATTTTATTAATATAAAATTTATTTTTTATCAATTTTTTTCATCTATAATTACAAAAAATAAAAAAATAAAATTATAAATATAAATATACAATTAATTTAATATCTAGCTACAAGATATTTAATATTTTTTTTTAGAATTATATATTTTCTCAACACAAAAAAATTTAAAAAAATATTTTTATATATATAAAAATAAATAATTACTATTGTGGGTAAGGTACGGGTAGGATACCTCTTTACCCGGACTCGGCCCGTTGACTTTGTACCCGGACCCATACCCAGACCCAGACCCACAGGGTAAATTTTCAGGGTACCCATTGGGTATGAGTATTTTGATCATTCTTAGTAATTTAAACTTTTTTGCAAAACCAAACTTTTGTACTATTTTTTGGATTTGGATCAAGTAAAAATTGAAATTCGTATTTATATTGTAATAGTCTCATCTAATGGTCCATACAGTACAGTTTATACATTTTATCAGATCTATACTTTAGTAGATCCAAATTCTTGTTTTCTCTCTTATCTGCTTTTTACATTTTCTTTCTCCTCTTAAATTATTTTCTTTCCCACTTTTGCTTCTACTGGTGTATGTTCAAGAGAGAAAAATAGAGGCAGAAAAACTCTATATACTGATGCTACTTTTTTAGAAGGCTCATATTTGAAAAAAAAAATCATAATGATTTTGATTCTTGGAAGTGCTGAGTAGCTTATTAGGGATGTAGCTTATTAGGGATTGCATATCTGAAAATTGAAGATCCTTAATTATTGTCAAATCATATGGTGGCTTTGGCTTCACCATCAGGAAAAAGAGTCTCTCAAGTCCAGGTTTAGGAGTGAGGTTGTATTTGAGTATATAATTAATAATTAGTTGCAACATAGTTCTTCAAAAAAGTATATGAAGACTAGAAAGCAATATAGCTACCTATAGAATGATTTCACTGCATCATTAATAGAGAATTATCAATTTCATCCGGAAAGATATTGATGGTTTTAATTTATACCTAAAAGATGAAAATACCCTAATTCTTTAAAGATACTTTTTGTCCCAATTTGACCTTTTTGGTCCCTCAAAGATGCCACACAGCATACTGACGAATAAAAATTAAAAAGGATCAAATTGGAAAAAAAAATTATTTTAGAGACTAAATATTAAGTATTTTCATAATTTCAACTTTCAGGGATTAATACTAAATTGAAACAATCCATATCTTTCAAGGACCAAATTGATAATTCCCTTTTACTTCTAATACTAATGTTTTCTAATTCTTCAACTTCCATTGACTGATCCAGCATATATCATATCATAGATGTGGTTTATGAGAAATGGTAATCATGTGGACCATTGATCTGATTTGGATCAGATGAATGGTCCAGATAATCAGCTAAAGTCTCAAGTCACTTCAGCTAATCCAAACCCGTGATTTATAACTGCTTTTATCCCTTCCCAAGCAAAATTGAAGCTTGCAGATTATGGTTTAATTAGGATGTTTAGGAGTGGGATGAGTAGCTACACCATCATAACCTACATGGTAGACAACATCATGAGAACTGCTAGAACTGTTTCTTGCATTTTCTAATGAACTTTCCATTATTGCTTCATCTTCCTCCTGCATTTCATATATATATATATATATATATATATACCATCATATATTACAGCAAATTATTATGATCTGAATATAAAATTAAGGAAACAAAAAACAAAAGGGGATTCATTATTCATAGTGCTGATCTTATATATATATATATATATATACCTTGATTTTGTGGTATTCATGGTTGAAAGTAGGGATTGACATGATCAACTTTCTGGGTGGTTTTGGGATGACATGTTCTTGAGAGGAGGTTGTATGGTGGGAGAAGAAATATAAAGCCATTGTGAACAGACAGCATAGGAAGAAGTGGGAAGAGTTCATCATATATAAGCAATCTGAAAACCAGGTTTTGATACTCTTGAGGTCTTAAGTTGTTTATTACTTCAGAATTATATAGGAAATCTCACTAGAGCTCATGTGAGAATGAAGTGATGATGGGTAGAAAATATATATATAGAGAGAGAGATAGAGAAAGCAATTGTTGACTAAGTGACTGGTGAGTGGTGAAACATGTTTCAACATATATGCCCAAGGTACCCATGGATGTTGGCGGGTGTACCGGAAGTAGAGTTATTAAAATGGACTAACATTCGATATGATCTTAGTATGTTTTGGTTTGTTCGTTTTTAATTAAGGTAAAAAATTCTCTAGTCCGATTTTATTAGGCTTCAGGATCGGTCCTTTAAAAAAATATTTTAAATTTTTAAATAATTGTATGATTTTTTTAGAAAATTTTTATAGATTATTTATCTTTATTTAAAATCCAAAATATTAAGATATATTAATAAAATATGAATTAAAATAAAAATTATACAATTAATTTATTATATATATATATATACATCTAAATATTAAAAATAAAAGAAAAACAATCGGGCTAACTAGCTCAGTCTGGTCTTAACTCACTTTGACCTTATTATTCTTTTTAGGCCCATTTTTATATTAGGACAAAATAAATTTAGTAGAGATTTAGTCTCTCATAACATAGAGAACCAGGGTTGAATTCTCTATATAGAGGTAGATCGAAGTGATTATATTTAATATCCGATAGTGTTTTGAATATGATTATATTCAATAAGACAATAGAGAAAAGAAGAAAACCTATATACCTAGGTTCTATTGCTTATGAAGGACTAGCCTAGTATCCTTTCTCTCTCTCTCTATATATAATATATGCTTTTTGAGTTTTCCTTATCTACTATATATATATATATAGTGAGGATAGATTCTCCTTGGTATTACAGGAACAGGTAAACAAATTAAAAGAAAAGAAATTTTTGGATCACGTGTATGTCTCATGCCAAACAAAACCAGTCACCATCAACCCATGTTTTGTCCTCGACATTAAGGGTACGCTTGGTATAAATGCACGGATGTAAAGTACTGTAAAGAAAGTACTGTAGAGTAAAGTACTATAGAGAAAAGTGAGGAGAGAGATAGAGAGAAAAATTAAGAGAGAGAAAAAGTATGATAAAAAGTGTGTTTGGTATGTATAAAATATGATGTAAAGTTTTTTTGGAAATCGTAAAACACTGGGATTTTACTGTTTGGATTTTACACCAAACATACCCTAAAGGATTATTTCTCATCTTTTACTCTCTATAGTTTGGGTCTACATCACATGGTCATCGGCCAAATTAGTCGCAGCTTTAATGTATCTTTGGTAAGAAAACTAAATAGTAAAATTGTGGTGTTTCATGATTTTCAAAAAAAATTTATATCATATTTTATACATATTAAACATACTTTTTATTATATTTTTTTCTCTCTTAATTTTTTTCTCTATATCTCTCCTCACTTTTCTCTACAATATGTACTTTCTTTAATTCTACAGTACTTTACATTCGTGCATATATTCCAAGCATACCCTTATAATAACACTGCTATAAGAATCTCTGTTTTTTTAATAATCATCTCATGACTTTGATCCCTTGGTAGTCTAAGACCAAAATGGTAACATGAGACCTCGTGGTCGTGGTTAGAAGTTTTGTCATTACTCAATTGAAAACTCAAGTTATTTTTGTAATAAAAGTTTAATATTATCGGAGTATTGAACTTTAGTAAATTTTTTCAATCATTTAGAACCAAAGTTTTTAATATTAACAGGGACCTATTTTGAATGAATTAAAAATCAAATTATTGAAAAGATATACTAAAATTCAATACTCCCGTACAACTTACAATTTTTTCTACAATTTCTGATTTTTTTTTTCACTGAAAAAAGTTCTGGGTCTAATTTATATTGATAACAACACTCATTCAGTATAAAATTAATTGGCATTGAACCCTTCTTGAGAATTTAGAAAACAAACCATCCCTAGCTTTCATTGTTTCGTTATTGAGTAATTTGCAGTTTTGCGTAGTCTCATAGTTGGATATGCAAACATGTTTTTTTTCTTTCCCTTAAATAATGTACAAATGTTTCAATTGAAAAATTAATGCCATTTTACAAAAGAATACAACTTTCTTTATAGTACATGCTTAGGCACAACAATCCTAAAAATATTAACATAAATTACAGTAGTAGTATGTTTGTAGATTTCATCCTATCCAAGTGCTAATAACTCAATAATGATATACTAGGGTTGATTTAAGTGGTGAGCGGTTTGGTATCCTTTAAGTAAAGTTTCGAATTTGATACATTGTAAATACAACTATTTTCGTTAAGAAACTATCTCACTATAACAAGATGCGCAAGACGAGCAACAAAAAAATTATATTCAATAATAATATATAATGCTTTCAACTTCAAATTTACTCGCACTTAATCTATGACTATGTATCAGGCCAAAAAAAAATCTATGACTATGTATGAACACATTCATATACAGGTCCAAAGAAAAATAGTACAAAATTTAAAGAACAAAGGAAAAAAAAATCATTATAAATGTAATCCAAATCATATTTCTGTATCTTGCACGTCCATGAAAGCAAGACTTTGCACATAAGTCCCACAAAACAAAACAACGCATAATGAGGAGGACTTTTCGTACACTTAGGAATTGATCTTGATATGTTAATTTATTAATACAAGAGGATCCCATGACTTCTCCTGACCATATATTCTACCGCCTATAAATAATGCAGCAATTTAAATAGAAAGTACTAGTCAAAACACATAGCATCCCATTAAATACAATAAGTTTAATGTTATTATAAAGTCCGAAGAAATTAAGATTTCATTTATGAGAAGACGAGATAAGGGCAATTCTTGAAACACTTCATCTTTCAAATTGAAAGATAAAATAAATATATATATTATATGGCTGTCTTGATACCACCTAATGCAAAGCATTATTGAAATAGCTGTATGCGTTGTTGACATAGATGGTGGTAAATTTTTTTAAGAAATACAAACTAGATGCTTTTGGAGGA
Organism: Senna tora; assembly: GCA_014851425.1. Classification (NCBI taxonomy): domain Eukaryota; kingdom Viridiplantae; phylum Streptophyta; class Magnoliopsida; order Fabales; family Fabaceae; genus Senna; species Senna tora. The sequence continues at coordinate 9,614,322 of CM026271.1, forward strand.
ACACAAATAATACTAAGAGTATTCTTCCTTTTTGTGTCACCTCTTGACCGTCATTTTTTACGGCATGAACAAACTTAAAGTGGTTCATCCTAGAGTCGTACCAAAACCCAGTGAACAAGGTTAATGTTTCGAAAGATGATTGCGCGCCCACACTTCCAATTATTTACAAGCTTGGAAGCACCTTCTTCTTATGAACTACAAGAACTTTGATCTTATCATCGAGTATATTGATCCTCAGGTCCAGAACCTGGTCGAATCCACTTCTTTCTAGCCTCTATTCTCCTATATCGTTGACCTTTTCAAATCAATAGGATATCAATATCCAATCTTTACAACATTCAGAATACATATATTAAAAATCACTTACACAACCGTTTGCAATTTCTAAATTGCTCCAACATTCATATGTTTTATTTTACACTGAATTGTATTTTTTAAATAGCTTTGTTACAAAATTAATGTCATCCAACCAAAAATTGAACAAACCTATCTATATTTTGCAACTTACTATTTTTTATAATTAATTTATTTAATATAACTTATAATAAGAACCAACAGATTAAAACAATAAGAAATGGCAACGATGTTTAAAAACCCATGAATACCATCGCTGGATTCAAAATTCAATATTCTAATAAAACTGATGAAGCTTGATGGGCTAAAGTTTGATGTTGCCTGAGAGTGTCTCATGGAACCAAGACTTCATAATTTAGGAATTTGAAAACAATGTGGCAAGAGGCAGATTCCACTTGGAAGAACTAATAAGGATGACAAGTGGATATGGTCTCTTATTACAAATGGCTTTTTGATGTTTTAAATCTTCCTACAAGATGGTGTATTGTTGTACATGGGATGAGAAACAATTTAATTAGTTAGTTTTTTTAATTATTTAGATAATAGGTGAGAATTAAATTTTTCCATAGTAAAAAAATTATGTTCAATTTTTGTTTTTTTATTATAAAGTTCTTCAATAAATTTAAAAAAATTGATATGTGTATGGTTTATACAACTCATCTATCTTATGATTAGTTCATTCTTAAAACAAAATTCACTAGTTTTATTTTGATTGAAGAATCTAAAATAGCAAAAATATAAGTGTGGCTTTTCTTTATTTTTAAAATTTTATTTTTGTTAATATTTAGCATAACTAGCAGAATGCCATTAAATATTTCTTTTTAAAAAAAAACACATATATTTTCTTTGAACTATGAGTTAACTAGTTGTAAATGCATCCCATGTACATAAAAAGGTTTAACTGATATATAGTTATTGATAATTATTTGGAACAACTGAATATAATTAGAGTCCGGATCCTCTACACTTTATAGTTGTGTTGTTCGAATTACCCACTGTTATAGTCGTAACTAACCGATCAATAATTGTAGCTAAAAATTTGGCCATGGTTTCTTGATCGGTTAACCAGAGTTATCACCGTGATTAAACCGGGACAAGACAATAGAAGATCCATGTTCATATAATTTTATAAAAACACCTAATAAATAATATTAACATGCATAAACAAATTTATTACTGATCAGAAATTATACTTAGAGTAAATTAAACAACGTAACTAGTACCCCCATTGACATGTTTTAGTATATTTCACCAAACGAAAGGCTTTTTATTACACTTCATGAAAGCAATACTATGTACATAAGTTCCACGAAACCACGCATGAGGAGGAGTAATTTTTGTACACTTCTTGATTTTTCGAGTCCTTTTATTGAACACACATAACAGATCTCCATCTTCATCGCGGAACCAAAATTCTTCACCGTTATTATCTTTCAAGTCCATCAGACGGAAGGACCCATTGGGAACTGGTACCGAAATATCCACAAGAGGAATCCATGAATTTTGTTGACCATACACTTTCATCACCCACATGTGGAAGCACCAATAGAACTCGCACGTGCGAGCACAAACACATAGCATCCCGTTAAACTCCGTAAGCTTCGGATCAAATATGATCTTTGAAGTAAAAAACCCGTGTACCTGAGAAGGCAGGGGCAATTCTCGAAACTTGTGGTCTTCCAAATTGAAAGATAAAATATAATATGAAAATGTTCGCCCGTTGTTGTGTCTAGTTTTCACAAGCCAATGCAAAGCTCCGTTAACATAAACGGAAGAAAATTGATTGTAGTAATACGATTGAATTACTCGCGAAGGAGGACGGATCTTAAAATCTCTCCATCTACTAATGCCAACGGCATTTACTTCGTAAACCCACGCAAAAACTTGGGGAAGCTCGAAACTATTATCGATAAAGACACGAACAAATTTAAAGTGGCTAGTGCTAGAGTCGTATCCAAACCCAACGAGCAGCGTTACTGTTCCAAAAGATGGCTCGAGCGTCACTTTCGTGGATCGATTAACCAGAGGGTTCCATAAACAAATGTAGTGATGAAACCCTACGAAACATACAACTCCGTTGCAAAAAAGAACACTCGTATTCCTTTTTTGGCCGAAGCGAAGATCATAAACGGCACAGGGAGACTCGATGCCGTCGCGGTACAACGCGAGACGGGTGCGATGGGAGGACAACGTGAAGTGGTAGAGAACATTGGGATTCGTGTCGTCGTGTTTAGGGGTAATTGAATTGCGTGTGATGACATAATTAGAAAGGAAAGATTCTTGTTGAATGATGGAAGAGAAAGTTTTGGAAAGAAAACAAAATTTGAAGAGAGACTTTGGGGGAAGATATTCCAACATAGGGACTACTAGATGAAGAGGCACATATGATTGAGGTGCTCTTATGATCTTCATTGTGAAAATTTCAGCTTCCAAATTAGGGTTCGATGGAGGTCAATGGAATTAATTAGTGCGTTGGGTTTATATTTTTATTGTTGGGGATAGGGATAGGGATAATCATAGTTTATTTTGATTTTGAAATATGGATAGTAATAGTTATTTGAAAAAAATTAACTTTCTGATTTTTAATTTATTATTTTAAAATTTAATAATAATAATAATTTTATATTATATTTAAAAAATTAAAAGAAAAAAATAGTATGCACGCACGTGCATGGTACATGTGACAACATGATATAATGGATTAGTCTAAGTGGTAGGCGGCTTGGTACCACTTAAGGAAGATTTTAGGTTCGAGACCTTGTGAATGCTCCTATCTTCGAGTTTGGATCTAGTGCAATTCTCTTCCGTGCAATTTCGGTGCAATTCCTATAAAATACACATTTTTACATCATTTTTAAAGTACTAATACGGATTTACTCTAACAATAACCCACTATGAATGGATTAGGAATGAAATTATTATCAAATTTGACAAATATCATCACTAAATAACCTCGTGAGACTATTTTTTTAATATTAATAACAATTTGGTCCCTAATCCATTTAAGGTGATTATATTTGTCAATATTGATATTAATTTGGTCTCTAATCTATTCATAGTGGATTATTATTAGTGTGAGTCCGTATTAGTACTTCAAAAATAAAGTAAAAATTTGTATTTTATAAGAATTGCACCGGAATTGCACGGAAGGGAATTGCACTGGATCCAATTTCCCTATCTTCGTTAGGAGACTCTCCTAACTAGGTGCGCTATATGAGTAGAGTCTAGATTAGTCGGACACAAATTTAAAGATTAAATAATAATTTAATCAACCTAAAAAAAATTAGTTTACCTCAATACATTATTTAAAAATACACATATTAATTGCGCTTGCTTCGTTTGACATGAACATTGAAATCACTTCCGATTGTGAAACTGTGAATTTCTTGCGTTGGAGAAACCAAGGTAAGTATTTTCAGTTTGTACTGAAACTATGGCTCTGTTTCAGCTTGTGCTGTTTATTATTATTATTATTATTATTATTATTATTATTATTATTTTAGGGTTATTTTGCCATTGGGGTTTACTTATATCTTTAACCCTAATAGAATACCAATATTTAATTACCTTCACTTAAACTTTTATTTATGAAAAAAAGAATGATGGGTGATGACATGGGATAGCCCATCCATTCAACCACTAATATTAATATATTGTACAAGGGCGAAGGTTCGAATTCAATGATCGATGTAAGGACTTTATTGATGGATGATATGTAAATCCTTTCATAAATTCTTAAAGATGTTGGGAGGTCTTTCCTAACCTTGGCGGAATATCGATGCTTACCCCTACCTAAACTTTTGTTTACAAAAAAAAATTAATATATTGCCACAGTTTGGTTTGTTGTAATTAACATCATATATTCTTGTGAGTTGTGATCATATTTGAGAATCAATGGGTGGATTGGTTGAAATGGTTGATATGCGCTCTATTCTCTTTATATAAATAAGATATTGTTTTTGAACCTTGTACTAGTATGAACCCGGTGCAATGCACCGACATTATAAAAATATAATTTAAAATTGTGAATATAATGGTAAATTCTATTCTTTCTCAAATTTTAATGTGTAGGAAAATAGTAAAAAATTATATATTCGTAAATATATGGGGGGAAGTTGAGTTTGTAGCCACTGGATTATTTGTAGTAGCATATGCTAAAATTTTTTGGTAATATTCACTTTGATATTTTAAGTATGATTAAGAGGAACCCAATACAAATAAAGATTCACTTTTAAGTTTAATGGGGGTGATGAAATGTCTAGATAATGTTCTTAAATCAAATCAAGAATAAGGTAAATAAATGCTCTTATACAAAATCACGAAGAAGAAAGAACGCACTTTCTAAAATTGAGTTTGATGGTCTATTTCTAGAAAAAATGAGTAGACAATAAAGAGATATATGATAAGTATGATTAAGAGGGAACCTAATATAAATAAAGATAATGCGGGTAAGGAAATGCCATGTAGATAATGTTCTTAAACCAAATCAAGATTAAGGTAGATATGCTCATAATAAACAAAATCAAGAAGTAAGAATGTAGCTTCTAAAACTGATTCTGGTGGTCTGTTTGCAAAAAAAAAGAGTAGATAATGAAGATATATTTAAAAAATTTATTATAAGCATTTGTTTTTTCTAATTCTAAAAAAAGAGTTATTGAAGATGGTGAACCTATATTAATAAAGATGACTCTCAAAATATAAAATATTGATATTTTCTTATAAATATCAATTATGAAATAGATGAGTTATATCAATCATATATATACATGTAAATTTTTTATATATAAAAAAGAGAAGATGTGTTATAAATCATATATCACATTACATAAAAAAGAAAGTTTTAAAATTTACTGGTGCAAAGGTCAATATAGAAGTGGCTTTGTGTCTCTGTACATATATTGAAAAATATTCACTAATATATAAAGTATGGGTTGAGCAATGTGAATTAAAATCTGTTTTAAAAAATAGAGGAAGAAAGAGTTAATGAAGATTCATAATTCAGCAATGAATTAAATATGACTTAAAAATCAAACAGGGTAACGTACCTGTTTGTTAACTTCATTCTTCTAAAGTTGGTCTCCTCTTGCTCTCTTCTTGTCCTTCAATGATGAACTATAGAACCTTTGAAGTTATCTATTTTTCAATTCAGTCATCCTCTTTGGTGCAAAACAATAGCAAGGATGGAGAACAATAGCATTGACATCAGAAATGAACATAGATAAATTAATGGTAGATACCAAAATGGTGCTATGAAAAAAAAATACAAAATGATGATAATACCATCATCTTAGGGGTACAACATAGAATTGCAGTAGAGAATCCATTCTCATAATCCTTAGAAGTAGATAAAGAAGATGCATAAATTACAAAACTTGAGTGCTTTATTTGGAATTAATTAGAAGAATGGCATGAATGACTTACTTGAGTGCTTTCTTATTCCTCTAGCATTGCTCATGTGATTCTTTGACCGTCATTTTCCAATCAATGAAAAACATGCATAATGGAAAGAATACGGTTAGTGGGCTGCAATTTATTTTTGGTAGAGTAGTGGGCAGCAGTTACATTATTTGAAATTTATTTGAGTTTAATCTGGCCCTTTGAATCTCCACGTTTCAAGAGACGTGATTGAAGTTGGTTTTTCTTTTTTTTTTAAACAGAAGTTTGTCTCTTAGATGGCTGAAGTTGGTTTTTTTTTTGAAATTTTTTTTTCAAGTTGTAGTAATGACTTAACTTCTTTTGTATATAGTATTGATATGCACTCTAAATTCCTTCGTTAACTCAAACCAAACGAAAAAAAAAGAGAGCCATGGAGAATAGGAGGAAAGAAAATACACGATTGATTAGTAGTAGAGAGAGCTTTATATATCTCACTTTAGACTTTGGAGCATGGATTCTCTGTTGTCCAAGTTCATGCTGTCTCAGCTAGCTATGGTTATTATCATGATTAAATTTTTGCTTTAGTTATTTGATCGGTTAACCAGACAATATAAATTTGGACATCAAAGGATTATACTCTCTTACTTTGAGGGACAATATAGTCATTTTATCTTATCTTTTTTCCGACCCGTCATGGTCTCACAATCCAAATATTTTTGTGATTCATAGACTAAATTAAAATAAATAAATTTTTTTAAAGATTAAATTTAATATTTTCGAAAACTTGAAAAGAATTTACTCATTTTAATGGGCTAGAGTTTTCCAATCATTCGTTGGGCCTTCCATAAAAACCCAATGGGCTGGGCTGGGCCTCACATTCCTTTCCTAGGCCCACCTCCTCGTTTTTGCCTCCCTCGCATGAAGCAACTGCATGAGTGTACGGACTCCGAGCAGTGGAACGGAACCTAGCTTCTGTGAAGACAATGGAGGAGAAGCATACGAATGCGATTGAAGCATTTGGTAAAAGAAAAAGGAAATCAAAATCTTCTTCAAGCCGCCTTCAGCTTCAACCACATGACGCCGATACCATCTTTCCTCTGTTAATCGCATCCCTCTCTAACTCCCACACACCCAACTCTCTCTCCCTCCTCAAGAAATGCCTAAGCGAAATTCGCTCTTCTCTTCTGTCCGAAACCCATCTCACACCCGTTCTAGCATTGCTTCCGACGCTTCTCAACTCCAAGTAAGCTTCCTATTGCTCCATCTTTTAATATTGGACAAATTTTGTTGATTTTTTTTGTTTGTTTGCAGATGTGCTGAAATTGCGCGCCGTGGCGCAGATATTGTCGGGGCGGCATCGCTTGCTTCGTTTGAAATGAACAATGAAATCGCTTCCGATTGTGAAACTGTGAAGGCTTTAATCTCGTTATTGGGAAATTCTAAGAGAAGGGTTCTATTGTCTGCGTGCAATGCTGTAATGGACTTGTGTACTACCAGCTTTGGTAAACAACAGCTGGTGAAGCTTCTTGCCTTGGAGAAACTAATGTAAGTATTGACAGTGATGATCATCTCTCATTTCTGAAACTTTATTTAATAAGTCGTGTCTTCTGAATTTGTCATTTTAGTTTATGACCTGAATAAAATTATGGCTACAGATGTATAGGCTTTCCAATTTTGTCATTTCTAGAAACTGCAGGCTTGAAGTTCCATGGCAACTTTGATCAAATTGAACAAATTACCTGGAATTAGAAGAATTTTGTTGTTCAAATTTAACCAAAATGTCAACTTATGTATGCTCATCTAAACTCTGTACTTTTAATACAATACTACAACTAGTCATGTGCTGTAAGGAAAACCAGGCTTTGATCCATTGATTTGAAAATTTGAATTCTATAATATTTTCTCCGACATTGTTATGAGTGTGAGAAAAAGCATTTAGGCCTAGAAAATTTCTGATTTGGAAATATATGCATTTCATTTAGTCTGGTGTTGAAGTGAGTATTAAATTCGTTAATGTGGATAACTAAACAATTGACATTTTTTAGGTTTGTATTCCTTCAGATTCCTAAATTTTCAACATCTGTTTCTTTATGGTCTGAGGGCAATGGAAGTCTCCATGGTCTCAAGATACAGATTAAGGAAAATGAAGTTTCAGTGGCATTTCTTAGTGCAACTATAATTCTCATTAATGCCTGTGATGTTGAACAACTACAAAAGATCCCTAAAAGTATCTCAGAAGCATTCTTGACTTATCTGAAGGATCTCTGGGAAAAAGTAAGTGATCAAATGGCAGTCAAAGGAGGTATAAAATATAAGGAAGATGGACATTATTTTAAGAGCAACATTGGAGTTAGTAATCTTGCAGAAAGTATATTTAGGCTTTCCATTAGTTCTTGTCCACTGACTGCTGCTTTACCATTTGGAGTGGTTAAAAGAAGTCTTTTTGGTACAAGTGAATCTAGTTTTAAAGACTTTTTAGTACACCACTGGGAATTATCACCCTTTCTTCTAAAGAGGATATCAAAGGATCAAAATATGGATGATATTTTTAGTCCATTTATACAATCTCTGAGCCTGACAAGGAATGCACCTTCCCTTATTTCGTCAGTTCTTCAAGGTTTAGTATCTTGTTTTCCAATTGCCTCAGATGAACAAAACATCCTTAATTTTCTGAATGAGGTGAAAGATAAACTGGGTTGTCCTATAGTCTACCAGCAGGACATTCGAGTTGTTAAAACAGAGAGGCAGTCACGAAAAGAGATGCATTACTTTCAGCACTTTGATTCATGCTGCAATAAGGAACTTCATTATTTTAATATAGATGATGTCTTGAAGTGTGAAAAAGCATATAAAGAAGGTTATACGATTGCTCTGCGTGGGTTAGAGTTTCGTTATCAAAGCATAGCTGCTATTGCCGATACACTAGCACTTATGTTTGGTCAACCATCAGTAGGTGCCAATTTGTACTTGACACCACCTAATTCTCAGGGTTTGGCTTGTCACATTGATGATCACTGCGTTTTTGTATGCCAGATTTTCGGTTCTAAGCAGTGGACAGTATATTCAAAACCTTGTCAGCTGCTACCTCGCTTATATGATGATCTACATGGTTCTGATATTAACAGTACAACAGCTGGTACCAGAGAGTTCTTGCTCAGGGAGGGTGATGTACTATATATTCCCAGAGGTTTCCCTCATGAAGCATATACTAAATCTGGTAGCGATGATTGTTCTTCTGGGTTCTCTTTGCACCTTACCCTTAGTGTTGAGGTTGAACCACCTTTCGAGTAAGTAATGGTTTACTTCAATTCTTCTTTTAATAAACAACAAAAAATCTGATTGTGATGATTTGAGTTATGAAGATTCCTTTAAGTACAGGTCTTTTAAAAATTGTTAAGTTTTTCCTGACCCCTTGTTTTGCTTCGGTTTTTGCTATTTTATTTTCTTTTTATAAATCTGAAGATTATTATTTCTAAGTTCTGTTCATTCTTCTCTATAATGTTTGTAGGGTGATGGGATATTCATCAAATGTTTTGTGTTAAACTCAATTTTGCCCTAAATGGTGTACTTTATATGTGTGCGTGTAATGTATATATATATAAAGACACATACATATACATACAAAAAATCATATGGAAGCCATTTCTGCAAAACAAGTATAACTTGATTTTGAAGGCCCCTGTAATGCCTTGGGCCATTCTCCCATTGCTTTGCTTAGTTGAAGATTTAGTGTGTTGCTTGAAGATCTATTTTTTTTATTTCTTAAGATTTTAATTTAATGGTATATGACGTGAAACAATCCTGCTTATGTCCAATAAAGACACTACAATGTTTGATGCTAAGAAATTGTTCACCAGTATTTATTGTTAATCTCTCCAATGTCATTTTCCTTTGTTTTTTTTTTCTGTTTGGTAAATTATATATTTGTTTTGAAAAAATAAACCATATTTGCAGTCATGCTGGAATATTATTGTTGGAAAACATTCTTGGTTCCAAACTTTCCAAGAAATACTTAAACATAAATGGTTTTTACTAATGTTCTTGTCCCTATTCAGTCAAAGACTCAAAGTGGGTCTGGTTTTGACTAATTAGCAGTAGCAGATTTTTCGGTCAATGAAGAAGAGCCACAGAAGTTTGATTGGTTGATGATCACATGGGAGTGCCCATTGATTGAAGTCCACTAACACTGCCAGAGTTTGATTTGTTGTAACAATAACATTTATAAATTCTTGCAGCAACAGTATTAGCACCTCCCATTTTGTATTAAAATACTATTGTTGTACTAATGCTCTTGACTAATTCTCAGTATTTTCAAGTTTTCAAGGAATTACTAACACTCCTCTCACACAATCATTCTTTTTCATTTTCTTCATTATTATTTTCCCCCTTTCAAATTTGGCATGTATAGTGTACTGCTCTATATTGACTGAGGGAAAAAAGAAAAAATCCTTATGATTGATGATTCTTTAGGAGCAGAGAACTGAAACAATGCATGTGGACTGACCCACACTAAATCAATTATTAAATTTAGAAAATTGTGTCCAAGGGACACAGGGACAAGCTTTCAGACCCTGTGTCTCTGGAAAGCTGATTCATGGAGCAGTATTCATGCTTATTTCATTTTAATAATGATGCCTGTGCCAATTATAACCCTTTTGTTATCTCATAAATACAAATGGGATTCTATTATGCTTGGTTAATGAGGGTTATCTTATAATTTGGGTTTACTATTTAGAAAGACTATCTAAACAATAAGTCTTACTATCATGTTAATTTTTTTTTTTTTTGTGATTCTTTTTCCTTGCATTTATTAGATGGCTTGGTCACAAGTTATTTGGACTTACCATTTATAATAGAAATTAGTTTTAAAGCAAACTGCTGCATTTGTTTTTTCTCTCTTTCGGTTTCTGCATGTTATATCTCCTCTTTCTCACCATTGACATCTATGCTGATATGTTGTGTTAAAAAAGCAACTGAATCACTGTAAATGAAAGATGGTACTTGGAGTTAAAAACATTGTGGGCATTTTTATTTTTAAAAATTATATATCTGATGATGTACTTATATTTTGGTGTCACTAATTTATCATCAATATCGTTAAACACAGGTGGGAAGGAGTTGCTCATTTTGCACTTCACTGCTGGAGTGAAAACCTGAAAAGACCTTGTAATGATGGCTTTACATCATGGTCCCAAAAGCTTGATCTTTTATCTGTGAATTTATTACACTTTTCCATTAAGATCATTGGCAATTCTGATCCTACCTTTCGGAAGGCATGTTTGGCTGCTGCGGATTCCTTGCCACCTGATGTTTGTAATTGGCTTGCTCAGAATCAAAAGAAAATTTTTGCCCACGTAATTGATAAAATTCATACTGAATCTAGATTCATGGAAGTGCTGAGTAGCTTAGAGATTCATAAAAATGAAGATCCATATCAGCAAATCAGATGGCTTTGGCTTCTCCATCTGAAAAAAGAGGCTGTTGGAGTATATGATTTAAATCAATCTTATATGATTGAAGACTTGTTATCCTTATGTCTTCAACACAAGGACGAAGTAGAAGCTGCTTTTCTAGACGTCAAATCCAGGTTTTGTAGTGAGGTGGTATTTGAGGATGTATTAATTACTTACAGATTGCTGCTTCAGAAGTATAAGAAGACTAGAAAGCAATATAGTAATGGAATGATTTCACTGCATGATAAATTCTAATACTAGGTTTTTCTAGTTCTTTGACTTCCACTGGTTGAAGCTGAATATATCATCATATTTTCTGGCTAAAATTATGTCTGGCATGCATGTGCATAATTTCTTAGGAGCCAGCTTATTCCGTTTCAAGTGTTTCGTATATGACTGCATTGAGCAAATGACATATGCAATGGAACAAAACTTTCTTTCTCCCTCAGGAAATACATTACATTCATTATGGAAAAGAACTATCAAATATGTGATGTATATATCTGCATTAATCTCTCTTGAAGCAAAGCTAAAGCTTCAGCCTATGGTTTGGGATGTTTAGGAGTTGGATGAGTAGTTACTCCATGATAATCAATGTGGTAGACAAGATCATGAAGACTGCTACTGTTGCTTGTATATTCTAGTGTCACGGAATCTGCCTTATCAGGATAAATGTCCATTGCCTCATCTGCCACCTGCATTTTATACCCGCATATTACAGGAATTAATGAAGATTATAATCTAAATAGAATGAGACAGCGAAACAGGTTCCTGGACAGATTCATGAGTTGCAGCATAGGGGAAAGGAAACAGACGAAGAATTGGATTAAGCCTTCTAAGAATTTACTGTGGCATACAATTGTAGTTCTAATTTTATCTTGCCACAAATTGACTCTATTATTGTTGAATTATGATCTGAATATAAAAAAGGGAAACATTTTTCTGAACAGATTCATGAGTAGTAGCAGAGGGAAAATAAAAGAATATGAAGAATTGGATTATGCCTTCTAAGAATTTGCTGCGTCATAATGTCCTAGTTCCAATCTTATCTTGCCTCTATTACTTTTACTCTGTCGGATAATTAACCGGGAAAAAACGTACCTCGGATTTGCTATGTTCATGATTGACGACAGGGATTGACGTGCTCAACTTTCTTGCTGGTCTTGGGATAACATCTACAGAGGAGCTTGTATGATGGGAGAGGAAATATATGGCTACTGTGAAGAGACAGAATAGGAAGAAGTGGGAAGAGTTCATCGTAAAATCTGTGTGAAAACAAGGTATGATACCCTTGAGGCCTTAAGTTGTTGATTACTTCAGCATTTTATAGAAAATCACTGGACCTCATGTCAAAAAGAAGTGATGAGGAGAGAGAAAGAGAGAAGACTAAGCAATTATTGATCAAGGGACTGGGGAAACATGTCTCAACCTACTTGCCCCCAGTTCTGTTGCTTATGAAGGACTAACCTCTCTCTCTCTCTATAATATATGCTTAATGAGTTTTCTTCATCTCACTATATATAATGACAGTGAAAGATAGATTCTCCTTGGTCTTACAGGAGCAGGTAAACAAAAGAAAAGAAGTTTTTGGATCACGTGTATGTCTCATGCCAAACAAAACCAGTCATCATCAACCCATGTTTTGTCCTGGTCAATAAGGACTAGGTTCTGATCTTTCACCCTTTGGTTGCTATTGCTGTGATCTCTTACCCTCTCTAGATATCTTGCAGATTCTGTTATCATCTCAGGACACACATTGATGGCTCAAATTTAATCAAGGTCTACCTTCTCTAACCTTAAGTCTTTTTTCCCTTTCAACTATGGCACATTGTACTGTTCTGCACTTTCTGACTTATTCAATTTTGGTGCATAGTCTTCAATACTGTATGCACATCCTCTTCATTTTTAAATCATCAGGACAAGGATTGAACTATTAAGTTGAAGTTATGATACTATTTCAAAAAATATTATAAATACACAAATTATTGAGTGGAAGTTTATGTTTCCTAGTTGAACAGGAAGATTGGGAATTTTGGAGTGTAAACTTAATAGTTCTCTACTAACATCCACATGAAGCTTTCAAAGCACTTTACTTTTTGATGAATTATTCTCTAGTCTGAATCGAAACAGAGAGTGACATAGATTCAATTCAAGTTTGAATCTTAGTGGGAGCAAAATTATTACTTTTATTATTATTTTGGCAAAAGCACTTCTATGTACCTAAATTTTACACAAATTTTCAAATTCATCCCTAAATTTTTTTACAGTAACTTTTATCCCAGAAGTTCCGAATTGCAACTATTTTCGTTCTAACATTTAAAACTTTCCAGATTATTAGATGACATGGAATCACACATACAATATTAATGTTAAATCGTCATTCATCACTCAAAATGACATCACATCTTCATTATAATACCGATTGATCACTCAAAACATCGCTTCTTCATATTAAGAAGAAGAAATGACAGTGTGCCTTATATATTGAGTGATGATGAGTTATTAATGTTACATGTACAGTGTCATGTTATCATTTGTCGTTAATAATTTGGACAGTATTAAGAGTTGGGACGAAATCAATTGCAATCCTTAACTTTTTGGAATTTGAAAAAGCAGAGTTCTACATAAGTGCTTATCTCCTTCCACCTAAATCTCCTTTTCCTTCATGACACTCTCTGGTCATGGCTCTTTTTCTTCAGAGAAAGAGAGAGATTACTCACAATCTAAGCAACCCCCCACCACCTTGCTCACCTATTTTAACTGTTGAAGCACCCACATACTCTGTACAGTTTGGGTCTACATCACATGGACCAAATTAGTGTCAAGGCAACACAATAACATGAACCCTCGTGCCCAAAAGTGTAGTAATTACTCAACTTAAAATTATTAAGCACTTTAACATCCATTATTTTCCCTCAAAAATAGTAGTTCTATCTATGCATTAATAGCATAATTAAACAAAGAGTTCCAAAATTTGATTGGTCACTCAACTTATTTATTCTCATCTTTCTATCCTCTATCTTGTCCAATACAATTCAATTTATTAACACTATAAATTTAGTGGATGAGGTCAAATTGGACCATCATTGGATCTTCTAAAAGATTAATTCATCCATGACCTATGGCTATAACTATGGGCCTTATTCATGGAGATGTTAAAATTGGCTAAATGTGGTGGAGTAGGTTGGGCATAGTACCACCAAAATCAAATCTTTAAAAATTATGGAAAAACCTACTTCTATACCTGTTTCATTAACTATATTATTATGGTTTCTTTGATTCCTAAAAGTATATATATTAAATAATAAATATAGTTAATATACTAAAAAAATTAAAATATATGTAAATATGAGAGTAAGTACTTAATTGTTTTTTATTTTCTCTTTAGTATTTTTTAATTTAAAAATTATTATAATTTAATTTTGTGTATATTTATGAAGTTATTTTAAATAGTTTCAAAAATTTGACATCCAGTCAACCTTATTAAGTATGGTTTTACATAATTGTAAGTGTAATAACTACTTCATAATTCTATTATTCAACAATTCCCTCATTAAGGTTAAAATTTTAGTACTTGACATTTTAATGACCAAATCATTTAATGCAACTGTAAAGTACTTATCTCAATATTTTTTTGTCCATTTAGGTAAATAGTTAAGTATGTTATGTTTTATTGTAGTTACAATGATTATTAAAATATAAATTTTAATGTAATATTTAAGTACTAAATGAATTCAATGGACCATAGATCTATGCACATATATTGAATGAGTGGATGCTCACCTAAAAATAGGTGTTGGATGTGTTCGATTACTTTAGGTACTTCCTAACTAATTCTAAATGAGTTAACAAATCAAATTTATCTCTGCATTATAATCCAATCTATTAAACACCCATTTCCCACCTTCAGTATAACTTTTTGGTATAATAATGCCAACAATTATAGAGAATAAACTCTTCATGAGACTTCAACTTCAAAAATCAAACAAGAATTAAATTAAAATTGTAATTTTTAATACAAAATAAAAAAAATTATAAAATAATGCAGGGTCGAGATGACCTAGATGATGCTTTATCTCATCCCTTCATGAATTAAATTTGAGAGTTAATAGTTAAGAAAACACGGATCTTTTACCATTTGGATCAGACGAAGTTTAATATCATTTGACCATTCATATATGATATAACTGATGTAAGAATTTAAATGTTTGAAGAATACGTTTTAGAACACAAATCATTCCATGATTTATAAAGACAAAATGTATCAGTCAAAACAATAATTTATTCCTCTTATATATATATATATACACACTTTACCCACCAATTGCGTTCAAATTCGCTCTCAAAAAACTAGTGTCAAATTCGCTTTTTCTTTTTCTTTATAATTTCATTTTGAGTTAATAAAATGTAGTTTGCAGGAAGTGAGTATTTTGGTCAGAAATAAAAGTGAAAGTAGAAGTTGAAATAAAATTTAGTGATAAAAATTGTCTTTGTTTGGTATAAAAAAAAATATAAATAAAAAGTAAAGTTTGTTGGTATGATGTGAAGAAGATAGGAAAATAGAAAATAAAATTATAAAAAGCTATTTTTTCCCTTACTTATTTTTGCCCACATGTGATGGGTATTTTTAGAACACGCTTGGTATAAATGCACGAATGTAAAGTACTGTAAAATAAAGGAAAGTACTATAGAAAAAAGAGATAGAGAGAAAAATTATGAGAAAAAAAGTATGATAAAAAATATGTTTGATATGTAAAAAATATGATGTAAAATTTTTTAAAGAATCGTGAGAATACAGAGAATGCACTGTGTGCATTCCTTACCAAAGAAGCCCTAAAGACAAAATAGTAATTTCACAATCACTGGTTACAATTTCTCTCTTCACCATGAACTTTTCTCTCTTCACGTGAAAACATTTTTTCTCTATCTAAAAGGAACCTCTAAACATTTTCTCTCTCCGAAATAACAATTATAAGGTTCATTTCCTTTCTATTTCCCTCTGACATATCAAACGTGCTCTCTATGTGTGAACTGTGAAGGCTCTTACAAAATTACAAATGTAGCATAAGACTTATTATAAGGCAGCTCAGCTCTGACTAGTCAGTCTTGAGATATCAATAATGTTTCCATTTAAAAGCAACACTTTGTCTTTACCGTTGCCTTAGCTAATTACAATACGTATCATTCATTACATCATCCAGTCATCCACCACTTGAGTCTTTATTATTATTTCAGACTAAAATAAATTATTATTATTCTATATTGTATTATTTAAAACTAAAAAAAAATAAGTTTTCTCAACAAAAATTTTATTGAAGGCAAAATATTATTTAGTCCCTGAATTTATCAAAAATACTATTTAGTCCTCGAAATGTTTAACTATGTCAACTATTTAGTCTCCAAATTTGACAAAAATATTATTTAGTCCCCGAATTTATAACTTTGTCAACTATTTAATCCCAAACTTGACAAAAATACTATTTAATCACTGAATTTGCAAATCTGTCAACTATAACGGGTAACAGTCAGAAAACTAAATAGTTGACAGAGTTGCAAATTCGATAATTAAATAGTATTTTTGTCAAGTTTGGGGACTAAATAGTTGACATAGTTACAAATTCGGGGACTAAATAGTATTTTGTCAAATTTGAGGACTAAATAGTTGACATAGTTAAACATTTCGGGGACTAAATAATATTTTTGATAAATTCGGAAACTAAATAATAGTTTCACCAACAATTCAAGAACTAAATAATATTTTATCTCATTTTATTGTAACCGGTATGGTCCATGCCAATGTTTTTTCCATTAAATTCCTAAATGCTTAAACTTAGCTTATTACCCCAAAAAATTCAAATGAACAATTTTTTTTTTTTTTTTGAGTTGAGAGTACTTGTTAATATATATTATGAGACATTATTCTTTTTAATCATATACAATTACACTCCTTTCATATGCTTCCTTTTTTTTTAATCCAAACAAGTCTTAAAATTAAATTTATTAACTTGGTTCTATAAAAGGGAATCTCATCTCAATTTGGTAAGGGAAAAAATATTTATCTTTTTACTAAGAGAAAACTATCTCATTTAAGATAAAAAAGAGGTTCTACAACATTAATCATGATGAACCATAGTTTAAATATGAAAAAAAATTATATGTTGTTGCTTACATATTTTTTTAAAGTTAACCAATTAAAAAAAGACATGCGTCAATTTTTTTAGTGTCATCTTCTCCAAATTGACACATGTCTTTTTTTAACTGGTTAACCTTAAGAAAAGCATGTAAGCAACAGCATATAAGTTTTGTCCTTTAAATTTTTGCTAGGAGAACACATTGATAGTTCATTAAACAAAATTGTCTTTAATTAAAATTATACCTAGAAAAATATAAGTTATTTATTATGATTAGCATACTTGTAATTAATGAATTGCCACTTAGGCCCCTTTATCGGATCAAAATATAGTACTACAAGAGTTTTAAATTTTCAATACATGCTATTTGTTAATACTAATAGAGACCCATCCTAAATAAATTTGTGTCTAAATTTTTACTAATATTACAAATAACATTTAATAATAGAGGGAGTACTGAATTCTATAATACCGAAGTATTGTTCTCTTTTATTTGCAACAATCACCGTAATGTTTGGGTTAATGTCAACTAAATTAAATAATGGGTTGAACTATTGAATTAATATGAAAACCTACCCATCTAACTTGAGAGATTAGCTAGCTTAATTATTGGTATATTTAATTTATTTGTGGTAAGACTTAATGCACAAGTTTGAATTTGTTGTCAATTTATAAATTCTTGAGACTAATCTGTAAATTCATCATTATATTAGTAAAAAAATCTATCTTAAATCTCTTAATTTGGACATAATTAAGCAACATATGTTGGTATATATATATATATGGTGTTCATTGAGAGAGAGAAAGAGTGAATTTAAATATTAATAACATGAGATCAACAAGTAAAGTAAGACGTCAAATTTAACTTAAAAGGCTATAATAATGGGAAAATTTTATATCATCAATTACAAGTCATACGTAGATAATTTCCATGTAAAAGTTGAAATTAAGTACACCTTCCAATTTCTGTTTTTTTTTTTCATTAAAAGAAAAGGTTTAGGTGGAGTAAGTACCAGTATCCCACCAGGGTCAGAGAAGACCTTCCAATCTCTTTGAAGGTTTATGGGAGAATTTACATATTATTTACCAATAAGACCCTCGCATCGATCATATAATTCGAACAATTGCAATAGGTAAGACGGTACACCTTCCAATTTCACAATTTGTAGGAAAGCCTTTTTCCTTTTAACTTAATTTTCATCCAAAACCTTATAACTTATAAGTCAATTTTTATAGCCAAGGGATTTATACAGTTTTTTGGTTGCCCGTCCAGTTTCTGATGCACTGCTTCGACTAATCCGAACTCGACCCACGTCGCACACTTAACTATAGTGGGAGAGTCTCCCAATGAGAATAGTTACATTCATAAGGCTTCGAACCCGGGATCTTGCTTAAGTGATACAAGCTACTTACCACTTGGACAAACCCATCGTTTGCAAGGGTTAAGCATTTAATTAGCTTAAATATAAATAGAAATTTGAATTGTTGTTTACTGTTAAAAAGATTATTAATTATTTTCACTAAGCTTAAACCATTATTGGTGGACAATCTAAAATTAATTAAGTTGAAGGCATACCAAAAAAATAAAAATTGAATTGGAACCCACCTTACAAAGCACTATCTCATAGGAAAATACTTGGAAGGCACAAAGAGGGATTGGATTGGAATTACACAAAATTATATAAAAGAAGTCAAACAATATATATGTTGTCAAGTAAGTTTTGGTTTCCTAAAAGGAATCACAATTCTATGTTCCAAGGCATGTGTTTTCAGTTTTCTACAATATTTAATTATTACCTTAGTCCACAAGTTCTCATTATTAATCACTCCTATAATTAATAAATTAAAGTGTATATATATATAATTACCAGACGTAACAGAGTTGGTACTTAGCTAGATTCTTTAAGCATCTACTCAGGTATTTGATTTCTGACAGTATATGTATAGAGAGAGTTTCGTGTTCAACACTAAAACTCTCCTTTCGAAAAATCTACAGTGCGAGAAAATTAGCCACTGCTATCAGCAATGGATGCTCTGAACTAAAAAAAAAAAAAAGTATATATATATATATATATAAGACCAAACCCAACCATAAAATCTGTATTAAATCCACTACTCCTCCTTTTTAATTATTTCTTTTTCTCACACCCTAACTTTCCCAATTATATATATATATTTGACCACTATTTAATTTCTCTTTAATTTCACTCTTCTGATCTCTAAGCTAGCTAGTTCCTCTCTTTTCTTTAATTTCTCTATCTGTTAATTATTTTCTGCCATGGAAGATGTTGTTGATGATGAGACATGCAACACAAGGCTTTGTCTTGGACTTTCCATGGGAGGCATAGAGAAGAAGAAGAAGCAGCAGAAAAAGGAAGAAGAAGAATTTATTAAGAAGAATTTGAAGATGATGATGATGAGATCTTCAATAATGGAAGAATCAGGAGGAGATGATAGTGATATTGATCAAATTAAAAATAAGAGCAGAAAGAAGCTTAGGCTATCAAAGGAGCAATCAGACATGCTTGAGGATAGCTTTAAGCTTCATACATCTCTTAATCCAGTAAGAATAATTAATTATTCTTAATTAATTATTACATGTATATATATATATATATATAATGATTTTTCTTCCATCATCATTTCATGCATCCTTCAATTAATCTAAAAAAAATTAATGTAATTCTGTTAATTGTAGAATTTGATTATTAGTAATTACTTTTAAATTCTTATGGGTTATTTTTTTTTTTTGTTATGATCATATATAATTATTAATTACTTACATATATATATATATATATATATATATATACATGCAGGTCCAGAAACATGAACTTGCTCTCCAATTAAATTTGAAGCCTAGACAGGTGGAAGTTTGGTTTCAAAACAGAAGAGCAAGGTATATATATATATATATATATATATATATATATATAATCTAAATTAAATAATTATGTCTGCGTTTGTTTGTGTAATCTCTAAGATATACCAAGAATTAAACATGGACAACATTTTAGGTTATATAATATATCTTCTAATTAACAAAATATTGGCCATAAATAATGCTGAAAACTCTTTTTAATTATCAAACTTTGACCTAAAATTTCTCAAACTTCTTATTTTGTGCAAAAAAAGTCTTTCAGTCATTAAAAGATTTTATATATATAGATCTCATTTTTTTGTTGGAAAAGAATTTCTATACTAGTTCCCAATGCTCAAGAGCTTTTCATGTTTCAGCCAAAAAACTTTTATATATTATATTTTATTTAAAAATAACACCATAATATATAAAGAAAACCTCTCTTTAACAAAGTTTTAATAAGTTTCATCTCTCCCACATATATACACACACTAGATATATCAAAATCTTAAATAACAGCAATAACAATCAAAATTTTTTTCATTAGTTGAGATCAACTCTATGAATCAAGCGATGTCCATATGTTATTCTTTCTTTTCTTATTTCTATAGTTAAGTCATATATTACTAATTAAATCTATTCTAATAATTTTTTCTATTGCTTTTTTTTATCTTTTCTAACCTCTAGTTATTGGGTTATATAAAATTTATTCATAAAGATTTGTTAAAATTTTACGTTAACTATCGACTACTTATTGGTGGTCCTGGGACCAAGTATGCAAGCATAATAATATGATATAAATTATACCTCAGAATTTAAATATATTTCACATGATGCATGATATATACGTCTATATCTAAAATAAACCATATATATATATATATAATCTAAGATTTAATTTTTGTTTGTTATATATATATATAGGAAGAAGTTGAAACAAACGGAGGAGGAGTGTGAGATATTGAAGAAATGCTGCGAAACCCTAAAGGATGAGAACCAAAGGTTGAAGAAAGAAGTTGAAGAGCTACGTTCCATGAAATTAAAAGTACTTGAAGCTTCATCATCTTCATCTTCATCTTCAATACTATGCAATATTATTCAACTCTCTAATCTCACCACTCTTGCTATGTGTTCTTCATGCCACAAGCCAATAATTTCCACTAATAATAATAATATCGGTGATGACGATCATATTTCCGAATTCGTCGTCCCACAAATTGCAGAGTAGTGGGGGGATACAGAGGATTCGCAGAAGAAGAAGTGCATCATCCAAATCGTCGGATGAGAATTAAGATTTGTGTTTACATTGCAATCAGATTAATCGCTTCATTCAAGTATGAATATAGAGATACAAAATAGTATACGTGTACCTTAGGTACCAACTCATCATTAATTATAGATATAGGAATATATATTATGAAAAGTACGTATATAGTAATTAGTGACCACAGGAGAAAGTATAAGTATATAATACGTGTGTGTATATATATATATATAGAAGTTAATTAGATTACTTATATAGTTAATAAGATGCTTCTAATTATATTGTCTCACGTTATCAAAAATAATTTTATGTTGTCTCACAAGTTGATATCTTTAATTTGAAATATTTTAATTTGCATAATTTTTTTTCTATTATTATATATTGAGAATTGAGATATATACTTTCTAATTAAACCATAATTAAATAAATTGTGGATGCATGATTTTAATTAATGCATGTATATAAGAACATTTTTTTCTAACTTTATTTAATTTATAATATTGATCTTAATTTATTTATTCAATAGTACTGTATAATATATTGAGTTTTTCTTTTCTTTTATGGTTATTTTTGATGATTTTGCCTTGTAATTAATTAAATATCAAGATATAGATATATGTATAATAATTAGAAGAGGGACAAAGAATAATTATTATGAGTATTTGAATGGTTGAAATTGAGAGAAAAGACCATTCATAAAGTCAGTTCACTAATTGTTTGAAACTAGTACTATATATATATATATATATATATATATATATATATATATAGTTTGGGGTTCAAGGATATAGATTATAGAATAACATTGAATCTTAGGTTAGATAGATTTGGACTATTTCATATTTGTCATCCATGATGTAATTAAGACATACTATTTTCCTTCATATCTATCATATATGGCCCACAAATCTCTCTCTCTATCTTTTTAATATATATTGTCATAATAGATTTTGGTAATTATTTAATTTTCACTCAATAATTACTTTTTTTATTTTGTTTTGATCAACGTATCCACTAAAGCGATTATAATAACTAATTTATCTCTTACTGTGAGACTAGCTTACTATTCCGGAGAATTCTTTTTATTCTTCATTTTAATTTGGTAGAATTGTATAAAGGGGTTTTGATATATGATCTTTAACTAAAAATAATAATTTTAGTGTCAATTAATTAACATTTGTTGTAAAAACTTTTAAAATACTCATAATACAATTTCTAACATTAGTTATGAAATTTACGCTTATCCCTTTCGCGTCAATTATAACCCACGCTAAATATATATAATTTATATCTAACACTAAAATTATATTTTTTTAGTAATTATAATAATTTATTTGTAAAAATTAAATAATTATAATACTAGTATACGTTTTCTAATAAAAATATTAAATTTTAAACTATTTTAATTCATGTGGTCATAATAGTGTTATATATATATATATATATCTATCTATATATATATGGCTTTGAACTTTTTGGTGTCACACAAGCAAAGTGTGACACCAAAAAAATAACTTTATTAAAAATAACTTCTCAATAAATAACTTCCTATGATTTAATATATTATTTAAAATATAATTATTATATTATATTTTAAAAGTTAAAAAAATATTTAATATTTTATTATTTTAAATCATAATAATAATTTTATCTTATATATTTTTTAAAAAAAATAAAAAAAACAAATTACATGCACAGTATGTGCATGCGAAGCCTCTAGTCTATATTTATATGGTTGTGGACCCTTCCCGTCAATGGTCTCCCAAATTAGTCATTTAATTAATTAAAAAAGAAAATAAAAAGATGATGTGAGAAGATCATGGGAGAGAAAAAATAGGAGAATAGTGGTAGTAGTAATTTTGTTTTTTAAAAAATAATAATTGTGGTAGTTATAAAAAAATAACTTTTTAATCTTTAATTTATTATTTTATAATTAATAATAATAATAATTTATTTTATATTTTATAAATTAAAAAAAAAATTTGCCATGCATATATATATGTGGATCATCCTGATTATAATGTTACGACCTTTACCTCACAGAACAAATTCATGATTGACATGAAGAGACATATGGTGTTTATCAGATAATTATAAGGTGACAAGCACCCGTTTTTTAAATTAAAAATAATTATTATATAATTTTTTTTTATTCAATACTGTTTCTTAAAAACAAATTAAAGAATAATAACTATGCAATTAAAATTATTTAAAATTCCTTTATATTAAAGTATTTTATTGTAAATATAATATATATTTATAAGTTATAACTAAAGATTTAAAGTCTATCGTAAAAAAAAAAAAAAAAAAAAACGTGTCCCTATATGGCTATATATATATATATCTTGCTCCAAACGTCAAGGAATTTAAATAATTCTATTATATATATATATATATATATATATGGAGCTAATTAAATCAACTATGAAGCCATATCATAACATTATCACAAAGAAGTTTAATATTATCACAAAAAGTGAGACATAACCTAAGTAAGTTTAATATTGTCATTTTATATTATCATAACATTTATTTATTATAATTAAATGATAATATTTAATATGTTGTTAATTATGGAATAATTAACATGAAATATATGAAATTAAATAACAAAGAATTGATTGAACGAGATATTGCTGTAATTAATTAATTACTAATTTCATTCGTGTGATCATTTTTCAATCATTAATTAATATTATAATAATATAGAAATTTTATAAAAAGATTATATATTAAAATTAAAATTTTTAACTATACTCCAACTAGGTAGAACTCATAAAATAATAGTCGAAATAAATAAATTATATTTTTTAACTAGGAGTTCACATGGCTCTGAAGATAATGAAATTCTATAATAAATAAGATTCAAACTCAATACTATCACTATGTACATGTTATATATATATATATCTTAGTAAATTATATTACTTTTACACTAAAATCCATCATTGACTTTTTATTATTTTCCTTAAAGTATATATGTATGCAATATATATAAAAAGGTATTATAATTATTATGTAATTGACCAGAGAGTCTTAATTTCAACTCTCACCAAATAAACATTATGTCACATCTTTAACCCAAAAGATGCGCAACTATTAAAGTCATTCATAACCTATCATTAATGTTGTAGGTGTCACAATAATTGCCACCATTATGACTCTATTTTAATTTTTAAATCTAATTAATTAATTAATTAATTAAGGAGATTATCAATTATGATGATTATGAAACTTACTATTTCTTATTTTCTGTTTGTTTCCCCTTGTTGTACGTCATAACTAGTAAAGAATATAATAAGTTCTTCATGATAGAGAATATATAGATATATAACAAATTTTATTGAATATTTGACTATGTATCTATATATATCTTCAAATAATTCTTAACTCAAAATTTGTTTTTCTGTTTCCTAATTATTAAACATTTTTTAATTACTTTTCAACAAGCCACAAAAGTGTATAAATTTATTTTTCAAAGATATTATCATAAAACACTAATACGTACTTAATCAATTCAATTATATTCAGTGAATTCACTATTCTACTTAAATAATTAGTCCTTCAAAATTTGTGTCCAAAGATTCATAGATGCATGCTTTTAATTAATTATAAGGCAGAAATACATATATAACTTTTAGTTCTCTCAAACTATACAAATTTGATTTAGAGCCTCTCACACTTTTTAATTTATGACAAAAACCCCTACTAACTCCCTTAACTTTTCATCTAAAACACTATTTAAAGGGTATAGACACGTCAGATTTTTTAATGAAATTTTTTTTACAAAACCTAAATATTTTTTGGGGTTTTCTTAAAAATATTTAAAATTCAAACGGGTTTTGATGCACAAGGTCTAAATTGTATAAATTATTATATATTTTTTAATATGATTTGATTTTGTTCACGTGTTATTATTCGATATATTAACGTTTTGGATAGAAAGTTAACTAGGGTTTTTTTTTCGCACAGTGTGAAGTTTGTAGGAAGGTTATCTAAACATGATCTATAAGAAATTTTTTTTTGGTTATTTTGGCCTAATTACAAAAAATATTTTTTATAGGTACACAAAATATTATTAAATAATTATATATAAGAAGAATATTATCAAATTCAATGAAAATGTTTTAATTTTTCCTTCTTTTATTCAATACATGCATGCATGTGTCTCATTCATAAATAATATTGTAGGCAATTAAATTTCAAAAGGTGTAACAAATACTATAATAGTAATTAAGCTTTCAACTAAGTAAAATAAATAAAGAAATCATCGAATGGTTTAATTTGTGATAGAAATTTATGTAATGAATTGAAGAAGGTAATCTAGTGTCTAATATACATAATCTAATGTAATATAAATATATTCTTATAGCTTTTGGGGCACGTAAAAGAGACCACTTAGTTTAGTTATAATCACTTTTTTTTCACATGTATTCTTTTAAGGAGGCAATTATGTTCTTCGAAGTATTATCGAGCACTAAATATGGGTCCCTTTCTCATTGAGAATTCGAATATAAATTCATCACATTGTGAAGGACTAATCACTTCCGATCCAGTATACTCAATCCTCCCTTAAGAGCTATAATCACTTTGAATGGTGAGAAATGGAAGTGAATTGATTGAAGCAATTGATGGACTTTTATTTATGGAAGAGGAGGAAGAAAGGACTCTTCCATTGAATCACTCCAATGATTTCCCATTATGCTATTGACTTTTCCACAAATTGACTAAATAGTTTTTTTTTTTTTTGCCATTAAATTGACTAAATAGTTTGGAGAAGGTGAAATTGACCAATACGTTGAACAATTATAATTAATTAATTAATTAATTAATATCTCTTTCTTATTGCATGCACTTAATATTAATTTAACAATGGCTCAAAAGGTTTTGCATCTAATACAAAAAAAAAAGGTTTTGTTTAATGGTTCCTCGTACACTGATTAAATTTTTTTTTATTGGTTGATGAAGTATTTGGACACTAAACGCTATTATTTTAGGAAAAAACTTATGTCCATTTCCTTATGTCTATTTCCTCCATTTCCCCAATATAATTATGACACGTGGCACAAAGTGTTTAAATGACCAATCACAGTAGAGAGAGAATATAGAAGACCACCTTTTATATGACCAATCATAGAAGAAAGAGAGTGTAAATACAATATATGATTGGTAGAAATGGAGGAAATGGACATAAAGAAATGGACATAAGTTTTTTCCATTATTTTATTGATGTTTTACAAAATTTTAAATCACTAAATACTATATCAACCAATTAAATGAAATCTTAATTAACAAAACCTATAAAAATATATAAAAGACTTAAGTATAATTTTTTAATAAAAAAGAACAAAAACTCTATTTTAGTCCCTAACATTTAGCATTTTTCTCAATTTGGTCCTTAACGTTTGCTCAGTCTCAATTTGGTCCCTCATGGTTGCAATTGGTACTAATTTAGTCCTTCACATTCCTTCTTTACCCCCTCAATTTTGTTAAGTAATTTTAATAATTGAATCATAGATGGATCAAATTGGTACTAATTGCAAACGTAAATGACTAAATTGAAACTAAGCAAACGTTAGGGACTAAATTGGTACTAATCGTAAATATGAGAGACCAAATTGAGACTGGACAAACATTAAGGACCAAATTGAAAAAAATGTTAAACGTTAGGGACCAAAATAGAGATTTTGTCAATAAAAATGAATATTTTACCAAAATTTAAAGAAATTAATGTAGTCTACTTTGTATATAATGGAGGACCCCATTTAACTTTGTGCAAAGTTGAGTATTGTAGCTGGCTTGAGATTCAAGCAAACCTACCTAATATTTTGGATAATTGAAAAAAGTAAGTGTATTATTAAATTTTTAATAACAATGACAAATACAAAAGCTTTCTTAATAATACATGATTTAGACCTTTTAAAATATATATTTAAGTGCTACACTTTGATTGAAGAATTTACTAATAAAAGTTTGAAAGGCCCACACGTACATATAAGACAGAGAATGAGACAAGTTTAAAAAAGTACGTGTAATTTTGTGATCTTTGTTTGATAGTTGAAGATTTTGAACTAAAATTATTCTTAAATAATATGGTATTAGAGCTTGACTTATGATTAAATTAGTTTGATCACTGTTATTTTTAATTAAAAAATAAACGGAAAATCTGTATATTGTCTATACTTGAAGTCTAAAGAAAATTTGTGGGGAGAGATGTTAATAATATAATAAAATGGTACATGATCTCTAGTGTTTGTTTTTATCATTTCACAACCTAGAAGAATGTCTCAAAAGATGTGATTTAAAAAATAAAGAGAACATATTTCAAAAGACTTCATAACTTTAATACCATCTTAGCTCGGGGAAGAGATCAAAGATCATAATTCATAAACATGAGAGGACGTTCACTACATCGAAAATATTGAAAATTCAACATTCCTCTCATTTAGTAATTGTCATTTGTTAATATTAAATAAAATTTTGATCCTTAATCTATTTCGACATTAATTCTTATTAGTGCGAATCCATGTTAATTTCGACAAATGATAATAATTGAATGGACCAAATATAGTACCAGACTTTTATCCCATAAAGAGTGAGCCATGCCACCAACAACTTAATTTAAAATATTCATATGTATAATTTAAGTGTATATATATATATATATATATATATATATATATATATATATATATATATCATGAGTGTCCAGCATACGTAAAACACAACATCATTTGTGAAATGTCATTGTTTCATATATCATATATTCATACTCTCTCCGCTTCAAAATATCTATTTCGTTGAGTTACGTACAGACCAAGAAAATCATTAGTTCACCTTAAACTTAAAAAAATATGAGATAAAAAGACTAAATTACCCTTATTAATTAATTACTCCTACTTACTCTTTTTCCATTAATCTTGTATTGGGAATAAATATTAGATAGGGATAAAATTGTAAAGAAATAATTAATGCTCTTTTGATTTTCTAAAATAGCAGATATTTTGAAACATAAAAAATTTCTCACTCAAGCAGATATTATAAACCAGGGGAATATATGACAACAAATACATGCTCGTATAGAATAACTATGTATCATCTTCCAACAACTCTAATGCATAACTATCAAAGAAAACTTCATTTTTTTTCTGGGTTTGTATGTACATACAAATACATCCTGTGGCCCCTGACTTTTTTCTTGATGCGTACGAAACAGAGTTTAGTATAAATCAGACAAAAAACAAACACATAGACATCATGTCAAAATTAGATCTCAAGAGAGTATTATCTTCCTAGATGGGAATACCTAAGAACTTTTCGAGGGACGATGTAGCGATCTACGTGGCGAAAATAAAATTTTTTCCAGCGAATTCTTACCTTGTAATATATGAAAACAACCAAGTTAACTGCTTGAGGTAGTGTGTTGAAAAACCAGAGTGGCATAAATGAGCTCATTCCAAGCGTCAGGGACACCAGGAAGACACCAATGGCTGCAGTCTTGACGCTTCATGGAGACTATCTTTTCGCCCACCTTGGTCTTGCCATAGATAGATGGGTGGCCGTCCTTGCGAAAATTGGTGAGCCTTGTCACATTTAATAACTTCACTGGAACCTTCATTCCCTTGATCACTTCCTCCACTATCTTCATTTTCACCGGATAGTTGTCGAGAATCGTCCCATTAAAGACCGGTTCGGTTTCGCCCTTGCACGACCCACCTGAGTCCCAATCGCCGCCTCTGTTTCAAAGATTCATGAACACGTATGATGTGATGAGTAAGAGCAACTGATGGTGGTGGTGCGTAGTTAGTTTCTTCTATCCATTCATTTGACAATTATGAAGTTGAAATTGAAATGATAGGCCTTATTTCTTTTACAAAAACACTCGCCTTTTTAGTGTTTACTTTCAATAGAGGCTACTATGCAAAAAGTTGACCAAACAAAAGATAGTCCAATAACTATAGGCAAAGAAAGACCAAAGAAAACAAAAATAAAATTAGGATAGTTTAACTATGAATAATCTAATTATAGAAATGAGCAAATATAGAACATGTTAGCATGTTTGATTCATATAACTGACACCACTTAGTGGGAAAAGACTATGCTGTTATTATTGTTGTGAGTTTTTACTTTCAACATTCTGCTATCTTGAGGTTTGTTCCGTTAAAATAATACTACAATGTGCCTTAATTCCATTAAATCTTAAAGGGAAATTCTCAAATCCCATTTGATTTCTCTACTTTTCCTTTAACTTAACCACAGCATAATAAACTGAAAACGGCCTAAAAACCAAATCACATGGTAATAAACTTATATTCAATCCCCTTTTCTTTGTCATCAAGATCATCGATACCTGAAATGGGCAGAAGAATATCCACGATAGTAGACTATCTGCTTCTTTGGATTGATATTATCATCAATCCAATATGCCCAAGTCTTTAGAGCCCTTCTGTATGCCTCAACTGCATCAAACTGTGGGTAAAGATAATCGCCCTCTTTATAATAATTTATCCTGGAAATAGCAGGCACTGACACACTGTCAATTTTGGTAGATGGCTATTTTAATTTTAAAACATCATTAGATAAGATGGAGATTTCTAATTTTAAGAATAAGAAAAAAATAACTACGGATGTTCAGTATAAGGTATTATGACCTTTCCTAATACATATATTTGATATCTTTTATATACTATCATTCCTTGTGGTTAAAATCTTGTGCAGCAAACATGTTTTCCCAATTACTTTATAGAGTTCCAAAATTAAGGAGTTAAGCAAAGAAAAAAGTAAATACACAAAGTTATGCAAACTAAAAGAACATAATAGTATACCATTTCAATGCGTAAATCAAATAAGATATAAAAGGAATTGCATACAAACCCTCTAGCAGTCTTTCCATGAGTCCACCAGTGCCCAGTGTTAAAGACAAGAATGTCAGCCTTCTTCCAACGGCCCGATGTCTTGTCAATCCGGTCTATTGATAATGTAGGATTAGAATTTCCTTGTGGATTTATACGAGTTCCTTCCTTCACAAGGAAATGAGATCTCACAAATTGCACTGTACAGTTATAGTCCTGCAAAAGTGCAAAGTGGTTCAAAATCATTACATAATGAACTGCGGTCTGTACACCTATCCAGGGTATGCTTGATGTTAATGTGAAAAATGCAGTCCAGATTGGTCAATGACTTCCATAGGCATATTTAATCAAAGACCAAATAGAAATGCCAGGAAGTGAAGTTTTACCTCAAATTTGAAAATATAGAAACCTCGTCCCTTTGTTATTCTGTACCCATGGGTTTCATACATTTTGCTTTTATTGTGAAGGCCTTCACGGAGAACGCACAAAATAGACTCAAATTGGTTCCGATTCATAGAATCCCCAACCAGCATCAAATTTTTACCTCTCAATCTTTCCAAGAAATCCGTGGCATTAAACCTACAAGTAAAATGTGTAAGGGAAAGGAGAATATATATATAACGAAATCTCTAATATTCCTGTAAACTACATATATTGAGACCCAAGAATATCTGCTTGAAAATGCTTTAGCAACTCTATGTAATTATCATCTCACACAAGGTGGCGGTAAGACCATACATCAATAGAAAATCAGAAGTTGAACATTAGCAATAGATAGAACATTGCTGAGATAAATAACAGTTGAAGGTCCCAATCAGTAAATAAAACCAGGTTAACATAGTCATCAACTTAATTGGAAAGTAAACATTAAGAGAAAAGCTAAAAGTGTTTAATTCCAGTTGCTAGGATAATGTACTAAACAGGATTCTCTTTCCCCCTTCTCATCAACCAAAGAAAAAAGACTTCTTGAATGACCAGCAGATATTATTGTTGTTCAAAATGAAACATAGGTATAGTGAACAACAAATTGTACCATTCTCAACTTTAATGGAAACCAAAAGGTGGGCATGCAAGATTATAAATAGGTCTACTTATATGCTAATATGCTCTAGTATAAAAATTAAGATGTATTAGGAGATGGTCGAAGGTTATGACTGAGGAAAAGAAAAATCAATTGACTTTTTAGCGGCCAGCACAAACAATTAGAGTAAGCATAATGCAGCAGTTCAAAGCATGATTAACAGATGCAATAACATGGTTCCAGAGAAAAACAAGTAAACAATATCTGTCAAACAAGGGCAGTAGAACCAGAACTATTAATGTACAACCTTAGAAGAGGAAAAAGCTAGAATTGGTTTCTTAGTTTCTACATCAATAGAAGAGATGTTTCCACAAGTTTGGAATGGAGAAGATAGACTATAATCTAAGATGGCTACCAAGAAACCTTTTGATGCAAAAGGGACATAGCTAATCATAACTTGACCAAAATTATCAATTTGCTTTGGTAGGGGTACCATTTCTAGAGCATCTAAATCAAAATTAGTGCTTCAGAAATATAAGGTATGACAGTAAGAGTCAGGCAGTCAGCTGTTCTTTGATTTATATGGGAACACTTGACAGAGAATTTTACAATTATGAAAGTAACCACAACCATTTTAAAATTGGTTTACCAGCCTTCACTGAACTGCATCAAAACATATTTGCTTCAACAACAATACCTTCATTCAGATGTGTTGATTTTCACTTTTCAGAAGCTGTTTTGTGATAAGGTGGTATGTATATCTGATTTTATATGTTATTGTTGGGCATGTCAGCATATCTCAAAGGAAACCCACAAGACTAAAACTTAGTGAACATGAGCGAGAGCAATGACACTCACCCTCATAAAACGTTTTTTTAAAAATAAAAAATAAAGTGTGCACTCATTTCATTTTAATATAAAATAATATTCATCTATACCAACAGCCTGAAGTGCATGTTCATCATCCAGTTTAATTCTCATCAAGCAATAGGCATTGCATTTTTCTCCCAAAGTTAACAAAATTAGAAGAATATAATCGCATATACAGTTACATCAACCAACCAGAGTAACATTTGCTTTTCGTTCAGCAATTTCATGCAGCTTACAACACATGGACACAAAATTATACCAAATCCCTTCAATATTGGTATCAGTAATACAAACCATATTCTGCCTCAAAGTTTTAGATTACTCTTCAAGAACCAAACAACACATTTTGATCGTAACGTTTAGCGCAAGGTCCCAAGAAATCAAGCATAAACATCGCTATCACGCTTATTGCCGAAAAATACCACAATGAAGTTATTTGCGTCTCACTCTCCCGTAAAACACATCAATTCAGATAATAATAGAAGCACAAGAAAAACTCCACGCATACCTGGGAAGATCACAACCGTCAGGCTTCCACCGCCATTTTGTGTACTCCGCATCCTTCCTTCCATTGATTTGGCAATCATAAGCCTCGTCGACGTAAGGGCACGAACCCGGTCGGTAAATTGGGTAATTCTCATCCTTCACCCAAGTTCCCGTGTACAAATCACACTTCAATTGATTCTCCGATGCGAGATTGCCTACATTATCAGCCATTTCGCCAGTGGCTTCGCTATCAGAAACTACATTGTCGGTGTGATCGGTACTAGACTCGCGAACATTATCCGCCGTTGTTGTAGCAGTCAATTCTTTCCCCGAATCTGAGCCACTCGTTTCACTATCAGAAATTTCTTTGTCGGTGGTAGACTCACGGACACTATCAGCCACTGTAACATTCGATTCGTTATCAGAAGCTGGGTCATTCTTCTCACGATCAGAGCTGGAATCGGGTTCAACGGTTCCGGTGTGAACCGTGGAAGAAACGGACTGGTTAGAGGATGAATAATCCACATGCTCCGGGTCAGCAGTAAATGAGATTGGAGAATCCTCGAGAGAAAGGGGAGTTGGGACGAAGAGATCTGACTGGAGGGAGAGAAGAGGTTCTAGAGCTCTTCTGCTGAAGAGGAAGATGGTGAGTAGAAACAAGGCGAGGAAGAAGAGAGTAGTAACGGTATAGCGGTTCCTCTTCTGGGTAACGGAAGTTGCCATGTGGGAAATGCAGGAAGAGCATGTTCAGGGAAGAAAGGAGGAGACACGAGGAGGAGGAGGAGGCGTCGCCGGCGCCACCAGTTGTGGCTGGAAGAGGAGGAGGAGGATGGAGAAGAAGGGAATTTCATGCTTGCCATGTTCGGAAGCAACAGCTCACACGTGCCGTGTGTGTGTTCACACGTGTATATTGGAGGGCATTCCAGTCTTTTCGATTTCGCTAGCGTGAAAATTGGGGCCGTCAAATTGGGCCGTGTGACTCATGTGGGCTAGTCCAATGTGAGCCTTTTTTTTGTAGATGGGTTAGATTAGATTGGGCTGATTGCATTCATTTAAGTAAACAAAATTTTAGAGGCAAAATACTATTTAGTCCCTGAATTGTTGGTCAAACTACTATTTAGTCCTCGAATTTATCAAAAATACTATTTAGTCCCCAAAATTTGTAACTATGTCAATTATTTAGTCTCCGAATTTGACAAAAATACTATTTAATCCCCGAATTTGTAACTATGCCAACTATTTAGTTTCCAATCTTGGTAAAAATACTATTTAATCTCTGAATTTACAATTCTATCAACTATTTAGTCTCCTGAAACACTCCTACATAACTTCTTTAGCATAAACAACACCAAAAAAGCCATTTAAAATGGAAGACAGAAAATCCAGATGGAATATTGAAAAGCAATGACAAGTCAAAAACCATAACAATTGTTGACTTAATTATGAGCCATAATATTATAATATAAGGACATAATTATGATTCCCCATCCCATATGTCTCCAAGTGATGTGGTGGGCCCATTGTTTATACGATGCTGCTTCACTTGACTTATCATCTCGTAGTCTTCTTCCGTAAGACACCAATCAAATATTTCCAAATTCTGCTTCATCCTCTCTTTGTTGTAGCTCTTCACCACAAAACTCACCCCTTCTTCATACAACCATCTCAAACATACCTATCACATTATTGTACACACCATTCAAGATATAACATCAATACTAGTTCAAATATTAAACAATAAAGACACGGGTTCTGCTATTCAGCACTCTCAGGTAGGGGTGGTAAATTGGGTGGGTTTTAGATTAAATTAGGATTGGGTTGAATTATAAATGGGTCAAATTTTAAATGGGTTATAATGGATTATGACCCATTAATTATGGGTCAAACCCACCAACCCATTAATTTGGACCCAAATGCAATTGTTATAAAAATTGAGGTCAAAATATAATTTTCACAAATTTGAAATTGAGGTCAGAATGCAATTTTGAAAAGTTTCTATGACTTAAATTGAAATGGAACAACTAAAATGCAATGTGGGCCAAAAAGATAATTATGACAAAAATTAGAGTCAAACTGTAATTTTGGAAATTTTAGAATAAACGAAAAGATATGAATATGGAAATTTTCTGGGTCAAAAATCAAAGAAAGAATAAAAATCAGGACTAAAATGCAACTTGAGGCAAAACTATAATTTAAAAAGTTGAAACCAAGAGAAAAATGAAAATACAAAATGCATTAGATATGTTATTGGGTTAACCATGGGTTTGACCCAATCCAACCCATATTTGCATGGGTAAATTTTGACCCGATCCGCATGACCTATTTATTAATTGGGTTGGGTTGGGTTGGATCAAAATGCACTTAAATTGAGTTGAGTTAATAGATTTGGGTCAAAATTGCCACCCCTATTCTCAGGACACTGGTGAAACGAAACCTTAACAAGTGTAGACGCATACCTGAGCAACAGATTTGCTGTGAGACTCAGCAATGTGCTTCAAGAATGGACTCTCCATGACTTCATTGGTACCCCAACTTGCTCCTTTGGCTCCCAAAGGTGAATATGCAGTGATGATTATACCCTTTGTTTTGCAGTATTCTATAAGCTTCTTTTGTTGCCAAGAAGGATTCATCTCTACCTGTAATTTATTGTAATTAATTACTAATTAAATCATCATTTCAAAGTTTCTCACAACGTGGCAAATCTTGATTGGAATCAGAATGAAAAAAGATTAAGAGTAAATTATTGTTTTAATTTAGTCTCTAAATTATAAAAATATCAAATTTAGCCCTAAAAATTTTAATTTTTCTCAATTTAGTCCTTAAACTATGAAAAGTATCAAATTCAATCTCTGAAAATTTTCATTTATTTTAATTTAGTCCCTAAATCATGAAAACATCAAATTTAATCACTGAAATATACCTTATATTACAATTTCGTTTCTGCTAAAACCGACAAAAAATATGATATACAATGACGAAATTGTAACACAAAGTATCTTTTAAGGACTAAATTTATTATTTTTATGGTTCAAAAATTAAATTGAGACGATTAGAATCATTCGGGGATTGAATTTAATATTTTCATAATTAAGGACTAAATTGAAATAAATGGTATATCTCGAAGACTAAATTTAATATTTTTATCATTTTAAAAACTAAATTGAAACAACTGAAATGTTTAAAAAACCAAAACAATAATTCATTGCAAGATTAAGTATAGTATTTCTTAATTACTTGATTAACGGTTGGAGGGATGGTAGCAAAAGAGAGTAGATTCTCAAGCTTCTTGCAAGAGAAATTGCTGACTCCAATAGATTTTGTGAGACCCATTTTCTGGCATTCTTCCATGGCAGCCCACACACCCTTCATATCAAATGCCACTAATTCACTTTCATCAAATGGAAATTCCAACCTTCCCACCTTAGAACTAATAGGCCAGTGGATCAAATACAGATCTAAATATTCCAATTTCAGATTCCTGCATCAAACATAAACATCTTAATTACAATTCATGATTCATTCACCTATATATATATATATGTCTATAATATATATGCCTTCAATTGCAAGCAATGTTGCTAGCTTTCACTCAAATTTCGTATAAATAATTAATAATATATGCAAATGTGACTCTTATTGTGTTCTTTAATATTAATTGTAATGTTAAAATCATATATTTAACAAAGTTGTTGTTTCATCAATTTAGTCATGAATATTATTACTTTGTCACTACAAATCATAAATATATTATTTGTCGTTACAGTAAGCATTGGAAGTCACAAGGACAATCACATTTGCATCTGTCGTTAATTATTTTGCACGAAATTTGGGCGAAAGACAAAATTAATAGCATATAATTTGATAGGGGCACAATTAACAGCAAATCAAGTTTGGAGACATAAAAAGATTCTAAAATTTAAAAGCATCAATTGGTATTTTTACTTTTAATTTTGAGGTAAAATACTATTTAGTCCCTGAATTGTTGGTCAAACTATTTAGTCCCCGAATTTATCAAAAATATTATTTAGTCCTTGAAATTTTTAACTATGTTAACTATTTAGTCCCCGAATTTGACAAAATACTATTTAGTCCCCGAATTTATAACTATGTCAACTATTTAGTCCCCAAACTTGGCAAAAATACTATTTAATCACCGAATTTGTAAATCTGTCAACTATTACCCGTTATAGTTGACAGAGTTGCGAATTCGGTGATTAAATAGTATTTTTACCAAGTTTATGGACTAAATAGTTGACATAGTTACAAACTAGAGAATTAAATAGTATTTTTTCAATTTCAGGGACTAAATAGTTGACATAGTAAAAATTTTCGAGGACTAAATAGTATTTTTGATAAATTCGAGGACTAAATAATAATTTGACCAACAATTTAGGGACTAAATAGTATTTTACCTCTTTAATTTATTATTTTAAAATATAATAATAATAATTTTATATTATATTATATTTTAAAACTAAATAAAATAATAATATATATATATATATGTGTGAAGGTTTAGTATAAGATATAACTCACCGAAGTGTTGCTTTCAAGGCAGGAATGACATGGTGAGGATGGTTATGACTACACCAAAGCTTGGAATTGATGAAGAGTTCATCTCTTGACTTGATAAGGCCAAGTTTAAGGGCTTCACCTATGCCTTCTCCAAGAGACTCCTCCGATCCATACACTGAGGCTGTATCAAAGTGTCTATAACCAAGCTTGATGGCCTCTATCACTGCCTCTCTTGTGGTGTCCTTCCCCGGGGAATCCGCGGCCGTGCCGAGGCCGATCACCGGCATGCGGCAGCCGTCCGAGAGAATCAAGTGGGGGATATTGCTTGTGGCAGACATGTTGGTTTAGGAATTGTTGTGTAAGTATAAAGGATGTGGATAAGATATGTGGTTTATATAGGTGAAGGTATACATATTTGTACACCAATAATTAACTTTTTGTGTTTCACTTTATTTTTTAGGCCAAATTTTTCTTTTCATCCTCAACGTTTGCACGAAGTTTAATATTGGTCCTCAACGTTTTAAAAAATTATTTTTGGCCCTCAATGTTTTTTTCTTGTCAAAATTGGTCGTTTAGCGTAATATCTATCTAGTTTTGCCATTAAATGATAACGTGGAAGGCTTATGTGGTACACCTTCTCTCCTACGTGTCATATTTAAATGACATGGCACCCTCTATCACTCCAACTCAGCGAAACGACGCCGTTTTGTCATATGTGAGAGAATGGAAAATGAATCAAAACGGCATCGTTTTTGCTAAGTTAGAGTGATAGAGGGTGCCATGTTATTTAAATATGACACGTAGGAGAGAAGGTGTACCACCTAAGCCTTCCACATTAGTATTTAATGGCAAAATCAGACAGATGTTACATTAGAAGACCAATTTTGACCAAAAAAAATGTTGAGGACCAAAAATAACTTTTTGAAATGTTGAGGACCAATATTAAATTTCATGCAAACGTTGAGGACCAAAAGAGTAATTTCACCTTTTTTTTTAATTATTATCCAAATTTGTAATTTTTTTATTGGGTATGGAGTATATATATGCGTTCGTGAGCAATGACAAGGAAGTCAAAAATGTCAAATATGATGAGAAAAATACAAAGTTTATATATATTATATATACACGTGCGACATCCCACCTTGGAAAAAATCTTCTTCTTTTTTTTTGGTACAATGAAAAAATTCTTTTTAATTTCGAATTGATTCATTCAATTCATTGTATCTTACATAATGGCCATAGGTCGCCTCAATGGGCCCATTGCTCAATAATGATAGGCACCAAGTTGAATTAATTATTGTCGTTATTGGATTCTGTTCTAAATTTTCTAGTCGGCCGTCCTATTTTTTAAGTTTTGTTATATATGAATAATTGAGAGTCGATCGTATTTAGGAATGTTAAAATGAGTCGATTCATAGGATTGTAAACTAGTTTATCATAGAATTTTCATTAAGATGAGCTGTGCCTAATATAATGGTTCAGTCCTTAATAGATCAAGGGTTGGTCTATAGGTCACTTATTTATTTTATTTTAATTTTTAATTTGATTTTTATTAAAAAATTTATTTTATTTTATCAAATATCAACATCATAGATGTAAATATTACAAGTTAGCTTGGGTTAAAAGTCATTTCTTAAAATGGACCATTATTTTCTTGGCCCAACCCTTGTTATTCTAAGGATCGGGCCGAACTAGACCGATTTTATAGGCTAAGCCCATTTTAACATACCTACTTATATTATGTATTTAATTATGATAGGAGAATCTTTCGGCAAAACAAATTGTATTGAGAAAGTTTCGAATATGAAACTTTATAATGGTATCACTCAATTTAAAGAGATGGGATGTATTTTTACACATTAGTTAGTACCATGCACTATTTGATTTGAACTTTGACATTGACACGAGGATGAAAAATCCAAATTGTCTCTTTAATTACTCTTTCTCTTTATTTTTTCGCTTGTCAAAAAGTACTTCATTTATAATAAATTTAATTATAATATAATATTAGTAAGGGTCATTTTAAGCCTCGTTTGGTTAAGTGAAATGATGGCGTAATTTTGGTTGTAATTCAATATTTCTTTCAACATTTTTCATACTAAACATACTTTATTTTTCGCAATATGATAAAATTATATTTTTGTCCTTATTTTTTTACTCATTTTTATTTTATTCCCATTTGTTTATATCTTATTACATTCTCACTTTTAATATAAGGACAAAATAGTCATTTTATCCTTTTTTTTTTTAATTCTATTCACATCATATCACATCACATTCCATTTACTCAAACATTCCCATTCTCATTCACATTTCCGTTCTCATTCCCTCCAACATTCTTCATATCAAACGGCCAAACGGAGCTTGATCATTTACAATACTTTACTTTACAAACTTTACATTACATTTTTACATACCAAACATTTTTTTTTACTTTCTTTTACTTTACATTACTCAACTTTACATCCCTTTCAAACATTCATTGATTTTCTTTTTGTCTGTTGGAGAAATGCATCATGATTTATGAGGCAATGATTACTAATTATAATGAGTAGAAGTACATTAACAATACACAAAAAAAAAAAAAACCAACCATCTAAACAACCACATAATAATAATTTTAATAATAATAATAATCGGGATATTTTAGGTTGGATATTTTTTATAATGACAAAAAAAAAATTGTCGATGACAAAATTGTTAGTTAATTGGGCTAGATTTACAAAAAAATATTTTTCCATCAGAAGGCCCAATATGAATTTTGGTAATGGTCCACTTGCTTTTCTTTTCGACCATTCTAAAAACTGGTCCACTTGCTTGTTTAAAGTGACAAAAATCTGAGCACAAATGCTTTTATCTTCCTTCGTCAAATTGCCTTATTACAAAAGAATTTTTATTCTAACAACCAAAAAAAAAAAAATTTTATTCTTATATTAAATGCTCAAGGAGGAAAAGTTTTAAATAGCGTTTAATTTAAGGACAAAACTTATGTGTTGTTGTTTACATACTTTTGGTAAGGTTGACCAATTAAAAAAAGACATGTGTCAATTTTCTTCTCAAAAATGACACATGTCTTTTTTTAATCGGTCAACCTTACCAAAAGCATGTAAGCAACAGCACATAAATTTTTTCCTTAATTTAATGCATTCAATGCTTTATTCTCTCAAATCTCTCTTGGTTTTGAGTCAAAAGAAAAAGGTCCTTCATTTGCTTAAATGTATTTAGGTCAAAACCCCAAATTGGTCCTTTATGTTTACACGAAGTTTTATATTGGTCCTTTATGTTTCAAAAAGTCTAAATTGGTCCTTTATGTTTGCAAGAAGTTCCAAATTGGTCCTTCCGTCCAAGTCCATTTATTTTTTCCGTTAAGTGCTGGCATGGCGTGCTGAGGTGTCACACTCTCTCTCCTACGTGTACTGTTTAGCTGACGTGGCCTTAGTTAACAAAAAAATAGGGACTAAAATGAAATAAACTAATTTTTCACAAAATAAAAATATAATTTTCCCACTTCTTCTTCTTCTTCTTCTTCTTCTTCTTCTTCTTCTTCCTCCTCCTCCTCCTCCTCCGTTCTTTCTTTCAACCACCATCATCATCAACTTTGTCTTCCTCCACTGCCTCCTCGTTTTGACCCCCTCATTTTTTCTTTTGTTTTTCCTTTTTGTATATTAGCTTCTTCTTCTTCCTTCCTTCTTCTTCTTCTTCTTCTTCTTCACTTGTTCTTCCATCCATTCCGACAATGGCGGACCATGGCATCACCGCTCCTCTTCTCTCTTCCCAATCATCCAATCAGGTCGTTCTCACACTCAATGATGACGATTCCGACCGTCCATCCACCCAGTCCTACGCTGGAAACGACAACCCCCAATTTCCCCATCCTTATCGATCCAACAGCGGCTAAACCCAAGTAAATCTGACAATCCGTTTTGATTCCTTGGGTGCGAGGATTTATACGTGTCTTCCCTTACCACCATCAACCCTTCCTTAATGATACGCCCAACGTTGATGGGCTTTACGAGTGGTTGAAGATCGTCGTTTGCTTGCCGATTGCCTTGGTCCGTCTTGTTATCTTTAGGCTCTCTATGTTCATCAGATATGTCGCAACGAAATTGGCTCTTCAAGGATGGAAGGATAAGAAGAACCCGATGCTGAGAAGCTGATGATGGCGGTGGTGGTGGAGGAAGATGGAGAAGATGAGGCAGAGTGAGGTTCTTTAATGGAAGAAGAAGAAGAAGAGGAAGATCGGAGAAATGGAAAGGCGGCGGCGGCGGAGGTGGTGGTGGTGGAGGAAGACGGAGTTGATGATGATGGTGGTGAAGAGTTGAAAGAAAGAACGGAGGTAGAAGAAGAAGAAGATGGAGTGGGGAAATTATATATTTGTTTTATAAAAAATTATTTTATTTCATTTTAGTCCCTGGTTTTTTGTTAACTAAGGCCACGTCAGCTAAAAAGTACACGTATGAGAGAGAGTGTGACACGTCAGCATGACACGTCATCATTTAACGGCAGAACTAGACGGAATTGGACGGAATGACCAATTTGAAACTTCTTGCAAACATAAAGGACCAATTTAGACTTTTTGAAACATAAAGGACCAATATGAAACTTCGTGCAAACATAAAGGACCAATTTGAAGTTTTGACCATGTATTTATTAATAGAGAAAGATAAATGTTGGTAAGAAAATTGATCTCTTGACAACGTGAAACATGCCTAATATGAGAAGGAAAAAACTTATGTCCATTTTCTTATGTCCATTTCCTCCAATTCCACCAATCATATATTGTATTTACAGTCTCTTTCTTCTATGATTGGTCATATAAAAGGTGGTCTTCTATATTCTCTCTCTACTGTGATTGGTCATTTAAACACTTTTTGTCACGTGTCATAATTATATTGTAGAATTGGATGAAATGGACATAAGTTTTTTCCATATGAGAATGGATCATATGTTGTCCAGTATAGAAAAGTAAGGAGAGAAAGTGATATATAAATGGGTCTCATATATAGACCCCACTATGTGTGGGACCTATTTATGTGTCACTCTTTCTCCTTGTATTTTTATGCTGGACAGCATAGGATTCAAAAGCTTTGTCTCTCTCTCTGTACAAGAGTGAAAAGCTTCTCATAGAAGATTCATATCGTACGCTCCTCTCCGATGGATAGAAAATTCTGTGGGCTATAAATTGAAGAATTCAAAGAGATAAAGACACAAGAAGTTGTGTTGAGAAAAAAGCTTTGAATATCCTAGTTTCGAATATGGGTTTTGTTAACCAATGCCCTAAAGGACTGGTTAAGAATGTATTTAATGAGGTGAGATAGTGAAAATAATACATAAAAATCACAACTTGTATTAAATGCGTTTTTTATTTTTCTTAAAGACATAAATGCCCTTCACCTATTTTCTTCATCTCTCTCTTTTTAATTTATTACAATTTTTTTATTTTGTATTCATATTTATTATTTTAATTATTCTTTGTTTTTATTTTTTATTTTCAATTTATCAATAATCACGTTATTTTTTATTTTCAGTATATCATTATTGCAATTATCCTCACATTAATATTATTAAAAAAAAGAAACCACATTAATAATACCATTACGTCATTATTGATAAATTGAAAACAAAATAATTAAAATAATAAATATGAATACAAAATAAAAAAATATTGTAATAAATTAAAAATAGAGAGATGGAGAAAATAAGTGAAGGGCATTTATGTCTTTAAAAAAAATAAAAAACGCATTTATTACAAATTGTGATTTCTATGCATTATTTTCACTATCTAACCTCATTAAATACATTCTTAACCAGTGCCCTTAAGGCACTAATTAGCAAAACCCTTCGAATATATTGTTGTTGCTTAATTGTATTTTGCTCCGTGTGAGTTATTTGGTTGTAACACCCTATTTTCACTTCTTCGTGTTTCAAATCCAGAGTTAATTTTTAATATCCAATTCAACCTCCCTTCTTAATTAATTTCTATCAAATACATATCCCAAGTTAAATAAAATAACGTGTGGAATTGCATTTCTTCCCATTTTAGTGGAGGTTGTATGTGCACTAAATTTATTAGAACCATATTTATAGCAAGTATAGGCTTTTTTCAAAATAATTAAGTGATTAATAAAAAAAAATTAAACGGGCTAATTCACCTAACTTGCGAGTTGACTCACTTAACCTATGGGCAACTCGCGGGTTAAGTGAGTTGTGTTACTTTTGACACATTTATAAATGAACCTAAATTCTATCTACCCGGCTCACATAATAAGTGGGTTAAACAAATCAACCCATCAAGTTGACCCATTTTGGAGGCTCTAATTACAAGTTTGTGCAATTGCAATCACCAATTAAATGAGTCAACTCATAAGGTTATTTTTAAATTTCTAACTTACAATATAAATTTTTTATTATTATATTCTAAAATAATAATGATATAATATGAAGTTATTTACTTTCTCATTCTTTTTTTTTTTGTCAAAACTTCCTCATTTTTCTCAAAATCATGGTTATAAAAACTGAACCAAATCAACCAATTTGACCATAAAATTAGCCAATCGATCTATCGTTGGATCCAAAAAAATCATAAAACTTGATATTCTGCCCAAGTTGTTGAGGAAGTAGCAAAAGGCCCAGATAGTAGCTGTAGCCCAACTCAAGAGGTCCAAAACTTTTAATTTTATTAGGCGCCATTCTTTAAAAAAAAAATATTAGACTAAAGTTTTTTTATGGGGTCTCATAACCTACATCACTAATCTTTTTTATGTATTTAATTTATATGTAATATTTTTATATATAATATTTTTTTTTAAGTGGCCATTCCAACCAACTATCTCTTGAATGATTGAAAATTACTTTTATTTAATTTTATATTGAGGTCCTTGTAGTCATGGAGTAATTATCCTCATCCCTATCCCCAAATAAGAAAAATAAGAAAAAAAACACTAGGTGGAGTAAGATGTTTGACTTAAACATCATTTTGGTCCCTCACATCATAATTACAGTCTCAATTTAGTCCTTCACAAATTCCTGTGGCCAATTTGGTCCCTCAAATCAAATCGTTATCAATTTGGTTCATCAGTTAGCCAACTATTTAAATATTTTACATAATTGATGATGTGCGTATTTAATTATTGATTAAGTACATTTATCCAAATTAATAACTACACGCATCATTAACTGTGTTAAATATTTGAACGGTTATTTAACTGAGAAACTGATTGATAACGTTGTAATTTGTAACGGACCAAATTAACAACATAAATTTACGAGTAACGATATTGATAATGTTTTGATGGTGGACCAAGCTAACAAAAAATGGATATATGAGATACCAAAATGAATGATGTTTTGGTTGATTAGACTTTGGATGTTGAAATCTTTAAAGTGGAATGGGCTTTGCTTTTGTTATACAATGACTTTAAGAAACAATTTTGGCCTTTTTTATGAATCCAACAATAATTGGACCCAAATTTATTTTATTTTTTGTATGTGAATTCCAAGTTGGGTTAGACATCCGTGTAAGGCACACACACATATATAGATAAACATGAAGCATAGTTTTTTTTTTAAATGTTTT
Source organism: Senna tora (assembly GCA_014851425.1). NCBI lineage: Eukaryota > Viridiplantae > Streptophyta > Magnoliopsida > Fabales > Fabaceae > Senna > Senna tora. The sequence goes on from CM026271.1 coordinate 9,659,080, forward strand.
TTTTATTGGAGACAATTTTGTTCGAATTAGCGGAGGAGGTCTCATAACAGGGTACAACTCTCCTAAAAGAGATTTTTCCATACGCAAGTTTCGAATTTGAAATCTTGCTTAAGGGAAATAGAATATCTATCACTCCAACCGACTACCTGTTGGTACATAAAGTATAGTTTTAGTTAGATAAGAGTATGACCCTTCACCAAACAATTCCATTGGAATATATCCATTAATTAAGACAATAAACCAAACATATATCATTGCTCCAATTGATTAAATTAAATTAGCATCCATGCTTTGGTTTAGTTGTTAGGATTGTTGAAGATATGTATAAAAATAATATTAATTGCATGCTTATAATTTAAATTTTAAAAACTTAACAAACCAATAATCTTGATATGATATACAAATGTTTTTTTTTTTTGGGATTAGATGTTTGATCCTTCATAAAACAATATTGGTCTCCTTATTTTTTTATTTAATTATTAATAGTTTCTTATGTGTGTGTGTCTATATATATATATGGTTTTTGAAAAAAATTTATGACTTATCTTATTATTATTATGAATAAAATTTAGATGAATTTTATTAAGTATATAAAACTAATTATCTTGCATGGTCTCCTCACAGTGATTTCAGTATTCTTCCGACATGGTGGTAGGAGGGAATCAAAATAAATGCAAAAATTACTTTTTCTCCCCTTCTTTTAGTTTGGCAAAAGTATTTTTTTGTTTCAAATTACAGGGTTTCTATCAATTTAGTCCTTAAATTTTATTTGTTGACAATTATATTCTAAAACTTTTAATTTCTAAAAAATTCTGTCTTTTACTCTAAATTTGTCTAAATAAGTAATAAGAAATCAAATATAACTGTTCACGGCTTTCAAGTTTTAATACTAAATGTGATGTCGCGAAAGTCATATATTTAATTATAGTATTGTATTAATTTAATTACAACATCTTATTTTTATTTTGTAAAAATACAATGATAATCATGACTAAATTGACAAAAATATATATTTAGCGATAATTTTTTTTATTCAATCTCATTAATATATTGACGACTAAAGTTTAATTTTATATATCTTATACCTATAATTTAAAATATAAATAATTGGTTAATCTATAAATAAAACAATAAAATATATAAACTAGAATTGATCTCTCAATTAATAGCTCACCTATATATATACAAGAGACCAATTAGTCGTTAGCTTGTTGCATCAATCAAAGTGGTACTTATGGCATCATGATAAAACTTTTACAAAAAACTGATCAATATTATGGGTAATATTAAATTATTTTTAAAAAATATAATAACAAATTAAACATTCAATTTAATTAAAAAAAATGTGTATGATTAAGGAAATTCTTGGTGTGGTTGATGTTTCCAAGAAGACAGAATGAGAACCAACTCGTTAATTTGATGCCAAGAAACTATCTTTGGTAACAATTTGTTGCACTTACCTTGCAAGTTGCAACCACTTTTTTTTTTAATCAAATTAAATTTAAATAATTAATTCATTTGGCAAAAAAAATTAATTTCATTAATATTCTTTGTATAATAATAGTGATTTCCTTTCTCCTTGGCCAAAAATATAAGAAAATAGCCTCCAAATTAAACCTGATGCTTCATGCTTCCATGGAAATATACATATAAAATGGGTCATTTTTATTATATATATATATTTTTACCGCCGGATCTAATTAAGTACTGTTGAGCATTCAACGTGAACATCTTTTTAATAAAAATTTAAATATTAATTCAACACGTTTTAAAAGATTAGTCAATTATATTAGACTCAACCCAATACTATTTTATGATATATTAATGCCAATGAATGTAACCAAATTTTAAAATAGGCTAAAGTATCATTTTGATCCTCAATGTTTGTATGAAGTTTAATGTTGGTGGTCCTTAATGTTTTGAAAGTTAAATGTTGGTCCTCAAAATTTTATTTTTTGGTCGATTTTGGTCCTCGAGCGTAACACCATTAACTTTTTGTCGTTAAATGATGACGTGGTATGCTTATGTGGCACACTCTCTCCCCTACGTGTCATATTTTAATGTTGTGTCATAAAAATATTTTTGCCTTAAATTTATAAGTCAAGGTTTAAATTATACTATTACATTGAAGAATGGTCCGGGTATATAGGCTAAGTTTGGAAACAAGATTTAATGATAAAAAAGCATGGGAGTGCTATTCTTCCTCCTCTTTTCTTCTTACTAATAAACTTCACTTTTTGTAATGTGATAAAATTATGTTTTTGTTCTTATTTTTATTCACTTCTATTCTATTCCCATTTTAATGTAAGGATAAAATAGTCATTTTATCCACTTTTATTTCATTTACATCACATCACATTCACATAACATTTCAATTCCCTCGAACATTCTCATTCTCTTTTCTTATAAACAAACATAGCCATTTATATATATATATATAACCAATTGAAGTGGTAATTTCCTTTTCCCACAAGAAATAAATTAAGTGAGGCTCTCAAGTCAAAGCAAGAAGAAAAAATAGAAAAATAGGAGAAAAAGATCGATATTCCACTTCTCACAACTCATTATCATACTCTTATTCACTTCCAGCTTTCAATGAAAGCAAACTAACTTTGACCATACTGTGACCTCTGTTTTCTTCTAACCATTATAAAAAAATAAAATTTTTATGTGTGACAATAAAAAATATTGTATACCCATATGCCAAAAATTTTTTTAAAAAAAAAAGGAAAATTCAACATCTTCAAAAAATTGAAATTCTTTATATAATATTATCTTTCTCCCAATTATTTGACTCAGTAAAATTCATTTCTCTACCATATATATATATATATATATATATATATATATATATATATATATATATATATATATATATATATATATATATGTTTTAAATTTTAATGGTACAGCTCCAATAAATTCATCTCTCACCTGTGTCCTTTGAAAATGTTATAGCTTAAAACCTACGTTATCTTTGAAACTTCCAGAAGCCAAATAATATTCTACAAACATTCTCATTACATAATAATTTTAGTAGATTATACAAATATTAATTTTTTAGTATTTAATTAAATTATATTTTTCATTTTCTAATTTTAAAAATTACATATAGCATTTTAAAAATTGATATAATGTTAAAAAAATTAATTTATTTTTTGTCAATAAAATTAATATTTTATATGGTATATATCTCTGTATTTTTTTTAAATAAATTTATACTGTTTTATCATTTATGGTTACATTAAATCACTGTTACATTAAATCCAGTGTCTATCTAAAATTGATTCCATTATGAATAAATGTGTCACATACTCACATCCAACAACTTGTATATAAAACATCAACTTTTGAAGCTAACAGGTGGCCAATCAGAGATGAAACTAATTAACATCTGCCCTTTAAAAAAAAAAAGTAAGTTTAGTTCTAAAAAAAATAAGTTTAATAATTATAAAATTGGTGAAATATAAATTTTATTAACTAAATACTTTGTATATATATGTAGAAACTAGAAACCCTTCCTAGCTAGAGCTCTCTGGTAAATTTTCACTAGCTCAAAACAAATTAAACAGAACTTAAAAAACTTACGGATCAATATTCATTGTTCCGACCAACTAATCAAATATTTTTAAAATTGTATTTTGTGTAAATGTAGATGGACACAAATAGTTAATGATTCGAGAAAAAGTTTTTGTTTTTTTTATAGATATTTTTTAGTAGAGATAATTTTATTCGAGTTAGCTGAGGTTCCATAATGGATGTAGAGCTTTCCCGGCCAGCAGAGGTTTTTTCATACACAAGAATCGAACCCGAAACCTTACTTAAAGGGAATATAATACTTACCACTTCAACCAACCACCTATTGGTGAACATTTTTGCTCTTTACCTATGAGTGAGGATTTGAATCTATTAATTAAAACCATTCAAAATCTCACTTAATTAGTACATAGGTATCTCTCTCTATAGAGATCCCCTGACACTCAAATGCTAGTTGAATTAACTACAACTTAGTAAAATTACTTGTGATTTAAACATGTATAATAATCTTTTGAATTGAAATTTTATTAATCTTCTCAATATATCACTGAAATTTTACCTAGTAATTTGGGTGATATTATTATAATTCATAGGCTTATTTTCCAATATTTTTAAAATCGGATTGGTCATTGAACCGGTCGAGGCACTGGTTCACGGTTCAATGGTCCAATCGTAGTCGAACCGGTGGCATTTAAAATATATATTTTTAATTAAATATACTAAAATATATCATAAAAAAATATATACTTCATAATTATATGTTTCCATCTCGATCTAAAGATGATAAGAAATAGAACAAGTTTCAAATTACCACAATATCATATTAAACTCTTCAAATAAGTTCAAGGATCAACATATTTAAGTCTCAAGTCTTATCACAAACCAAACAATAAATATTGAAATAGAACAATCCTTACAACTACAAGTCACAACAAATTCTCAATAAATACTAAATCATAAACAACAATAAAAAAAAAATTTTAAAAAGGAAAAACCGGTCAAACCGTCTAAACCACCGGTTTGGACGGTTATTGACCGATTTTATATCTGACCGGTTCTTTGGTTATTCCGGACCGAACTAGCAGCCAGTTTTCCGATCCGACCGGCCGGTCCGGTTTTGAGAACAGTGTTATTTTCAATTATGAGATAAGAATCTTAGTAAAATAATATGAAAATTGAACCAAAAACTTTTATGTTATCTTCAAAAACTATTTCAAAAAATGTGATTCATGATACTAAAATAGCATCCCCTAAACTCTTAGCCTATGTTTGCAAGATTTAACGATGGAATTTTTTTCTTATCAAATATATCTTACTTTTTATAATGTAATGAAATTATGTTTTTGTCCTTACTTTTTTATCCACTTTTATTCCATTTTCACTTTTAATGTAAGGGTAAAATTGTCATTTTACTTACTTTTATTCCATTTATATCACATCACACTGACAAGTAGATGTTCAGTAGTACAGTAGTATACTGAAATTCAGTACATCCTTCCAATCAGTTGGTTCCAAATCCATTCAAAGTGGGTCTTAATTAATATGAGTTTTTATTAATATTAACAAATGGTACTATATGATTGAAGGGATGTATTGAAGTTCAGTAATACGATACTACTGAACTTTTATTCCACATTAACATAACATTTTCATTACTCTAACGTTCTTATTCCTATTCCTATTCCCATTTTCATTCCTTTTTTTTTTTTTTCCTAACCAAACACAAGCCCATATATTAGATAAACATAAACCCATAGAGAATAGTTGATTTCATTGCAATTGCAAAACAGTCATAAATTAGCTGTCAATGGTCCCCACATAGTATATGTGCTAGCTACCTACCTATAGCTATAGCCAATTAGCAAGTCAACTTGCATACTTTGTTTTTGCTTCTTCTTATATATTTTTCTCCAAAACCATCCAAAAGGATGGTAGGCGATTGATATTATTGATGGCTGAAATTGCATTGTATTTTAAATTATTTTATTCATATACTGTGATTTTATTAGTTAAAATTGTATTGCATGCATGCAAACAAGTTACATCATAGACTTACTCAAATGATTTGATATGGTTTAAACAAGGTTTTAAGTTTGAGACCTTATAAATATAATTATTCTTCACAATAACCAAGTGTGCGATGGAAATTAGATTCAAATTATTCGAGACAGTGCCTCATAAATTGAACGAACAAAAAAAAAACCTCAACCTCCAAAGACCTTTCATTCACCCTTTCATTTCCCAATCCAACTTTCAAAATTTTCTATTATTGCACCTTGCTTGTGAATTTGTGTCATTATCCATTCGAATCAAGTTTGACGTACGTGTATTTTTTTTTTAATCCATTCTAATCGTGTCTTTTGTTTTATCATGGCTTAATTATAAAAAAATAATTTCATTATGCTTATCACCGACTAATTAATTAATTTGAACTAAACTTAGATATCATTTTTATATGAGTAAATTATACTCTTATCTCTTGATCGAATCGAAGATGTCAAAATTATACTTCTCTCCTTTAAAAGATTTAAAAACCTAAAATGTTACCTTTTTTTTAATAAAAATATCCTTAATAGTATTATTAAGTTTATAAAATTATTATTATTTATTATAAAAAATATTTTTCTGAAATTTTTATTTCTTTATATTTATTTTCAGTTAAAAATAATTTATTTTAAATTAAAAAATGTTTTTTTAGTCGTCAAATAACCTTAATAGTATAAGGGTATTATGGTAAAAATAATGAAATTTTAAGTTTTTTTAAAGGAGTGGAATGAATTGTAATTTAAGGATTTCTTAGGAGAAAAAAATGTAATTTATTTTTTTTTAATATTCTAATTGTGATTAATTAAGTTCTATATTATAAAAAAATAATTAAAAAGACCAAATCATAATATTAAAGTATTGAGTTGTAGTTCACATACTTTTAATTGAATAATCTAATAATAAAGATATAGAAAGTGTATTTTCTTTTGGTAACTCATTATTGTATATGTAATTGGCTTTTTTTCATTGTTTTACATGTATATTTACATTTTATTAAAAAAAGTTAATGAAAAATTAAACTCATAAGTTAAATTTGAAATTTTATCATGGACAAAATTAAAGTATCTTTTTTATCATACATGTTTTTTTTTTTCAGTTCAATTTTGTCTTTTATATTTTTAAAACGTTTCAAATTCATCTTAATGTGTCACACCATTTGGATTTCTAATTAACGAACTATTTGATCAACTTAGCTTGTTTCCATTTTAGATTTTCAAATAGAAAAAAAAAAATCTACAATATAATCTACAGTGTTTGGTATATTCGCAATAATGCCCGATGGGTGATAAAAAAATTAACAGTTTTTACCTTTAATCCAATTTTTATATCTCAAGTAAATCAACATTTTAGTACGTAATTAAAAGATGTAATTTGTTTCAATTTAGTCGTTTGAAGAATCAAATTATCATTAATTAATTGATGAAAATGTCAAATTTAATCTATAAAAGATATGATTTGTTTTAAGAGGCCTAATTCACCCCAAAAGAACTCTCAAGGGGAGAGAGGATTACCTTAGCCTATATATATAGCTTATCAGCCATTTAACTAAGCAATGTGAGACTTGCAACAATTTATCTTAATTTAGTCTCTAAGAATTTCTTCAAGTATATCTAATAAAGAATTTCAAGGTACTAAATTGAAACAAATTTCAATTTTCAGGGACTAAAGTCTATATATATCCTCTTAATTAAGTAGTCCCTCAATTCCTACCGCCTATAAATACCTTCTCAATACTCTATGCATGCACTTCAGTCTTGGCCAAACATATTTATTTGGCTTTTTCTTCTCTCTCTTTCTATTGCTTGCAATTTGTGTGTGTGTGACTTTGAATAATGGTTCTTATGAGAAAAATGACAAAAAAGAGTAATTATGAGCTTCTTCTTCTAATAGGCTTTGTCCTAATTACCATCTCCTATGTGGTGGCTGCTGCCAACTTCAACCAAGACTTTGAAGTCACATGGGGCGATGGCCGCGCCAAGATCGTCGACGGCGGCCGCCTCCTCTCCCTCTCCCTCGACAAGGCCTCCGGCTCCGGATTTCGCTCCAAAAACGAATACCTCTTCGGAAAGATTGACATGCAAATCAAGCTTGTGCCCGGCAACTCCGCCGGCACCGTCACTGCCTATTATGTAAGAAGTTACCGGAAATCAATCACATATATATGATTAATATAATTTAGTTTTTCTATGAATGAATCTTTTAGCAAATTAAACATGAAGAATTGTGCAAAGTTTGATCCTAGTTACTATATACTTTGTTCTCTTCCACTTAATTATTTTTTGCAAGGTACAATAAATTCAAATTCAAAGAGAAACCAAAACCTTGTATAAAAAAACACATGAAGACATGAATATTATATATGTTTAATTAAGAAACGTGAATATATATATATATAATTATGTTTTGCACTTGCAGGTATCTTCAGTGGGGTCGGCACATGATGAAATAGACTTTGAATTTCTGGGAAACCTAAGTGGAGATCCATATATTCTTCATACGAACATATTCACACAAGGCAAAGGAAACAGAGAGCAGCAATTCTACTTGTGGTTCGATCCCACTAAGGATTTCCACACTTATTCTATTCTCTGGAATCCTCAAACTATCATGTACCTACTTCTCTCTCTCTCTCTCTCTCTCTCTCTCTCTCTCTATATATATATATATATATATATATATATATATATACATATACATACGTGTGAATATATAGGGTTTTATTAATGGACTAAACCGAGGTGAAGTACCTTAGGCCTGAGCTATCAAATTCTCCAATAAAAATAAAACACATAACAAAAAGTGTTTGTATAACCCAACCCATTATGGGTGGATAGAAAATATAATGATTAAATTCTGTATTGAGGAACCTTATAACAAATGTATTAGGAACTTTAAATAAATTTAATCATTCCCTAAACAATATATATATATATATATATATCAACATTTATATTTGATTTGGTCAAACCTAACTCACTACATAAGTACATAGGAATTAGAAAATCAATAAACAATTACTTACCACAAAACTGCATTATTCTTGCCCTTTCACAAATATTCCACCATATGTACTATGTAGGATGGAAAAGTATATATATACATATGTGGATATGATTTAAAATAGAATAAAGTGCCAAAAACGTAACTTTCCTCAACATAACAAAAGTCTTTTCTGAACTTTTAATTTTGTTCAATATATACACACATATATTACAGTCCTTAACCTTTTTAACAAAAAAAAACATAATTAAAATTGTGCAATTTAATTAATTATTAATTACCGCCTTTTCACCTTTATAAAAATTTGACAAAAATCTTCCAATAAAACTTTTAATTTTGTGCAAAATACAAAAAAAAAAAAAAAAACACACACACACACACACCCTCAAATTTACCAAAATATTAATGAAGAGAGTATAGAGGATTTAATCTTTACAATTTAGGCAAAAAGTTAGGAAAAGTGATTTTACATGAATATATAATTAATTAATCAAGTAATAAGAGTTGGCTCATTTAGTAATCTCTCATTTCATAAGTTATTTATAAGAATCTTTATAAGTACTTTTTGAGTCTGGGACCTGTCTTGTTATTAGAATGAGGCGCCATCTCCCTCACCTAAATTTTTATTCTACCAAACAGAGGTAAAATACTATTTAGTCCACAATTTTGTAACTCTGTCAACTCTTTAGTCCCCGAATTTGACAAAAATACTATTCAGTCCCTGAATTTGCAACTCTGTCAACTATTTAGTCTCCAAATTTGACAAAAATACTATTTAGTACCCGAATTTGTAACTCTGTCAACTATTTAGTCTCATGACCATTACCAGTTAGATAACCAGGCACCGGCTGATGTGGCTATTAAATGATGACGTAGCACCGTTAAGTGCCTGGGCACATGCCACATCAGCATTTAACGGTCACGTCAGATGGTTATCTAATGGGTAACAGTCAGGGGACTAAATAGTTGATAGAGTTGCAAATTTGGGGACTAAATAGTATTCTTGCCAAATTCAAAGACTAAATAGTTGATAGAGCTACAAATTCGGGGACTAAATAGTATTTTTGCCAAATTCAGGGACTAAATAGTAGTTTGACCAACAATTCAAAGACTAAATAATATTTTGTCTCTAACAAAAACATGAATTAATAATGTGAAGTAATAATATTTTGTATGCAAATGAAATTGAATTCAGATTGTATGTGGATGGGACACCAATAAGGGAGTTCAAGAACTTAGAATCAAGAGGGATTCCATTCCCCAAGAGCCAAGCAATGAGGATATACTCAAGCCTTTGGGATGCTGAAGATTGGGCCACAAGAGGAGGTCTTGTGAAGACTGATTGGTCTCAAGCTCCTTTCACTGCCTCTTATAGGGACTTCAACCTTCAAGCTTGTGTCTTTTCAACTTCTTCTTCTTGCTCTTCTTCATCTTCTGACCAATCATGGCTGAAACAATCACTAGATGCCACTGGGGAAGCCAGAATGAAATGGGTGAAGAAGAACTATATGATTTATAACTATTGCACTGATACTAAGAGGTTCCCTCAAGGCTTCCCTCCTGAATGCTCTCTCTCATGAACATCATTAATTCATCCAACAACAAAAGAAAGAAAGAAAGAAAGAAAGAAAGTATATGTATGTGTGATATATATATATATATATGTTTGAGAGTGAGATTTTTTTTTTTGGTTTAATTTGTTTTGTGCTTAATCTGTTTTGTGAAAATAAATAAGTTTGATTGATGTTAGTTTAGTCTCTTGATTTTTTTTTTTTTTAAAATTTTATTTGTCTTTTAATTTTGATATATGATAAAAAAGTATAGAATAAAATATCAATTTGGTCCTTTTTAGATGCTACCTTTTTCAATTTGATCATTTTTAGATGTGGCTTTTCAATTTAGTCCTTATTAGATCATTCCGTTATCAATTTGGCCTTTACCGTTAAAATCATTAACTGTGGGCTAACTTTATAATTTTTAAACATTAATAAGATATTTTAATGTAATTATTTGGGCTATTTTTATAATTTTCAACATTTGAAATTATAAACACGGTGCCCTAATTTTGACAGGGCAAGAGGAAGAGGAAGAGGCGCACCGTGTTTTATAATTTCAAATTGTAAAATTATAAAATTAGCCCACATAATTACACTAAAATATCCTATTAATGTTTAAGAATTATAAAGTTAGCCAACAGTTTATAATTTTAACGGTAAGGACCAAATTGATAATGGAATGATCTAATAAGGACTAAATTGAGAAACCACATTAAAAAGGACTAAATTGAGAAAAGTGACATCTAAAAGGGACCAAATTGATATTTTACTCAAAAAATATATATCTACCTGAATCCGTTTAGAGGATACGACTACTAAAACAAATTGGGAAAAGAATAATTGTTTTTTTCTTTTTCATTGAAATTAAATGGATATAGGTAGATATATTTGTCATACGCTGAGTATCAAATTAATATCAATTATTAATGAAAAATTTAGGGATTTTATTATTATGATTAATTTTATTTATTAGTTGAATTCGCATAAAAAATAAAATTAAATAAACTCTATTTCTGAGTCTGCATTTTCTCTTAAGTAAATTAACGATGTTAGTGGTTAAAAATTTTTAAAAGTTAAGGGGTTAAAGTAAAACCAATTAAACTTAAGGGACTAAAGAGAAACTTGAGATAAAATAAGGGACCAAAGTGACACAAAAAAAATTTAAGGGAGTAAAATAAAACTTGAGAAACAAAATTAAGAGATCAAAGTGACACCAATTAAACTTAAGGAACTAAAGTAAAACTTGAAACAAAGTTAAAAGGTCAAAGTGACACTAATTAGACAGAAACCAACAAATTTATGAAAGAAAGGATTTATCTGAAGTATAGACGAGTTAGTTACTATTACGTATCTTAAAGAAATATTAAAGTCTATGTAATTTGAGATTGGTATGTCCATAATAAAAATAGATGAGAGAGAATTACCTAAATAAGTTTATTATATGTAACTAAGAAAGTAAGACTCGAATCTTTCGTTGTTTATGAGTGTGCTGTCCGAATTAGCCACGATTATAATTATAAGGGTTTTGCTAACAAGTGCTCTTAGAGCACTCTTTAAGGTTTCTCATCAACCAATTTTTTAAAACATGTGTTGATTGATTTTTTATCAACTTTAGAAAAATTAATTCCATATTCACCAATCAAAATAAACCTTAACAAGTACCCTAAGACGCTTATTAGATAAATCCTAATTATAATTAATAGATAACCGTGATTAATCAGACAGTATGACTGGACAATAATGAATTATCCATACTCAATAAAGTAAAAGGTATATGCTCTAAGAGCCGGAATCGGTTACATGACAAAAGGTTAGAGAAGACTGAAAAAAAAAAGTTTTTATTTATAGTTAACATTAATTCTTCGATATAACAAATAAGTATAAAAGCCCAAATCAAGCTTGTTCATGGGCTCAATGGTCAGCCCAACCCAATCAGCAAGAAGAGTTATAGATGAGCACATATTCATTAACGGGAGAATCTGTGCTACAATTGTGACCATTGATGTAATCTAATTACATTGTATCATGTAACAAAATAATAAGTGTCACAATCTTATTAGCTGAAATTACATTACATGATGCAACAAGTTACATCACAAATTAAATAGTAATTTTGCAAAATTTGGAGACTAAATAGTTGACATAGTTACAAATTCGGGGATTAAATAGTATTTTTGTCAAATTCAGGGACTAAATAGTTGACATAGTTACAAATTTCGGGACTAAATAGTATTTTTGATAAATTCAAGGACTAAATAATAGTTTGACCAACAATTCAAGGACTAAATAGTATTTTACCTCTTTTCTCAACTTCTCAATCTTGGTATCCTATATTTTTATTTTTATTTTATATTATAAAATAGCTATTACAAAAAAACTATTGACAGAAGATCCCAAAGTCATACTAATAGGCTGTACAAATATGTAGGTACTTTTTTATTTTTAAAATATACTATTAAATAATAAGTATATTTTAAAATAATAAATTAAAAAAAATAAAGAAGATGAAATGATTACTTCTTTATTTTAAATAATTTAAATAATAATCGTATTATTTCACTAATTTAAATTTAGTGAAAAAGTAAGTCAAGTATAATTATTAGGAAAAAACTTAGGTCCATTTCCTTATGTCTATTTCATCCAATTCCACCAATCATATATTGTATTTAGTATTTACACTCTCTTTCTTCTATGATTGGTCATATAAAATGTGATCTTTTATATTCTCTCTCTACTGTGATTGGTCATTTAAACACTTTTTGCCACGTGTCATAATTATATTGGAGAATTGGATGAAATAGACATAAGGAAATGGACCTAAGTTTTTTCCTAATAATTATACTTGACTTACTTTTTCACTAAATTTAAATTAGTGAAATAATATGATTATTATTTACCAAAATTTTAAAATAATAAATTAAAAATAGGCTACTTCAGCCTGACCTTAATAAGATAAGATTAAATCAAACTATAATCAATCTGAGCTAATTCATTTTAACATCTTTATTATGAAGATACGATCTACCTATGTAATATAAAATTATTTTAATTTTATTTCTAAAATTGATACACTTGATTTAATAAAAAATGAACAGAATCCAAATTCATTTAAAACCATATATTCATAAAGTGACTTAAAATACAATAAACATAATCAGCTTTGTTGATATCAACAATCAAAGTATTTAACTTTTATAAAATGAAAATGTCTTGAAATTTAATGAGGAGAACTTTATCCTCTTTGTGATCTGCCTAATTCGAGTGGAATTAATTTTTGACTAAAGTTTTTTTATAGAGAGCCTAACCTTTTAAAAAGTTTTTTTTTTGTCATTAACCTTTTAAGAAGTTAAATTTTTGTGCTCTCTCTTCTCTTATTTTTATTTTAATAAAAAAAAATCAAACAAGATAGAGAAAAAGTAAGAGAAAAATATTCAATCTCTCAAGAGGTTGAACTTTCCATAGTCATTTCTTTATATCTTTCAAATCCAATCATCAAAAAATTTTAGTCAAAATAGATAAAATCTTTATTATAATCCAATATTTCCAAAGATAATTTCACTTTGTTGAGAGGTTGTTCAATACTATGATAGTACTGAATTTCAGTTTATTTCTTCAATCATGTAGTCCTTAATTCATTCAAAGCGAATCTTTATTAATATGAGTCTTTATTAATATTAAAAAATGACACTAAATAACTGAAAAGATCTACTAAAATTCAATACTCTCCTCCTAAGAGTTAACTTTTATCTAAATTTGTTTCCTTAACATTTAAGAACATACATAAATAGAACAAAAGAAAAAAAAAAGGATCAAAGGATAAAAAATAGAAGTAAGATGCAATGCATTCCATGTAGAAATAATGGCATAGATACAATAAAGCCATGGTTTTGTTTATTCCACGTTCTGAAAATCCAAACATTACCAAAAATGATTGAAGTGTCACCATTCTACGAGGAGTAGATGTTCAATAATACTACAGTAATACTAAATTTCAGTATATCTTTTCAATCAGTTGGCCCCTAATTTATTTAAAGTGTGTCTTTATTAATGTGAATTTTTATTAATATAAACAAATACTACTATACTCCCTCTCATTCACTATATCTGCTCGAGTGGGAGATTTTTTATGTTTCAAAATATCTGCTATTTTAGAAAATCAAGAAAGCATTGATGATTTCTTTACAATTTTATTCCTGTCTAATACCTATTCCCAATATATAAAATTAATGGAAAAAGAATAAGTAGGAATAATTAATTAATAAGGGTAATTTAGTCTTCTTATCTCATATTTTTTTAAGTTTAAATTGAACTAATAATTTTTTTGGTCTATACGTACTTACCCAACAAAACAGATATTGTGAACCAGAGAGAATATAATTGAAGGAATGCACGGAAATTATGAACTTTTATCATTTTAAGAGTACCTGAGGATGTGACAATAGCAGCCGATCAATCAAAACCCCACATTTTTCACTATAAAAATTAAATGTTTTTATTTCTTTTTCCCACTTCCAAACTCTGTTCAGATGCAACGCAACTCCAAAGCGCCACCAAAACCATCCAAATCCAAACCGAATCACACACTCTCACCACACAAACTTCCAAACACAGAACTAAGCCTCTCGCCTTCCACGTGTTATCTCTCCTTCGGTGTCCCCTCCTTCTTATATCCTCTTCTTCACAATTCTCCATCTCTGATCACCATTTTTACCCAAACACAGAGCAAAACAGGGGAAAACAGAGTGAAAACAGAGTAATTTCAGAGGTATGGATTGGTGGCAGAAGCTGAGAAGGACGTTGAGTCTTGTCCCTCCAATCTTCAAGATTGGAAAATCTAGTGGTGGGGGTGGCGGTGGAGTGGCGGCGGGAGGCGGAGACGGGGAGGTGGGGGTGGGGTTGGGAGGGTTGGTGATGCTGAGGGATGAAGTGGAAATGTGTGGGTACAGAGACGTGGAGGTGATGTGGAAGATGCTGAACAAGAAGGAAAGAGAGAAGATGGAAGAAAGGAAGGTGAAGGGGAAGAAGAAGAAACAGAGTTGATGATGAGGAAATGCATCAGGAAAGTAATTTTACGTGAAGTTATGTTATTTGATGTATTTGGATCGTTGATCGGTTGCAACATAAGTTTATAACTGTTGATTAATGATCAGATTGATCAGATAAAATAACTTTACGTAAAATTACTAAATCACGATGATGATGATGATGATGTGTAAATAATTAGTGATATACAATATACATACACAGGAGTTGGAATTAGTACAGAGGAAAGTGAGTGCCTTTTTTTTTTCCTTTAAAGTTTTGAAATAGATGTATATATTATTAGTATATGTGAAGGTGTGTGTATATATATATATCATGAAATAAGTAGGAGTTTTGTTTGATTCAGTTCTTGATGCTGCTTCTAGTGTATTGATTGATGATGGCACACACACTTCTTACTTACCAAAAAGTAGTTTGACTGACTATTGACCAAATTTCTTTAGAAGCATTTTTTATTTGTCTGGATCAGGTATCCACCGTCGAGTACAGTGACTAATTCCCTCGCTGAATTGTAAGCACCTCGAAGGGTGGGACAGTTAACCCAAGGATTTAAGGCTGCTCCATACTCAAGATAAAAATCGAACCCCTGACTGACACTTGGTTAAGGATGGATGAGTCCCTTCCACTCAACCACACTCCTTAAGTTCTTTAAAAGCATTTTTCGTAAGATTGATTCGTTTAAGATAATATTAATAATTTTTTTAAAAAAATTCCAAATGATTATATTTTTGTCTAAAAAATTATTAATTCTACTTGATGGAAAAAAAGATCTAGTTGTTAATGAGAAATATTCAGGACTCTCATATTCCCAGTGGAAATTCAATTCAATAAAATACTTTTGAAGTATCAACATTACATGAACTTGCCAAAACAAATTTGAAGACTACCATACCCTAAGTGACACTTCTAAACAATATTTTTATTTGTTTTGGATTAGGGTATAAGTAAAGCGAATAAAATAATTAATTTATTGAGTATTGTCGAGTTCATTGTTAAATGCGATTCTCTCAATAAATAATGTTCCTTTATCGTCTCTCTAAGAATCGATAATAGGTAAAGGAACACATGTTCCTTATCATTTGCATCACTTTCTCAACAATATATATGAGTCATAAGTCATCTGATGCAAATTCTCACAAGTCTTGCAGATGACCCGACCTACTAAAATACATCTTATACGAGCTAGCTCGCGTAATCTATCCATATTTTTTCTTTTAAAAATAAGAGAATTATAGAAAGAAAAAAAACTTGGTGATTAAAACTTTGTGTTGTATATAACTTGTATTTTTAATTTGTGATCATAAATTAATATTATTTTTCTTTTTGATAGGTTGAAATTAATATTTTTTTAGAAAAAATAGAATATCCCTAAAGTTTAATTTTTATGTTCACTCTGGAGTGTGGTCACCTGAAAAGAATTATAACGGTATTACTACAAGTCAACACCGCTTAAAGACTATAGTATTGAATTTCCTCTTATCCATCTTACACATCATCTTAGGTACAGGAAATTACAAATGAACTCAAATTCTAATTTTAATACATGAATTTACATATTTTACAAAAATTTAGTAAAATAAAATGTGACAAGAATTTGGAACTAAGATATAAATTAAACGAAACGTTCATAAATAGTTTTAACTCGACTTATATAAAAATTCGTTAAACTCAATTCGTTTAATAAACAAGCCGAAGCCTGAACATTAAATTAAATTCATTTAATTGAACAAGCCGAACTTAAACATTTAAGGCTCGACTAATTTAATTCATAAATAACTTGTTTAAAAATAAAATAAAATAAAATCATTTTCACTTATATATTATATATATATATATTATGATATTAATTTTTAGATATTTAATTTTGAAATAATATATTTAGGGTTTTTTATTAATTATAATTTATTAAATTTATTTTCTTTTATAATTTTATAGGAGTTATACAAGCCGAATTCGAGCTCTCACTTAATTAAAACTCGACTTTGGCTCTTTTACGCCCCTATTTACATGTTTAGGTTGAGCTAGTAATTTGTAACCACATGTAATAACATTCCATGGCACTAAATAAGTTCAGAAATATAATTATAAGTAGTTCTATTGTCATAAAACATTTCTAATTTCTTCTAAAACTAAATGTTTTTGTATCCTTTACTATGGCATAATTCCTCATATTCAAAAAAGGGGCAAAAAGTTTAGAAGAAGCCAATTCTGTTTTGACAATTCAGAATAACTTAGAGGAGCAACTGCAAAAACTATGCTTAAGGGGCAAAAAGTGTCTCCATGCAAGGGTAAAGAAAGGAATGAAATAGAAAATGAACAAAAACAAAAGTTAAAGACATTCTAAAATACTCATGTACAACCAAAACTCTTTGCAGCCCCATCAACATCTTATCCAAAAATGTATCAAGCACCATCAGATGGCAAGGTGGTTTGGATGTTTGATGGCATAAGGATGTTAAATCCATCTCCTGCTGTAGACACAATCATTCCAGGAATCTGACTATGCCAATGTAGTTCTTTAATGTCTTTCTGTCCCTGTTTCAATTCAACACAAATAAATGGGTAAAATTATCAATCAAAGTCTTTTCCCACTAGATGGGGTAGGGTGTATAAATGCAAATGCATTCTATCTTTTATATTTTTTTTGGTAAAAAGAAAAATTCAAGTGAGAGAGAAGATGGCACCCCAGGGTCAGAGCAGACTTCCGGGCTTAGAGAGCACTTACAAGGATTCTTACAGATAACTCACCAAATGAGAAATCACTTGGAATGGAACCCAAGTTATGCAATTGTCATGGGCGGAAGCTAACGGATTCTATCTTGACAGTAGGGGAGTACTACCATGCATATAAATTTTGTGATTGAGAGAAATATCTAGGCCTACGGCCTACCTGATGAATAAACAGTAGTTGAGGAGGCAAATCTTCGGGGGCATTTACATGTTCCTTGGTTTGAGCTTTAAATTCCGCCTCTTCTTCCTCATCCTTTTCCAAGGAAAGGTCCCATATTCTGTGAATAAAATCAACAACGAAATATCTTAAGACCTGAAGATAAAAATGTAAAACAAACTTAACAATATCCTAAAATTTGTATGACATGCCATCAGTAGTATACTACTTACGTGAGCTGATGATCAGATGATGAAACAGCCAAAGAAGAAGGTTCATGTGGACTCCACTCTATGGATGTGATTGGGTGTTTATGGTATTCAAAATGCGCTACAACAGCATCTCCTTCCTATTCACCAATCAACACATTCGCATCAGCATTGGTTTTTCTTTCTTTTTATATTTTAAGAAAAAAATCACAAAGAACATAATATGGAAAATTTCTTCCTAGTCACAGTGGTGTCATAATAAATTAATAATTCTTTGCCATAATGCATCTAAAAGTTTCTTCACAAATTTCATTACGGGAACTTCAATTGCAGGTGCATAAACTAGAACAATAACAGAATACAACAGCACCAGATAGCTCAAGGTCATCCCAAAATTAACTAGCAGAAAATTTTGATCAGCTTTACAGAGAATGAATCTGCTAATGCAACATATGAAAATTTGCTCATCTTTTCACAAATAACACATTTACTTGGTGAAATATATCTCCAGTCTCCACTACCAAATGCAGGCTAGACATACCTTGAGCAATCTGAGGTCACGAATAGAAAATGTCCCATCATCACTCCCAGAGGCCAACATGCAACTGGCCAACCTATTCAGCAGAATTAAGCACAAAGTAAGCATGATAAATAGAATTGCAATGAAGTTAAGTGAACATTGTAACATTCATGATCAGATACCTGTTCCATGACATGACATTAACATCTGCATTATGTGCCTTAAAAGAAGCTGCTGACGACTTCCCTAGACGGGTATCCCATATTGCAATACTTCCATCCACAGAACAAGAAGCAAAAACATGAGGTTCTGTAGGGCTCCACTGCATGGATTAATTGAACTTGTAAAATTTAAAAAGATTTAAAAGCTACTCTAATTGGAGATGAGACTGTATACAAGTACTCAAACCTCAAACAGCAATAATTGCTGTGTGCGTTAAGTACTCACTTGGAGATCTTCAACACTTGCAGTATGCCCAACAAACGGGGTTTTGTCAACATTCCATGTTGCACCAGATGTAGGCTCCCACAGATGTATACAATTTTTACAATCCCCTTCAAAATTAAGTGTCATAAATGATGAGACTATTCATATTGCTGAACTATTTTTCTTTTTAAACAAATGCTAGAATAAATTAAGCTAAACTGAGAGAAGGCTAGCTGAAGATTACCAGATACAAGCCTTCCAGGAACTAAAGGACTCCAGTCTATAGCATAACCTTCATCTTTATGCTTGAACTTAGCCAGTGGATCCTGATTAAAAACTGCAGCAGCTCCCTGGACACCTTCAGTTTCTGACTCTGCCAGTGCATTCAGATGTGAGCTGAAGTCCCAGACCTAAGAACTTATTGCTCAAGCATTAGACCATATGCAAAATATGAAATATAACTCAATTAATAGCAATGTCAGATTTTCCTGATAGAGAGAGAGGGGCAAAAATAATTCAAGAGAGACAAGTCACGGGAATAACACAATCTAGGAAATAGGGATGGGAACCATTGTAAAAAGAAATATCTAAGATACAATTTCCTTTTGAGGATTGACTAATGCTTATTCAAGACTCAAGAACCACCCTTCAAGCCAGCAATGTAAATTCCATATTGTGGATTACATGAACCCATGATAAACACATAAATCATAAACAACAACAATAATGTGCTAAAAAATCTAACCTGTACATAGCCAGTATCTGCCCAAGCAGCACATATATGAGGGGTTTGTGTCATGGAGCGTATACGGTTGATAGATCCTTCGTGAGTTACCTTCCTCAACTACAGAGTAGACGTGAACAGGGAAAATGAAAAATATGTATTATTAAAATTATGTTAAAAGTTAAAACAGCCAAGAATTAAGGTATAACAAAAATAAATCAAAATGTTACCTGCAAAATGGGAGACCTAGAACTATCAGGATCTTCATCTTCACTATCATCCTCACTATCACTATCGTCACTATCCATTGCAGAGTCATCAGCCGCAGGTTTAGGCATCAGTTCACGTCTTCTACCAGTGATATTTGATACTTTAAAAATTCCAATTGAATTCCAGGAAGCTTTCTCTGCCTGTAGTGCAAGCACCATTATATCAACAAGACAATGTTGAAGATGTAAAAAACAAAAAGACAAAGAAGCAAGTCAAGTGAATGGAAAAACTATAAGCTTTTAGCTTTCTCTTGCTAATTGCTTGTTATTTAGCATTCAGAACTCCCTTAAGTGCAAGATCCCTCCCATATTACAAAAAATGATATCAACTTATTTCCCTTTACAATTGATATTGCAACAAAATAATCTAGCAGAAAGTGAAAAATGCATTAGTGTCCTTCCGGAGTTGAATATGATTTATAAGGAAACCTTCATCAGACAAGAACTACAAGGATTAAAGCTTACCTGAGTTCCTGCCATAAAGTAAACTGTGTGTGGAAATTCAGTCCGAACCAAGCCCAAAGTGTCGTGTATAATATCAAAGCTGCAAAACGTATTTATAACATAAAGCACTTAAATCCAGCAAAAATTAACAAAGGGGCTCAGAGAAAGGCCAAGATTCTCATTTGAAAATCAACATTAGATGGCAAGCTAAGGAACGCTACTTAACAACCACATGATCCTTGGTTAAGAACAATTCCTAGAATCTTAAGACAACAAAATGGGTAAAGCTTATCCAAGTACTGGAAACTTAGCAAGAGCTTATTCCGTCCTATGATGAATATAACAAAAATTCAAAAGTTAACGCTAACAGAAAAAGCACTAGCTTCCAGGTATTTCACAAAAACAAAATTTCTTCCATTTTCTCGGGAACCAAACAGAAAAAGAAGAGAATAGTAAAAAAGCGCAAAAGCGCAAGCAGGTCACCTCAGACAGGGCCATCCAATGTGAAAGGCATGAAGAGAATTGTAAGCTGAAGGATCGCACTGAAGCTCTTCTCCTTCCTCCAGCTTATCCACACCTGGTTGCCACACCTTGGCCGGCATTGAAGGTACTGAAGAAGACGAAGACCCATCTCCTTTCTTTGAGCCCTGAAATTTTTCTCCAGAAATGAATACAACACAAAATCGAAATAGAAAAATTAAAAAAAGGGAATTTACGCTACGAGTAACTTGATATCCAGATTAAACCTTGTTCTTCCTCTTAGCTTTCTTAGGATTTTTAATGCTGCGAGTCATTTTGGAGGGACTGGGAGGAAGGTTCAGAAGAGAATTTGCGGTTTATTAGAGAAGGCTAGGGTTTATACTTTATATATGCTTCACTATTTCAGTTGGAAAATATGAGAATAACATAATAGTCATTTTTCAAGCCCAAAAAAAAAAACATAATAGTCATTTTTCAAGCCAAAAAAAAAAAACATAATAGTCATTTTATTGGTTAAAACACTATTTTCATCTTCTATGTTTCGCTCAAGTTTCGTTTTGGTCTTTTATATTTTAAAAGTTCAAGATAAGTCCTCTATGTTTCCAAAATGATCATTTTGCGTCACACTGTTAGCCTCTCCCGTTAAATACTTATCATTTTTTCAAGTCAGCATTTAACGGAAGAGGCTAACAGTATGATGCAAAATGATCATTTTGGACCAATTTGAAAACATAGAAAATTGATTTTAAACTTTTGAAACATAGAGGACTAAAATAGAATTTGAGTGAAACATAGAACCTTAATGATATTTTGACCTCATTTTATTTGTAACTATTTGTGGCAAGTCTCCACCTATACTTTTTTTTATATGTTTATCTAAATAATATGGCCAAATTATTCTTTTGGTCCTCAACAATTGCAGAAATTTAATATTGATCTTCAACGTTTTAAAAAGTTATTTTAGGTCCTCAACATTTTTTTTTGTCAAAATTGGTCCACTAGCTCTTTGGTTTTACCATTAAATGCTAACGTAAAAGACTTATGTAGCACATACTCTCTCATACATGTCATATTTAAAATGACATGACACCCTCTCTCACTCAAATTCAGCAAAACGATACCGTTTTGATTCATTTAAATGTTTTATCATAAAAAAACTAATTTAAACCTTTTGAAACATAAATAATCAATATGAAACTTGATGACAATATAAGGAACCAATTTAGAGTTTTAACCTCTGTATTTGATGTCGCAATTTAGTGTTGTGTGGATTTTTTTTTTTTCAGTGTAGAATGAGAAATCTTCACTTTTCAACGTAGAAAGAGAATTGTTCACTAGAATATGAAGAAATATTTAGGCCTTATTCTTTAATAAGAAATAGCTATGAAAATAAACAAGGAATAGGTGGGGCTCACTAGACTCACTTATTTTTTATTTATTTCTATCAACTTAAAAAAAAAATACAAAACCTTTAGATTTGACACAATCATAACTTTCTTTTTTTTTATTATTTTAATATAAAGAATAAAATAATAATTTTAATACATTCTCATTTCATTTTCATTCTCAAACTTTTACTAACAAACACGTTCTGATGGAAAGAACATCCCCTTTAATCAGAGGAAGAAATTGGTCATGTATGAGCAGCAAAACAATTATTATTTTTTAGAAAATTAATTAAATATAAAATAAATATTTTTAAAAATTTTAAATTAATTTTGAAACTATTGTTCTTATCATAAAATTTTTTGGAGGGTAACAAATTAATTCGTACATTCCCTTTTCTCATATTTCTTTTCTTTTCTTTCCTTCCTTTACCGTCTGCTCTCGTCTCCTACCTCTCCCCCGTCAGGCCGTCACTCTCTCCTTCTTCTTCTTTCCTTCACAAATCAAGCTTTCTCCACTCTCGTCGGACTCGCTCGCCACCGGATACTGCCGTCGGCCATCAGCACCACCGGAAAGCAGCAGCGCTCTCCCTCCTCAACGCCCCTCTTTCTCTCTCTCTCTCCGCGATTCGGCCCAAAATGGCGATTGGTTGAAGGTTGAACTCCATTTTACGGTGAGTTTGAATGCTAAAAACCTTGTAGGGTGATTGTATTCTTCGATCTTGGCTAGTAGACAGTTTTTACGCTTTTTTTTTCATGGATTGTGGCATTTATGAAATTTTCTAGAAATAATGTGACGTTTCTAAAATTCTTATATTTATGGTATTTTGTTATAAATGATGGAAATAATGGGATAGAAGTGAAAAATAGTAGAAAAGAGGTACAAAACATTTATTTTGAGAAGTAGGGACCAAACTGAATTATTTTTTAAATTATGAGTAACGAAATTTTTTTTTATAAATTCTGGTATTTTTTGTAATATTTAGTTCCAAGGAGGATTTCATATAAATTAGGGAAATATTAGAGACCTCTAGGTTTATTTTTGAATCTAAAAGAGTTTTAGGGACTAAATTGAAAGCTGTTGAAATTCTGTGTACTTAATGTAAAATGCATAAATATGAATTTTTAGGATATTACTGGTCCCAATAGTGTTCCAAAATAAATTTAGTGAAAACGTAGAATTTTTTAAAGGTTATTTTCAAGATTAAGAAAGTTTGAGGGTCTAAACTGAAAAGATTACTAAACATAGAAATACATCATAAAACCCATAATTTCTGGATCTTTCTGCATTTAGGGACCGCAAGAGGTAAATGATGCTAAAAAGAAATTGGGGAAAATTTAAATGAGATATTAGTAACTTACTAACTTATTTGAAGGTGAGAATGATGCTTTTTAATCTTTACAGAGACCTTCGAGGATGCTTCTAGCATAGAAGCTTAATTGGAGAACTCTTGGAGCGTATTTTCTCCACTTGAGTTATATGCTTGAGTTATATGTGAGTGGATAATATTTATTATACCTTCTTTAACCCTTTGTGCATTTATGTGAATTTTAACTTATTAGTATAGTATGAGAAACAAACTAATTTTCTTTAGTTTCATCTTTCCTTTTATCCCTACTTGATGAACTACGTACACTTAACTGATGTTTTGATCATCATTATCTACTCCTTTCCATACTATTATTCATAAGGTATTTATGAAATTATTTCTATAAGAACTTATCTGCAATCTAGTTATTACTCTGCATTAGTTATACTTACTCTCACTTTGATTTTAGATAAATGAACTGATGCGAAGCTTCTTTGAAAGTTTGTTGTTGGGAAATATTTGTTCAATAATGGCAGTATGAATGTATGATTTATTATATGAAAATCAACCTTATGCATTCTGTTTCAATTGGTGGATTTTGATTATATATTATGTTCAATTTTATGATTTTGGAAATGTGAAATATTCTGGTGAATTTAAACTATTATTCATGCAAAGTATTTTATTTGAGAAATTATGTGATATAGAACTTTGTAGCTAACGGTAGTATCCATTGGCCCTCAATGCACCTCGAAAATCCTAGCTAGCATGAGTGTTGCTAGTCCCGTGTGTCAGCCAACACGCGTGAATTCGATTTGTATGAATGATATGAACAAAGGGTTCTTCTGAATCATATATAAGCTTCTGTGTTTGTTTACTCATAAGAGATGTGTGCTCACTTCCAATTGGGGTTCCCGTGCACTGAATAAAGCATTTCACATGTTCATTGTTGTGTTTGGCTTCCATCTTCATTACTGCGTTTTTTCCATTGCTTGCGACGATCTTGTTTTGGCTCTTTATTTCTACTTGAGATGAACATGATTCTCTTCCTGCATGTGGCTATGTGTGATGGCTTTGAATATTTATGGTGTAAAGGCTTTGAAAAAGAATATTATATTTGTGCATTAGAGATAATATTTTTCTTTCATTTTAGTCTTAATAAAATATATGTTTGCAATAGAAATTATATTTCTCTTTTAGTTTAGTCCTCATTAAAAATTTTTTTGAACTTTTTATTTTTTGTTTATAATATTTATTGATTTAAAATTTTCCGAACCAATGATGAAAGCTTGTGTTTATTGTGGACTTAGCTTTTATTGACAAAGAAAATAAGATCATAAGAATAATTGAAGTTAGTGAGGAAAAGAACATTGTTGATTAGTGAGGACTTAGTTTTCATTGACAAAGAAAACCATAAAAAAAATTATGAATCAATAAGTGTTTATTGTTTATAGGAATTAGATCAAGTAAGACAAAAAATTAAAATATTGTTTATTATTTATACAAAAGAAACATTTGAATCTATATATGTATACTTCTACTTTAATTAGTATTGGAGGGAAAATTATTAATAATGGCAATTTGTAATTTCAATAACCTTAATCTGACATAATATTTATCTACTACTTATAGGGAAAATGCTAATATGGAGCTTGATTGGAAGCCTAAAGTGGGAATGGAATTTGATAGCATGGAGAGTGCTTGGAAATTTTGGTGTGATTATGGTGGTAAAATGGGATTCGGGGTTAGGAAGGATTATGCCAACAAGAGCAAAAAAGATGGTACGGTAACTTCTTGTTGATTTGTTTGTTGTAAAGAAGGGCTAAAAGAAAAAGATAAGAGGGATCATTTAGTAGTTAATCCTCGACGTGAGACAAGAACTGATTGCAAAGCAAGAATATGCCTTGTTGTTCAAAATGGGAAGTTCAGAGTGAAGGACTTTATAGAGGAGCACAATCATGTACTCCATATTGCGGAAACTACATACATGCTAGTTTCTCAACGATGCATGTCTGATGTCCATTCACATGAAATTGAGTTGGCAGATGATTTTGGGATCCAACAAAGAGCCACTTTTGCACCGATGAACAATCATGTTGAGGGACGAGCTAATCTTGGATGTACGCATTTGGATCAGAAGAACTATCTTTGCTCCCAACGGCAAAAGAGTTTGAAGTATGGGGAAGCTGGTTGTTTATTAGGTCATTTCCAAGATCAGTTCTCGGCAAATCCATCATTCTTTCATGCATATCAGATGGACTTGGATGAAAAAATAACTAACATATTTTGGGCCGATGCAAGAATGCTACTAGACTATGACTACTTTGGTGATGTTGTCTCTCTCGACACGGCATACTGCACTAACAATGCACATAGGCCGCTTGCCTTGTTTTCTGGATTTAATCATCACAGAGGAGTTGTTTTTTTTGGAGCTGCATTGTTATATGACGAAACAACAGCATCA
Organism: Senna tora; assembly: GCA_014851425.1. Classification (NCBI taxonomy): domain Eukaryota; kingdom Viridiplantae; phylum Streptophyta; class Magnoliopsida; order Fabales; family Fabaceae; genus Senna; species Senna tora. The sequence continues at coordinate 9,685,380 of CM026271.1, forward strand.
TACAAGTGGTTATTTGAGACATTCTTGAAGGCACATAATCAGAAAAAGCCTCAGACCATCTTCACTAATCATGATCAAGCACTGACTAAAGCCCTACATGAGGTATTTCCTGACACATGCCACGTATTATGCGCATGGCATTTAATGCGGAATTGCATCAAGCACTTAGGCAACTTGAAGCATGAGTCTCATTTCTTACAGGACTTCAAGGCTTGTATGTATGGATACGAGGAAGAGACAGAGTTCGAAGTAGCTTGGAGTCAATTACTCTCAGATTACAATGTCCATGAAAACACATGGATAGAATCAATCTATTCCTTAAAGGAAAAATGGGCAGCTTGTTATATGAAGAGAGTCTTTACATTAGGCATGCAGAGTACACAATTTAGTGAGAGTTTGAATATAGAAGTCGAGAGGTGCTTGAATCCGTATTTCGATATTCTTCAATTCTTCAAACAATTTGAACGAGTGGTGGAGGACAAAAGATACAATGAATTGAAGTGTGAATTAGAGGCAACAGAAAAATTGCCAATATTGAGATGTCCTAGCTCGCCCATGCTGAAACAACTTGCAAAAGTCTACACTCCTACAATTTTTGACATGTTCCAAGATCAATTTGACTTAAAGGAGGCTTGTTGTGTAAAGCAGAGAAAGGAAAGTGAGCCATTGTTTGAATACGTCATTTATATGGTTGACCATGAAGGAGGATGGAAAGTTTTGTTTCATCCTCAAGAGAAGTCAATTTCTTGCAGTTGTAGGAGGTTTGAGACTTTTGGTATAGTGTGTTGCCATGTTCTGAAAGTGTTTGATGTCAACGATGTCAAGAAACTTCCCGATCAGTACATTTTTAAAAGGTGGACAAAGGAGGCTAGAATTGGTGCTATACATGATGTTAAAGGGAAGGAAGTTGAGGAAGACCTGAAATTGAGTCGTACGCATCGATATAAAAACCTTTGCCAAAGTTTTGTCAAGCTAGCATCTGAAGTTTCAGGGAGTGTAGAAGAAGTCTCTTTAGTTCGTTCAGCAATGGACGAAGTGACCAAGAAAATCATGGCACTTCGTTTGGAAAAAATACAAGTAACAAACGAGAGAAATGATCCTATAACATCTAATAGCATCGACATGTCACAACCAACCAACATCAAGAAGATGCTTGAACTTAAGAAAAGGAGGTGTTCACTTTCCTTGTAGGACATTGGAGCTTCAAGTCAAGTGCAATTTGGGAATCAATGTGACTTTACGAGATTGTTGATGGTAAGATTTTTAGTGGCCATCAATTTACTTTTTTATGTAGGTTTTTGAGTATTTTGTGACTTATTCTTTTTTGTTTTATTTACACAGGACCACCAGAGTGAAAGACCAATCTCTCTTGGAGTACTAAAGGTTGGTGTTGACAAGCTATTGTATTTTTCCCCCCTTTTATGTTCTTTAATGTTTTAGTATACTTGTATATAATACATGACGCAATTTAATGAAAAAAAATATATCTTTATTGAAAAAAGTATTCTCTTACAAAATACAATTCCTACCCATTTACAACATCTCAATTCCCACCTTTTGTCTGTCTCTGACCTGGTATCTGCATAATGATTTGTACAGTGGTTAAGTATAGTGACACTTATTGATTTTTACATTTAATAGATACCAGGTCAGAGAGATAGACAATTAAGTGAAAACTGAAAGTGAAGGATAAGGGAGGAAAAAGTTGAGAAATAAATCCACGTGCTTTTGAATTAATGTCATGCATGCATACAGATAAATAGTTTCAATGGAGAAAAATAAGATCATCAGAACAGATAGGATAAATATATACAATAGAAAAGTGCACAAAGGCTTCCCAACCATTCAGAATAGCATTAAGAGGACTTGGAATTTAGATGCCTCAGAATCATGTACGTGTTCTTCTCTCTTCAAATATTTAACTCGCAGGCCAAATCAAAGCTCTACTTTTTTATCTAAATCTTTTTGGAAGATTAAGGCTCCTTGTAAGGTAAAAGCTTTTGTTTGGACAGCAGGACTCAATAGAATTAATATGAATGATCTACTCCAAATTCGTCGGCCCAATATGGCGTTGTCACCTAATGTGTGCGTGATGTGCCTTGGAAGTTCTGAAACGAATAGCCACCTCTTCATGCATTGTGATGTGGCAAGGTTTATTTGGAATAAATTATTTAGCTATTTTGAAAAGAGTTGGGTTTGCCCTTCGAATTTGGTTGGAATAGAATACTAGGATCTTCAATAACAGATTCCTCCCACCTCATCTTTTGTGAGATAGAATAACTTTTTTGGCTTCTTTGTGAGTTTCAGCACATGGGATGTTTAGAGGGGTCTCCATTATAGACCTCCAAAGTGATTGGAAAGCTCTTTTGAACTAACGTTTTTGTTTCTTTCACAATGTTTCTTTTTGTTGGTTTTAGTTTTCTCTCTTAGAGGACTTTGTCCTCCTCTTTTGTATTCTTTTTCTTCCTTAATAATATTTCTTCTTCTATCTCCCCCCCCCCCCCAAAAAAAAAGAATAGCATTAATCTTGCATCATGAACACATATATATTCAATGCTTTTAGCTTCTCCAAGAGCAGTAACCTGAAGACTCAGACAATAGGGAGGATTAGACATTGTTTATGCAGAAAATATGATATATCTCTCACAAGCACACACATGCAAGACCAGAGTTGATTTGTGAAAACTCACTTTACAAGTTATAGAAAGTACCTACTTCTCAAGTTCCCTAACTCTGGCCTCTTCACATCTCTCTTCATCTAGGCTAAGCTGGACAGTTTAGAAAAATCCCAATACTTGTAACTGATGTTTTGTGTATTTCACCGATCACTATTAGAAGAAGACTAGAAAATCATATCACATTCAATTTCCAATATCGCAAATGGACATTATTTTGGGATTCACTACTAGTTTTGTTTAGCTTAGCTTGATTTGCTTGTCCCCCAAATTTGGTGGTAGAGTTAGCGAACGATGTGGAATTGAGATTGCGTGAATAATTTTCCTCACTCTTCTCTTCAGTTCCTCCTCGCCCTCATCATGGTCTTCTTCCTCTTCCTCCTTGTTCTTAAAAAGAACAAAGAGAGATAGAGAGAGAATGAAGGAGCTGCAGAAGGGAAGGAAACGCACTCGAAACACACCGTTTTTTGTTTTACAAATCTGAAAAAGGAAGCAGACGACGACTTTTTGCTTACAACAGAGAACGACAGGGAAGAGTGCGAAGAAGAGGATCCCTTTGCAGTATATTAATGATTGATTGCATAGTTATCTTGTAGACTTTCTTGCTTTCTATAAAGTTAGTTTCTTGTAAACCAAACAAGTATTTGTTCATAACTTGTAATTTTGAAGAATTTCTCTTCTAACCAACAGAAGATTTGGGTTTATTTGACATATAAAACTGCTACAATCTGAAAGCAGTTGTCATAGAGAAGTTGCTTCCATACAACATTATACATTGGAGCATTCCTAAAGTGATCTAAATAAATTACATTGTTCCCAGCCAGTAATAACCGAAAAAGGCATAGGTGATAAGTACATTAAAAAAAAAACGGCGACCCAATGTACAAGGCTCTCATCAGGTAGGAGTTTGGGGAGAGTTAGTTTACGCAGTTTTATCCTTGCAAATAAAAAGACTGTTTTCGGGGGAGAAATACATGGACATAAGAAATTTACATGTAAGAAATAAAGAAAACTTGCTTGTAAAAACATTATTGCATTCAATAAAAAAATTTATATGTCACAGAAAACCCCACAGTCAGATTTGGATTCTTGGATCCCTAAATAATGCTCGTTGAACTTCCATAACCACTTTTCATCTGCATTTCAATGAAATAAATTTCATTCTTGAACTGCAATTGATTCCTCCATAAGATGTCAATGCATGATACAGTTAAGAGTGAATTAACATTTTGGTCCCTAAAAGATGTAATTTGTGTCAATTTAGTCCCTAATAGATAGAAATGTCAAATTTAGTCACTGAATGATGTAATTTGTCTCAATTTATTCCCTAAAAGATGCGTTTTGTACCAATTTAGTCCTTAAAAATCTCCATATAGAAAATTTCATAGGGACTAATTTTTTTTAAAAAAATTGCATCATTCAAGGATTAAATTTGACATTTCCATCTTTTGGAGATTAAATTGAGACAAACTGCATCTCTCAGAGACTAAATTTGACATTTTTATCTTTCATGGATTAAATTGAGACAAACAGCATCTTTTAGGGACCAAAATATTGATTTACTCTATAATTAACAAGAGCAAAATAAAATTAAATAAATAAAAAATTGACAAGGAAATCATCTAATTTACATACCGGCCTTTTCTTTGTCGTGTGAGGAGAACAAATATTCCAAACCCTATAATGGTTGCAACCTTTATTACCTGAGAGTAGAAAAGTCATAAGACCATTCTTCAACAATTGACTCCATTAATCTTCTTAAAGAGTGGTGTACTATCATTATTTAAAAAGACAAAAATATGGATAAATAAAGAAGCAAATGTTAGTTAAGTGATGATTGATTGTAACCTGTTTAACAGGTCTTCCTGAATTTTCATCTCCAATATTATCAGAATTCTTAGGCTTTGACTCTTCAACTTCATCTATCTTTTCTGCAGCATTCTGTCCAGAAAATAAAGAATGAACAAATCTGAGACAGAATACATATTTTAGTACCTTGAGTTTCGCAATGAAGCACAAATACTGACACGGGGGACACACCAAATTCTTAAAATCATAAGACACGACACATCATATAGAGTAAGAAAAATTTCAAGTTCAAAGAAAAGAGAAGATGCTCGTGAAAAACCATAAAAGAAAAGACGAGAGAAGCGGAAGGGAGAAGAGATAGGCGGGAGAGAAAAAGCAAATGGATTGGTGAGTGAAACACACTTTTTACCAAACAGGGAGAGAAAAGCTAAATAAAATGCACACTTTAGTATGAGGATAGACCGGAGATAAAAAGACATATTTTACCCCATTTGTTTTTTTTAAAAAAAATTAAATTGGCCGTGTCAAGCGCGTGTCCAAACCCCAAAAAAGTATTTTTTATTTTTATTTGGACACGTACGGATGCGTGTCAGATCAGACACGTGTTATCAGTGTGTTTTGGTAGTGTCTGTATCTGACACGCCTGCAAGTTGAAGTGGCACTAACTAATGAGACTTGAATGTTTTATTACAAGACAGTAATTAACCAAAAGGTTAGCCAAAATTCTTTAGATACCTTTTCCAACAAAGCCATTACAGTTTTACCACCAGTTGTTATGCAGAAATTTCTTGATTCACCTGGGAAAATCCAGGCCCCAGAACTTTCAAAATTGCAATAATTATCATCAGAAGAGAGAACCACTGAACTCAGTTTATTTGGTGAATCCCTTTGGATACACAAATCATATGAACCTCTAAAGCCATTATTTCCCCTGCTTTTATCTTCTTTGCTTGGGATAATAATCAAATCTTTCTTATAATTCTCTTCTTCTTCTTCTGTATCTTCTCCTGAATGCTGAGTCTTGGGAGAAGCTTTAGTTTCAATTTTACTTGATTGGTATTCTGTTGGAGGTGGTTTAATATGAGATCTCATTTCCTGTTTTTAACAAGAGTCTCATCATGTGAACCCCACTTGTTGAAGTACTTGCAATACACAAAAATCCCATTTTGGTCCCTCAAGTTTAGCATTTTTCTCAATTTGATCCACAACATTTGAAATTAGTATCAATTTGATTCCTCCGTTATCCAAGTGTTATAACAGAATGCTGATAATTAAATACTGAGTGTACATGCTTATATATATGATGAGTCCATCCATCCAAAAACAATTAATAATAATAAGTTTGTTTTTAATTTTAGGTTAAAGTACTATTTTGGTCCTCAATGTTTGCAGTTTAATGTTGGTCCTTAATGTTTCAAAAGTTTAATGTTGGTCCTCAAAGTTTTTTTTGGGGTCTATTTTGGTCTTCGAGCGTAACACCGTTAACTTTTTGCCATTAAATGATGACGTGGCATGCTTATGTGTCACACCCTCTCTCCTACGTGTCATATTTTAATGATCTAGCATGACACATCACTGCCACGTCATTAAAATATGATGATGATAATGATGAGATGAATGAGAGAAGATGATGATGTGGCAATATGGCAGTGATGTGTCATGCCAAATCATTAAAATATGACACGTAGGAGAGAGGGTGTGCCATATAAGCATGTCATGTCATCATTTGACAGCAAAAAGTTAACGATGTTATGCTCGAGGATCAAAATCGACCAAAAAAAATACTTTGAGGACCAACATTAAACTTCATGCAAACATTGAGAACCAAAATAATACTTTAGCCTTAATTTTATGCTAATGGAAAGGTTTTAATTTATTTTTAATTTTAAAAAATATTAATAAAGGCGGAGGGGTGCACACTCAACATGCAAATGTGTTGCTTAAATGCACATTCAACATTCTATTAACTATTTTAACACTTGGATAGTGGAGGGTGGGGACCAAATTGAGAAAAATGCTAAATTTGAGGGACTAAAATGGGGTTTTTGTCAATATTATATATTGAGGATATTATAAAAGTAGAACACTTATTCATATATATATATATATATATATATATATATATACCTGAGCAAGACCAGTTTGCCTTTCAAAGGCACTTACAATTTTCCTCACACTGCTGGGATTAGGTTTTCTCCGATTATTATTCTCTGCAACATCATTCTTCTCTGAGCCTCTAAACAAAATTGCCCCTTCCTTTGAATTTATAGCTCTCTGAGGATCTTTTGAAGATGGTGAATGAAATGATGGCTTCTTAATTAAACCCTTTTCTTGTAATTTTGTGACATCAATTGCTTGAGAAATGGGTTTGTTTGAAGAGGTCTCCTTATATTGATCTGCACTGTTCTAAACACATTGGAAATGGCCATTATTAAACAATCAATATCACTTTTTTTTTTCTAATGGCTTTTCATATATATATATATATATATACATGCATGGTAAAGTTTTCAATTCTTAACTGGTTGTAACTGCATTCGATCTGGCCTAGACGCGTTTCCGGTACCTGATTTTTCGTCGTTTCGGAATCCGAAAGGACTTTTCAAGGGGGGAATTGCTTCTTGTTGTAGGTGTTTCTTTGGAGCCTCTTGAGAAGATGGAGAACTTAGAATATCAGGAGAAAAACAGTTCATGGTTGTGTTTGAATTGTGTAATTTCATGCAATTTAAATTTGTTACATACACTTACACAGGAACACTTGCATATATATGACAAAAATTTCCATTTTGGTCCCTAATGTTTAGCACCTTTCTCAATTTTGTCCCTAACATTTGCTTAGTCTCAATCTGGTCCCTCACGTTTGCGATTGGTATGCCAATTTGGTCTTGAACGTATGCTTAGTTTCAATTTGGCCCTTCACGTTTTGGTACCAATTTGGTCCGTCCATTATCCAAGTATTAAAAGTGCTTAACAAAATTAAGGGGTAAAGAAGGAAATGTGAGAGACCAAATTGGTACCAATCCAAATGTAAGGGACTAAATTGAAACTGAGCAAATATTAAGGACCAAATTGATACTAATCGTAAACGTGAGGAAACAAATAAAGACTGAGCAAACGTTAGGGATTGGATCAAGTTGAAAAAAATGCTAACCGTTGGGGACCAAAATAAGGTTTTTGTCTATATATATATATATGCTTATATATGTTAGATATGTGTGCAGGCTCTAGTGTGGATGTTAGTGTGTGTGTTGAATATATATTAAAAATGATATAAGAAAGTAAGAAAATAACCTTCAAAAAATGATATAAGAAGGAGAATTTTCAAATTGCAATTATCTAAGTGGAATTTCAAAATTTTCATAAATTCTTGTATTAAAGTACTGTGAAATGCTAAAAAACCACTCCCTTGTAATCCAAATAAAAGATTTTAAATACCTCCAAAACTAACCTTCCCTCTCATAATATAATTACCCATGTTCTAAGAACCGAACCGGACAAAGACTCGAACAAGTGTTTGGTTCATGGTTTGGTCGGTTTAACCGGTTTAACCGGATGATGCAATAAATAATAAATATTAATTATTCTTAATATATAAAATGACATCACTCAAATTTTAGGTTTCAACATATATAATTTTTAAGTTTTAAATTACACGACTTCTCAAAGTTTTAATTTTCAAGACTTGTCAAACTTTGAAAGAACTTGATCAAACCAAACATGAAATTCTTGATAACCATGATTTAAATTTTAATTTTCAAGAATTTTCTAATTTTAATTTTTAATATTTTTCTAATTTCTTTTTTTTATGTTATTTTTTATTTTTATGACTTTTTAAAAAAATTAAATTGGACCGGTTGGACCCCGGTTAAATCCAGTCCAACTAAGAAAATGGGTTTTTGGTCCAACCGACTCGCTTTTCTATCTGGTTAACGGTACCGGTCCGGTCCAAACAACACTGATAATTACTACATCCAAACACAACATTAAGAAATGAAGGATCACACACTCATAATTATAAAGGTTTGTGAGTTAAGATAGATCAAACCTGAGACCTCATCAATTGTGCTGAAGGTTAATGCAGTATTGTCATCAGAAATACTACCACTTTCTGCACCCTTGTGACTGTTCTTGAGAAGTTCATCATGTTTCTTCTTCAATGCAGATTGTCTCTACAAAAATGGGGAAAAGAAAGGAAAAGTGTATGTCAAAGTGAAATTAAAGTATTCATTAGTCATTGAACTCGAACATCTGAGGCTCAGCTTGTTTATAGCCCTAAATGCCAGGGCGCACAAATCATCAGCTCGTTTAGTTAAACAAACTGATCTCAAACAATTTTCAACTAAATGCCAGGGTGCCTTTAGTCGCAAGCAAACTTTTGAGGCTCAGCTCGTTTATAGCCCTAAATGCCAGGGTGCCCAAATCATCAACTCGTTTAGTTAAACAAACTGAACTTAAACAATCTTCAACTAAAATGCCATGGTGCCTTTAGTCGCAAGCAAACTTTTTTCGTTATGATAGAAAGGATCGGAGTCAGTACCATCCGACGAATCCTGTCGCGTTCTTCGTCATTAAGGATGAACTGCAGCTTCAAATGCAGGTGGCCATGGCCAAGGGAGAAGATGTCTTCCCAAACACCTTTCTCAACTATTGACTTGCTATGGAAACCTTCCAGCAATAATATACTATTTTTTATCAGGCAGGCTTTACTATAATATGAACAAGTGAAAGAAAGCACAAAATTTCAAAAGAAACCTATACGAGATATTTCATTTCCATCAGCATCCTCAAGTCTCACAATGAAATCATCACGCAGACTAGTTAATGGGCTGCATTAGACATTTTATCAAACTCATTATGATCCAGAAATTGTTGCAAAATATATCTATATTTGACAAAAATCCCATTTTAGTCCCTCATGTTTAATATTTTTCTTTGCAATAGGTATCAATTTAGTCCCTCCATTATCCAAATGTTAAAATAGTTAATAGAATGTCAGCCAGGACAATTAAATACTGGGTGTACCTACTAATATATACATTTAGGTGACACATCTGTATGATGAGTGTCCATCCCTTCGAAAAAAGTAATAATGATAAACTTACTTTAAATTTAATTTTATGCTAATGGCAACGTTTTAATTTGTTTTTAATTTTAAAAAATAATAATAAATTTAGAGTGCAAATGTGTTACCTAAATGATGTATATATCAGCTTGTACACCCAGTATTTAATTATCCTTATCAGCATTTTATTAAGTATTCTAAAACTTGGATAATGAAGTGATCTAATTGATACGAATTACAAAGGCGGGAAGCGAAATTGAGATTGAACAAACGTAAAGGACTAAATTGATACTAATTACAAACGTGAAAGACCAAATTGAAACACGGTAGAATTCCCAGATAATCTTACAAGGAGAAGTCTCCCTTCTCACTGATTTGGTACTCTGTTTTCCCCATGGAAACTGCATTCACCACAATAAATATATGAATGGCGTTTGAAGGTGGTATAAAGGGGGGGGGGGGGGGGGAAATTGGGGAAAACATAAAAATCAAGATCAATTGTGCATACCCTTTATGGATGTTGATGAAGACAATAGAAGACCCATGAATTCTAAGACTGTAATATAAATAAATACACAAGTAAGATAATATCTCACACACATATTGGAGGAATTGCTATAAGATTGAAAGTACCTGAAACCAGGATGGTTCCTGGCATTGCAGAGAGAATTTCCCAAGAAGTATTGATTTGGAGGAAGAAAAGAGAAACAGTTACTACATATCTTCAACTCTTACAATCAGTTCAAGGAAAGTACTTTACTGTGTTGATAGAGTGAGATAGATGGGAGCTTGGATGGGATTGGAGAATATGGATATGGGTGGAATGCATAATCCAGAGAAATAAGCTATTGTGGTCCCTGCAAATTTTTCCAAGTCCCCAGATCATTTGTTAGCATATTCAATGCTTAATAGCCATATTTTTGCTTTGTCTCATTCCTACGTCCACGTGGGTGGTGCCTATTTCATCTCCTCCACTCATCAATGAAAATGCCTAATGGAAAAATAAAAAGTTGTTCACATGGTTGAATGACTTTGTAGAAAGGTTTTGGGACCATAGTACAGAGAGACAGATGATGTTTTTACCATGTTCACGTGGTAAGTTTGCCACGAACATTATTTCCATGGTGCATAACATGCTGAGTCAGATTATGCTGTTCATATCACTATCATTTATTGTGTTTGCATATTTTTCATCAATGAATTCGTGTGTCTATCACCCACATAAATTACCAACTTAAAATTAGCTCATTACAATGACATGACACAAGACAAGGGAACAAAAATACAACTAATGAATAGGGATGTGCCTTTAATATGTCACCCGAGAAGATGTTTAGTAGTTCGATAATATTGAACATCAGTACATCCTTCCAATCAATTAGTCCTTAATCCATTCAAATAGATCCTTATTAACGTGAGTTTCTATTAATATTAACAAATGATACTACATAATTGAAAGGATGTACAGAAATTCAGTAATACCGTAGCACCAGACTTTTATATCACACACAGGCACTCAATTTCAATGCAATGCAAGTTGTTGTTACATGAACTCGTTAATATGAAGGATACAATTATCCCAAAATGTTCAGCTGGATGCCTACTCACAAGAATACATCGAAAAAATCTTGAATTTGCAGTGCCATTATATGGCATTGCTATCCAATAAAGAATGAACTTCACCATGCCAATAGTCAGAGCTCATCAAAGTCTATATGTTGTGTTGAAACATCAATCTGTTAGTAGGAATCATAACTTTGGTATGGATTCTTTACGGAGAAACTGTTTGAGAATGGCCTTTTCTTCATCTATTTTTTTCTTCTCTTCAGGGTCCTTCGGTTTCATTTTTCTCTTCTCTTCCAACATCCACTTGAAAATTTCTCGTTGTTCTTCCTCAGGGATAGGAGCCCGTAATTTCGCCGGCGTTGTGACAGGTACAAGGAATGATTCTACATCATAAAGCGAGTCCATTGAACTTGCGATGGGTTCAGGGGGAACTTCAACACTAGCTTTCTGCTTTTGCAATTTTTGCGTTGTTCTGGAATGAATCTCCATCAAATCCTTCTTTTTTGCCCTTGCAAAGAGATAAGCTGTCATTCATCAACATGGAGCACAAAGCAAAACTTAGTAATCAGTATTATATGATGTAAACATAAAGCAGTTACGAATATCATTTATCAAACTGATCATTAGTGACATTTATTAGAAAAATGTCTCAAAACATCAAAAATAAACCAAAGGATTAAATGTATGGTTAAACATCAGCCAAGAGGCAAGATGATGGATGACAAGTGTGCCATAACTAGATAGATAGATAGATAGATAAAAGGAACCTGGTAAATGTAGAACGTGGATCAATTACAGATGCCATCAGAATGCTAAGAACCATGAAATTTTTGCTAAAAGCATCAATTATTCAAATCATCCACATACATAACTTTATCAGTAGAATCAAGAACCAAAAGAAAATAGTTCCCACCCATGCCCACATACATGCATATAAACATTTTAGACCCTGTGGAACAACTAATTTCTTACTTCATGTTTCTTTTGAATACATAATAGTTACCAACGTGCTCTGTCTCTATTCATTTCTATAGATAGATTATTAATAATTAATCCATCCTAAAGGTTTTCTCTATTGTTTTCTTTGATCTTCTCCTGCCTCTAGTTATTGGGCTATATTTTATCTAGTCATCTCTATGTACAATAGCCTTTAACGGCCTTTTTTTTTACATGGATAGGTGCTACCAAACTTTCTCTTCAATGCAGTCATTTCTAATCCTATTATTTCTAGTATGACCACTCATTTAATGCAACATTCATATCCTTTACATAATAGCTGCATGTAAGTTGCAGAAAATTTTCTAATTCACAAGTCCAAAATTCACCAATTGTCCAGCAGCAATACCAGCTACATAATACAGCATTCATTACTGGGTCAAGAGACTACATGTCTAGAACCCCCCCCCCCCCCCCCAAATACGTGATGGTAATCACCAGGTCACAATTTGTCACTCTTCCAATCCAAAGCATTCTGTAGTCTGTACTCGGTATTTATTCACTCACACTGACACAGCAGATGACCCAGATAAAGAAACAACATACGTATTAATAACCTATAATTTCCAATAAAGCTTAATTATACATAGCATTTCCAAATGAAAAGCTGTGTAGGCGTGTGCCCATGCCCATCCTTATTAGAGCAAAAGCTAAGTTGTGTTTGTGGCTCACGGAAGCATGGCAAATTAAGTAATACAACAACAACAACAACAATCAAAGTCTTTTCCGACTAGGTGGGGTCGGCTATATGGATCAAGTGATGCCAACGTGTTCTATTTTTGCTCCTTTCAATAGTTAAGTTATTAATAGTTAAATCCATCATAATAGTTTATCCTATTGTTTTCTTTGGTCTTTCCCTACCTCTAGTATTGAGCTATCTTCTATCTAGCCAACTCTACATAAAGGAGCCTCTAACGGCCTTCTTTGTCAGTGACCAAACCACCACCTAAGGCATGTTTAAACTAACTTTTGTATGAATGGTGCTAACCCAACTTTTTCTCTAATGCAATAATTCTATTCCTATACTTTCTAGTGTGACTACTCATCCAACGTAACATTCATGGAAAATTTAGTAATCTTCTAGGTAAATTATTCTAGGTGCAATACATGACGTTCTGATGATATTGTACAACAACATTACTTTCCCCTCACTTATGGAATTAGTTAAGATCTATCCTCCACAAAAGAAAGCAGCTATGCCTCCTATTTACAAATTACAATAGCTTACCAAGGTTCTTACTCCTTCTCTATTCTTGTCATGCTATACCTAATTGACTGTACCTTTTATGTAATGCAAAGTAAATCAAAAAGAAACGCCAAGGTTCATTAATGTCCACAATCACGTGCCAAAAGTTACCCTCTAACTAGAAGTTGCAATTAACAGAATAAAGTACCAGTAATTGAGTTTTGCTAGGAAAAAAAATTAATCTGTGAGAAAATTTTGGCCAATATAGATGTGTGGCCAATTAATATTACTTGTCACCTTGTCCAATGTATAATTTGGAACAGTCCCATGTAGAAAACTTGAAATTATATATTCAGTGTATATGTATAAAAGTAGCAAGCCAAACGTCAGTTTTGATATCACACTTGCACATTTAAAGCATGATCAATGATAACCGTGGGTGGCATAATCTAAAAATCCAGTAATCATATTTACTACTAGATAAATGTTAAAACTTAAAATAGAGCTCCAAGCAGTCTCATCATAACTCTAGAAATGGGTGTCAACCAGTTGTAATCAGAAACAAGATAAGAGGGGTCCCACTAAAAAGAGGATAGCATTGGAAAATAAATGCTCCTACACAGCATGAGTCAGACCAGAAATGGCATGATTACAGAAAATCCAACAAATAACCAAACAAAGTTCTACTTGGCAATATGTCGAACACTTGGAAGGCATACACACAAAACGTCAAACAAGTCCTCAGTTTTTCTACCGACTCAGGAAATTAAAAGAAACTATGGAATTTCATGAAACAGCTCATATTGCAGCAGCCTGTGCACACGCACAAACAAACGAACAAGAAAACCTCATGACAACCAAGGAGAGAGAGAGATGGAAAGTAGGGGGGAAAAAAAACCTGCAACGGCGAAATTTGAGATCAACAGTAAACGCCAAAGCAGCTTGCAGCGCTTCATGAGAAACTCTGTACGAGGCAGAGGCGGTGGCGGTGGTTGAGGCTCCGACATTGAAGATAAGAATGATGGATGATAGATAGGTTTAGGGTGTGATTTTGCTGATCACAGAAAGTAGAGAAATAACATCTACTTGCTTGATTCTTGTAGCTTCTTCCCTTTGAAGAAGAAGAAGAAGAAGAAGAAGATTTATTCTATTCTACTCGCTTCACTAACGAACTCTTTTGGTGTTTCAAGGAAGATCGATTCAAAACCATTTTCGTCTTCCCCAAGTTCGTTAGATACATCCCGCTTCTTTCTTTCTTTTTTTTTCTCTTTTTTTTTTGAAGGATAATTCATTGGGCTTTAACCTTTGTGATGGGGGCCCATTGGGTTTAGACAAAACGATAGAAAAATACGTGGAGGTTTCCGTATTAATGAACCAAAGCCATAGCCCAATGATAATGAATTATTCAAACCTTGTAAAAAAATTATTATAGGATATTTAAAAGCCTAAAAAAAAATTATTTAATTGTTCACTCTCTCGAAATCTTTTTTTATTGCTCTCCCGATTTTTAAGACAGACTAATCCAAATATGACCTGCTTCGCATACTTGGTTATGGTGAAAGAAGAGTTTCCCCATCGAGAATTAAAAATAGTTGTATTCAAAATGTGCAAGCGATATTATTCCCGTAACTTTTTCAATCTCTCATGTTTTACAATTTTGGTTTTTTTTGTTTTTGTGTTATTTACCATATTATACTCAAATATATTGAGTCCTTAAACTACGAAGGCATATATAATAGTGTGAAGAAATAAGTATATAGGAATATTTGTTATTAAATGTACTAAATGAGTTAATGTGAACCATAATATTACATTATTATTATTATTATTTTGTATGAGTGGGACTTTAAATATAAAATAAAAAATATTTAAATATTATTAATTAGTTAATATTAAAAAAAAGTGCATGATATAATATATGCACCTAAAAATCTTTCCTCATAAAACTCTTATCATCGAGAAAAAAAACACCATCACTCTAATTAATGGTGTGAGAGTTGTATTTAATGGATATCATGCATTGTTGATCACATTTTTAAAAAGAGTGAAAAAAAATAGAAAATTAGCCCAAGTATATATATATATTACCCAACTGATGAACAAAATTCCATGAACTAAGGCTACGTTTGGTTAGGGGAGAAAAATTTGCTTCCATGTGATAACTTGTTTGATTATAAGGGAAGAGAGAGATAGGAGACTTGGCTTCTCTTTGTATAAGCTAGCTTCACCAATTGCGCCAGATTAAGTTTAGTAGAAGATGTTAGTCTCTTATAATGTAATGAATTGAGGTTTGAATTACCCACTGAAAAAGATGTTCACATTTAGTGCTCAACAGTACTTCAAATAAAATTGTCTTCAAAAAGAGAATACTATAAGAGAAAAAACTTTACCTAATTAGTGATTGTACCATCCATTAATTGAGTGAAGGGTGGGTGAGTTGATGGTGTGACGTAAATTTAGAAGGGGACAAATTTAACTTTTCATAATCTCTCCATTTTTCATTTCTTTAACTTTATTCCACACTCTATTAAATAAGATTAGTCTTATAATCTAATTCTATTTTCTAACATACCTATTACTTCATATATATATATTCCATTTCCCTCACTTACTAATTAGCTTCCTTTGTTACTTTGACTTTATTTTCCTATCAAAACATATAATTATACTCTACACCAAAGCAAGTGACCTCAGTTGGTAAATTTTTTTTATGTAAAATAAATACATAAAGTATATTAATTGAATGACTATTTAAATAGGACCCATTAAAAGGATCTAACCCTATCATATTATATTCACAAGAAGCAATATATATCATCCCTAAGACAAGGAAAATCATGAGAATGTCTTCTGCTCATGAAACGGGCATGCATATTCTGAAACTTCAATTATTGTCATAATAAGTCCAAAAGCATTACAGTATCTAGAAATTTACTCAACTCGACTTATTAATCTATCTAACTCGAGCTAGTTAAAATCACGTAACAAAAGTAGAATTATATATTATTATTCTAACTGACACAAGACTCAAATATAATATAAACAAAATACTTAGGCTAAAGTACTATTTTGATCCTCAATGTTTGCATGAAGTTTAATGTCCTCCTCAAAGTTTTTTTTTGGTCGATTTTGGTCCTCGAGCGTAACACCGTTAACTTTTGTCGTTAAATGATGACGCAGTATGCTTATGTGACACACCCTCTCTCCTACGTGTCATATTTTAATGATGTGGCATGACACATCTTATAAATTAAATATAATATGACCAAAATAGCATTTTAGCGCAAATCCTTATTAATTATTCCAACTAAAAACTTATGTTACAATACACTATTTTGGTGATAAGCATCTTATAAATTAAATATAATACGGCTTCTTCTTCTTCTTCTGTGTACTACTTTTTAGTGGCATCTCAAGTCAAGAAGAAGACCAATAATTATGATATTGATATAATATATATATATATAGAGAGAGAGAGAGAGAGAGAGTATGGAGACAAAGTCTGAATGAAGAGTACATTTCTGAAAGAGGGGATGCATATGAATTATGGAGCCAAGAGGACAGAAAACATGAATCATCACTTTCATGATTGAGAAGCAGAAGCTCGTTAGGTCAAATTAAGATCTTTGGAAGAAAGAGATCGAATTGGTGAAGTAGGCAACTCTATAGAAAAAGTGAACTCAACACCTATATACAAAAAAGTTGTCTCGTTGCTTTCTCATCAGCTATTATAATATATCCCACATTCGGTTTACGTGATAAACGGTTTGTTATTATTTTAACAAAATTCTATATTCGATACCTTTAACTTAATTAACCCGGTGAATCTAACGCAATTATCGTTGTTGGGAGACTCTTTCGCCATATATAGCCAAGTATACATGGTCGAGTACAAATTAGTCGGGACAAAGCTTCGAAGACTTAACGGGCAAAAAAATTATGTATATGATTGGAGTAAATTAACATTTTAGTAAAAGATATAGTTTACCTCAATTTAGTCCGTTAGAATTTCTACTAACATACATAACTGACAAAAAAGCTTCACAATGACTAAATTAAGATAAACTTCATCTTCTTAAGACTAAATCGAGACAAATTGCATCTTGTAGCAGAGACTAAAATATTAATTTACTCTTAAAATTAGTATAAGCATAATTATCATTAATTAAAATGAATATAATTACCCCAAAGATACACTTATTAATTAATTAAACCAATAGCTTAATTAATTTATAAAATCTAATAAATTGTTAAACCTAGCTATTTAATTTTAGCTTTTGAAAGAAGTATGTGCAATAGTTATTTCCCTTTTTTTTAAATATTAATTACTCAATGCCATAATATTATAGCAATTGGCAATTCTAAAATAGCAGTAGTCTCAATCAAACAAATATATAAGCATTAATGTACATAAAGAAAAACTGAAGTATATAATGATCACAAGTGTATATATATATATATATAGCAGAAATAATCCCTGGATAATAAATTTATTGAATTTTCTGAGATAATATATAGAAGTTGAAGATGAACAAGACAAGAGAGACCCACAATATTTTTTGTTGTCTCTCTACACACAACTTGTTCAAAATCTTCCACCATACAACACACACTCTTATAATTAACTTATTGTCTTTTTCCCCCTTCCTTAGCTTCCTAATTCCTATATCTACTACTTCATAATAATTAATATTACATTTCAAACAAAAATACAAAATTATTATTGATTACAATACACAACAATAATAATTAAAGCTAGAGCATTTATAAACTCATCAAATTAAGAAATTAAATTAATAATTAAAACCCTAGCTAGCTAGTCTTATGAAAAGTGGACCTTATCTTCCATATTGTTGTAATTATAAGATAAAGCCATGAGGAGAATGGCTGCCTCCTTCTCATCTTGAGGGAAAACTTGTGATAATGGACCCAACTTCTTACTCAACCTTACAGCCAAATCCTCAAACCTAAACTTCTTTCTACCTCTACTTCCTATTTTTTCCTTATTATTATTATCTTCTTCTTCTTCTTCTTCACCATCACCACCATTATTGTTATTATTATTATTATTGTTATTATGCTTCCTCTTCTTTCTCTTCTTCCTCTTCTTCTTCAACTCCCTCTCACTACTCTCCATTTTTGACTTCTTCTCCTTCTTCCTCTCGTACTGCTTGTAACCGTTGTTGCCCGATGTCTCCATTGCCGGCCCATTTCCTGCTGCTTCTGCCGCCGCCGCCGCCATCGCCCGCCTCGCCTTCCTTTGTCGAATTCCACACGCGTTGCAAAGTGACTGTTAAATTAAACCAAAATTAGCATTCATCATAATTCATATATACCTAATTAATTCCTTGAAATTTAGCTAATTGGTTAATTAATTAATTAATTAATTAAGGCAAGCTCTTTGTATCAATTGACATATATATATAAAATTAGAAATTATCCAAAACCAATAATTATGATCCTCTATATATTATCATTAATTTAGACTTTTATAGGTTGAATATATACTTTTATATCAAATTAAATCAACACATACATACACATACATGAAAATCCCCTCAAAAGGGTATAACTAATTAAAAATTTAAGCATTAATATATATATATATATATATAGTATGTATCTGTATGTACCTTAGGGCCTCTTGGTCCACTCCTCCATAGAGGGGTCTTGGTGGTGTGACAATCAGCACAAACCCTAACAGTGATATTATTATTATTAGAACAACTATTGCTGCTGCTGCTATTATCATTTCCTATAGGAGACATTAATCTCAATGCTTGTTTCTTCTGATCCTGATTCTGATCATCTTCAAACTTGTGTCCCTTTTGATCCGTCGTCGAGACCGAGTTCGCCATCATCTTCCTCATCATTCTCATCTTCGAAGGCATCCACTTCATTGAATCATCATCATCATCATCACCAATAATATTATTATTAATATTATCCTGATGATCATGAACAATTTCATGATTATCATCATCATCATCATTCTTCTTCTTCTTTTGATCTTTTTGATGATCCTCCTCCAAGTACTCCTTATTGTTATTATCATCATAATTTGATGACCCTTTCTTCCAAACTTTCAGTTTCAGACATCTCTTTCTCTCACAACCATCTTCTTTATGATCTGCTTCTGCAGGATCCTCCCATAATCCTCCACCACTAACAATCTTCTCTTGATCATCACCCTAATTTACACATGATGAAAGTAATTAATCAACAAATTAATTAATAATTATATGCTATATATTCTATATATGGAGAGCTCGACCTTCTGAGAGATTAATTAATTAAACAGACAAAAATAAATATCGTCGAAAGAGATCAAATAAATAAGACATATATATATATATATATATATAGATATAGATATATGAAATTCACCTGAAGATGTTGTAGTTGTTGGGTTTGAAAGTGGTTTTGTTGCCAATAGTAAGATGAAGATCCTGCATGATGATGATGATGATGAGATGGTGGTGGTGGGTTGAAGACAAAATTAGGGTATGATGATGATGATAGAGTGGAATTAGAAGAAGAATTAGAGGGTTGGTGGGTAGGGCTAAAGATAATTAGGTCATGATGGCTTTGATGATTATTATCTTCAATATTAAGATCTATAGGCATAGGAAGAAGAGGAGGAGGAGGAGGAGCAAAAGAAGAAGAAGAAGAGGAGGAATATTGAGAGAAAGGATAAGATGGTATTATCATATTGATGACAACAAAAAAGAAAACCAAAAATATAAGACTCAAGCTAGCAAGCTAGCTATTGGATCATGGAAAAGTGTATGATATGATATGATCCATCATCTTTTTGCTTTCTTCCTTTTGTCCAGAAAGAGAAGAGATCAGATCATGAAGCTAAAGCTAGCTAGATGGTGGTGTATATATAAAATTACTCATATATTGATGAGAAGAAAGAGAGAGAGAGAGAGCAAAAGGCCATGATGAAAGAGGTAGCTATATAATAAGACATTCCCGTGACTTCATGAGACAAACCCAAAGAAGACAAGTTATAAATTAAAGACAAGAAATCATTAAAAGGAGAGTGTGTGGAATGCTACTACGCTGACCCCATACTTAGGACAAAACCCTATCTGCATTTTTTTTCTGAAACCCTTCCTACCTCTTTTTTCTCTCACAACTCTAGCTATTCTTTTTTTGTTTAACTAATATATATTTAAATTTGTGTTCTCTTTTTTGATAAAGTAATTAATACTGGTGATATCACTACTTTTGGGTTGGTGAATTTTGGAGTAATAATAAGGTTGTTGTTACGTGACTCGGAGATCGCAAGTTCAAATTCTAAATACAGTCTCTTTATGTGTAAGGGTAATTAATAAGACTGCGTACATCTATATACGCTCCCCAAACTTTCACTTGGAGGGAGTCTCATGCACTGAGCCATCGCTTTTAATATGAAAAAGGATCCAGTGCTGTAAAGCACTGAAAAGTAGATGAGAGATATAGACATGGAGGTGGGCTTCACATCAAATGAGTCCTACGTGCGAGACTCAACCCCTCTATTTTTTCAGTGTTGTACAGTGCCAAATCCATTCTCTTTTAATACTCGTATCACTTTGTTATGTTGGCCAGAGTGTGATAGAAGTCCATGCAAGGGCTGCTCGATCCAACAATTAGTATCAGAGCCAAGATCACGGGTTCAATTATATTCTTAACGGGACAATTGCTGAGAGAGAGATTGTTAGCTGAGGCCTAAGTTATGAAAACTATCCCATGGGACAAATTTAAGTAGGGATTAGCCGGTAAAATTCGAACCGTGTGGCATTTGGACTAGGTCGTAGTTAAGTATAAAAAGTTGTGTCGTGATGCAATTTAACATTTGTAATTTTTAACTTAATGATAAACTGATGCATGCGAACCCACTAGGAATTAATCACACGAACCCACAACCAATCTGAAATATTTTTACTCCAAGAAAGCTAAACAAAGATCGAACGATCCATTGAACCCTTGATTTGAACGAACAAGGACCCGAAGTAAAATAAGAAGATCTGGGCTCAAACAAGTCTCCACATGTATAGTACATGATCCAAGCTCTCCAAATTAATGTTTTCAAGCCCAAAACATGTTGTGCAGCTCCACTTTTAGCCCAAAATGTATAAATCACGTTTTTACTATTATCTGACGGCTTTGATTTGATTTCCTTAACTCTTCTTGCTTTTAATAATGCAAATGCTTCAGGAGGTAAATTCTGACCACCATTCATACTTTTCCTGCTCGCATCATAAACGCTCGATCCAACCGATGTATTTCAATCAATGGTCTTGTAATTTTTTTTACCATATACAGTAATGCATTCAATTCAACCCTAACTAGCTAGTTGAAACGAAAAGAAACAAGACGGTAGCCACACATGCAAAAAGATAATGCACTTAGCCACTTACACATCTTAAAACCATTCATCTTTACAGAAATAATCTGGTGGATCCAAATAAATTTGTGTGTGTATATATTTCTAATTTTGTGGCAAACATTAATAATATAATAGAATATATATTAAAATTTGTTGAAAATGATGGGAGAGTTTCAAATAATCTGCTCTTTATAAAGAAAAATTAAGATAACCTAGTTCTTGGGATTTGGCCCAATAATATTCTATTATTAACTAATTAATAATAAATGTGGGCATGAAGATTAAGCGAGTATTATTACAAGAGATTATCCAAATAATGAAGGGTAGAGTTCGAATCTTTCTGAAGTCATTCAAATTTTTATTTGGTGGACTTTGTTCCTCAATCAAACAGATAAAATTGCTTGCAGTATATATAGATATTTGTGCAATAATCCTCTGAGTTATGAATTTCTGGTTTTTCTAACATACTATATTGTAGCGGCTTAACACCTTGTTCGGTAGTATTAGAAGTGTCTTTTTTTTACTAAATATTTTTTTTCAGAAATAACAAAAGAGATTATCATGAAAATATATTCATATGGAATCATGTGTGTTAGTTAATTAATTAATCTTGGCAAATCTTAAAACGTACGTTGTGAAAAATTAAAATTGTGAGAGGATTAGATTGAGATATATTTTGTACGGTGAGTGATTGAAAGAGCATATAATAGAGTCAGAGAGAAAGTTCAAAAATTTTGTCTATCTTTCTTGGTTTTTCTTGTGGCCATGGCACCAATAGAGTTTGCCACAAAATCATGAGAAAGCACATGCTACCACCAACTTGCACCTTCAAATAATACATCTTTATATATATATATATATATATATATATATATATATATATATATATATATATCACATACGGGTGTGTTTGATTAGTCGAGTGAACATTACATCCAACATTCTTTTTATTAAACATACCTTATTTTTGTAATCTGATGAAATTGTATTTTTGTTCTTATTTTTTTACTCATTTTTAATGTAAGGGTAAAATGGTCATTTTACTATTTTTTATTCCATTAACAATACAACACATTGACACGACATATTCATTCTCTCCAACATTCTCATTACAATTTCCATTCTCTTACTCATTCTACACGGTCTAAGAATATGATCTTATACTACAGAGATTTTGTCACTTTTATATATGCACAAGAGAATTAGAGACCTAAGCATTAAATACTACTATCATTTAGTGTGTGTGTGTATATATATATATATATATATATATATATATATATATATATATATATAAATAAGACAAGTACATACTTGCCCAATATATTGGTACCACTAGAGCTTGACACGTTCTTTACGCAGAAATGGAAATGGAAATGGAAATAGAAACGGAAACGGAAATGGAATGCGTTTACTATATTTGTTAGTAAAAGTTTGTGAATGGAAATGGAATGGGAATGTATTAAAATTACCACTTTACCCCTTATATTAAAATAATAAAAAGAAAAGAAAATTATGATTGTGTCAAATCAAAGGGTATAATAGACATTTTGTATTTTCTTTTTGCTTTTTTTTAAAAAGTTGATGGAAATGAAAAATAAAAAATAGATAGGACCCAGTGGGCCCCACCCATTCCATGATCATTTCCATTGCCAATTCTTATAAAAGAACATGGCCTTGTAATTGTTTGGAATGGAAGATTAAGGTTAAGGGATATGATTCACAATATAATATTTATATGCATGGGGAAGCTACCCCAAAATTACAATAATATTCTTATTTATCCCTTTTATATTATATAATTAATTAATTTAGTGAGTATAATTATATAAATGTCCGGAGAGGGAGGCATATCACTGTTGCCAAAAAGCAATGAATGCAAATGCAGGCAAAACGACACAGTTTCTTCCCCCCACCTAAGCTACTTTACTGCTTTCTCTACCTTTTTCATTCTTCATTTTTATCCATCCATGGGTGGGCTTAGGGGTGCTCAGAACTAAATAAAACTGTCGCACTTGAATTAAACTAAATCGAATTAGTACAAATCGAACAAAATCGATCAATGTTTGGTTTGTTTCGACTTTGTATGTCAAAAAATCGAACCAAACCGCATATACATACATGTGTGTATATATATATATATATATATGTAAATATTATGTTAAAGTTTCTAAATAATAAAGTTTAAAATTTGTTTTTAGAATTTTAGATTAAATTTAGTCAATCTAAAAATTCAATTTTAGAACTAAGTTGATTGTATATTGTAAGTAAATGAAATATTCTTATATTTTTTTATTATTTATATTGAATAAAACTATATTTTTTATTAATAAACTTAAATATGTAAGATTGATGATATAAAAGTCCTAAACCGTCAAATCGAACCGCTCAAAACCGCTCGTTTATGGTTTGGTTTGACGCTATCAACTTAAACCGATAGGTGCACTAAATTTTTATTAAAAACCGCTCAAACCGCCCGCCGAATACCCCTAATATCTTTATACATTATTCAACATTAACGTCAATTCTCTATCTCTTGTTTAAATTTACACTGTTTTGATTAGCTACACTAATAATAATATCTATAGCTAAATTTTTGTTAGGACTATTTGATCGGTTAATCACGGTGTTGAGTCAGCATGAACCTAAAATTAGAGGATCCAAGCTCAATATAATACTCGATATATATCCCACCTTACATATATATTAATTATATTGATTAGTTGGATTATTAATACACTAATACATATTCTATTTTTCTTAAACAAAATTCCAGTCTGATTTAAGTCTTGTATACGAAAGAATTTTTATTAGGATAATTTTACTCCCGTATAGGATTTCTGCTAGCTCGAGTAAACTGATTAATACTTTAATAAAACTCAAATATGCTTGATTAGTTAGTACTTAGTAGCTACTAGCTAGTATTGTCGGCTTCATTGTGCAAGCAATTGTGTTTTATGTATATATATATATATAGGAATTGAACTCTAATTAGCAATGGTTAACTAATTAAATAGAAATCAACAACCATTGGTCCAAGTGGTATAAGTGATTTAATATGATTTAAGCAAAATTTTGAATTCTACGCCTTGTGAATAACATGGGTTGAGTCTAAATTAATTAATCGAGACAATATTTTAAAAATCAGGCGAACAACTAAAAAAACTAATTAAATCGAAAGATTTGTTCTACTCCAACTACTTAATAATTTTTAATTTTTTTGTAAAGTATATTTTTAGTAGATGAAATTTTGTTTAAGACGCTGTCGAACATTAAATATGAATACATCAACAAAATTGATTTCTTAATCAAATATGAATACATCAACACTTAATTAAGACTTATAAAAAAACACTTAATTAAGGAAAAAAATTTATATCCATTTCATCAAGTTTGCCTATTAAAACATGACATGTGTTATTTTCTTCCACTTAGTATTTTTTTTAACTTTGTTAACATAAAAAGAAACACATATCATATTTTAATAAACAAACTTAATAAAATAAATATAAAAAAATAGATATAAATTTTCTCCCTTAATTAATTCCGAGTCCAAAGTGTTAATTATGAGGATCCAAAGTCCAATTTTGGGGAGCCTATTTATGGAGAATTGGCTAGAGTCACGTGTTTCCAAAGGCTAACTATAGTCCATAACTCTATATATGCACATTCTCTCACTTATTATTATTATTAGAGGCTATTATTATTATTATTAGGGTAAATTACAGTTTGCCCCATGTGGTTTAAAATTCGACACTTAACCACCTTGTGGTTTGACTTAAAATTAATGTGTCCCCCTATGATTTAGAGTGTGACACTTGACCCCCCTGTGATTTATGATGATTAATTTGACTAAAATTTGGATAGAAGATAGGTGAAGGTAGTTAAGTGATAACATAACAAACCACAGGGGGGTCAAGTGTTACACTCTAAACCACAGGGGGCACATTAATTTTAAGCCAAACTACAGGGTAGTTAAGTGTCGCATTTTAAACCACAAGGAGGACAAACTGAATTTAGGTCAAACCACAGGGAGGTAAACTGTAGTTTACCCTTATTATTATTATTATTTCTTTGGACGGTTATTCTCTCACATATTTCAAACACTAACAAATTACACATTTTACATATAATTTAATGACTTATATTAATGTATATAAAGGGCTATATTGGAGGTTCTCATCCAATTTTTGACTTCAAGATTTGGGTTAGTCATGTCATTTAAATAGCAACAATACATGAAAAGTCTTTCTTTTCTTTTCTTTTTTCTTTCCTGTTGGTTTTATTTAGATTAAATTACTATTTTATCCATGAAAAATTTTGTTTGTTTTAATTTAGTCCCTAAATCATGAAAATATCAAATTTAACTCTCAAAACATTACACCTATCTCAATTTAATATACAAATCATAAAAATATTAAAATTAACTTCTGAAAGATAATTTGTGTTACAATTTTACCCCTGGGTTATTGCCCTTATTTAACTATTTGTATGAGACATTGACAAAAACATACACGATCAAATTATATATGTCTGTGGCTGTACCTCGGGAAAAAAAATATGAAACGCACGGATAAATTACAACACAAGGTATTTTTTTAGGAATTAAATTTGATATTTTTGTTATTTGAGGACTTAAATGAAACGAATAAATTTCTGTAAAACCAAAATAATAATTTAGATAACTAGTCGCTATCAATCCCGCTGGTGTATCAAAATATCTAAGACACGTAATACTTCAAAGTTAAAATACAACTCTTTGCAGATCATATATTATGCAGAAACAATAAATATATGAAATTATTTTTCCCAATTAAAACTATAAATTAAATTTCTGGCTAGCATGTCCCAAAAAAATATTTATTTTTTTCTTAGGAAAAATAAATTTTTACGATGAAGAGGTAGGCTACGTATGCAGTTTGTAAATCACTAATGAGAATGTATGTTTGATAGGGACGACGTTGATGCTAATACACATAAACACAAGTGTTACTTTTCAAAATTGGTAAGGGGGCCCTTCTTTTTTGGTACTTTTCATATTTCTCACTCTCCATATTTTTTTGGTTTTTTACAGGTAGCTTTTTTATATATTGGAGCTACTTATGTTAGAGATACTGTCAGGTATTAAAACTTGACATCTTTCCAACGGATATTTAAACTCGGATTTATCACGTTGTGAGGGACTGGTCCCTTCTATTAACTAGATCCAACCCCATTTGGTTATCCGAGGGCGTGTTTGGTATGCATGCAAAGTAATTAAGGCATGTAATGTAAAATTACGAATTTCAATAAACTTTACATAATACTTTTTACATACCAAATAATACACTTTTCATTTTTTAAATTACTTTACATTTTTTAGTTTACATCACTTTACTTTACATCCATTCCTACCTACTACCAAACATACCCCTAATGTATTTCTATGGTTAATTATTTGATTTTTATTGGGTATATAAAAGGAAAATTTTAAGTACGGTTTTATATTTTTATCATAAAGATTCTTTAATTTATTTAAAAATTAACATGTGTATGAATCATATAGTTCATTATCTCTCTTCTATGCTTGATTCTTTTTTTAAAAAGAAAAAAATCACATAGTTTAATTTAATTGGAGAACTTTATAACAAAATATATAAAAAATTGCATATATAAGTATTTTCCAAAAAAATATTTGACTATTTGTCCTAGATATAATATATGAAAATTTGATA
The DNA here is from genome assembly GCA_014851425.1 of Senna tora. Lineage (NCBI taxonomy): Eukaryota > Viridiplantae > Streptophyta > Magnoliopsida > Fabales > Fabaceae > Senna > Senna tora. Next base: position 9,712,765 of record CM026271.1, read on the forward strand.
AGTACATATTTTTAACTTGTTTCAAAATTAACTTAGGTATTAATTTATAATCGATAACTTGATAATTAGGATACTTGATATTGTACCAAAAGTTAGCTATCCGAACAAGCATCGATCTTAATCAAATTGATATATTATCTCTTAGCTTTTTACATATTAATTCCTTTGGGCTAATCACATATTTTAATTATCATGCTCAAAAAATGATAAGATGAACCAACCCTCATAATTAAGAATTCAGTTCAATTTATTTATGAAACGAATGAGCTTGATTATTAATATATTATATTCGTTTAGTTAAATTAGTCAAATTTAATTTAAACATTAGTTTGTTAAGTCGATTAATAATAAAATATTATTTTTATAATATATTTTATTTTAAAATTTTAAAAAATATATATTATAATTATATATATATATATAAAATAAAATGTAAGATAAATACAAAAATTTATGCATAATTATGAAGCTTTTTGTGTGTCCACCTCTAGATTTGAGTATGATATGGTGGGTACACAAATCTTGATGGAGTAGAAGTAGCTAATGAGAATGAGATAGATTTCATATAATAATATTATATATATATATATATATATGTATGTATGTATGGGACACAAATTTGTTGATGATGATAGGATCTCATTCTCATCTCATGATAAGCACCCAAGTCAGCATATGATAGAGAGAGAAAACTATGTGTATTCAGAAACTATATACCTAGGATTCTTTTTAATTTCCTCCCACACATTTCATCTCAATTTCATTATTAATTAAAAATATCAATTAATTATATTAATTTAATCTAATTAAGAAGTTTATCAAAATTAGAGCTAATTAATTTCGGCGCCATTGGTTGATGAAAAAAATTAGTCGACAATATTATTAATATTTACTCACTCGACTGTTAATATAACTTAATTAATGGGTATATATATAGTTGAGTGAAAATGACTTATTTATCGTTAAATTTAAAAATTTAACAACTTTAAATCTTTAATCTTTATCTTATCTTTTAAGGTGCCTCTAAGTGAAGTTACCCAATGTTCTTACAAAATAAAAAAGAGACATTTTATTTTAAGACATAATATGTATTTTTTTAAGAATTAAATCATTAATTATTAGTGTATATATATGCGTCAATTTTTTATTCTATAAATATAATATAAAATAATTATTATATTTTTAAATAATAAGTTAAATATTTTGTAACTTTTTACTATTTTTGCTTTCCCTCTCATATTTCCGATCTTCTCCTTACAATAACCGCAAGATTCAGAATTATTATAAAATAGATCAATATTTAAATGAATATAAGTCATATTAATTAATTAATTAATCTGTGGTATTTATCAAAACTGTGATTTGAGTGGCTGTGGATATATATATATATATAACATAAACATTCCCATCATTTAGGTTGTTACCTTGATTATGACCTTGTATTCACACTATGACAGAATTGAAAAACTGAAAATAATATTTGTGTATATAGAATATAGACAAAATAATTATACACCACTGTCATAAATAGATATCTCTTCTAATAATTATGTAAGACTTCCTTTTTTTATTTAATGTTTTATCTTATTTTTGAGAGAAAAAAATTAATTTATATTCAATTTTAAGTTTGAATATGTATAATTTATCAAATTTTAATTAAAATACATCCTTTTCAGAAAATATAAACTACACTCGAGTATATATAGTTCTTCATGTTCATGCTAGTAGGTTTTTCAATAAAAATAAATAATTAACTAAGACGTTTTTAAAAAATTCAATTATGATATATATATTTAATTTATATATATATATATATATATATATATATATATATATTGTCATTTTTAATAAAAAAAATTTAATAACTCAATAAACAGTTATTCTTGTCTATTATAAATTTTAAACAGGTAGGTAGGTTACACTTACAGGACCAATGAGAACAGAATTGGGCCTGCATATTTAAAGCCCAATTCATATCTGTTAGGTACTGCTAGAAGCCCAATACAACTATATATATATATATATATATATATATATTAATATCCCATTAAACACTATCTTCTTTATATATAAATATACACATGACTTTATTAATCACTTAATAAAAAAAACTCTATTAAGTATCATAATTTAATCATTGAAACTACTTGCATGAGTATTTAACTATTTATAGGGAGGGAGAGGCGATTACAATAATGAAAGGGACATTTGACATGTGTTGTGATAATCTTTAGGGCGAAACAATGCTTTAAGCAGCAGAAGCAAATTATACTCCGCCTATAGCCATTAAAATTTGACTCACCAGACAAGATGGATGATCAATAGCCATCTTGTTTGGTTAGTATTATTTTTTATTATATATCCTATCATTTTTTAATGAGTATTTTAATATTAGAAACAATTTTATTTGAGGAAGAAAAATTAACAATTTTTTATTATTTTTAATAATAGAAATTAATAAAAAAAATTGATGGCATATTATGTTGGACAACGTGTAGCAAAGAAATTAGTGTGAATCCCACTAGAATTAAGAATATTTGAGAAAAAATATTCAGTATTGTATCATGTGTCCATCTCTCTCTTTACTGTTCAGTACTGTATAGCACTGGATTCATTTTCAAATATTTGAACCCTCATAGGCCTAAGAAGAAAATATACTTTTCTCGGCATTTTGGTTAAGATCAAGCTTAGTATCTGTTTTTATCATTTTAACATCTTGTAAAATAAGAAAGAGATAATCAAGCTTGGTTGGTCTAGTGGTTAGCTCACTAGGTCGCTTAAGCAAGTGTTGGGGGTTCGAATCCCACCTTGTGTATGCAGCAACCAATTGGCCAAACCCTTAAATAGAGCTCAAATACGCGGAAGATTAATCCTTGACCTGTCGGGCTGAAGGATACCTTAAAAAAAAGAAGAAGAAAACAAAGAGATGCAGCTCCTTGCAATGGGAGAGAGGTAGAAAAAAATAGTCTATAAATAAGTCCTTTATTTTCTTAAAAAAATTTGTTTATGTCTCCCATTACAAAGAATTACACCTCTTTCTCTGGCCAAAAAAAAAAAAAAGAATTACACCTCTTTCTATGATCTAAAATCACCAAGTTGTGGTCTATTCATAAATGTGGCACTCTCATCCACACACACACACACACAATTCTTTTCAACACAAATTATTAGATTCATTCACCCGTCTTCATTAAAATATACTGATAGATGGATTAATTTCACCTAAAACAAAATTTGATGAATTAAATAAAATTAATTATTTAAACTTTATGTATTCTTGTTATTATTTTGATTCATGTAGTATCTCTCAAACCAGATAAATCTACTGGAATTTTTTTTTTTCTTTTTTTACGGTTATTAAGATTATGTATTTTTGGGGGATTTTTCCACATGACTTTATCCTTTTAAGATAAATAAATTAATAAATAAATAAAATAGTTTTGGCTTCTTGAAGAACCATTAGAAAAAGGCAACGTGAAGTGATTGAAATTTCTTTTCTAACTGCCAAATCTCAAATCCCAAATAAAGAGGTTTTTCAGTTTGTGAAGCTGAAAAGATGATGGACGTGATGGGCCGAAAGCCCAAAAGAGGGAACGGACTGAGGAAGCTTTCCCAATAATGGGGCCCACTTGTGACACACCACAATATGTTGATAAAAAACTTTTTCCGTATACCGGGATTTCTACGAGGGGAGAGATTCGTTAAAATGTATGAAATATATAATTTAGATTATCAGATGAGAATTGAGATATGTGTTTATACTTTAACACGTTCACCCAACAATTCAAATGATGTACTTCATGAATCTACACTTCTGTGAATCTGTATCCTTTCACTCTTTCGTATACCGAGATTCCTATGAGGAGAGATTCGTTAAAATGTATGAAGTACACAATTTATATTATCATATGAGAATTGAGATATGTGTTTATATTTTAACACATTCACCCAACAATTCAAATGATGCACTTCTGTGAATTCATTCTCCGATGATTATTTCATTTGATAACTTAAATCAAGATTGTTTTTTCTAATTCTCTCTCTCTCATTTTTTTTGGGTCTCATACTAGGATATTTATTAGTCACTAGTGTTAGTATTGTGATTAATTTCTCTATTTCTAAGAATATCCCTTCAATCGGATGATGCTTTAGTCCTAGCTATCCCTTCAAAATCAAAGTTAAGAGACGATGAATAAGAGAACAATAATTTCTTGCTATTTGTGCCACATACAATTTTTTTTATACAATTTATGATAAAGAATTCTAATTTATACATACATGAAAAATTATTAAAAAAAATTCACAATGTCTTTTTAAATTGTTAGAAATTATTAATTCATATTATCATATATATATATATATATATATATATATGATAGTGAAAATTAGTTATGTTTACAATTCTCAATAGCAACACTTAAAAAAGTGGTAGGTTATGATATATATATTAGATGATTGATGCATTTGCCTATTATTCTAACTTTAATCCATTGGATTGTCTTGGAATACAAGGAATCTTGGCTTTTACTTAAACAAATATTTTTTTTTGTAAATTAGGAAATTGAACTTTTTTTTATATAAAAACAAGGAAAGAGTAAAAATAAATAAATAAAGAGTTTAACTTCCTAACGGAGCTTTTTGTATCTATTTCCTACTAAATATCTTCCATTAAAGATAAAATCTACTCAAAATTAATGCTATAAGATATAAGGAAGCAAATCCATTGGTAAGAAAAAAAGTTTTTCTTAACTAATTACTTGATATGTAAGTAATTAAATTTTAATAATCATTGTATTAATTTTGCTGACTAAATTTTTTCTGTATAATTATACTTATATATATATATTAAATAATTTAAGATATTAACAAATTTAATAAAAACATATAGAACAAATAAAATTTTTTATTTGATTTTGTCATATTTGCATTGAATAAAGGAATTCAAGTTGCCGCATCTGCAAATGCATATGCGTGTACCCTTTTTGACTCTAACCAATCAGGAATTAGCAATAATCCAACATCCAATCAGAGCCTGCCACGTGCTACTCATGAATTGTTCCATAAACTAGTAATCATTAATTAAGTGAAGCAAGAGTTAAATTGAAATTTTTTAAAGTTTTTGAAGTTGTCTCTTATATGATTTTTTTAATTTTTAATTTTTTTATTTCTTAAATTTTGGACCAATTAGAAATGAGTATTGAATCAACTTCAGGAACTTCAAAAAATTTCAACTTTAGAGGATCAAAACTCGAAGCCTCAAGATAATAAGATTTCTTTTTTGTTTATCTAATAAGTTTTCTTATGGTATTGTTTAAGTTTTCATTTTAACCGTAACTTAAAAAATTATTCCTTTTAATTTTTTATCAAATTTAAGACAATACATTATCTCTTAACCAATAAAAAAAATCTTAACAATTGTTAGATAAACCATTTTTTTAATAGTAGGTTTGTAAAGAAAGTTCGCTCTTCTTATGAACTATAAGTAATGGTTTGAATTCTTAAATAGTTAATTAGTTATGATTAGGTAACTATTTGAGTTTTAGGCCTATGGGTTGGGCCTCGTTTGTCTCCCCAATATATTATTGGCATTATATTTGTTTAAACAAAAAGAGGTTTTTTGTCAATAATTTTGATTTAGTAAAAGAGATTGATTTCTCTTATTATAAAGAACATGTGCCCAGCTTTACTATTTGATAATATTTTAACAATATTCAATGAAAAAGTTGTGAGAAAAAAAAATACAATTTTTGTAAAATTTTAAGTTGTGTTTTTAATGAATTATTTTTCTTTAATTATCAAATAAATTATTCTCCATATATCACATATATATATTTCATATAATTAGTAGGGAATGGAATACTTTATCACAACTTTTTGGTGACTAAGTGGAGCCTTAAAAGAAGAGGATTCTTGATATTGTGTCTGTATTTAAAAAGAGATTAAAATGAGGTTTTGAAAGCTACCCATAATTGGTGGCTTTGTAGTTTGCAAGATACCCAAATAGTAAATACCATCTTTGTTGTAAAGCCATAATTTAAAAAAGTTCGTTTTATGAATTCAATTAAATTTTCTTATTATTTATTACGCCACATAAATTCAAATTGTTATTTATTTTAATAATATTAATAAAAAGGGTACAATTGTTCGAAAAATAAAAGTTAAGAAACATAATTGAAATGATCGCAATCAAATTTTAAGAACATATTTGACTGAAGACTCAAATATTTAAGTTACCAAAGTTGCTTCACCAAAGAATTTACTATTTAATCATATGTATATAAATAAGATATTTTGTCTTAAATGGCGATGAATAAATCTTTTCCTTATACACAAAATTTTGAGAATATTATGTCACTCAAATTAAAAAAATAACAAATGTTCATATAATTGAGTTCATGCCATTTCATGTTTCACTCTTTTGCATATATGGCACGTCACGTGGCAAGAATATATGACTGGATCATCATACTGAAAGTGTTTTATGTATTATAAAATGGACAAAATAAGACGTAGCGTACATGTACCCAATCAAAAAATTTTTTTGCCATATATCACATCACACAAGTCTCAACTGTTATTTATTTTAACAGTGTCGGTGAAAAAAAGTAAGATTATTTGAAAACAAAAAATAAATGTTTAGGGTTATAATTGACTACAACCAAACTTTGAGGGACATTTGAGATTTGATCGTAGGCTCAAACGCAAGGGGTACTAAAGGTACTTTACCCTAATATATATATATAATATGTACAAAAATACTATTAATATGTATATGTAATAAATATATTTCTTTTACAAAATATGATAAGTACACTTGATCTTAGCTAAAAGACCGAGAGAGAGATAGACTATGACATGTAAGCGCCACATAGATTAGAAAATCTTGACAATTAGACATATGCTAAAAAAAATAATGTAATAATAAAAGAAATCAAAATATAGAGTAAAAAAATGTTGTGAATTTTTTTAACTTAATTTTTAAAAGATAAAAATATAAAATCTAGTCGATATAATTTCTCTCAATATAATTTTTAAAAGATTAAAATATCAAATTTAATTTTTAAATAACATAATTTATTTCATTTTAGTTTCTATAAATTTCCCTCAATGTAAGTAATAAAAAATTTCATAAAGACTAAAATTGAAAAAAAATGCATATTTTAAAAATTATATTTGATATTTTTATTTTGTAAAGATTAAATTAAAATAAATTATATACTTTAAGAATTAAATTAGACCATGATATTATTATAAAAGAAATAGACCAAAATATTAATTTACATTACAAAAGAAGGGACACATCCATCCACTAAAAAGCAAAAGCTAGAGGTTACTTAATTGGTAATACCTCTTATAGTTCCGCGTGAAGGAGGCTCATTCCATTTCCCCACACAAAAAGAAAGATAAATTGCCCCACATTCACTCACACTCCAATTCCTTGTTTTCTTCAACGTGTGAGTATATAATAAGTATCTTTAATTGTGTGTATATATAATTATATATATATATTGCAACTGCATTAGCGATTCATTCAATTCATTTCATACACTTAACCCATCACTCTTCTTCTCCTACTCACTCCTATGCTCTAAAGTCTTAACCTTTTTCTTTTGAATTGCAGAAGAATCAGAAAGGGCATTGTACATTTGTACCCTTTTCTGTTTCTGAGTTTTGAATGTAATAAAAGGAGGGAAAGGTGATTGCTTTGAGAAACCCAGATGGTTTTGAGCTCAAGGATTTCAATGGGGAGATTACCCAGAGGAGAATTTCTTGTGCTTTTGTTGTTTTTTTGTTTCTGGGTTTTTGCTGTCACAGCCTCTGTGACTTACGACCACAAAGCTATTCTTGTTGATGGGCAGAGAAGGATTTTGATCTCTGGCTCCATTCACTACCCAAGAAGCACTCCTGAGGTCACTTTCTGAGGCTTAGCTTCAGATTTTCTCACATTTTCTCGCATTTTCTCACAATTTCTAACATTTTCTCATTGTTTCTTGGCGAATGCAGATGTGGCCTGACTTGATACAGAAGGCCAAAGATGGAGGCTTGGATATTGTACAGACATATGTGTTTTGGAATGGTCATGAGCCTTCTCCTGGAAAAGTACTATATATTCTGCAAATGCTTGCTTGAAAATCTTCTAAGGAACACAAATGATGAAAATTTTATTTGGTTTTAATTTTTTTTTTCAGTATTATTTTGAGGATAGGTTTGACTTGGTGAAGTTCATCAAGTTGGTTCAACAAGCTGGTCTTTTTGTTCATCTCCGCATTGGTCCCTACGTTTGTGCTGAATGGAACTTTGGGTAATGTTTATGAATTATGGTCATTTTAGTCTGTGCATTTTAATTTTTGTGGAAGACACAGAAAAAAAATTGGTACAAAAAGTGAAAACGATCTTTAGAGAATCTGTGTTTCATCTTCTTCTCTGTTTTTGTGATTCAGGGGATTTCCTGTTTGGCTGAAATATGTTCCGGGTATTGCTTTCAGAACAGACAATGAGCCTTTCAAGGTTAGGTTTTTTCGATTTGGGTCATCATTATTTATCTATTTTTTTAATTATTTAATTATAAAAAATGATAATTCTTCTGATCCATTGTCATAATTTGCTGTCATATGAAGGCTGCAATGCAAAGTTTCACTCAAAAGATTGTCAGCATGATGAAGGAAGAGAAGTTGTTTCAAACTCAAGGAGGCCCAATAATTCTTTCTCAGGTATGGAAATGAAAGTTAAATAAATTTTTTATTTAAATAAGTTGTTTCAAACTCTGCCTGCTTGGCTTGGTCCCAAGCCCGGATAAAAGAGGAGGGTTGTGTTAAGTAGTCGACAACCAGCATAAAACTTTGTCGAATCTTTATGAATATAAGTGGTTGTTGCCATATGACTCAGAGGTCACAGGTTTAAATCTTGGTAACAACCTCTCTAGTCTCGCTTTTAGGAGTAAGGCTGAGTAGATCTGACCCTCACCCTATCCCATCTATTTGGTGGGAGTCTTGTGCACTGGGTTGTCCTTTTATTATCAATTTATCATTATAATATATTTTAAAGTTAATTTCAATTTGACAGGTAGAAAATGAGTATGGACCAATGGAGTGGGAATATGGTGCTCCTGGAAAAGCTTACGCAAAATGGGCTGCTTCAATGGCCGTAGGACTTGACACTGGTGTGCCATGGGTTATGTGCAAGCAAGATGATGCTCCTGATCCAGTGGTAAGATACCCTTTTTTTCTCTTTTCCTTCTTGAAACGTTTTCTTTTTGTCGGAAGCTGTCTTTTTCCTTCATAAGAATGGCCTTGTTTTTCTTACATTAAATGTGTGTGACCCATAAGTCTTGGTGGGGGGTTTTTGCTTTTAAAGTGTGTTGCTTAATTAGGTGGGGTAGTTGCTTCTACTGTTTGGTATTTCATCTGTTCTTCCTTTTTGTTTTTACCTTGCATTCTCTTTATTTCCTTAATTGCAAGAGGGTCCAGCTTGCCTGAGAAAATTTTATCTTCTTCACCTTTCTTCTGGTTCTGGGTTTGCTGCAATTGGAGGGATTTATTTGCAATTCAATGTTTTCTAGGGGTCTAATTTTGGACTATCAAGTCCTCCAATAAAAATAGAGTAAATTACTATTTTGGTCCTTGAAAGTTGAAGTCTGTCTCAACTCTCAACTTAGTTTCTAAAAGATGAAAATGTCAAATTTAGTACCTAAGGGATGCAATTTGTCACATTTTAGTCCTTGAAAGATGGAAACGTGAAAATGCAATTTGCCTCAATTTAGTACCTAGAAATCTCCGTTAAAATAACTGCTAAAAATTTTTTCAAGGATTAAATTGAGACAAATTGCAGCTTTTAGGACTAAAATTGATATTTCCATTTTCAGGACCAAGATAGTAATTTACTCATAAAAAATATGAGATGTTGAAGGGCTTTTTCTTTTTTTAATCCCAATCATGTAGTGTTGACTGTTGAACTGTGAAAAGCATCCACTTATTTTTTTCTATTATAGAATTTGATAGTAAATAGCTAAAACAACTTTACTTGAGTTTTGTATCCAATAATTTGCACTTTTATGAGCAAATTGTTTAGTTTGGAAATTGTCAGTTAAGTGTACAATGAACAGAAGAGTCTACTCCATTCTCAAATGTTTCTCTTTCTGATCACTGTGTAATAGATTAATTCCTGCAATGGATTCTACTGTGAAAACTTCACTCCCAACAAGAACTACAAACCCAAAATGTGGACAGAGAACTGGACTGGCTGGTAATTCATTCATACAAATTCTACTATAAAGGCCAAAAATAATTTTTTTCTGGATCTTCTATTTAGTCGAATTTCTTGTTTAGGTACACTGCTTTTGGTAGTGCAATCCCTCACAGACCAGCAGAAGACCTTGCATTTTCAGTTGCAAGATTCATACAGAATGGTGGCTCATTTGTTAACTACTATATGGTGGGTTGGTTTGTCTCTTGGCTATTATTTTCCATTGTAGTAACATAATTCTTGTCATTATGTTGTAGAAACTTTGACTTGAGTTTAATATCTCATTTTTGGTTCAGTATCATGGAGGAACGAACTTCGACCGGACATCTGGTGGCCTCTTCATTGCCACAAGCTATGATTATGATGCTCCTATTGATGAATATGGTAACTATAAATGTCAAAGTTGTTTACAACTTAGTATTTGTTAGAAGAATGTCAAGGGAAAAAGTATACATTTTTCAAGAAAATTGCACATATTTATGTTAATGAGAAGCTTGTTCACCTGTGTCAGGACTTCTAAATGAACCGAAATGGGGGCATTTGAGAGATCTTCATAAAGCGATAAAGCTATGTGAGCCAGTTTTAGTATCTGTAGATCCCCAGGTGACATGGCCTGGAACTAACCTGGAGGTGAAGTCCTTGAGCCTGATTATAACCAATAGAACTGCCTTCTGTATTGAAAACTAATTTGTTTTTCTTCTGTAATATGATCTCAGGTTCACGTGTTCAAGACCGAGTCCGGTGCTTGTGCTGCATTTCTTGCAAATTATGACACCAAATCTTCCGCAAAAATTACATTTGGAAACAGGCAATATGACCTACCACCTTGGTCTATCAGCATTCTCCCTGACTGCAAAACTGAAGTTTTCAACACAGCAAGGGTAAATTGTTTAATGCAGAAATGAAGTGATCACCCATATATCTCTCACTGGAAGTGATCTTTTCTATATTTTGAGCATGAAACCTGAATGTTCATATCTATTTTCCAATTTTGTGCAGCTTGGGGCCCAGAGCTCCCAGATGAAGATGACACCAGTGGATGGTTCATTCTCTTGGGAATCATACAATGAGGAGCCTGCATCATCCAGTGAGGATGATCCTATTACAGCAAATGTCCTCTGGGAACAGATTAATGTCACCCGGGATTCTTCAGATTATTTGTGGTATATGACTGAGTAAGTATCTGTTAGAATTTGACGGTCTTAGTCCAAGTTTGTATGGTGAATGTTGATTTATGTTTTGGGGCCTTGTCCAAAATGCCTAAGGCAATTGGTACTAGCATCCTCTTACATTATATAGGCTTCAAACTTCCTTTATTTTTTCCATGTGGGACTTTGTATCTCTAGCAGTATCTTTTAAATGACCAGTTATTTCCTTCTAAAAACAAAATAAGTTGACCATTCATCTACTTGGTAATTACTACTTGAATCAACTCTCCATCTAATCAATATTGATGATATATCTTTGTCAGTGTTAACATTGATGCTGATGAAGGTTTTATAAAGAATGGGCAATCTCCCATCCTCAGTGTAATGTCAGCAGGCCATGCTTTACATGTTTTCATTAATGGTCAACTTTCAGGTAAATAAAATCAATATTTGGCTTTTGTTAAGTATTTTTCTTTGATAAACTTTGATAATTATTCATATCTCCTGTATCAATGCAGGAACTCTGTATGGAGAATTGGGGAATACTAAATTAACGTTTAGTGACGGCGTGAAGCTGAGGGTCGGCAATAACAAGATCTCTCTACTTAGTGTCGCCGTGGGTCTGGCGGTGGGTTTTCTCACTTTTCTGATATCTATATATTTTTCTTCTTAATTTTCGTGTGTTGATTCTTATTTTATAATTGTAAAAAACCAGAATGTTGGTTTCCGCTTTGAGAGATGGAATGTTGGAGTGTTAGGCCCAGTCACACTGAAGGGTCTAAATGAGGGGACTAGAGACTTGTCTCTACAGAAATGGTCTTACAAGGTTTGTTATCTATAATTTATTGTATCATTCATAAATGATAATATTTGTTCATGAAATGTGCATGTGTAGACGCCAAGAAAGATTTATAAACACAAGAGTCTTCTTTATCATCAATATTGTTATGTTGTTATAGAGGGTGAGCCTTTGGAGCAATGGTAAAGCTGTGTATTTTTTACTCTCCCTAGACCTCTCTTCTGGTGGGAGACTCGTGCACAAGGCCGCCTTTTATAATTGTTTTGTTATATACAGCATCTTTTAGTAGTAAAGAGGAAGTTGCAACAATAGATAATTACTCAAATGCATGTTGTTGAGCAGGTTGGTCTGAAAGGTGAAACCTTAAACCTTCATACAGTAAGTGGGAGTAATTCTGTTGAATGGATGCAAGGATCATTATTGGCTAAAAAGCAACCTTTGATTTGGTACAAGGTAAGAAACTGTCTGTCACAAAATGGTGCATGTCTGTTTCTGTTACAGATGATCAATGATCCAATTTGTTTTTTCTTTGGTGTTATCAGACAACCTTCAATGCGCCGGCAGGAAATGATCCATTGGCTTTAGATATGAGTAGCATGGGAAAAGGTCAAGTGTGGATAAATGGTAGGGGCATTGGACGCCATTGGCCTGCATTTATAGCACATGGTAATTGCAGTGATTGCAGTTATGCCGGAACCTACACCGATAAAAAATGCCGAAGAAATTGCGGAGAACCCTCCCAGAGATTGTAAGTATTCATATAAAGCTATTCAAGAATCTTCAGTTAACATGGTATCAAAGCCTCCATAACCAAATTCATCCTTGCATCCCCTATTCCTAATTAAAATGAAATTTCAGCTCTAGGTAGTGGGATTGTGCTTTGTTTATGGATCAAGCAACGCCAACACGTTCTGTCTTTGCTCATTTCTATGGTTAGATTATTTATAGTGAAATCCATCCTAATAGTTTCTCCTATTATTATCTTTTGTCTTTCCCTACCTCGTGTTATTGGACTATCTTGCATTTGATCAACTCTGTATATAAGCAAACCACCTAAAGTGTGTTTCTACCAACTTTTCATATGAAGGGGCAAATTAGATATTACGATAAATTTATTCATGACCTATGGCTTTGCATAGCTACTCAAGTTTTGGAGTTGAAATGGTCCTTGAATTACTGAAAAGTTTTTATTGTCAATTTTCAGGTACCATGTTCCTCGATCGTGGGTGAACCCAAGTGGGAATTCCTTGGTTGTATTCGAGGAGTGGGGGGGCGATCCTACCGGCATTTCGTTGGTGACAAGAACAACAGAAAGTGTGTGTGCTGATATATATGAAGGGCAGCCTACCCTAAAGAATTGGAACATGTTAGAGTCTGGAAAAGTTAACAGAGCTAAAGCCCATTTGTGGTGTCCACCAGGGCAAGAAATCTCCGAGATTAAATTCGCCAGCTTTGGACTCCCACAGGGAACATGTGGAAACTTTCAAGAGGGAAACTGTCATGCCCACAGGTCATATGATGCTGCTAAAAGGGTAATCTAACTTTTCTACTTCTATGTCCTATCTATCATGGTTCCATCACCTTAGGTAATATCTCCATTGGTTCCACTTCCAACATACTAGAACCTTAAGATATCTACTTTTGTTTCAGGAAGAATTTAATTTAAGGATTAGACTTATATGTTCCAATGAAAATAAAACTTGCATAGAAGTTTCTTAAAAAGAATCAATCATGAGAGAGATAAGTTGTATAAACCATACACTTGTTAGTTTCTGATTAGAGAACCCGGTATAAGTCAGAACAACAAAAGGAAAAGTGTAATGGCTGTGCTGTGTAGGAGACTAGAGAGGAAGGTTTAATTGACACTTCGACTTGGGAGCTCTGTTATACAAAGATGTGATAGTTTCAAGCAAAACATAGAGCTCATGCATTACATAATTTATTGAGTAAATTACACTCTTCTCTCCTCTATTTTGAAAAATTACACTTTCCTCCTGTAAGAAATTTAAAAACTTACAATTTCACTTATTTTGATCAAAATACCCTCAATGCTGATATTAATTTTTTTTAAAATTTACAATTTATTTAAAAATGTATTTTAAAAATTGTTATTTCATTATAATTTATTCAGTTAAAAATAATAAACTTAATTTATTTTAAATTCTAAAAATAATTTTTTTATATTAGTTAAATACATATTTAATTATATAAAAAGATACATATAAGGCATATAAGGGTATTTTGTTATCTCTCAGAACAATGTCATTTACTCTAATTTATTTGTAGGGTATTGTTAGGGTGTGCAAAACTGATCCAAACCGAATCAACCGATCCAAACCAAACCGACTACATAATCGGATAGATTGGTTTATTTTTTTGACAACCGATTTGGTTCGGTTCGGTTGATGAATGAGGTCTAATCCTAACCGAACCGAACCAAACCAACCGATTATAATTTTTTAAAAATATTAAAAATATTTTACAATGTTGATTTTTATGGTTTTATGATGTTGGATTGTAATTTTAAGTTTGTAATATTGAAATATTGTACTAATAACTTTAATTTGTTGGTTTTCATGGTTAGGAATAACTATTTTTATTTTTTAGGGTTTAAATTGAAGAGAAAAAAATAGTAATTTTTTTTTAATTTTGTCAAAAACCGATCAAACCGAACCGACTACAATCGGTTGGGTTTGGTTTGGTTGATGTCCAAAGAGCGGATTGGATTGGATGACTTTTTTAATCATCGGATTGGATTGGTTCGGTTATCTAAATCGTCAAAACCGAACCAATCCGCAGTTTGCTCACCCCTAGGTATTGTGGTGTAAACTGTAATAAGGATTTATAGTTTGCCTGAGAAACTGAAAACTTTTTATAGGGTTCTTGGGAGGTCCTTGAGAGTTTAAATGGATATATATGCAAACTTGAATACACAAAGATAGGCAGTTTGCCAAACAAGAAAGCATTTCTTGTGCATTAAGTTTTCTGTGAATCATCTGCTGAATTTTGTGGAAGAAACTTCCCTGACATTATACTGTCACTTTCTCATCGACCCGATCCCTTTCTTCGCAGAACTGCATCGGGAAACAATCTTGCTTGGTAACCGTAGCTCGTGAAGTTTTCGGAGGAGACCCTTGCCCAGGAAATGCAAAGAAGTTCTCAGTTGAAGCCCTATGCAGCTAAGATCCTATTCTACTGCAGAAATTCTACCAATACCAAATATACATATATATGTTTGCAAATAATATTAATAGGTTCATCACTATAAAAAGTGTCCTACAAAAAACTCCCATCTCTGGTTTTGGTTGATTCCTACACTTATACACCACTTGGCCAAATGCAAATACAGTATTTGAAGTCCAACATTATTGATTCCTTACACTTACACACCACATTGCCAAAGATTGATGATGTAGAAAAGGATATTTGATTACACCTTCAATTATGGCAATAAATTCTGCTTATTGTTGTTATCTTGAAGCTAAGTTTCTAAAATTTGCTGTTTTAAAAAGTTATGGTAAAATCAAGTTGCATTGAATCCTACGTCTTCTCTTCAAACACCAAGCAAGAGAGTTTAAATTATCAATAAATAGGGTAATCAGGATACACTCGATCGAGTAATTATTTATAAAGAACGAGCACACGTGCTTTTACACTTCAATATATATACAGGAACCAGAAATGGACACACTATCTTAAATTGGTATATATAGTGTTTTTATAAGCTTGGCTGTTTCTGAGGATCAACTAGTTCAGGCTTTTACATTCAAACACTTTTATCACAGATCCTGAACACAAAAAACCAGAAGAAAATAAATCAAGTCACTAAGACTAGAAATATAAAGCTTCAATACACAGATTAAAAAAACAATTCTGGGATCAAGAATTTTAACAATTAACATCTTATAATCTCGCGTTT
Source organism: Senna tora (assembly GCA_014851425.1). Taxonomy (NCBI): domain Eukaryota; kingdom Viridiplantae; phylum Streptophyta; class Magnoliopsida; order Fabales; family Fabaceae; genus Senna; species Senna tora. The sequence goes on from CM026271.1 coordinate 9,728,873, forward strand.
AGTACATAGATTAAAAAAATAGTCATAGTAATTTTACATTCCTGAGAATCTTATAATCTTATGTTTCTTTACTTTTTTAATCCCACCTAAGGGGTGGTATTATTGTAAACCTATGGAATAGGATTATTTTCAACCATGAGATGAGAATATTGTAAAATAGTCTTGGTAACCAAACAACTTTTTTGATAGTCCCGGGAATATCATAAAAGTTGTTTGTTTCAACTTTCACATTCTCGGAACTATTTTACAAGATTTTCATCTCATAGTTGAAAATAATCCCATCTCATGAGATTACAAAAATACCACACCCCATAGGTGAGATTAAAAATCTGAAGAAACGTAGGATTGTCAGATTTTCGAGCTTATTTTTTTAATCCGTGTACCAAACACGGGATTACAAGATGTTAAAACTTGTAATCCCGAGACTATTTTTTGAACTCTTGTACCAAAGGGTCCTAAAAGTATTATTTAGCTAAAATAAATGCAGTAGTAAATGCTTGGAGCTCAATGTGTTATCTTTCTTGGTTTCAGGCGAGCTGAAGAGCAGCAATAAATATGAGAGGAGAGCCAGCCATTATGGAGGGAATGCTTTCAAATTTGCTCCAAAGTCTTGTAGCATTTAATGCAGAAAACTTCAAACGCAGATGGGAGAAAGAAGATGACGAAATTGGATCTAGTGAAGTCCAGAAAGCGTAAAGTGTATAAAGTGCATCATTCAAATCGTTAAATAAAAATTGAGATTCGTGTACGTACTGCAATGATTTCATCCAACGACCATTAAGTGTGCACTTCACACACTTCACCAGATATACACTTTAGCAGATTCGGATCCAGAAGATGACTTAGCATGAGAGTGTAGCTACTAGCTAGCAGCTTTCTCTTTTGTATCAATAAGATGGAAAACAAATAAATAAACATTCCCTTCTTTCCTTTTAATTAGACAAGAAAAGTAATGGACAAGACAAATGTGCTATTTTTTTTTATAAAGGGAAAATCAGACTCTTTTATTCATTTAGAGTAAATTGACATTTTAGTCTTTAAAAGATGTAATTTGTCTCAATTTAGTCCTTAATAAACTAATAGTCAATAGATAGAAATACCAAATTTAGTTCCTAAAATATGATGTTTGTCTCAATTTAGTCCATGAGAATCTCTATTAACATAACTAAATGACAGAAAATTTAATAGGGACTAAATTGAGAAAAATTACATATTTTAAGGATTAAATTTGATATTTTTATCTTTCGAGGACGAAGTTGAGACAAATGCATCTTTCAGGAACTAAATTTGATATTTTTATCTTTTATTGATTAAATTAAGACAAATTACATTTTTAAAGGGCAACACGTCATTAAAATAAGACATGTAGGAGAGAGGTTGTGCCACATAAGCCATCCACGTCAGTATTTAACGGCACAAACTAACGGAGTTACGTTGGAGGGCCAATTTTGACAAAAAAAAAACATTGAGAACTTAAAATAACTTTTTGAAACGTTGAGGACTAATATTAAATTTCATGCAAACGTTGAGTCCGACGAGATGTTAGAAGGTGGGAGACATGATATTGGGCTTTGAGTGAAATGGGCCAAGGCTCTTTTGTGGTCTCTTATGAATGCTTTAAATGGGCTCTGGCTTATTCACATACTTTAACCACCTTGTTAACATAATTGAAATAATAGGCTTAAGTTTGGTCAAAATTTGCTCCAACAAATCTGTTGCTTGCTCCATAGTCCATACATTACTGGGCTTATAACATATGAAGAATTCAGTTTCACACATTGTTGTGATAGGAAATTTATAAGAGGGAATTTTTCTGTCAAAATTTCTATCTATGAAGAAATTGAAACTAGTTGATAAATACACCAAATTAATTAAGCTTGTGATTACATTCTAGATAAATACTATCGTTTCTATTTAGCTTGCATTAGGTCTCAATTCTCATCTATCATTCTCATTCTTAAATTTTCAGGATCAGAAGTTAAAATGGTGTGGCGAAAGGATTTAATAATGGAACAAGAGCTAAGCAAATTGGATGTCACCAAACTGCATCCCCTCTCTCCCGAAGTCATCTCCCATCAAAGCCACCATCACTATCGGGACCATAGGCCTCGTGGCACGTGAAAAATCCACTCTCATCAAAGCCATCTCCGGCGTCCAAACAGTTCGTTTCAAGAACAAACGAGCTGGAGCGCAACATCACGATCAAGCTAGGCTATGCCAACGCCAAGATCTACAATGTGTTATAAGTCAAGCGACAACCAACAAGAAGAAGATTGTCCCATAATGTTGAACATAGGAGTAGGGAGAATGAGAGGCAGGTGAAGGTGTCAAATGTGGTTAGAGAGGAGATGCTGATGTTGAACATAAGATCAATGGCCAGTGCAGCTAAATCCAACCACGTTGCATTGGTATCCTTCCATCCTTTTCCTTCTTGAGTTCTTCTCCCTTTTCCCATTTTACAAACTTCAAATCCCTTCTTCACACTTCACAAAAACGGATCACCTACAATTGATGCGCCTGCAATTTGTAAATCTAGGCCATTTACTTCATTATTAGTTCATTACTTCATAGGATGCGCCCTCTTCGAATTTGAATCCAATTTGCCCAATTAAGCCAAGGGATTAAGGATGTGAGGAGAAAGGAAGAGGAGACTTTCAAGATATCTTCCCTTTGTTTGGGAAGATGAAAATTGAAGGAGAAGATAATGGAAGATCAAACCTTAATCTTCCATTATCCTTTTTCTTCACAAATTCAAGATACCCCAAATTGGAGTATTTTGAAAGAGATATCAACACACAAACAAGGGGAGGACACATGGAAGGTTAACTTTCTCCTTCTCCTCTCCTCCCCTCCCTAGTCTCTCCCCCTCCCAAAATCCAAACAAACAAGGCGAAATGGGAACAGTTGGCATGCGAATTAGAATTAAGAAAAATGGCTAACATGCCGTCCCTAAGTGTGAATTAGAACATGAACAATGCATTTGACATAAAATGAAAAATAAAATCTGAAAAGTGATAATAATAATAATAATAAATAAATAAATGCTCATTTTGGACAAAACCCGAAATAAGAATGAGAATAAAAGCTTGAGGGGATGGTGACCGGAGGGATCTCGAAGGAGTCAAGTGGCGGTGGTGGGTGTCTCCATTGAAGGAGTGGAAGGGATTGGGGAAGAAGCCATTTTAGTGATGGTGGCGGCGGCAACGGCGGCGGTGGCAACAACGACGGTGGCGGCAGCGGTGGTGGTGGTGGTACCGGCGGTGGGGTGGTGGTGGTGGGGATGATGATGAAGAAGAAGAAGAAGAAGGAGGAGGAAGAGGAAGAGGATTGAAGAAGATGAAGAAGAAGATGATGATGTGGCCAAGATGAATGATGTGGCATGATGTGGCATGATGTGGCATGCCATGTCATTAAAATATGACATGTAAGAGAGAGGATGTGACACATTAGCCTGCCACGTCATCACTTAACGGCAAAAGTTAACGGTGTTACGTTCGAGGACCAAAATCAACAAAAAAAAAACATTGAGGACCAACATTAAATTTTTGAAACATTGAGGAACTTCATGCAAAGATTGAGGACCAAAACAATACTTTAGCCTTTTTTTCATATTCTTTTCTTACTTCCAAACATAACCTAAATATAATATATCATATCATTCTCATTACCCGTCCTGATCCATTAAAATAAATTTTCCAACCAACCCTCCAAACACAGAAAGGACCATATCCCAAAATCCCCAATGCTCAAAGATTACACCTTCTGCTTCAGTCTGATCATATACATTTTAAAATTCAATATAATATATTAAAAAGTATACCTCTTGACTTACTTTTCATAACATAATATAAAAGTCATTTTTTCAAAAGTTGACCCCAGAAACGCCCACGCATATCCACACGCAATTTTTCCAAAACAAGCCAAGCAGATTTCCTTCTTCCTTTTTGTCTCTGTCTTTCTTCTATTCACAGTATCAAAACAAAAAATCCTTCACAAAATATATACAGTAATTCTTAATTCCTATTCTCAAAACCGGAAAAAAATACTGAAAATGAAGGAGACAAGAAAGAGAAAACCTCTGTGTGCTTCTTCTATCTTCAATTCTTCATTGATAAACATTCTCTGCTTTGAAACAAAGAACGTCTTCTTCTTGTCCTAGAAGCCTTCCCAGGACTTCATCATCCCATTCGCAATCAAACTCATCACAGCCGTCCAATAATAGCCCTTCCCCGAAAACCCAACCCTCCCGATCAACCTCACGCGCCGCCGCCTCTCCCGACGCTCGAACCGTTCGTGTCGACGCTGGCCATCACCGACGTGCTGGAATCGGAAAACGACGACCCGCAGCTCTCCTCATTGCCGTTTATGGTGATGTACGAGGACGACGATTGGCAAACCAGCAGCGACGAGTACGGGTCGTCGATGAACCTCACTCTACCCGCCGCATCGTCCAGATCCTTATCCTTCCCGTCATCCAACAGATTCACGAGCTCCATTTGCGACACGTCATCGTCCTCCATCAACAACCAGGCCAGAGCGTCGTCTTCGACGGTGCCTTCCGCCGCCGCCGGAGCTCCGGGAGCATCCATTGGGAAGAGAGCTAGCTAGCGCGTGCGTATGCGAGATTGATGCGAAATGAGAGTGTCCAGTGTGGAACTCGTGAAGTGTGAAGAAAGGGATTTGAAACTTTGAAGTTTGAAAAAATGGCGAAAAGAGAAGAAGAAGAAGAAGAAGAAGGAAATGGTTGGAAGGATCTGGAAGGGACCCACAAGAGAGAGTAAGATGGAATCGAAAAGATCGACGGTCACCGTGGACTTGAGGGCGACACGTGGCAGGAGATGAGGAGGGGGCACGAGGTTAACGTGGCGGCGCGCCGAAGAAGGCACAAGAGGGGAAAATTGGCGGGAAGAAAGAGAGAGAATATGTGAGGGAAATTTTGTCTAAATTATTATTTTTGGTTTTTTTAAATACTAATCTTCTTAAAAGTTTAAAATCTCTAAATTTAATTATCTTTCAAGCAATTTCATCCTTAATTACCTTATAAAAAAATTTTCAAGTACTACTCCGTTATAGAATTTTAACTACAAATAGAATTATTTCTAATAGAAAAATATAGGTTAAAGTATTATTTTAGTTCTCAATGTTTGCATAAAGTTTAATGTTGATCCTCAATGCTTCAAAAATTTAACGTTGGTCCTCAAAGTTTTTTTTTTGTCGATTTTTGTCCTCGACCATAACGCTGTTAACTTTTTGCTGTTAAATGATGACGTGACATGTTTATGTGGCACACCTTCTCTCCTACGTGCCATATTAATGCCACGTCATCATTTAACAGCAAAAAGTTAACGGCGTTATGCTCGATGACCAAAATCGACAAAAAAAAATTTCGAGGACCAACATTAAACTTTTGAAACATTGAGGACCAATATTAAACTTCATGCAAACATTGAGGACCAAAATAGTACTTTAGCTGAAAAATGTATATTGAAAAAAATTTTAGTGGAAGAGATTAGTTCCTCACAATATGATGCACCCAAATTCAAATCCTCATTAAGAGAGGTTGATAATGCTTTGAACAAAATTATCTTCAATAAAAAGATATATATATAAAAAAAAAGTAATTAACAAATTAAAAGTACAGTTGATTATAACAATTTAAAATAGAGGCAACAAAAAAAACAATTTAAAATAGGTTAGTATCCTTAATTAAAATATTCATATAATAAGAGTACGCTTGGTATAAATGCACGGATGTAAAGTATTATTAAAAAATATTGTAAAGTAAAATGAGGAGAGAGGTAGAGAGAAAAATTAAGATAAAACGTGTGTTCGGTATGTATAAAATATTATATACATTTTTTTAGAATAATGATTTTACTGTGCTGTATGGATTAATAATTTAAGTCTTTTAATGATTAAATTAAAATAAATTATATTTTTAATAATTAAATAATAATTTATTAAAAAAATCATATTGGGGTTATTATTAAAAGAGTAAAACTGATGAAAGAAAACTTCTTATTTCTTAAAAATGTTGTAACAATATTTTGAAGATATTCAAAACAAATAATCATAAAAAAGACACTCTAAACAAAAAAATCAAATGCTAAGAGATGGTAACAATAAGAAACTTTAAATTGGGATATAAATAAGTTTTAATTAGAATTCATATATAATACATCAAAATACATAAATCCTAATTAACTAATAAAATAAAATAAAAACCAAATTAAATGATTTTTTTAGAACCGGTGAGAATTAGATCTAGTGACGCCACTTCTCCACTTTTAAGAGTTTACTCCATCTTTAGTGCTCGGCATAGAATAATACTTGTGAGAAAAAACAAAACTAAATGATTTTCTCATAATAACCAAATTGGAGGAGGCCATCTAAAAGTCGTGCGACGAAAGAAGCGATGATTAGTTCCGTCTTCTAAATTAAAGACTCCAATATCATGAAGCGATCCTTCGTCTTCTATAAATTGTAGGACGGTAAAGTCATCACAATAATAAATCCGATTCCTCTTGCCACCTGCAATTGCGCGGGTTGGCACACACTCCGAAGAATTAGATCCAACCACCAACACGTAATCCCCCAAATCCTTCACCTCTACCCATTCAAAACTCTCGCTCAGCTTATACACGTCGAACCCGCACGTGCGATAGAATGACTCCTCATCTTCTCCCTTACGAGTCCTGAACACTAAATGCCTCACCACCCACAACAATTCGCCATCATTGTTCTCAACCAAATACATGGGATGTTCGTGACTATGACGCGGAACATAATTGCATCCAATAGAATGTCGCGGCGCCCTCGTAATATTCCCGACTTTCGTTTCGACGTCGAATCCCCAAGTGATACCTTGTACGTCGAAAGCATAAATTGTACCACCTCTGTGGAATATGGCATCCCACAAAGTGGGCTTGGGATTCGAATCCAGTGTGGAAAAATCTGTCCATTTGTTGCTATTACGTGTGGTATAAGCCAACCTACCGAGCTCTCCGTAAATAGCTATAGCCATGAAATCGTTATTGGGAGGAGACAAAAGAACGATCTTGTATACGTAAGTTTTGAGCACACTGATCCTGTCACAAGTGTAGATGGCGCCATTTAACGGTGTTCTGATGCTGTATTCTTCGTTAAACTTAGTGGGTTGATAATCAATGATATCGGGAAAAGTTGAGACTGGTGGGAGATGGACGTGTGTGTTTGTGAATGGCTCTAACATTCGTATTGTTCCATCTAATACGACACTGATTAACCATCCATGACACGAACCAAGAAACTTGACGATTTTCATGTCGTCGGGTAATTTTAAAGAGTGGATGATCTTTTCGTCCCTAGGGGAGTGAATTGAGGGGACGATGTCAATTTGGTCGCCGGAAGATAATACCAAAGAAGGAATTCTTTTGATAGGGTTATCGGGAACGTAATCAACACAAGAATAATGGTGGGAATCAGAATGAGAACGAGAACGAGAACGAAGAGGTTGCTTTTCCACACGTAAACCAGGGTGAACTTCTTCCCAACTTTCCAAAATCTTGGTATCCATAATAAACAAAGAAGAAGAATGGAGACGATAATTTGATGCACAAATTAAATGTGACTGATCAACTTATGTTAGAATATATGTACGTATGTAGGTGTAGTGCAAGTATATATATATATATAGGTAAGGAATCCTTCATGCCTACTAGGAGATGAAGGAAGATTTTAAATCCAAATCGATTTTATTTAGGTAAGGAATCCTTCATGCCTTCAACTAATTATATTTGATTAAAACATACTATTAAAATAATATATATATATATATATATATATATATCCATTAGATGTACAATTCTCAATTACTTCAAAAGTCTTATATATAATATATATACATATATGTATATAAAATACGGTGAATTTAATTTTAAATGGGTGGGTATATATAAGAGATTCGACATATGTACTGACTTATTTATCTTTTATATAAATAAAATCTTGAAGCAATGAAAACCATTTTGATAGTATTTTATTTATGTAAATGTATATATAATCTATAAAAAAAAGAGGCGTTACTCCCAAAGCTAACACATCATACTATTTTAAAAATTTATGTGTCACTTACGTGGCGTCAATTAGGCTCCATCTTGGAATAACACAAACCTATTCACTAATTTTTTTTAGGAAAAAACTAAGATAAAGTTGCTTAGGTGCTTGCTATAAAGTTTACCAATCATAAACATTATTTATATGGAAAAAACTTATGTCTATTTCCTTATTTCCATTTCATCCAATTCCCCAATATAATTATGACACGTGGCAAAAAGTGTTTAAATGACCAATCACAGTAAAGAGAGAATATAGAAGACCACATTTTATATAACCAATCATAGAAGAAAGAGAGTGTAAATACAATATATGATTGGTGGAATTGGAGGAAATGGACATAAGTTTTTTCCTATTTATATTCTCTCTCCTATTTGATTGGTTATGTAATTTATTGCTTCTCATTTTCTCTCTCTACCATAATTAATTATACAATTTTTTTTGCCACATATTTTAATTATATTGGTGAACTTTATAGCAAGCACTAAGTAACTTTATCTTAGTTTAGTATTCTTTTTAAATCTTTGTCAAATCAGTTAAATATTATCTTAAATGCTTGTTACAACCAATTTGATATTAGATAATTAATTATGCAAGAATAAAAAACAATAATAATCCAATAAAATCCATTTTGAATTACAGTGTGATCACATATTAGTCATAGATAGATCAAATCAATTATTAATCCCATATGTGAAATTTTTTTCTTTATAAAATAAATATCTATCTATATTTCAAAATTAGGTTTAATCAAATCAATTATTAATCCCATATGTGAAATTGCTTTTTATCTCATATATACAATCAAATACAATTAATGTATTTTATCTCATATTATAATCAATGTATCCGTGTTTTGAAAACGTCCACATTCAATCGAACATTAATATTTTATCTCATGTGATTCTCATATAATTTCTCTTAATATATGATTTTTTAATGTTAATAATTAATATTTAAAAAGTCAACTATTTCAATCAATTTTAAATCCCTTAAATCATGTTACATGTACTTAAATATATTCATAATCCTTATCATCTCCAAATTTCAAAATTCAAATATCAAAATCTGGTTTATTGAAAATTAATTACTTTATTTTTTTTATAGAAATTTTCGGTCATTTAAACTAAAGGTAATTTCATGAAGATAAATTTGTTGGATCGCACAAAAAAAAAAAAATAGGGAGAGAAAGCTATGAAGATGATGAAGAATTCTTTCTTCTATAACAACTTCTACATCAATAGTGAAGAAGAAGATGAAAAAAATGTTAAAATAGTTAGTGATTAAGTCCAACATTGGTTAAATTAAGGATGGAAGCAGTATATATAAATGGTTAATGAATTATTTATTACAAAATAAATAAAAGGATCTTGGATAGAAAAATCTAAGATTCTGGTGTGATCCTAATATATATATATAATATATTAGTCAAAGATTGGTGGACTTAAAATTGGTAGCCCGGATAATTAATTTTTTATTAATTAATTAATTAATTTGAATGAGTACAACGTTCATATATGAAAGGTCATATATGAAGGATCATGTCTGTTCGGATTTTCTCTCTTTTTTGATTTCCAGAAAATCGTGTTCTGAGATATTATAGGCTTGCTGACTATAATATTAGACTTTGTATGATCCTGAAGGAAATCTGCCATAACAAACCCAGCAGCAATAAATAGTGAGTCTTTAATTTCCTTAAGGACAGTGACTACACTATCAAAGCCATCAAATTTTTTTTAACAAAAAAATGTATTCCTTCTTTCTTTTGGATCAAGAACGTACTTTTTTACTATCTCTTTTTTACTTTCTTCCTCCTCCTTCTTCTCTATAAATTATCTTATGAATTAATTAATTTTGAGAGTTACGTTAGAGAAGAACAAAGAAGAAACAATGATCAAATAAGGTCACATTCTTTGCACAACTTTTCGCTTTGATTATTTCCATCTTACCACTTGTCCTTACAAATTATTAGCTATGATTTGTGAAGCAAAGCAACTCTTTATTATAAATATATGTGTTGTGAGATTTGCGGGTTGTTGAAGGACCGCATGGGGTGTGCTTACGTACTCTGAAGGGATTAAAGTCTACGTAGTTAAAAATCATAAAGAAGAAAGAGGGAGAGAGCCGTGGAGGCTTTAGGGCAGCAAGATGCCGTGGAGGCGATGTCTGGGTTTAGGCAAAGAGGTGTATTTATAACTTATAAGCCTTATAGGCCATCTTGGGCCATTGGCCCAATACGAGGTGAGCAAAGGGAACATGTGCTCTAATTAGTACTGTCAAAATGGGTTTGGGCCCGCGAGCTAGCCCAGTCTGCTTGCTAAATGGGTGGGCTTGGGCATTAAAAATATGTCTGTTTAAGCCAGCGGGGCTTACGGGCTGCCTCGCGAAACATTAAAAGAAAAGAAAAGAAAAAAAATAATATATATTTGTTTAAAATATGTATAGATATATATGTTTTAGGTAATTAATTTTACGTGTTAAATAATAATTTTATTGTAATAATGTGTATAAATAATTTAAATAATAATAAAATATTAATTTAAAATAAGAATACTAATTTTTGAGTAAATATATAATTTTATAATTATTTTTAAAAATAATATATTTTAAAAAAAGTGATCCGCGGGTTAGTTCGTTTAGCTCGCAGGCCAATATGGACAAGCTTGGACATCACTTCCCAAGTCCGCCTAATAAACAGGTCGGCCCGTTTTGACAATACTAACTCTAATTTACTAGCGCCATATTTGTATGTGACACTAGTTATTTATTATTGTAATTCCATTTATTTATATTAGGTAAATTATCAATGTTTAAGTTATAATCCAATACAACATATATATTTACTATTAGTTAAGGTCAGACTTTTTTTAAAAATGAGATTTACATACAAGTAATACTCTCCGGCCTACAAACATTAAAAAAAATATATTTATATTTTTTAAATTTATTAGAGATAATTATATTTAAATTAATCAAAATATTTATATAATTATATGTATGAATTGACATTGCAACAAATGTTGTTGCAAGTCAATTTCTGTTAAGAAGCCATTTTCACAATAAGAACATAAAGTTCTATAGGTGGGATGATACACAAGTGTGTGAATTCGAAGTCTCTTTTTTGTATCCAAAAGTTTTGGACAATTCACACATTGATATGGAATTCCTGCAAAATAAAAAGTTATTCTTTTAATTAAATTTTAATAAAAATTAATTAATTTAAAAATATAATTTTTATTACCAAAGGAGGAGGTATTATTATTTGTTCTTCCACTTCAAACTGGTCTTCCTTCTCATCTTCTTTCTCTTCTTCTTGTTCTTGCGGCTCTTCCTCTCCTTCTTCTTCCTGCTCCTGCTCCTCCTTCTCCTCTTCTTCTTCTTCTTCTTGCTCCCACTCCTCTTCTTCAGTAGTTTTTTCTTCCTCTGTTATTTCTTTTTGCTCTAGCTCTTTCGTTTTCATTTTGAATATTGAAAAATAAAATGTCACAATTTAATATGTAAAATATTTAGAAGTGTGCCATATTTTATACTTAAATAATTTACTATAGCTGGCTTAAAAAAAGTAATTTATTCTACCACACCACTTGTTTGATTTTCTTTTCATGCATACTAGTTCTATTTATTGTGATCGTACTTATTACTTATATACATCTCGCATGAATATTGGATCTGCATTTACTTAGAGTTGTTCTTACATTTTTAATTTGATTCGTCCACTTGGTTGAAAATTTTAAAGAAAACATGTTGGAGTTGTTATTAAAAGAGTAAAAATGATAAAAGAATTTGTTTCTTTTTAAAAAAATATAATAATAATTATATATATAAAATGATTTCCACTTATCTAATTTTTTGAAATGACCATCTACACTTTCATTTCATCGTAATTTATAAATTCAAGATTGTAATAAAAAAAATAAGTGTTGGATTTTGGAGTCCAAATATCCGATCGGGTCATGGGTTGACTTGTTGGGAAGATCGCGGAGAGAAGAACAAAACGACTTCAAGACTTATAGGAAGTCACACGAGCCTGCACTCGTGGCTCAAAGTGGGTTAGGTGAGCATGTTATTTTGTTCATTATTTGTTCAAGTCCCACATATTAGATAGGTTGATGTTGGGAGCTCTTTCATTCTCCTATAAATAGGAGTGTTTTTCCATCATTTTATTTGTTCATTCCATGTGTTGGAAATGGGATCCCGTTTGTAAAACCCTACATAATATTATATTTTCTCTCTCTCTTTGAGTCATTTTTCGCGCATCATTCGTGGATACGTGTTTCTACCTTTTATAGATGAAGTCCTCTGTTTAGTGCGACCCTTTTCCAAAATCTTGGTATACATATGTGAAAGAAAATTAATTCCAATATAAAGATATATGTGAAAAATAATATTAGATGCACAAATTAAATGCGAGGAACTTATGTTTGAGTACAAGTATAGGCACGCTTGGTTGCTTGAACAAATCAACATAATTCTTCTTGTAATCCAACGTTTCCTCCAGCATTCTTCCTACCAAACATACTTTACTTTTTGCAATGTGATGAAATTATAATTTTATCCATTTTGTACTACTGAATTTTGGTTGAAGTTAGAAAAATTAATGGAATAGAGAGTATTTTCTAAGGTTGAATCAAGAGGGAAAAATTATGCAAGACATCAGACATGGCTACAATATTGAAGGAAGAAGAAATATTACGGATAAAATTAAGTTCAGTAATACCGTACTATTGAATTTCAGTACATTTTTTCAATCTTGTAGTGCCATTTATTAATATTAATAAAAATTCACATTAATTAGGATCTACTTTAAATGAATTAAGAACCAATTGATTGGATAAATATACTAAAATTTAGTACTACCGCATTATTGAACATCTACTCAAACATTACATAATAACTGATTGGATAAATATATGACCCATTTTTCTTCACTTGATATTATTGAGAATTAAAATCAAACTTTTATAAATTACTTGTTCTATTCAAACAAAATATTTTAAATATTAAGAATCTAAATTCCTTCCATTTCAATTTTATGAAATTCAAAATGCTATTATACAAACACACTATAAAGATGAAATTTCATATCCAGTGGGTTCAAAACCAGATTACAAGTTTCAGTTGAGATAAATTTTGCTAAAGCCACCAAAACAAACGCCAATCAAATGTGAAAAGGAATATCAATTATAACTTATAAGATGTGAATTTTTCTTTTTGGTGGTTAAAATGATAAAAATGAAAAAAAAAGGAGATAATTCAAATATATGGTAAATAGCAATGTTTTTAAAATCAGATCGGTGATTGAACCGGTTGAGGTACTAGTTCACGGTTCAATGGTCCAACCGTGGTCTAACCGGTGACATTTAAAATATATATTTTTAATTAACTATACTAAAATATATCATAAAAAAATTATATACTTCATAATTATATGTTTCCATCTCGATCTAAACATGATAAGAAATAGATTAAGTTTCAAATTACCACAATATCATATTAAACTCTTCAAATAAGTCAATGATCACTATATTTAAGTCTCAAGTCTTATCACAAACCAAACAATAAATACTGAAATAGAACAATCCTTACAACTACAAGTCACAACAAATTCTCAATAAATACTAAATCATAAACAACAAAAAATTTTATTTTATTTTTTAAAAGGAACAATCGGTCAAACCGTCTAAACCACCGGTTTGGACGATTCTTGACCGATTTTTCCGGTTATTGACCGGTTTTATATCTGACCGGTTCTTTGGTTATTCCGGACCGGACTGACAGTCAGTTTACCGGTTTTCCGGTCCGATTTTGAAAACATGCTAAATAGCATGCAAACCATATATTACTGTTTTATATAATTCATATAGTATCATCTATCAATCAGTCCTCAACTCTTTCCCGTAAACCCACTAAATTCACCATAAAACTAAAGAAACACATTCAATCTAAATGACCAAAATTCATCTATGTATGTTAGTTTTTTTAAAAATTTTATACAAGTATTTTATGTTTGCAATTTATTTAATTTTGGTTTTCGAGTCTAACACCATTCAATTCTTCCGTTAAATGTTAAAATACTAATATGGTACTCTCTCTGGTTCACAATATCTGCTTGAGTGGGGAATTTTTTATGTTTCAAAATATATGCTATTTTACAAAATCAAGAAAACATTATTTCTTTACAATTTTATCCCTACCTAATACCTATTCCCAATATAAGATTAATGGAAAAAGAGTAAGAGCCTCTTTGTGCATGCTTATTTTTAGAAAAAAAAAGCACTTATTTTTTAGTAATCACTTCTTTTTAAAAAAGTGTCTTGTTTGTGCATGCTTATTTCATAAAATAAGTGATTCTTAGTTGTAGTAGAATGTACTTTTTTAGCTTTAAGCAGAAGCTAAAAATTGGAGCTTCTTTTTCTAACTAGTAGCAGAAGCTAAAATTTAAATAATTTGGGACAAAAATACCCTTATTAATATTTTATATTTCCCATTATATCCTTTATTATTTTAAACATAGCTTTAACCTATGCAATCTCACACTTTACAATCAGTCCAAGTTCTTCTATTCATCTTCTTCATTCACAAAATTACATTAATTAAAATTAATAATGATTTATTTAATAATAATAAATTAATTAAATATTGATATCCATTTATCTATTTAACAGTATTAATAACATCATAATTTATATATACCCTTCTTGGTAATTTTACTATCAAAAGCACTTATTTATATAATTTTACCAAACACAAATTATTTTCCAGCTACTAATAAAAGTACTTCTCAACTCAATTTGCCAAACACAAACTGCTACTCATTCACAGCACTTTTAAAGAAACTCCATTTAAAAAAAAGTCATTTGAAAATCGACCGTTTTCATAAGCATGCACAAATGGACCCTAAGTAGGAGTAATTAATTAGTCAGGGTAATTTAGTCTTTTTATCTCATATTTTTTTAAGTTTAAGGTAAACTAATGATTTCCTTAATCTGTAGTTACTTACCCAACGACGTAGATATTATGAATCGGAGGAAACATGATAAAAACTTCATAAAATTATACTTCCACTCATCAAATTTTTTATTTTAGTGCCTACACAAATTGAGAGTCTAAAGCCCACAGTCATAGGGATAAGGGACACAAGTTAAGGCTACAATAAAAGGCATTCAATTTGACGTGAAATTTGTATTTTGTGGTTCTGAAATTGTTTTGTTTTCTTGCATATCTAACATTTAGGAAAGAAGCCATGGAAAAGATAAGGAAAGCAGGTCTGGAGAGATAAGCAGAAGGTGATGGATGGTTGTAAATTTGTGTAACAAAAGTAAAAATTTTGCTGTTGAAAAAAATAAAAATCTAATTTCCGAAAAAAATTTATATCACATCAATATTTAATAGAAAAATTGGACAGTGCTAGACATGAAGTTCAAAATAAAAACAAGTTACAAAAATAGAAAACCTATATGAAACTTTTAAATCATAAAGAACTAATATAAAAACTGGGATTTTGGCCAATCCAAATTCATTGATAACCAATCAATTACCAACTTCAAAAAGTATCCACTACACTAGAAATTATATTCCATGATTTTGAAATTTTGAAGAAAATAATACATCTATAAGATAAAATCTAATTGACTGACAACAATACAAGGACGGCCCAAGGCTCCCACCAAGTGAAACTTATAGTCAAATGTAGGCAATCTTACTCCTACAAGCAGAGAGACTATTTTCAGAATTTGAATCCGTGACCTCCAAATCACATGGCATCAACCTCACCGTTACTTCAAGACTAATCCTCAAATGACTCACAATACTCACTGGAAATGATCTTTTTTTTTTTAATATAGAAACTCACTGAAAATGATCTAGCAATCTAACATTTTGTTCTAGGGTCCCATGTGAAGGTATTATGTTCTAAAGAGAAATGATCACAACACAGGTCAAGATAAATTACAATATCTGCAAGAAGTCACTACAGCCTACAACAACAATGTAATCACTTCTCAGACTTTGAAGCACATTCCACCACATGAGACTTAAATTTCTCTAACTCTGCCAGGACCTCCTCTTCAGGTCGGTAGATCAAATCGCTCATCCGCCATATCTGCACAAATCATTAATTTTTCATACCAATTTCCACTGAATAATCATATTTCAATTCCGAATGCTCGAACACCATCTTGTACACAATTAATTAAACCATACAGGAAATCCACAGGTTTCACAGAAAATATGTCTAAAAAATAATCTTTTCTACATTTTCTGATATCTTTACCAGCAGACAGACTCAAAGCCCCAGCTAAAAGGGACCCAAAAGGAGCAAAAAGAAAACTCAAGTTTTTAGAATAGGACCATCATCTTTTTAACACTACCTACCTTAACTAGTTGTCACTATTAAGGGTACACTGGTGCCAAAATAGAAAAATTGTCTGAGCTTAATAACACGAACAGAAAATTCCGTAATAATTCTCAATCATATCCGACATCAGATGAATAAAGAAATCAATAAACATAATTTGAGCTTCATACTTCCACAAATTGCCTTTTTAATTATATGATTAGAAATAATAGAAGTATACCATACTTAATTATAGGATGAAAAAATTTTACAAACCTGCAATGTTCCCCCTCCACCAGTACTATCACAGTCGTCAGACACACTAACAATAGTCCACGGGTCATATGCATTCCAATGAAAGTCAACAACCTTGTCTCTGCAAATGAGTACAAACTTCAATAAGTGCAACAACAAAAATAATGTGATTCAGAAAAAAAATCTAGTAAACATTTTTAACAAATCAGAAATGTTGCACAATCAAAATCTTTACTATTATATTTAAGAACAAGCATCCAATGCCTATTTGCCAGGCACTATTTGGCATGGGATTATCGATGCACAATGGGAGAAGAAGAAAAAAATAAAACTAGCTACAGATGACTAGAGAGGTACAGAAGACAATTTGGTTTGGTGCTCTCATTAAAAATATCACTGTAACTCTTGGAAGGAACTCATCAGGAGTTAGTATAGATTGCAACAAGTACACATTAAGTGATACTATGGTGAAAGAATATCAATCATATAGAATGTTGCAACATTTATATATAAAAGTGAGATCTACGTTACAAAATTGCTATCAATAAACAAAGACAGAATAGACCCAATTAAAAAAGATGTCCATGGGGACGAAGATCTTGAAGATTAAAAATCAAACACGATAAGGCAACGAAATAACACAGTTAACAAAAACAACTAGGAGATCCATCAGATATCATAAAATGACAATGACAGCATGAGAAGATTTAAGAAATAATAATATCACCTAGTGTTGATGCCTATTGCCTAGTAGTAGATACATTCAAATGTTTAAAGAAAATACATGTTTAGATAAATGAAATGACTGACTAAAGTAAATTCATCTTTACCAAGAAAGGTGTAGTTCCATACCTATGGCCAGCATGTTGGAACAACAAACCCGGAGAACTATGTGATTTTCCAGATCGCTCTACTCGCTTACCAATCTGCATTAAAGAACAAAAGCAAAAGAGGCTGAAATAAGCACCATCTTCATGTCAGGAAATCTTCTTAGAAAGTAGAAACAATGAAACTCTGAAACCATGTTGAAACCTTACCTTCTCATAATCCCAAATGTTTAAGAGACCATCTTCTGCAGAACTTCCAAATACAGATGATTTGTCGGGAGACCACTGAAAACATAAATAAAAGGAAATTAGTCAATGCAGGTTGCAGCTTAATCATGAAATGCTCTCAGGCATGAAAATGAACAACAGGCACCAATATATCCACAATCACCTGAACACACAGAACAGCAGCTTTGTGACTCTCAAATTTATGGATAGGCGACCCAATTCCATTAGAGGTGAGATTACGCCGGTCAAACATGCGAACAGAATTATCTGCTGACCTGGAGAGATATCGTGACAAATCAAATGGGGATGTGGTGCTCCATTAACTTGGTAATAATGATATGATACAAAATAGCATTTATAATGAATTGCATGTATGCTTTAAAATAATGAAATGGTGATTAAGAGTAATATGCAACAGCAGAACATACCCAGTTAGAATAAGATTAACATCATTGGGATTCCAGTCAACACAATGAAGATCAGCATTATGAGCTTTTTCAACCTGCCACCAAATTTGTAAAGAGGGAAAATGTACTAATGAATTGTGATATATATATATATATGAGAAAAGACAGCAAATGACTTGTCATGATAGACATTATATTGGAAAAAGCATGAGTATGTATATCAACATCTTAAGAAACATAAAAACAATTAGCCTATGTGATGAAATTTGCTGGTAAGGTATACTACTGTTGTAATTCATTGGGTTTATTAGTAAATTTCTTTTTAAAATAATGTTCTATAAATTCATCACTAAGATATACACCTTAACATCTACAGTGAACTCAAAATAATAAATGAACAAAATTAAATACATGATTAAAGTATAAAAGGTGACCCACCTTAACCACAGGACTGGTGCCAACACGTGCATCCCATAATATGAGACAAGAATCATCCCCAACACTACAAAACTCCTGTGCACTTCAACATGATTACAAAGATGTTAGGAAAAGAAGACTAACCAAAAACCTTAAATATAGTTGGTGCTGCTAGTACAGTGTAAAATACACAAAGTTGCCCAGCGAACAGAGGAAATTAAATATTCAGGAGATTTAAAGAGAACAACTTCATCCTCTCACCCCTCTCAAGTCTCAAAGATATACAGTCAAAAAGGGGTAGACAACACTTTTTTTTTTTGAAAAATAAAAGTTCTCTCTTAAGATAAACTCCTAAATTTTCCACAAGGAAGAACTAGCACATTGAAGATGAAAGTTCAAGACTTCCACACTTAGTAATATAAACATGGAAGATAAAAAGAGGATACCCATTTCAAGGAGTGAAATAATGAGAGAGAAGCAGTCACTCAGTATCGAGTACAATATTTACCTAAAAGGGCAAAAGGTCACATCTTCAACAGTATCCTCATGGCCATGAAAGATGCCCCGTGGTCCAACAGATGGCCCATCAGCAACTTTGTCATTGCCTTCCCCAGATTTTGAGGTCTGTTTGGCATTTGACTCACCAGATTTTGGGTCTGTGGCAGTAGATGTTATATGGTCCTGAATACTCCACAAAACCACAGATTTGTCCTTTCCTGAAACATCACTTTTTTCAGATAGACATTCATGAAGATAAAAATTTAGTTCATTTCAGAAACAATTCCATGACAGAGCACAAAGTCTAAAAAAGAAACATGGACATATTCAGAAGAGATCATGATTGTTACTCCTTTTAGCTGTTGTTGAGGACAACTATAATTATATCAAGAAATGAGGAGTTTAGAGCCTAAATAACAACAAAGCCTTTTACCCACTAGGTGGGGTCGGCTAGTTTAGAGCCTAAATATTTAAAAAGAAAACATAAAAACTATGCCAACCTCCGGAAAGGACATAGGGTTCAGTTGGGCACATAGCAAGGGCAAATTCAGCATTATCTTGGTGCCCAGTCAGTATCTGCAAGAAGATGATTTCTCTGTAAATATACCATGATATAGCAACCATGCTCGCTAATATCAACAAGAGAAGAAACAAAATTGCTTTCTTGAGAGTATTGTTGAAAATGGATGGTTCTGGCAGAGTGGGAACAAATGAAATAGATCATTTAAATCAAAGTGGAGAGGCCAATTTCCAACTAGCTATTTCCAAGTTGGTTAAAATTCCTGTTTAGGCCCAACAGTGCTTCCTCACTTCTGTTTAACAGCATCACATCTCATGTATTAGAAGAAAGGAATAGTAAATTTATTCCCCAATGCAATTATATAGAGCTATATCATTATCTGGCACACCAACATCTAATTAAAATATCCTAATTTAAAGGATGATTAAAGCATATATCTCAGAACTAGAAAGGGCAAGGAAATAATTATGGTTCATTCTGCCTCATATTACAGATTAGATAGAATTCATAGAGACGGAAGGGTTTAGATATAAGATTAATATTAAACTATACCAAATCTGGACGAGAATTTGTAGCTCCAAGGACAGCATGACGATTGGGCTGAGATTCAACGTCCCAAATGAGGACCTGATGTTTATTGATTCACAGGTTATGAAACCATAAAACCAGGAAATCAGATAAGATAAACCAGTACCAGTAAATACAGAAGAACACAAACTGAAAGACTTTTACATCAGGACTATCTGTATGTGTAGCCACTATCTTAGAATTTGTTGGCAATTCCCTAATTCTGTTAACCTGCAAAATGATGCTCAAAGGTCAGTACCAGAAACATTTACATCCATTAAAACACAATGAATTTCAAGCCAATATGGACTGTAAAAAAATATTCTCATGTAAATTTTTTATTAGAGAACCTAATAGCACATATTTTAAAAAGTGTACGTAAGTTTTATCCTTAAAACAAAGCCATGGCAAAATAAGGACCTCAAGTAGGGTTTTGGGCAAGGGCAAGGACAATGGATTGGGGGCTAAAACAGAGTTAATGTGAATTATCTATACCTCTCCCGGATGTATGATGGTCTTAAACTTCTTCACAAATGGTGAGCGTGCCTCTTCATTAAACTGAAAAGATAAACCATCAATTCCTCGCTGCTTAGTTGTTTGCTAAACATAGTAATGAAAAACAAAGACGAGGGGAACACTTCATAATAAGTCACCTGCGAAATATGTTCTGCAGCTGCAACCCTAGGCTTCACAACCTCACAGTTTGCAATGACCAGAGTATTTGGAACACTACCATCAGTCTGGCAACAAATAAGATTTTTTTCCCCATTTCAGTAAAGGAATACATAAGGAACGACTATAATACAGATTTCTTCAGTCTTTTTAATTATACATTTAAAGATATAAAGAGTATCAAGGCAACACAAGAGGCTCCAACTCAAACACCAGCACACTTTTTTTTTTTTTTATGTACGGTTTATCTTATAAATCCTCAGAAGACCCTGAAAGAATGAATATACCTACACAAATTAAAATAACTTCAACTAGCTAAGGTGAAATAAACAGGAATAGAATGGTTCTTGAGAAGAAACCTGATACTTTCAACAAATTAAATTAAATGAAGATTATTATATAAGAAAAGTAAAAAGAAAGAGACTGACCTGCTCAGAAAGGTAGAGACGCTGGCGATTCTTGTAAGTAGCTTGCTCAAGCTGAGGACCCCACCTACAGGTTAAAAAATAGTTCAATAGCAACAAATCAAGCACCAAAAAATCCACGGAAATGAAGCTCGTAATTCGCTGAAAACTAACCCTAAACAAAAAGAAATTCTCAATAACAAGAACCCCAGAAAAATGTGGCATAAGAGCAAAACCCTAGAGGAAAAGAGAGAGAAGAGACCGGCAAGAGAGAGAGGGCCAAACGAGGTTGTGATTAGCGAGCCAGTCATAGAGGACAGGGACGAGAGACTTCCATTGGGTGTACTTGTCGTCGACGGAGGGAGGTGGGTGAGATTTCTTGCCCTCCTTGACCGTCTTGCCATGCTGCTGCTGCTGCTGCTCGTCCTTCTTGTCGTCCTTGGGCTTGGGCTTCCGACCCCTCGTCTCCTTCTTCTTCACCACTCCTCCTTGCTGTGGAGTCTCCATGATCCCTTCTCTTGGATTCTTGTGCTATCGGCGTCACTCTCACACACACACACACTCTCTTTCTCTCAGCTACCTATAGAGACTATAGTCGTAAACTGTAGATTCTTTTGAGAGAGAAGAAAAATATATTATCTATCTATTCCTTTTTTCCCCTCTTTATTAGTTTTGGAGATTAGATCCTCTGCATTATAAAAAGTGTTCGAGATGGACAAAAAAAAAATTATAATCAAACTGGTTAATCTAGTGGTTAGCTCACTAGGTCGCTTAGGGTATGTTTGGATTGGGGATTAAAGAGAGAAGGGGAGGAAAGGGGAGACTATTAAGATATCTTCTCCTTGTTTGGGAAGATGAAAATTGGAGGGGAAGATAATGAAAGATCAAACCTTAATCCTCCATTATCCTTCCCCTTCACAAATTCAAGATACCCCAAATTGGATATTTTGGAGGAGGTATCAACACCCAAACAAGGGGAGGACATATGGAAGGTTAACCTTCCCTTCCCCTCCCCTCCCTTCTCCTCTAATCTCTCCCCTTCCCTTCCCCTCTTTATTCTCAAACAAACCCTTAAGCAAGTGTTGGGGGTTCGAATCCCACCTTGTGTATGCAGCAACCAATTGGCCAGCGGCAAACCCTTAAATGGAGCTCAGATCTGCGGAGGATTAGTCCTTGGCCTGTCGGGCTGGGGGATACCTTGGGAAACTAAAAAAAAAAATTATGAGATAGAAAAATTAAGAGAAAAGATTTGATAAGGTGGGACCCACAATTTTTTTTCTTTATCTCTCTCCTCACTTCACTGAGCATTTCACTTTGTAATGCAGAGGATCCAATTTCCTAGTTTTGTATGCATGTCATATTTAACGACAAAAATTAAGAATGTTACACTCGATGACCAAAATCGACGAAAAAAAAAATTTGAGGATTAATATTAAACTTTTGAAATATTGAGGACTAACATTAAACTTCATGCAAACATTGAAGACCAAAATAGTATTTTAACCAAATTAATTTTATCTAGTACAATAGAATAAAATATTGAAAATATAATTTTACCTTTATTAATAAGCTTTCACGTGTCCCGCGAGCAAATAGTCAAGTATGTAAGAAAAAATGAGGAGTGGACGTGAAATTTGATAATTTTTAAGGGCAAACCTGTCAGAAGAATCATGGTGGAAAAAAGTTAAGATTCCTTATTATAGGAATTAAAACTTTTCTCTCAATTTGCTTTATTTTATTAAACGCATATAAACGTGAAATTCCACTTTTCTCCCCTGAATTTCACCATTACCAAACCAGCTGTAGAGCTTTTCTTGTACACTGTACACCGCAGAACAGAGTACCTAAGCAATTTCCATTTTTTTCAATATAAATAAATAAATTTAATTTACTGTTGATTTGCAATTTTACTGAATTTTTAAATATTTTTATATTTTTTTAATTGATTTCTATTCTACTAAAACGCACCCAATAATTGAGTTTAGTTTAGTGAACACTCGCTGGTGATGTGATGGCGTTACACTTCTGATTTTGAAGGTTAAAATGTATGAAGTTTTCTTCAATTTTAAACTTTGTATAAAAATTATTTTAAAATGTCTAATATAATCCCTAAAAAATATTTTTTTATACCAATTTGGTTCTTCTAATCTTTAAAATAAGCCACAAATACACATAGGAGAAAAATTAAAAGAACCAAACTAGAACAAAAAAACATCTTCCAAGAACTGAATTAGATATTTACATCTTTCAAGAACTAAATTAAAACAATATGTATCTTCCAAGAACCAAATTGATAATTCTCTCAAAAGTTATCATTTTATACATTAATCAACAAACACTAATTCTTTCTTATAATACTAAACTCAAATGCAATTTAGCCTTTAGGGGAAGAAAAAGAAGATTAACAATTAACAAATACATATATAACTGCAGCTACGCTTGGAGTAGCAAAGACTAAAATAATAAATCACAAAATCTAGTTGTAATATCCGAGATACAAATTGAAATCAACAGCAAATCACATCATCCCTAACTATATATATATATAACCACATTCTCCCAAAGGGACAAGGAAAAAGGACTCTCAAAGCCATTCAGACTATATAAAAGATTAAGGGAGAAAAATGAATAATAGAGTACACCATCAAAAACTTGCTTGATACCCACATTTTCACCAATTTTCAGCAAATGCACCCCAAAGCAAAACTCAGCTGCCAAATTAACCTCAACTACTGCTGCTTGCACTCTGGAGGTTGCTCACCTTGCTGCCCTCCCACCTGTGGTCTTCCACTCTTCTGAGAGCAAGAAATTGAGCCAAAGTTGAGATCAGAAGTGCAAAAAGAAAACAATATGGTAACGTTTGGTTGCAGGGAAGATGTTTTGATAGGAAATACAAGATACCATTTCACATACCATTATGTCAAACACTACGTGACCTTTTATTAAGGGTAAAATTGACATTTCACATACCATTTCCCCATTCCCAACTTCCCTCTCCACCAAAGGGAATCCAACCAAACATACTCTAACACAAATAAAAGGAAAGACAAGATAACTCCACAATCCATATATAGCATTACAATAACACAAGTAAAAAGGAAACAGAAATAGATGTAGTGTTCCTATTGTAGGAATCTCATATGCTGAAGCAGCCAAATGTGTGCCCTTGTCTAAAAATATTTTTTTTCCTAAAATTGCAATAAGGTAATATAACATTTGGCCAAATCTTAAAAGGACCGCGTCACACTATCTGTAATTACTGGAGGTTATAGTCCTGACTTCTCCCACGGTATAAAAAGATTATGTTTCTGCCATTTAAAAGTGATTTGTATGTTGAACAAATACAGAAGTGATTCATTCCATTTCATTAAGAATACAAAATCAGAATATCAGTCTCTCACCTTGTGGCCTGATGACTGCTTCAACCCAACGATTTTGGCACCACAGTTAAGTTGTGGAAAAATGAAAAAATACATCAGATTTAGAAAGCAAGTAGAAAACATTAAAATAAAAAATAAATTCAAAACAATTAGCACACAGTACCTTCTTTTTGCTCTTTGGTACTTCCTCATCTTCATCATCATCGTCGTCGTCATCATCTTCGTCTTCTTCCTCCTCTTCATCATCTTCAATGTCATCATCGTCTTCATCATCATCCTCTAGATCTCCAAACTCCTCTCCTTGTATAGCCTCCCCAGTAAACCATGATACAGCATGAGGAATAATCTTATCCCTTATTGTAGACCTAGATAAAGCGTGATAATGAATCAGAAAAACCACAACTTGACAAACTACCAAAAGGAAGGGAAATACAGTTTAAATATGTACAAGGAAATAAAGCTCACCCAATATCATAATCTTGTTCCATCTGGTTCTGAAGTTCCTCAGCCTGTTTAAAATTTTAAATATGGTTATAAGCAAAAGAAAAAGAAAATGATTTATTAGTCTATAGATTATAAAAGATCCATCATACCAAATCTTCATCAATGTCTTCGTCGTCTTCAGGTACTTGTGGTGGATTGAAAAAATTGAAGAAACTTTCACAGTTTTCGGTTTTAGTAATTGGTTTAGCATTCTTTGAACCCTTCTTAGGCTTTTTCTTAAGCAGCTTCTGTGTCAAGCATTTTCCTGGGTGCCATTCAATTTCCGTCCTAAATGAAAAGAACAGAAAAAAAATCAAGTTTTGTGTAGAACCAAAACGAGGGACGGCAAATAAAGAGAAAGAATCAATGAAAAAGAACTTACCCAATTGCTTTCTCCAGTATAGGCTCATCTTCATCAATCATATGATATGTCTTTGTCAGGACAGAATTCTTAAAATAAGGATTGGTATCAAAGAAAAATTCAAGCTTAAATCCTTTAGGGCTTTCTATCCTGTTCCACTTAATATCTTTGAGATACTTGAGAGCACCTTCATCTCGCTCAGAAATCTGACTCAGCATTGAAAAGACAATTATAATTTGTGCATTTACAGTGAATATGCGGAAGGATTAAATAACAAACATAAATACAACTGACTAACCTCTTCAGCTAACACTTCATTATTTTTCATTGCGGTCAGCCAGAAAGCAGGCACACCTTTCTCTACAAAAGCACTTAATCATATCAAGGAACTGAAATACTTCCAAAAGAATATGGCATGCATTCTATATTGTACCTTTATCCTCTTCTGTATCAGCTGCGGTTTCATTAGCTACTCCTTCAACTTCAGCAACACCATTTACAATATCATAGCGCTGCATTTATTCATCACGAGTTATAAAGTTAATAGATGAAAATATCAATTTCAGATGTTTGAATGCAATTCAGAACATTTTTTTACTCAGAATCCTAAGAATGATAAATAAAACTATAAAAGTCAGAATTCGATAAAGGAATTCGTAATTTCTTGCTATATAGCCATATGCCAGAAAATCTAGACCAGGCTGCCTAAAACTATAATATGCCACACATACAACATAGCTTATAATAGTGCATGCAAGTCATTAAATTTGCTTTCAACAAGTACACAGTACCTTTGTGTACAAAGGTTGATACAGTTTTTGGTATTTGGCTTCAAGTGCTGCCCTCTCCTCGAAAAATTTTGCCTCCAACTCATCATGTTGACCCTGCAAGATGTGAAAATTTTAATAAGAAAATGTTATTGAATTACAAATGAACCTCTCTTTGCTTGCAAATAGACAGAGACCACACCACAGTAACAAAGATGTAATCTCCATCTCAACCTATACATCATCAATTTATAAGTATTATGACCCGTTTTCAATCCCCTATCATGAATGATAAAGAGTCTTACATTTCCTCACAAATGCTTGCTATCAGATTTCTCAAGTCATAAAAATTCTTAGGTCAATCCACTGTATTTAAAGTACAGATTGAGCGGACAGATTCTATCTCAAACGACTTTAGTAAATTTAAGTTACGTGTTATCACAACAATAAAATTCACATCGACTACTCCCACCACTCTAGAATGATGTGACAGAAAAAAAATATTATCATTTGAAGGAGAAATGAGATAATGAACAAACAAGAGGAAGAAAACTGAACAAACAGGTAAACCAGAATTACAACTGAAGATTTTGAGAAAGTGAACATGCCTGGATCTCTCTGAGAACCTCAACACGCTTCCTGACGTTAGGTGAAAGACTCTCTAGAACATCTGCGTGCTGTCCAGCCAGACTCTGTATCTTATTCTGCAAAAGATAATATCCAAACAAATCAAATTAATACCAATTCAAAAACAAAATTTGATTTTAACGTCCTAACTATTTATGCTCTAGAAATGGACCCAAATACAAGGTTCATAAAATAGTGATTACATTGAATAAGATATAGTCCTCCCCAACAATACAGTAAAAGATTAGAAATTTTATCTCTTACAGCAGTTTCCCAGATAGAGCAATAGTAAGCATAATGAGTAACTGGGAATAAAGATCACAGACCTTGAGAGCATTAACCAGGTCTGCTCGATTCTCCTCATTAAGAGCTTCAGGAAATAACAAAATCGGATATAATATGAGAATCAGAAAGCTCCAACCATGAAAAAGGTAAAAAAATATACAAAGAAACAGAGAACGAAGTGTTGAAGAGATAAAGAAATTGTATGGCACCAGAGCTGAGATCCGCCATGTTGAAGTTATCCTTGTCGCTGCTGCTCATTGTGCTGAGCTAAGGAAGAAACAGAAAAAATCGGTAAAACCCTAAAAGATGAGGAGAAGAAGAAAGTATAGAGGGTTTCAACTTTCAAAAGGAAGCCACCCTCAAATCTTCTTTCTTCCTCTTTCCCTGTCTTTTAAAAACCTAACGCCTCGTCTATTTATTGCTCGCACATCCATAAACTTTAGCTTTTTCTCACTTTTTTAAATTTGAAGATTATGATTTTTTATTTTGATTTTTTTCATTTTTATTTTTGGGGTGAAAGCGATTAAACTTTTTTGGTTGTAATTGTGAGATTCCTAAATTTGAATATGATTATATGATACATTCATGAAGTAATTATGGGGCCCAAAGATATTAGCCTGCTTGTAAAGGCCCAATTAAGAAAAATAAAGTCAATTATTGATGGCCCTAATTGAACAATTTTTAAGGAAATTAAAAATATTTTTTAACAATAATTGAGATATGACGCAAAAAAAACAATTTATTTTTATAGACTCAATTTATTTAACTATCGGTGTCCCATTTCATATTTTTTTATTAATTATTCTCCAGTATAATTCTATACGATATGAAAGTAAGAAAAAAACCAAGTAAACAGATTAATATCAATGACTTCAAATTCCCTCCTGTTGAATCCCAAAGCCATGAATTATAGATTTTCTTCATAACCAATAAAAATTTAATTTTATTGAGAAATCAGTGAAAAATAAAAATATATTATTAAAAATACATAATTATAATTAATATTTTTTTATAGTGAATTGAGATCCAAGGAGAAGCTAACTTTTAAGATCCAATTTGAAAAAAGTAAAAACTTGTAAGAATAGTGGCATAAACCTCTTCACTAACTCCCTCATTTTATTTCCCCCTAAAATTTCTTTTCCCCTTTTTTGGTCCTGGTCCAAACCATCATAGATGGCGGTAATAGACACCTCAAAAAGTAACACAACTTGCCCCAAAATTTAAGAGTTGTTCCCTATTCAATACCAAGAATCGAATCTTTAACATTTGATTAATAGTGAATGAACTCCTTCTACTCAACCACAAGCCTCGGTTTAATTACTTTTCCCCTTTAACTTACCATTTTGCATATTTTATCCAACATAAAATGCAGGAAATCCAAGTACCACTATATGGGGTTGTTTGTTCCTATTCCATGGAAAAGCTTATCAAAATGCATAATAATGCTATAGATGATAGATTGTCACAGGTAAACTATATTAGCAGTTCATTATCTTAAGCATTACACACAATCCATACAGTAATTGATAGATTAAGAATCAACATAACCTTGAACTAGAGATGAAGCTAACAACATCCAAGGTAACAACTCATCTTTTAAAATTTATCTGCTTAACAAAACTTTTAATCCAATTGGATGTTCAATGATTAGACATAAACGCCAGAAGCAAGTAGGAGGAACAAGGACCCAAAACCCTGCCAAGGAGAGGTGAGAGTAAGTTATTAAGTTTATAAATATTAAGCAACAAGAAAGATGCAACAGGATGAAGGAAATGATAAGACTTATAAGTAGTTCCTTAATCCTTATATATGTTTACTATAAGGTTCTCCAATCAAAATAAAACATGTGAAAAGTTTTTTTTTAAAAAGAACTAATCATGGGAGAGATGAGTAGTACAAACCATACACGTGTTACATCTTGATTAAAAAACTTTATGGTAAAGATATAAAAGCTGCACTAAGATTTTTCCTAAAGGAAATGCAGACAATACATTACATACCAAGAAGAATGATGCCACGGCTGCAGTTGTCAGCTCCTTGGAAAGAGAACGGCTTTTCCGAGTAGAGGTTGTTTCATATCTGCACATAGCAGATTAACTTGTATGAATGGAAGAAAGAAGTTAAAAGGCAATGACAAAGTGTCAGCTGAAGATCCATAGCCCATGGAAGTCAAACGTTACAACTTCTAGATCACAATTGCAATTGACAAAAGCCTTTATTTTGATCATTGAAAGATGGTATTGTTATTAATTTGATACTCCAAAAGTTTTTCAAATCACTATAGTAGTCAAGAATATAATCCTTCAAGGACAAAAAATCTGTGTAGCTAGAATAAAATCATACTTCCGGCTATTAAAATTGATATAAAAATCTGTTGAGCATCAGATTGATAGCACACTATCTTCAGAGAATCTAGATAAGATTTTTGCCATTAGAAATTACACCCTACAAAGCAATTGACTTGTCATATAATGATATAAGATCAGATAATCAATATTCAATACAACTCTAACTCTTCTTTGGACCTTTATATGACTGGAAAATAGGAAATGTTCAGTTGCCTAAAATCTAAATTCAAGATCACCCAGTATTATTTTGAAAAATCTGAACTACAGAGCAGTATGTAGGACTCTTCAGTCCATTCCATCTAATGAGAGGAAATATCTTAACAGAGGGAATGAGGGATAATAAAATAAACTATATATGCATGCAATTGCAAACTGATTCCAAACCCATGCTTGGAACTAACTACTAGAAACTGGTATCTAATGTCTGATTCTCATAATACTACTAATTAAAGTTGACATCTGACATTATAAAGATCCTTTCTCCACTCAATTCAGAGAAAATCTTGGAAGGAAAAAATAAAACCCATGGGAAGATGCAATGAGAATGCACAAACAGGGACTTTGAAGCATATGCTACTGACTGGCCGACAACCACTTGGATATAATCCTTTTCAATGCTTTTATATATATATAAAGTATAAACTATAAATAATTAAATATTATTCACTGAAATATAGTCATCAAAACAAAATTGCAAGTTAACAGGCTTATGAGTTATCTCTTAACTTTAGAGCATCCTGAAAAAAAAAATATCTACAGAATAGAGCTTAATGTACGAAAGCGATCGTCCATGAGCAACATTTTGTTCAAATTCAAAATTTATCATTTCTTGCTTCTACACTTGAGAAAACTCACGCCAAGCAGGCAACAACTAAAGCTTTTTTGGTATTTCTTTTCTTAGTACCACGACTACATAAAACTTATATCTCCAAAGTTACACGATTCTCAAAATTCTGAGTTTACTTAATTCTTTGTCATCTCCATGCAATATAGGTCTACACATATTTCATTTACCTTTCCAAACGTTATACATTTTATTTTAATAAAGTCCTTTGGTTCTGAAGTCCAAAAATAATCTTACCCTCTACCTATACAAGAGGCCCAAGCAATTACTTGTTTCAATGACAAAGAGACTTCTGCTTTAAAATAACTCCTTGTTCATCACAATCCAATTTTGATTTTATAATTGCTACTGCTAGCAACACCATATCTCTTAATGATCAGATTTTCTCAAACTCCAGGACCAAGACAGCCATTAATTAGTAGTTACTTTTTACTTTACCCCAGTAAGCCTTTATCACCATTAACCTCCCACCAAGACTGTAACTAGTATCACATTATTAACAATACATTGGTTGAGATTCATTACTATAGCTGTTGACCTACAATGATTCTGTACCACAGAACAACCTGTTTAGTCTTGATTGTTACACTATTACAATACAGGTTGATTCAATCCAATGTTCCTTATGATATTCTCAAAAGTATTGATACTCCATTTTTGTAGGTGTATAACCCATATTGGACTTGTATCATATCGGCATTTGACTATCTAATACATACCAGAGTAATTGTGTTCTAGAAACATGGTTCACATCGATTTTTTCTTTCTTGTTAATTTTGAATTTTGGTATAGAAATACATTGTGTGTTATTTTTCAAAAATAATAATTCTATTCCAACACTATTTATCAACTTTAATACACATCCAAAATTTCACACAACATACCCAGCTGTATCCGTATCTTAGATTTTTAGAAGAATGCAATACCCAGGGACAAACAATTCAAAGCCAATACAAGTCCAAGAACTACGAATCTAGGCTTTATAGAATTCCAAAAATCTAACATAGTCAAACCTTTGAAGGCTAATTTCCTAATTCATACAAATCCTCCCTATTTCCGCTGGACTACAAATTTTCCATCGGGTATATCATATCATAAAACCAGATGTGAATTACCGAACGAAAACTAAAAATTAACATGAGGAACACATTTGAATCAATGCACTATCGAAGAAACAGAATCAAGAAGGTGTTGAGATCAGATCGGACTTACATGAAGAACGAGGCAGTCAAGATGAGGCCGATCGCGAGCATGAACACAGACAGGGTCGGGTACCACGAGACGGGAACCGGACTGGTAATGGGTTTCGCAGCCTTTCAGAAAACACACAGAAAAATTAAGCACGTGATGAAACGAAGAATCATGAAAAAAAAATAAAAACCCTAGAAATCAAAATCTGAGAATTGGGAATGAATCAGAGAGGATTACCATTAGAGAAACAGAGAGGGAAGACGGATCTGAGAGTTGAGCCGATGATCTCAGACGCAACGCTACGCTAGTGAGAGCTACCCTCCGAGTGTATAGACTTGACTTAAACTGGTAAAATACCATTTTGTCCAAAAAAATTTGGGGTCATTTTTCATTTTGTTGTTAAAGTACCGTTTTCGTCCTCTTTACATGAACTTTAATGTTGATCTTCAATAGGACTAAAAAAAATGTTAGTCCTCAATATTTTAAAAGTTTAATGTTAGTTTTTAAAGTTTTTTTTTTGTTCGATTTTGGTCATTGAGCGTAATACCGTTAACTTTTGCCGTTAAATGATGACGTGTCATATTTATGTGGTACACCCTCTCTCCTACGTGTCATATTTTAATGACGTGTCATGACACATCACTGTCACATTACCTCGGATGATGATCATAATAGACACTTTTATAAATAAATCATTCGAAAACATAAATGTAATTTTATATTAAAAAATAAAATGTAATGTCCTTTAAAACTAATTAGATATTAGCATGATATAATTAATGCATATCCAAATCTTAATGTTTTTCTTAAAACTTTCTTTAGTAGATGAAGGTACATATAAAAATTAAATAGGGCTCAATTAACTTTTTTCTCTTATATTTTTTTAATTTTATTTATTTCATTTATCTTTACTAGTTGGTTATTTCTTACTTTTTGCAAATGTCATCATTCATCAATCATATCCGAAGCTCAAGTAAAATAAAATATTTTATTTTATTTATTGAAATTATTCATTTGGTATTTGAAACTTAAAAACTAATAACTTCGGAAAAATTCTAAGCTACAAGATTAATTTAATGAATGTTTTAGTCTCATTTGAACTCTTCTATTAACTCAATTATGTTTTGACAAAAATAGTTTCATATAACTTTTATATATAACCTTTTTTTTGTTGCCCGTCCGATCTTTAAGGCATTGATTCGACTAATCTAGACTCCACTCGCATCGCACAACTAGCTATAGTGAGAAAGTCTCTCAACAAGGATAGTTATATTCACAAAATCTCAAACTCAATGCACAACTAGCTATGGTGAGAAAGTCTCCCAACAAGGATAATTATATTCACAAAATCTCGAATTCAGGATCTTACATAAACGATACCAAGCCACTTACCGGTAAATTTTATATATAACTTAATCGTTAGTAATATGTATTTTTGTGTGTGTATATATATATATACGACATTTTATTAAGGGAAAGAAATTGCATTAATTAAAAAATATATAAAAAATCAAAATTATATATATAAAAAAATAAGTGATAAAATGAAAACCTCATATAAATTTAAAAGGACAAAAAGTTAATATTGGTGTAGAGTAATTATTTTAAATAAATTCTTTAAAAAACATTTTATTTATAGTTACAGAAGAGAATAATAAAAAGATTATTACAATAATTTATATTATTTTTAAAAATTTATATGAAATTTAAAGAAAGATATGCAAATAGCAATGATCAAAATGTTCATACTCAATGGGTATTTTAAAATTTTACCTTGTAAGTCTAAATATGAATTCGGATACAAAATCAACGGTTTGTGAATGAGTAAAGATGTACCCTACCCATTTATATTTATGACTTAATTTTTTTAATTTTTGTGTTTATAGATGAAAATTTGATCAAAACAAGTGTTATATTAATAAACTAATAATTTATTTCAAAATTTTTACGAGTCAGAATTCGAATAATGCAACTATTCGTAGGATTCGAAAATAATGAAATACCCGCTAAATTCGGGGGGAAGGAATGAGAAATATAGTACCATACCACTTGAGGTAGGTTAAAAGGCTTATACGTGTGTGTGTATATATATATTCATATTGGTTTATCTATAGAAAGTAGAAACTAATGGCAAGAAAAACATGCTTCTCAAAAGGAATAAGGAAAATGTTGAATGAGAATAACAGACAATATATCAGAATTTTATACTGGAATGGAATGTATATAAAAATGAATATATAACCAAAAGGGGCAATGAGCAAGTTTTTTCTATATGTTTCTTGAAAAATCAGCTTAATTTTTCAGCAGTTTTCTTACCCAAAAAAAAAAACCAAAAGTAAGCACAATAAGTAACAAAAACTGAGCATACATATACACACACCGAGAAAACATTAATCAGGTCTCTTTGATTCTCCTCATTAAGAGCTTTGTGAAATAACAAAAGAGAATAGTCTAAGAATTATAAAGCTTCAACCAAAAATAAGACTGTAAAATACAAAGAAACAGTGAACTTAGTGTTGAAGAGATGAAAAAACTGGCACCAAAATTGCTAAAACCCTAGAAGAAGAGGAGGAGAAGAAGAAAGTAAGGAGGGTTTCAAAATGAAGCCACCCTCAAATCTTCTTCCTCTTACAAAGATTGAAGTGTTGAATGGGATGAAGGTTGAAGAATTGATTGATGTAGAAGTTAATGACAAAATTAGGTGAAGAATGCTAAATAGAGATACAGAACATTACTTTCATCACCATCACATAAAAAATATAAGATTCTTGAAAATTACTTAAAACACTTCAATAAGGGTTTTACATGAATCAATATTCACCCCTAAGTTTTTTTGTTGCCAATCAGTGTGTCACTATTTGAAAACAAAAACCAAAAAGTTCTTCAATCAGAGAATACTTTCATTTAAAAATCTCATTTCATCAAAGTGCAGTGAAGTTGCATTCTATTATGGGGAGAACAGGAAGCAAGTATAAGTTTAACGAATTGTAGTAAGATTCTAATTTTATTTACATACAATCCTAAACTGCATCTCTTGTCTTCTTCAGAAATTATTTAACTCAGACTCAATGCTACATATCCAAAAATAATAAATTGATAAAAGAAATTGCATCTACCAGTACCAGAATAGCATGAGGAGATAATGCAACATTGAAAATAAGTGAATGACACAAAAGACTGAAAATTGAAGCACAAACCGTTATCTTCCACAGCTTCAGTCTGGGGATCTGGATTGTCAAACCCTGACAAGAAACTCAGAGAAAGACACAATAGAAGCATCTGTTTCTCCAATTACTTCCATGATTTCACTAACCCCCATGGTAAGAGACATAAATGGCCCTCAACAATTTCATGCAATTTAATCAAAGGCATTATTAGGATATATGCTAATATCCTTATTTGCACAATATCACATAGTAAGGGTGACTTGTTACAAAAAGAGAGAGAAAAAAAGAGGGCATATGATCGGATTTGAGGTATGAACAAAAGCAACATATATAGGAGGACAGGTAAAAAATAAAGACATACTCAAAACTTTTTCCTCTGCTCATCCAAACACCCCCAAAAGAAAAAGATAAAAGATATTCACAAGCTGTACCATGATTCTCTCTATCTATCAATCTCAAAGCACAGGAAAACTTTTAATTCATTAGTTCATTACTAACACAAGAAGAAACACAAGAAGAATTACAACGCCCACAAAAGACACTCGATTATCACATCAGCCAGCAGCAATATCACAATGTAAATGTATCTTAAGAAAACACCACAATTCTAAACATATATAATTACTGCAAAACTACAATAATAAGATCAAAAGCCATTAGTCTAGCTTACACATGATAATTCTTTCCTAAATTTCTTCAAGCATGGGCCAATCAGGTGGTTTGAACTTCCTGCTCTGCCAGGACAGATATGGGAAACATACTTTCCACATATTCAAGAGGAGGCGAAATCAGTGATTGACAATCAATTGGAATTTCTAGTACTGGCTTTTGGGTATGGAGATCATACGAAAACACCGAGTCTTGGTCCATCCCTGTTGCAAGAATCTCATTATTTTTCCAAAACCCGCAAAATTTCCCCAGGTAAGTGAATGGTCCAATGCAAAAGCGTTTGGTCCAACTCTGTTCAACACCATGTTCGCTCATGACCCAAATCTCAATTCGGTGGCCAAACCCTCCACAATATTCCTTAACATACGCAATGCAATCATTGAGGACAGCAATATTACAATCACTAAGATGTCCATCGGTAGGGTCTTCAATGAACTGGGGCAACTTCATTTTATAAAATACTTCACTGCTCAAGTCCAAGCAAACAATTGCTTCTCTGCTCGTAGTCAGCCAATGATAAACTCCATTTAGATAGGAATTATGGAGTGTATAATGAAAGTCAGAACAAGGATAAGAAACATTAATCTCCCTCCAAGAATTAGTACTAAGACTATATACCTCCACCACAGGTATTGGATTTCCATCTAAATCATAATAGGCATCTTTTTGTTTAATTGCTAAATAAATGCACACAACCTTATAATCGTTCGTTAAGATATCCATACCAAACCCATGTGCACATATATCTCTTCTAGTGGGTGAATTAAGAGGTAAAGGAAGATCCTTTACCTCTTTTGTTGCTGGATTCCATAACACATAAAGATCAGGACTCTTATAATAAGAACCATAAAGGAAGAAAATGCCGTTGCAAGGGCCAAGAGGTGCAACTTGAAAATGATGACCGTCAGGTAATGGTAGCTCTAAAACAACAGGGGGCTGAGATACCTTTGGAATTGGTAGCCCCAAATTGACCGAAGGCCGTGATATATCAGGGAATTTTGGGCCTAAATCAGTGCGGGGCTGTGATCCTTCTGCAAATGGTACCCCTGATTCAAGAGCAGCCTTTGGAAACCCTAGATCAATGGGGATCTGTGATAATTCATCAGAAAATAATGACATGGCAGGCTTTGTTGTCCACATACTTTCACAATGATGGAAGATGAGGCGGCGTTTTTCGGTGGAGAACTGAAAATGCTTGATAATGAACTTAGGAGTTGTGAATAGATCAGAGTAGAACTTACTTAAGCTTTTGAATCGCATCAAAGACTTTACCGGAAGCCTCGCCAGGATTTCCACAGTGAGATCTTCAAGCATACCCTTGCTAGCCATTCTGCGCCGTCTGTGAGTTATACAAACAGCAGTAACCAGTTTATTTATAGGAATACATTGTGAAGGTAAAGACGGTGATGGGCCGGTCATGGAATCCAGCCCATCAAAAGAATGCCCAATGGACAACATTAAGAGCAAAGTGTCATTGCATATTTTTCAAATTTATAATTTACGACAAAAAATATTTCCCTACATCCCTGTTAGGAAAAAAGTTATGAAGCCATAAAGAAAAAATTATTCATAGGGAAATAATTCCCACTACCATAAAAAAAATATATATATATATATATATATATTGGTTTAATAGAGGCTTAAGATAATTTTTTTTCTGGATTAAAAATGAAATTACTGATAAGAGAGAAATGTAATAAAAATTGGAAGGGTAGATGACAAGATATCCTCTTAAAGGATGAAAATTTACGAAATAGAAAAAAGAAAGAGATCTAAATACTAGCTCAAATGAGCCTTCAAATCCTTTTGGAGATCCATTAGGGACACTCCTCTAAGAAAACATTAGGAAAGACTCACAAAGAGGACATAAAAATAATCCTTTCCCATATAAGATGTGTTGGAAGGAAATTATTATTAAACACCCCACCATTATGCTCCATCCAAATACACCAAAAACTCACAAAAATAGCACATTGCGAAGGATCTTTTTGCTCCTTATCCATTCCAAAACCTGCAAATTTGATGGCCTAACATGTCTTTGGTTAAAATTTAACTCAGTATATTAGGAATTCATCTTACAAGTTGGCGTTGGACCTCTAATTAAATCCTGTGACTCAACTATGAACTAACCACCCAAGTTAAAACTCAAGACATTTCCATATAATGGTTAGATTCTTCACAGCCAATGTTTCTGCTACTAATATTATGATGAAGAAAAGAAAAAGAAAACAATAATGAATGCATACCTCAAATGGTGGGGTGTTTCCATCTAAACATTTTTCACCAAAAGAAAAAAGGTTGGGAGGTTTTGTTACACCGCTCACAGCTGTATAAAATCGCAACACAAATTATTATCAGCATTAAAGTTATTGTGTGGGAATACACTAACTCATTTAAGGTCAAACAAAAATAAAAGGTTATCTTAGAGGGCAAAGAAATAATTAAAAAAAAAACTGATAGACCAATTAGAATACAGTACGCACAACAAGGCTCTACAAGCACACTCAAATGAAACATATTACAACAGTAGATATAATCCCACCAATATCTAATTCAAAATATTCTTACTTAGTTTCCTTGTATACTTTCTCTATCACACTATCAACTGCAACAACGTCATTTCAAAACTAATGCAGCAAAATATCTGGTAGCAGCCAGTTAAACGAAGATGCTTAACTGTCCCCACCCTGCAGACAGGATACCAGAAAGAGATGCAGAAAAAACATAAATGACGGCATAGCATTGAAGGATGAACTCGTGATCTGAGCACCTACTGTTAGTCTGTTACTCCCACTCCCCCAAAATCCATAAACAATTTGTGAAACTAATAAATAGCGTTTGCAAAATAAGTATTGTGCAATTTCAGAGAAAAAATGGCACCATGCCGAATTAGGTAAAATTGCAACTTGCGAGGCATTTTCAAACAATCTGCACTAGAACAATAAGGAGCAGATAAATAGGTGATTAGAGGAATTCAATCGGTTCAACTCAAACTTTACATTATTTTTGAAGTGAAATGATAAAGGTACAGGAAAGTTCACAGATACCTAACATACAACAACAACAACAAACAAGCAAAGCAAAGC
Source organism: Senna tora (assembly GCA_014851425.1). Taxonomy (NCBI): domain Eukaryota; kingdom Viridiplantae; phylum Streptophyta; class Magnoliopsida; order Fabales; family Fabaceae; genus Senna; species Senna tora. Next base: position 9,767,305 of record CM026271.1, read on the forward strand.
CTTTTCTCACTAGGTGAAGTCGGCTATGTGGATCAAACGACGCTAACTTGTTCTACCTTGGCTCATTTTCTCGAGACATAAAATGAGCAATGACTTAGCATTAATACGTTCATATCACTGATCCATGCTCATAAAGATTTGACCTAGCATTTGATATGCAAATGCTAAAAATATTTGAGAAAAGAACCAATGCTAAACAAGAACTTCATTTCACCTCTCCACTTCAGCAGTTGTGCAATTTCTGCAACTATTTCAGAGAAACTGTCCCCTAATTGCTTTACCTGAATTGCAAGTAGAACATCTCGTCCACATTGAATGACTCTAGCTTAGATTTGATCTCAATAGTCAGTTAAATAGACGATTCTCAATAGTTGACACATCAATCAAACACTTGCACCTTCATCCTAAAGATTTAATTTTATATTAACTTAGATAAAGCAACAAGTCAACAACCTCAACAAGATAGATTAAGTGGAAGAAAATTACAATTAAATGAAAATTGAAGAAGAAAAGTGACATGTAGAACTTGTTCCTCCTCTTCTTCTTCTTTTTCTTTTTTGATAGAAAAAGAAGTCTTATTGAAGAAGAAAGAATGTACAGAGATAGAGGACAGGAAGTCCATCAAGAAAATAAAAGAGGAAAAAGAACAAAAAGAAATACAACAAAAGGACAAAGCAAAACCCTAACTCAAAAGAGCCTTTCATCCCCTTTGGTGGTCCATAATGGAAACCCCCCTGAACAATCCATTTGACAAAACCCACAAGGAAGTCAAAAAAGTAATTCTGTCTCACAAAAGATGAGAGGGAAGGAATTTATTATTAAAAATCCTAGCACTCTGTTCCAACCAAAGACACCATAAAATTGTGAGTTGCACTATGCCAGAGAGCTTCATGTTCCTTGTTTCTCCCAATGCCCACATACTTAATAGCAAAAAAAGAACCCAAATCCGTTGGACAAGCCCACTTCTCCTCAAAGTAGCCAACAAGTTATTCCAGACAGTCCTTGCTATCTCACAATGTAGAAAAAGATGGTTGTTCGTCTCAAAACTTCTACAGCACATCACACACATTAAGTGACAAAGCCTTACTGGGGCGGCGTGTCTGGAGCAAATCATTAGTATTAATTCTATTAAGTACAGCTGTCCACACAAAGCCTTCACCTTCGAAGGAACCTTAACTTTCCAAAAAAATTTGATAAGAGATTAAGATGCCAAAGTCAAATCTAAAGTGATAGTCTGATTACCCAAGAGATTAATAAAACAACCAAGAAGCCTTCCAATGCATCCAATAGACCGTGACAAAGAACATAGAATGACAAACTCTACAACGAAAATACAAATACACAACAGTATAATCATGACCATATAACTTCATGATATTAATTAAAAGTTTAAAACACTATCATATGAAACAAAAGAGAACACTAAGGATTTACATCATCATAGTATAATTATAATATAGTCAGAACACTCTACCAAAAAAACAATAATATAGTCAGAACATCAGCTCGCTATAAACAATAAATCTTGCAAGGGGATTATATAGCAAGCTATCTACAGCTGAAGCTTTTTACTCATGTAATTAACTGAAACATATTGAAAGACACTTCACAAAATCAAAGTCCAGGAACTATTAAGAACTCCATAAAGTTCAAATTCCAGAGATTTTGTATATCATGATGGTATGGTACCAGCTATTTCCTCTATTCCAAAAATAATCTAATATTTTTTTCGCTTTGCTGAAGGTAGACATCGCCAAGATAGAAGACTTCGACATCATTTGATCTATATAGCCCAAAGAGAAAACCTTCTAAATCATAGAAAACCAGCAAGAGATTAAATACAGGAAACAGAAAAACATCAGCATATGAGGGTTTTCAAATCTCTAATTCCTCTTCATGTTGGAAGTGGATAGAAACTTACTATAATGACAGAAATTTAGAGTTGATTAACCTCATTTAGGGACTAGGGTTAATTAATACCTCATCATTCTATAGCATAAATAGTAATCGAAAAAATGAAGGGTTATAAAATACTTGCCATGATATTGCATCTTCTACATATCACCATACATATCATTCTACGAAATATAATACTCAAGCAAGGAAATACCAATATCAGAATACCTCCTTCCACTTCTCCTTTAAGCATTGAATCATCAGGTAGCTCGTGATTCCTGCACAACCAAAAATAGATACGGGAACTACAGATATTCCAGGCTAATTGTCTTGAACTTTTAGTGTAAGTCGCCTCAACACTATTTATTCATCAATCTCAACGGCACTGTGATCTCCCATTATCACTACTCATTCTTTCCTCTTCTAATTGACGAAGATAATTTCCAGTATGGCCAAGGATCAATATCAATAATGACTATTGACTACAAAAGGTGGGATTAACTAGTTTTAATTGGAAAAGTTATGCTAACCTTTAAAATTATTGGTCACAGAATTTAAAGGCAACATACAAATATTTTGTTCTCGAAGAAGAAAGGCGAAAATTTTTACACACATGATCAATTAGCAACAGATAATACCCACAGTAAATTGGTCAGTAGCAAGCAAGCATGAAGGGGAAGGGGAAGAAAGAAGATAATGGCGCATCACTATGAGTGGATGCCCGAAACACAAAGATATTGCAGCTAAAACAAGATCGTGGGAGAACCCTCATCTATCTAACTACTCCAATTAATGTGTGGTCTCTTCGACTCCAATTAACCCTCCACCTTGCAACTCCATGTTAGTGTTGAAGGAAGCCTTCTGATCAGCATCATGGGTGATATGAAATCCACAGTCTTCAAGCATCACTCTCAGGCCCGTGCTGATAATCCTATTGTCATGCAGATTTGTAATGGAATCATAGGATGGAAGTAGAGAGGAGAGCTTGGGCAGGGGAGGAGGAGGTGACCAAAGAGGTGGGCGTGGGGAATTCCAGCCCAAGTTAATAGATTTCGTAGAAGCATAGTTGGAAGCATAGTTAATAATGAATCAAACCACATAGTTGCAAAGTGGTAATGAATAAATACGGTGCTGAAGAGACCAAAACCAAAAGTTGCTTCCAGCTAGAACATCAGAATAGTACCACGCCTATAGGATTTCCACCATGAAATCTCCGGACAGTGCCATTCTGTACCTTGCATGATGAAGAAGAAAACCCTACGCTGATGCTCTTCTCTTCTTTTTTCCATTAGAAGCGTTGGTTTTCTTTCCAGTAAATTCATTTATTTTGGGTTAAATGCATCAATGCTCCCTATCAAGAAGAGATTTGGAGTTAGGAGCAGGAAAAAGATTGAGGATTGTGTGTAAAAAAAATAATTAATGAAATTAATAAGCCTAAAAAAACAATATAAAATTGCTGAAAAAATAAAATATTGAGAATATATAATCAATTGCAATCAAATATTAAGAATATATTTGACTAAAATTTCAAACTTTTAAAAAGTACTAGGGATACTTTATCTAAAGATAAAATGAGAAACAGTAGTAGTGTCAAAACGGACCGGTCCGGCCCGGTCCGCACCGGCCGGCGACGGGCCGGCATTAAACGGGTCGGGGCGGGCCGGCCCGTTTACTTGGCGGGCTTGGGAAGTGATGCCCAAGCCCGCGGGCCACTTTTTATATTTTTTAAAAATATATATTTTTAAAAAATAATTATAAAATTATATATTTATTTAAAAATTAGTATTTTTATTATTTTAAATTAATATTTTATTAATTTTAATTATTATTTAAATTATTTATACACATTATTAGAATATAATTATTATTTAACACATAAAATTACATAAAACATATATATTTATACATATTTTAAACAAATAACTATTATTTTTCATTTTCTTTTTTTTTTAATTTTTTAACGGGCCAGCCCGCGGGCTAGCTTGTTTAGCCCGCGGGCTCATACGGGCCAACCCGTTTAGGCCCGTTTTTAAACGGGCCTATTTTTTAAAGTCCAAGCCCGCCCATTTAGCGGGCGGGCCGGACTAGCCCGCGGGCTCGGGCCCGTTTTGACAATACTAAGAAATAGTCAATTTTGAGAATGGTTTCAGTGCTCGGCTTTTCTATGCATTAGTATACTAAGTCGATTTTTTTCATAATTTTCTTCACTTTTTTTATTTAAACTTGAAAAATTGAAAACTTTTTCTAATGAATAAGAGTTATATACACAAAAAAATAAAAAATTCCACACAAATAATGACCTACCGTGAATGGTTTAAGGACCACCTTTATTATCACAGTAAATTTTGATTTATGTGGAGTTTTTAGTTTTTCTTGCGTCTATATCTTTCATACTTTAAATATTTTTTAGAAAAAGTTTATAATTTCTCAAATTTAAATTAAAAAAATGAAGAAAAATATAAAAAAATCGACCTAACATACTAATGCATTGAAGAGCCAAACACTTGATCCATTCTCGTCAATTTTGGCCTTATATAATAGAGTTTCTACATGTCCCTAAGGGTTTATAAATCTTTTTATTAATTAAGAGAAAATATATTATCCTGAATTTAAAAATTAATAAAAATAATTTTTAAACTCTCTTATTTATTGATTATTAATTGAAATAAATTCTTAAACAATATTTTAATAACACTTGTTAACAAAATCGTTGCTTAAAAAAATAAATAAAGTAAAACTAATTTTTTTCAGTACAACTTCCCATCAACATCTATATTCCCAAAGATTGGTTCTTTTGATAGAAAAAAATTTATTTCCTATTCTTTTTATCCCTTCAGACCAAACAACGATGCCAATGGGAGAAACCTTTGTTAAAGTTATAAAGTTATTAAGAGTTTAAATTTATCATTTTTTAAATTTGTTTGAAAATCTGCGCCAAAATATTTTTTTAGAAAAATATAAGATGACACAAATTTTAAAATAAATTCAATAACATATAAGTGGTGAACTTGAACTTTTAATAACTCCAAATAGTCATTGAAAGCTTTTCTACCCCATACTTTCATAACGAGACGATGCGCATAACTCTCCCAATAAAGCACTTCAAAGTTCAAAGGATCCATTTTCAATTTCATAAGAGGTGCTTTAGTGCTCTGTCATATATTTCATTGTTGCTTCAAATGAAAATTTATCTACTTTAACAAGATCTAAAAATATAATATATATATATATATATATATATATATATATATATACATATATAATTGTCAGAAGTCTAGAGAAAAAAACATAAAAAATTTACAAATATTAAATATATAATTATTATAATTTTTAGGAGTCAAATTATAAAATTTTTAAACATGTTAAAAATGTAATTATAAAAAATTCAAGGGCATAACGGTAACAAATGCAATAAAAGTAGCACCACGTGTCAATGTTTGATTAGCTAATGAGCAATGACATCCCATGATAATATCATAGAATTATCATAGAATAACAGGAATGGCTCATTTGCCATATGGGAAAGGGTGACATTAGGGTGAAGAGTACCACAGAGTAAGGTCCAAACAATCCATTCTTTTCTATATGATAGATGGTTCATAGTGTAGAATAATTCTTAAATAATATTTTAAGTTCGAATTTGTTTATAAAAAAACTTTAGTTAAAAGAAATCTATAGGAATAAGAGCTTGCGCTTTGATCAAAGTATCCACTAGAGGGAGTTTGATCTCAGGTACTACAGAGTTTATTATTGGGGACAATCCTCCTAACGAATAACGCTCTATTATTATCCCTCCAAAGATCAAATTAAAGAAACGATACTCAAAAGAATACAGAGTGCTTATGATATGTAAGCCAACATATTGGTAAATACTTTCTATTTAAGCAAAGTACTTCTTGACAACTTTCCATGGACCATTACAAGGCTCATTTTAAAAACAGCCTAGATAAATAAAACAGACTATAATGACCCAAACAACAATAGAATTGAAGTTTCGAAAGATTAAAGACTATGCTCTCTCAGAAAATTCTATTTGTCAATTACACATTACAAATACAAACTCTAGTTCACTACAAATGTAAAAATTGGAGGATCTGAATCTTGTATAAAAAGTTACAGCTAACCAATTCGCAGTAGACAGACACAACCACCATCTTTCACCGTAAGCCTCCCTATGTTTCCCAACAAATATATATAACATCCTCAATTTCTTGTGTAGAGCAATTGGATATCCAGCCTGACTAAGCTTGAATGTAGCTACTTCTCATTACCCACTGTATATAATGAGAAAAATGATAGAATAGGAACTTCAGCTCCATACATCAATCCCATCTAAGTATATATTACAGTAAGAATGAGGGGTTTATTCATTGTGCAGACACTGTCACATCACACATCTCTATGGGAACTGGTAATACAAAAGTGATCAGTTGACGTATAATGGGATCATCAAGTCACCTATGTGCCAAAAATATGAAAAAGAGAAGGTTTAAAACCAGTTGGTTCCAAGAGTTTAACTCACAGGGCAATATTGATGATTATGAAGTTAAACAAGTGTGCCACCTTCCAGTTTGACAAGCAGAACCTCAAGGAGTTGGAGACATTACCAAGAGGTGCACTTGGAATCACGATAACCATGATGGCATGGCTATGAATAGAAAATTCTTTGTATGAATTAATCAACAGTTTGGATCATATTCTTGAAATCGACTCTTAAAATCCTGAGTAATTTTTGTTTCTTCCTCTTTGCTATATTTGCAATTCTTCCAATCTGCCTTGTCTGCTATATTGAGCAACCCTGATACGACCTGATTCATATTCAGAGTTCAAACCCAATTGTTGATAAGTACAAGAATTATTGACCTTATAACAAAAACATGAATGCTAATAATTGATGCCCCTCTTGCTATAAAAAAAAATTGTGAAAAAAATAAAATGATATCGACAGACTAATTTCACAACCCTACCTCACGACCAAACTGGGCAGGAAATTTCTCAGTATCTTCAACCCGATGCAACAGTATTGTGCTTCCTGGGAGTTCAACATAGAATAAACTTGAATTTCCATCAATTTGTGTCCTCAAAAATTTTCTTCCATCAGAATTGCTATCAACTGAAAAGTAGTAACAAAGAACAATATAAAATGCAGCAGAAGCAAATAATGATAATGATAATAATAATATAAATAAATAAATAAATAAAATATAAAAGTAAAATGTGTTGTGTTGTGTTGTTCATAACAGACAAAATTCAATGACAGACGAGAATGTAAAGGTGTAAAAAGGGTAATGAAGAACTTAAAAGATCTAGGTCAGAATAAGTGGAAAGTACAAGAAATGAAATGTGCAGCAATAGATTAATACTTACATTTCTTAGCCACAAATTTAAATCCCAGTCTTTCTGCTGCTAAATTGAATACTTTTTCAACCATGATTGCTTTGGAAGACGGGATAGGAACAACCTGTGTGAAAGAAAAGAGTTTGAACGAGAGCCACATCAAAAACTACAGTCAATCATCTCAAGGTTGTTTTAATATAGTCATAAAGGGAAAAAATTGACAATTTACTACTGTTAGAGCTGCAAAATAGCTACCAAATAAACACAGGGTGCATTAAAACATAAATCCAGAGTATTATTACTCAAATTATACAAGGAGAAAGGGAACAAGCATGAGAAAAAGGGGAGGCAAGCATGCTCATTAGATAAATAATTACAAATAGCACACTCTTGGCAGGATATTACCAAGGTAGAGATTGCAACTGAAATATCTTTTACCTGAAGATTGGCATGAGTACTACGTCTGGAAGCCCATTCAAAAAAGATGACTTGCTTTCCTTGATTCTTGCAGTACATCTTGAGACTGTTCTGGAGTTTACAAAGCTCAACATCTGATTCCACCGACAGTGATAGGGTACTTGGCAAATGCTCAACGGGTATTATCAGCACATGGTCTTCAACAAGTGGGCCTTTAGCCAGTGCACAGTAATAATTTTCTCCAATGCTAATGATCAAATGTGACTCCACATTGGGGCTTGACAAGCAAAACCAGCACTCCTTTGATCTGCAGTTATATTGTAAAATAGAAAGTCAACAACAAAAAGCCTAATAGTATGTTTCTTGAGTTAACAGATATAAAGAAAAACTAAACAGAAATTTTGCTACATTAGCAGTAGAGTTAAGACAACCCAATAATTCTCAAAACAAATGAAACATCTCTAAATAACAGATTAACCATTCAGTATAGAAAAAATAAGTCAGATTAACCTCCTGTGAGCAAAAATCTCTCCTTCATTCAGCAAGGTGTGCTTAAAGTTGCAATCTGGACCTCTTTCACATTTCCCCTTGTTCAAAAAATCAAAACAAACACCTCTCTTACACTGTTCCCTTGCATCTAAATCATGTCGAAAATTGCACTTCTCTTCCCTTGGACAAGAACCAGAAGATACAAATTTAAAACACAACTTATCACCATCTCCAGCTCCATGTTTATGTCGCTTTTGAGAGACATCATATCTCCAGTACTGAGAATCAGAGACACTATCACTGGATCTCTTTGCAGCTTCCTTAGGAGAAGTTTTGTCCACAAATGTATACGGCGATAAGGTGGTATTCGTTGTTTTCATGGCAATTTCAGATGAAGACATGGTAGATGCAGGTGTAGGAGAAATTGCATGAATAAATTTCTGGAAAGCAGATAGGAAGAAGATTTTACAGCACTGAAAAGCTGCTATTGTTTTAATAAGAGATACACAGAAGAACAAGAAATGCATGTTGTCTTTTCATTCTTTAAAACTGTTTTATACAATTACTTCCAAGAATTCATGTTAGTAGTGTTTTCATGCATTTATGTACCTGCTAATAGTAAAAAGACTTGTGTTCTGTACTTTATTTGTTTGAAAAAACTTGAGTTCAGAACAATTTTTAATTGTTCTGTGCTTTTTGTTCCTAAAACACATTCTATATTTTTGTTCAGTCAACAACAGTAATTCAAAAGGTTTTTTTTTTTTTTGGCTTTTCTGTTTTTAAAAGCCACAAACAGTTTTTGAAAAAATGTATTCAAACAGGCCTTATATTTCTTGTTTTTATGAAGAAAATAAAGTAGTTTCTAAAATGACAATGCCATATTTTCCAGATTCTAAATATGGTGAATGGATTTTTTTTTTTTTCCTTTTTCTGAAAATATAAATGTATAGTAGCTAAAAGCAACTAGATATGATATGTAACAAAGAGAATACAAGCCCTTAATTTCACAATCATTAATATTATAGACATTTTATACAGGAAATTCCACATTTCACAAGCATGACCTATTGAAAAATCCTGATGTCTAGGAAAAGTAATCACCATAAGAAAATACTAAAGAAAGATATATAAAATTTACAGATAGAATTGAAGTACATCAAAGACTAGACCTGCTTATCTTTGTTTCCAACAGAAGCAAGCCCTATGAAACGAGTCACATGCATGGCTTCAACGTTAGAATAAGGTTCACGGGCATAGTATATACCTTTAGTACCTGCAATATGATAACTAACAACAAAAAAGTATAAGGCCACAAGACAAGAGAGTGCACAAATGGCACATTTGGCATAGCAAATTTCTCCAGTGAAAATGAGATAATAAGATACTAAATTTCTAATCTAGTGGAACTAAAGAAAAGATGTCAACAAATCAAATCTTCCCAATGGGCCCTCCAAGTTTTAATTAATCTTCTAGCTACCAATCCAACCAAGTCCCTATTTTAACCATTTGTGAGATTGTTTTCTCCAGTTAAATATGGATTACAAATATAATAGCAAATATTTATCTGCTATAACATATCTAATAAGCATGGTGTGAGACAAGATCACCAGTTAAACTAGGAACTTGAGGTCCAAGCCTGCCAAAAGCTGAAGGGAACAGAGTGAACAATTTTTTTTTTTTATTTCAGTTGTTTTTTTATCAGGTAGTAGTAAGTGCTGTGCTGAAGTCCTATACTGCTCAAAAAGATTGCACATGATACTTAGGATGTAGATTCTTGCATTTTCTTTTTGTCTTTAGAAATGGAGGAGGTAAGCTGTAAGCAAATATGATACATACATACCGTGGTTTAATTTCTCCTACTAACTCTGATATGGTTGAATCGCTCCCTGTGGAATCTGAGAGTCCCGCAGGAATATCTGATTCAGTTGCTCTATTTGTGATCCCACTTGGCCATTCATTAGTGATAGCTAATTAAGGAAATCCTACAAATAAATTAATTTCTAAAAGACTAGCAAGTGGCATAGGGCCAGAATACAGATTGACGAAAAGATGATTTCAGGCACATAAATATATGGATATGTCAAGAACAAATCGATTATTCCAGGCTCCTCAGCTATTGCTCGCAAAGCATCAATGTCATCTTGACTGTAAGTTCCAAACTGTTGAGCATTTGATGATTGTCTACCAGATAAATAGGCTACATTTAACCCTACATATAATGTAGTAAATAAGATACATCAGAAATCAAAATCTCAAAACGATTCCTAATTCAAGAATCAAGATGTCGTCAAGTTAACCAATCTAGAGGAACACCTTGATATACTACTCGTAACGTTTTTACTTGGTACACAGAAACACACTCAATTAAAACCTCAAATAAATATTCCAAGAGACAAGGCTCACTACTAGGTCTAGGTTCTTCAAGCTACTAATAGACTAATACTATGCCGAAACAATATGGTTTACATAAAAAAATAGAATTTCATGTCACTCAGTATACAAAAAGCTAACATAGTAACACAAGGCTCACACACAACACAAGAAAAGGAACATACCCAAGATGGTGAATTTGCCACTGCCTTTCAACCAATACAAATTCTCGCAAACCTTCAAGCCGTCCATCTTGAAGCCACGGTTCGCCGAATCCTTAGAAGCCGCCAATAGGACTTTAGGGGCACCAACGCCATAGTCGCCGATGAAGTAAGTGGGAAGAGGAACCTGCGTTCGACCCTCAATGTAGCCCATGAACTCATCGAGCTGGTCCGGCGAGTCGGGGAAGAATTGGCCCACGCAGAAGAGCGCATCGAATGGACCAGCCGATTTGTTGACCTAAATAGAATCAGTGAATTCAGTGCAATGACAGTAGTAGAACCACTTGAGGCAAGGAATCAAACCTAGAAAGAGATTGATAGAGGAAAGAACGAACAGATGAGACACGCTTGAAGAGCTGGTTGAGGCGGCCCAAAACGTCGCCGCATAGGAGGATTCTAGGAGCCATTGAAGAATTGAGGAGCAATCAAGTAGCTATGAAGCTAGCTACGGTATATGGAGAAGAAGCTCGAACTGAAAGTGAAAAAACTTAAGAGCATCCCGACCCGGAAATAGACGACAATATAATACTTTTCAATGTCGTTTGCACTTGGAAACCCATTGTCGTTTTAGGTCAAAGGGAATCCGGTCACTTCTACAATTTATTTTGATTAAAACTCCATTTTGGTCCCTCACATTTAGCATTTTTTCAATTTGATCCTTATTTCAGATTCACATGATTCCATTTTTTTTTGGTTCCATAGATATTCTCCTAGATATAACCTTGTTCAAGTTAACTGAGATTCTATAACGGAGTAAAGCTCTTTTAACAGAAAATTTTTCATACACAAACTCAAAAAAAAGTTTATACTTACCACTCCAATCAATCTTATGCTGGCGACATGCTTCCATTTTAAGCTACTAGCTTCTACTTTGTTATTTTAATATTTTCTTAACTACTAGTTTGTATTTGGCTAAAGTACTATTTTGGTCCTCAATGTTTGCATGAAATTTAATGTTGGTCCTCAAAGTTTTTTTTTTGTCGATTTTGGTCCTCGAGCGTAACACTGTTAACTTTTGCCATTAAATGATGATATGGCATGCTTATGTAGCACACCCTCTTTTCTATGTGTCCTATTTTAATGACGTGGCATGACACATTATTGCCACGTCACCCCACATTGCCACATCATCATCTTCTCTCCTTCATCATCATCTGGGGTGACATGACAATGATGTGTCATGCCACGTCATTAAAATATGACACGTAGGAAAGAAGGTGTGCCACATAAGCATGCCACATCATCATTTAACAGCAAAAGTTAACGGTGTTACACTCGAGGATCAAAATCGACAAAAAAAAAACTTTGAGGACCAACATTAAACTTTTGAAACATTGAGAACTAACATTAAACTTCATACAAATATTGAAGACCAAAATAGTATTTTAGCCGTTTGTATTTTGTACCATGTCATTTTATATTTTATTTTTTTGCGGTTTCTATCAGGTCTAGCTATCAAGCCTGATGCGAACCAATCCATGTGTAACTTCTCTTAAATTTTCAGTAATTTAAATTTACGTATATTTCACACACAAAAAAAATTAAACTGTGCAGTATACAAAAAGATCTTTTCTTCCGCTAAAAGTAACCTTAGCATCTTTCAATTGATTCAAAACCTGTGATGCAGGTACAAAATTGAAACAAATGAAACTTTTCATCCTCTTGCCTTTACTGCATACAATCGATTTAAGAACAGTATTAATGTGAACATATTTGCTGATATCCATTGGGATGCAAAAAAACAAGAGAGAGACCTCTTTGGCCAAAGATATTGTCAAGCATCACGACTAAATTGAGTAAGCTATTCAGCACTTTGCTTCAGCAGTACAGTAGCTAGGCTGAGTATAACGAAGAGTTCAAAAGTCAGACAGCTGGAACCTTTCTTCCATCTTCTATAAAGAAAATTGCAGTTTCAGGGACCTGCAGGAAGGAAGATAGCTTTTCAATCATATCAATGGTCCAAATTCTAAGAGTCAATGGAGTTAGAGTTTATAAAGAATCAGTACTGGACATGCGTAGCTCAGACAAGAAGAAAGGTTTTGGTAACTTAGCAGAAAACAATTCCCCACTTTATGAATTAGACAACATAACAATCAAAGCCTTTTTTTTTTTTTCTAGGTGGGATCGACTATATAGATCTAGTGACGTCAACATACTATGTTGTTCAATTCTATAGTAACGTTATTAATAGTTCCGTCCTAATAGTTTCTCCTATTATTTTTTTTCTTTCCAACTTCTAATATCTTCTATCTGGTTAATTCTACGCACAGGAACCTCCTTCTTTGTACATGACCAAACCAGCTAAGGCGTGTTTTGACTAAATTTTCTATGATATGTACTATTCCAACTTTCTTTTCAATGCAACCATTCCAAATCATATCATGTCTAGTGTAACTACTCATCCACTGCAACAGTACCTCTTTTGGTGATAGATTATAAAGTTATAATATAAATCAAACAATTGATAATTAAAATGTCTCACATCAGGCCATGTTTCTGTAATGAACTCCACAATGTCATATGATATATCCCCTTGAACGTCAATTTGCTCTTTCTCAGTCGGTCCCTGAGACCAATCAATCAAAACTACAGTAAGACATCTGTTAAACAACTAGGAATATGTCCAGCATCTAAAAGCTGAGCTTATATACCTTGACAATGGAGGCACCTGTGGCGAACTTTTTCCCAAGTTTCTTTGAAGCTTCACTGAGCTTGACGCCTGTAATGTAATAAAGAGACTGAGTTTAATTGTTAAAGGTAAAAATAGCTTCAATTATATAAGAACTTAGGATAAAAGAAAAATTGAAGGAACACTTATTGCTCACCAAAAAGGTCAAGGCCTTTCACAGTAGTGATACATTTTCGTTTATTGCGTATGACCTTTTCAATAACAATTTCTTGCTTATCCTGAAAAGAAAAGGGGGTAGAAATAACACTTCTCATCATATCAAATGATTTGAATCATAATATTAACTGTCAAATTATGGGAATGTCTAATTTGAAAGTAAGCAAGAATTCCAAGATATACCTTTTTCTTTATCTTTCCACCTGGAAGACGTTTTACTTCTTCCTGTTTAGGTGCTGTAATATCAAAAGATACAATGAAGTGGGCTTTAAAATGTTCTTGTTTCTCATAAATGGGCAAGCAATTAACAAAGAAGCACTCTACAACCGAATCACCACAAAATATGTAACTCAAAACAAAAATTATATGGATTCGGAAAATTTCCTAAACATGTGGCATCACACTGATAAATCAAATCTGAAATGTATGAATTATGGAATCTCCATCAATTCCATAAAAGAAATGTTATTTTCCTAATTTCACCACAAAATATGTAACTCAAACCAAAAATTATCTTTGCTTCTTTGTATCAAATTAGTGTCATAAACAAAGATAGCTCAATTTCTGTATCAAATGTTATTTTCCTAATTTCATATGGCACAGAATAACAGAAATAATTGTAAATGTACCGCACTTTTGACAAAGAAAAGTGAAAAAATATATAGAGGGTTCATAAAAGTGATAAGAAGTGACATAATATTAGATTAACAGTACATGGTTAAATTTTTCTCTTAAGAAATTTAGGCAAGAATTGCAGATTGCAAAACCACTTAAGCTCAGCAATAGCTTAAAAACTCATGGCAAAGAAGCAACACAACTAACCTGAGGTAGCAGCCGCATCACTAACCCCTGAAGATATATTGCTATTTTGTAACTTCTCAGCAACTTTATCAGTTTCCTTTTCATTTGCCTCTAAACCAATATATATATATATATACAAATTAAACAGTATTCAAGAAACATTCCAATATCAATTGGTATATCAAAAGCTAATTGTTTTTCAGGTTGAAAACCTATAAAATTAAATCAAAGCAAAATGTCGATGGCTAAAGTGATAGAAAAAAAATCTTTCAATAGCCAACTGATACTGGAAAACAAAAAGCAAAAAGGAATTTGAATGAAAACCTCTAAGAAGATCCGGGTACAGGTCCGGGGCGTTTTGGATCAACCAGGGTTTGCATTTCTCGAAATCGGATCCGAATTCGCAGTACTCAGGGGGCAGACTGCAAACAGAGCAGTATAGCACCCGAACTGGTTGTGGTTTATCAGCCATGGAAGGAAAACGAAAAAGCTTGAGCTCTCCCTCTCGTTCGCAGCGTCGTGGTTGAAGTAAACAGTGCGTTAGACGAAGAAGACGATGCTATTGGTTAGAACTGTGAATGGAATACCCGACCCACACGAGTTGGATCAGTTATGGGTTAATTCATTCGAAAAAGTTAAATGAATTGAAAATGACTGTCTCAGTTAGATTATGGGTCGGGCTAATCCATTTTATTATTTTTTAAAATTTTTTTAAAAATATTTTTTTTTATGAAGTATGAAATTTAATATAATAAAATGAAAGAAAATATTCATTATCTCATTTAGATACAAAACAATGAAACAAGAAACATCATTCATTGGTCAAAGGTTCATTTTGGTCATCTATATTTCACTCAAGTTTCAAATTAGTCTTTTATGTTTCAAAAGTTTTAAATTAGTCCTTTATGTTTCTCAGAAGTTCTAAATTGGTCATTTCGTCTAAATCCGTCAATATCTTAAGTTAACTGCTGACGTGGCGTGCCGAGGTGGACACATAATCTCTCATACGTGTATCAGATAGCTGACGTGGCCTAGACACGCCAAAAACACCCAAACGGCATCGTTTAAGTCAAAAATAAAATCATGCTGAGAGGACCAATATAAAACTCTAATGAAATATAAAGGATTAATATACAACTTCAATGAAACATAAATGACTAATATAGAATTTCAATGAAATATAAAGGACCAATATAGAACTTGAATAAAACATAAATGACCAATTTAAAACTTTAATGAAACCTGAAGGACAAATATAAAATTTTTAAAAAACATAAAAGATCAATATAAAACTTTTGAAAAATAAATGACTAATTTAAAAAAAAAAAACTTGAGTGAAAAGGACCAAAATAGTCCATTCACCTCATCCACTCGACTCCATTGTTGTTTTGATTAACTCCGGAAAACCCAGTTTTGAACGGCTCTTGCAACACAAGCGCTAAAGACGAGGTTTTCTTCAAAATAGCAGACAACGAGGTTTTCGGAACTTTCTTTCGGTGCTCTTGTCGTATCTTCGATTCTCATCACATTGTCTCCAATTGGGTCCGTATTTTCATTCATGTCCCTCTTCTCGTTTGAATCCTGCTTCGAATCTTTTTTGTCAGGACACTCTCTTGGAAGATGCTCGTAAATGCCACAGAGACTACACAAGGTGTGGAGCAATTCATATTCGACTTTAATCCAGTATCCCCCAGTTCAAATCTTTCCGATTAGCGCCTTTTTCAAATCGATTTCGATGCACACCCTCGTGAATCTCCCTCCAGTCCCTTGAAGAGTATTGACATCAACCTTTATTGGGATCTCTAGGTCTTGTTCTTTAACAAGAAATAACCATAGAAATGAGCAATGAATGGGTGGGGTTCATTGGGTCCCACTTATTTTTTACTTTTTCATTTTCATCGACTTAAAAAAAAACAAAAAGAAAAATACAAAATATTTGTTATACTCTTTGATTTGACACAACCATAACTTTCTTTTCTTTTTATTATTTTAATGTAAGGGGTAAAGTAGTAATTTTAATACATTCTCATTTCATTTCCATTTCTAAATTTTTACTAACAAACACAATAAACGCATTCCGTTTCCGTTTCTATTTCCATTTTCATTTTCATTCCTGCGTAAAAAATATGTCCCAAGAGCTTAAGCGATTGCCAAAAGAACGTTTTCTTCGTAGTAAACCATATTTTAGAGCCTCTTTGTGGATTTTTTTTTTTTTGAGCTGATTTGAAGTTTTGCCTCTTTGTGTATACTTAATAAAAGGAAAGAAGAATTGGCCTTCACCAAAACCGAACCGCTAGAATTGTAAAAATAAGTTTATCATTTATATTTAATAAAAACAATATTTATACAAATTGATATAAAAAAAATAATTGACCAAAAATGGTTAAATTAATTTATATTAAAATGAAGAATGTTGTAACATTATATTAAATATCAAAAGAGGGATGTGGAAATTTTAAATAAAAATTATATTACATGTGTTTTTTTATTGGATCAACGGATTTATCTGATCGAACTTTTTAATAATTAATTTATCAGATATTACGAGATTTATTACTTGTGCTTAAGAATTCATTTGTATTTTATCATATTACTTTATCTTTATACCTCTTTTTCGTTGCTCTGAGTCCACAGCATTTTAAATTCCAATCTTGACTTCAAATGTTGGATGAATATTTGAAAAAATAAATAACTACTGTTTTGATCTTAAAATTTATCTTAATTTCCCCCAAAAAAATTTATCTTAATTTATTTCTTAAATTAAAAAAATATTAAATTTAGTCTATAAATTTTTTTGGACAGAGTCTATACAAAATTTTATATATCTTAATTTTGTTCTTGAATCATTAAAAATTTTAAATTTAATATACAAGGAATAACTTTTGTCACAATTTTTTTTTTCGTAAAAGATGGGTTATACACCAGCGTGTGAGTGCCCGTGATGGGGGCACTTTCGTCATGTCCTGTGACTTGAGCCATCATGATAATGTACTAGATTTTGAATATTAATGACTATAATTGTGCCATATAACCTATTGCATGGTGCAACAAGTTGCATCATAGAATCACCCTTAAATGTATGATATGCTTATTAGACTTGTCAAAGAAATTGATTATTAGACCTTGTCTGTATTTTTCTTCGAGCTCATGGATCGACTTGAAACATTTTGAAAGTTAAAAATGACACTTGTGCTTCACAATTCATTTGTACTTTATCCTGTTAATTTATTCTTATACTTCTTTTTCTTTACGCCGGGTCCACACAGCATTTTATATTCCAAAGTCCAAACTTGACTTTAGGTCTCATAGGTATATAACCCGTATACTAACCATGCATGATTTAGAGCCTATTTGTACATGTTTATTTAAAAAAGAAAAGCACTTATTTTTTTAATAATCACTTATTTTAAGAAAGTGTGCTGTTTGTGCATACTTATTTCATAAAATAAGTGATTCTTAGTTGTAGCAAAATGTATTTTTTAGCTTTAAGCAGAAGCTAGAAATTGAAGCTTCTTTTTCTAGCTAGTAGCAGAAGCTGAAATTTAAATAATTTATGACAAAAATATCATCAATTAAATTTAATATTTTCCATTATACCCTTTATTATTTTAAACCTAATTTTGACCTATACAACTGCAATTTACAATCAATCTCTTCAACGTTGCTCCTCATCTTCCTTCACCATCTCACTAATAATAGATATTAAATAATATTTTAATATATTAATAAATATTAATTAATAAAAACTAATCATAGATAACAAAATTACATTAAGTAAAATCAATAATTATTTAATTAATATTTTAATATATTAATAAATAAATTAACATTTTGTGTTTATTTATTTAATAATAATTAACAAATTAAATATTGATATCTATTTATTTATTTAATAACATTAATAACATCATAATCTATACATGCCCTTCTTAGTAATTTTACAATCAAAAGCACTTATTTATACAACTTTGCCAAACACAAATTGTTTTTCAGCTACTGATAAAAGTACTTCTCAAGTCAATTTATCAAACATAAACGGCTACTCTTTTACAACACTTTCAAAGAAGGTTCCAATTTTGAATGTGCATTTTTGGCTTTCAATTTTTTTTACATTGATCCTTTTGGGAAATATAGAGGAATATTACTATTTCATTGTCAATTATATAATTAAATTAATTTGGCAATCACCACATATGACAAAGGATATATATATATATATATATATATATATATATATATATATATATATATATATATATATATATATATATATATATATATATATATATATATATATATATGAGTTTAATGAGAGAATATTTTCATTTAAAACAAGCTCGAATTCAAGTTCGAGTTTTTTATTTTTAGGTATTTAAGTTGCCAATCAATTTATCACTATTTATAGTTTTATTCTTGTCATTGGGATTAATGAGGAGAAGGGGAGAGAATCAAGATATCTTTCTTTTGTTTGGGAAGATGAAAATTGAAAGTAAAGATAATGAAAAATCAATTATTAATCCTTTATATTCGTAAATTCAAGATACCTCAAATTGGAGTATTTTGAAGGAGGTGTCAATATCCAAATAAGAGGAAGACATATGAAAGGAAACAAGAGAGATTAGAGGAGAAGGGAAGGCAGGGGAGGAGAAGGTTAACTTTCTATATATCATCTCCTTGTTTGGGTGTTAATACCTTCTCTAAAATACTTCAATTTGAAGTATCTTAAATCTGTGAAGGGAAAAGATAATGGAGAATTAAGAATTATTATATTCTTCCATTATCTCCCCTCAAATTCTTAAGATTCCAAATAAAGAGGAGACATGCTACTTCTCTCTCCTCCCCTCCCCTTCTTAATTCTAAATCAAAACATACCTTTAATTCTCTCAACTTCCCTTCTCCCCTCCTCCTTAATCCACAATTAGATATATAAAATTTCATTTTAAAATAAAATATTGCATATATAAAATTTCATTTTTAAATTATAAATAGATTTCAGTGGATAGATAGAAAATTTAAGATTGTGCCAATTAGATATATAAAATTTCATTTAAAAATAAAATATTACATATTATTCTTTAGGGTTACTAAGTTTCTTTGTTAATTATATTAATAATATAGTCATTGAAATACTCATCTCTCTTATATTCGGATCGAATAAATATGTCATAATTTGGTTTTGAAATATTTGTATATAAACAAATACCACAATTAAGTGATTGGTTAGAGTGGTAGGTACTCTATTTTCCTTAAACAAGGTCTCGAGTTCGAGTCTTGTGTACGGAAAAATCTTTGTTGGGAGAGTTCTACCCCCGTTATTTGACCTCAACTAATTCAAATAGGATTGTCTCCAATAGAAAAATACATATAAGAAAAAAAAAGCAAATACCACAATTTGTTGTAATCAGTTTAATTATAATTTATTAATTAAATAAAAAATGTAATTTTAATAATGTGTTAAAAATAATTCTTTTGCAATTAAAATTAGACGTTAATAAAATTTTTTCACTAGTTTATCAAACAAATAAATAAATTTTTTCATTAGTGTTAGATAAAAATATTTATTATAAAAAAATTATATTAGATTATGTCATATTAGATTAAATTGTTGTGCCATTTAAAATTCGAATTAAATTTTCTAATTAGGGATTAGATATTCTAGACATTTTATTAAATTAGATTTATGATAATATTTTTTAAATTAAAATTAAAATTTAACAAATATTTTCATTATGGGTTAGATATCAAATTCAGAATAGTTGTTTGAATTATTTATAATTTAAAAGACATAATAAATCATTCTTGTTTTTTAATTACAAAAAAAAGATATTAGATTTTGTTAGATAAGGTTAGATTTTAAATTTTTTTTATATTATCTCTTTGTTAATGATATTTTATTAATAATTAAGTTTAAAGGAAATTTTGTTGTTATAATTTATTAAATTAAATTTATTATAATATTTTTATTTAAATCAAAATTCGAATTTAATAAATATTTTAATTATGGGTTAGATATCAAATTAAGATTAATTGTTTGAATTATTTATAATTTAAAAATCATAGTAAATACTAATTAATTCTTAGATTAAAAAGATATTAGATTTTGTTAGATAAAGTTAGATTATTATTTTTTTTTTGCAATTTTTATATATGATCTCTTTATTGATGATATTATATTAATAATTAAATTTAAAGGAGATTTTCTTTTCAAAAATCAAAATTTAAAGGAGATTTGATTGTTATAACTTTCACATAAAATAGTCACATATGCCATTGTGCCACTAAAAAACTGACAGTGTCTTCCTTAAGAATATACCGGCAGTCCTCTCGTTCGCGCCAGTGTGTTTGTTCTCTTCTTCGGATCAGTGCTTCTAAATCTCAGATCGTGCGTGCGTAAGTAGCCTCTCCTCTTTCTCTCTTCCTTTCCGATTTTCATCTGATTTCGTATATGCGCTGGGATTAGTTAAGTCCTTAATTCCTTCATGGACAACAAGCTTACTAAACTGCCAAGCTCATAATTTTCTTTTTTTCTGTATTTTGCAGATTCGAGAATTATTCTCTGCTTTACAAGATGGTAAATCTTCTTTTCACATTTAGATTCCTTAATCTAGCATTTTCTGAGCTGTTTTCGTTTAGTTTGATAATTGTTGAAGTCCCACGTTGAGTTAAAGGTTGACAAGGTGTATATATCGGCTGTGGTACTCTACTTTGGAGCTTGTTTGGAGTGAGTTAGATCTTTTAAGATGGTATGAGAGTAGGCTGGGCGTATGTGTATGGATGGGCCTTACTGTGGCTGCCTTGTTGAAGTCTCACATTGCTTAGTTTAATGGCTAATAGTCATTATATATAGACTAAGAACTAAGGTAATCCTCTCCCCTTGAGAGCTCTTTTGGGGTGAGTTAGGCCATGGTATCAGAGCGCCGGCGTTGGCTTCACGCTCCTATCCTATGTCAGGCTTGAGGGGGCATGTTGAAGTCCCACATTGCTTAGTTTAATGGCTAATAAGCTGTATATATAGACTAAGGTAATCCTCTCCCCTTGAGAGCTCTTTTGGGGTGAGTTAGGCCTCTTAAGATGTATATATAGTGTTTAGGGTAATACTCTCCATTGAGAGCTCTTTTGGGGTGAGTTAGGCCTCTTAAGAATAATTGAATCGGAAACTGCACTTCATTCTACGTTCAAGATCAGTGGTGCTTTTGGATCTTCTGGTTTACCTACCTCATTGACAAATGTTGCTCGTTGTCTGCACCGATTTGGCTGAATTTTGTTTGTATAAGAACAATGGATTTGTAATTGGGGCTACCATATCTGGCTCTATCTATGGTGCTGCATTGCTTGAATCCCTTATTTCCCCTTCAAATGTTGATTCTTATCTTTGTTATATTTGTCATACAGGTGGTCCTTGCAGCATCCATTCTGAGCAAATCTGGTAAAGGTGAGTTTTTTTAGTCCCTTCTCCCACCCCTTGTGTTTGTGACTACTGACATTGAGTGTGTGTGTCCAGCTTGCAACTTGTCAATCCCCTTTTACCTAAGTAAATAGAAATTTCCCGAAGAGAAGAGGAATGTAATAAATAAGCTGCTGAAAATGTTTTTATTATTATAAAGTAGGGTATTGATGTAAGCAAATCTTTCTTTACCTGAAATTGGTCCATAATGCTCTATTTTATAATTACATACAGTTTATTGCTTCTACCTTTTTTGGTTTTGTAAAAGACTCCTTCAGTTCTATCAGCAACTCAGCATAGAGTGTAAAGCTATGAAATCCTTGTCTTTCAATAACATTTCAATCTCTGTCAATAGGCACAACCTTATTTTCTTTCACATGTGTAGAAGTTTCCTTAGATTATTTCCCTATTTATTTTCTGTACTTGGGATGAATATTGAGAATGATAAGAAGTTAAGCTACAATCAGGTCACAAGTTAACTTTAACTTCATAGTGGCTAAGTATTTATGAATTCAAGATCAATGATCTTACTTCACAACTCTGGGCTTTAATTGCAGTGCTGGTTTCTAGAGAGTTCGTAGATATGCCTCAAATAAGGATTGAGGGTCTTCTAGCAGCCTTTCCCAAGTTGGTAGGCACTGGCAAACAACACACATATGTTGAGACTGAGAATGTGCGCTATGTTTACCAGCCAATTGAAGCTCTATACCTGCTTCTAGTAACAGACAAACAAAGCAACATTTTGGAAGATTTGGAGACTCTTAGACTTCTCTCTAAGCTTGTATCCTTTCATAATACTTCTATATTGACATATCATGGTCTTAATCCTTTATATTCTGATTGCTTGGTTTTCTTTCTCCCGTGATTAGAAGCGTTGTTGGCTTTTTCTTAAACTTGGTATGGGCTTTGTGTACTGATCTGGAATTTGATCTTTTATTTTTTGCTAAAATGCACATACATTCCTGAGTTTTGAGTCAGGGGCATATACACCCCCTGAGTTTTAAAACGTTTCACATAGACCCCCTGAGTTTTCACTTTGGGGCAGAGACACCCCTTCTGTTAGAGTTCCGTAAAAATTAGGCGTTAAGTGTCACGCCAGCAAACATGTATGAGGGCACATACACCCCATGAGTTTTCACTTTAGGGGCACATATACCCCCTAAGTTTTCACTTTAGGGGCACATACACCTCTTGGGTTTTTACTTTGGGGCAGAGACACCCCTCACACATGCTTGCTGACGTGGCACTTAATGCCTAGTTTTCATGGAACCCTAACAGAAGGGGTGTCTCTGCCCCAAAGTAAAAACTCAGGGGGTCTATGTGCAATGTTTTAAAACTCAGGGGGTGTATGTGCCCCTAAACCAAAACTCATGGGGTTTATGTGCATTTTAGCCTTTATTTTTCATTTAAAACTTATTATTTGGCTCCTTCCTGGTGGAGATTTGTTGATACAAACATTCATTGCATTGATTCATAACTTAATAACTTATAGGATGGCTTGAGAGGGTTTAAAAATGGTCTAAATTGTTTTGCAATGGGAAGTTAACTTCAACATTTTATCAGACAGGTTTAAAATCATTTCATGATAATCTTGACAAAGATGTGCATGTAATTAGAGGTCTTTCCTTAATAAGACTTTAGGTGCCTGAATATTCTTACTCCCTTGATGAAGAGGGTATCTGCAAGAATGCGTTTGAGCAGATTTTTGCATTTGATGAAGTCATCTCTCTTGGTCACAAGGAAAATGTGACTGTTGCACAAGTCAAGCAATACTGTGAGATGGAGAGTCATGAAGAGAAATTGCACAAGCTTGTTATGCAGAGTAAGATTAATGAAACCAAGGATCTTATGAAGCGGAGAGCTAGTGAAATTGCTAAGAGCAAGGTATGAGTGGAGAAATTCTTTCTCATCGATTTACTTACATTTTATATTATTGGATTGCCCATCATTTATTTAAGATCAATGCGTGTATTCCACAGATTGAGAAGAACAGAAGTGACAAAGGTGGATTCATGTCTTTACAGTCAATGGGCTCTGGAAGACTTGAAAGTGGCTTCAATGATATGAGCATATCTAGCAGTGGAACTGGTTTTGGAATTAGCACTGAGATTGATTCCTTTTCTAGCAAATCCAAAGGTTGGCTGTCATTTACTTGTTTGCATTTATGTGTGTGTGTTGTGCATAAGTGCATATGTGTGTAATTTAGAAATAAGCCAATATAAAACACGTTGGTATCGCTTAATCTGTATAGCTGATCCCACTTAGTGAGAATAGGTTTTGTCTATTGCTGTTGTTGCCTAAACAAAAAAATTAAAATTTATATATTTCCGTACTATCAAATAATATTAATTATATTGAATAATTCTAATTACATAATGGGTGATAATAATGCTAATTCTTGACTAAACATGGGTGATAATAATGATAATTACTTTTTTTGTATGTCATAGTATCCCAGAGTGATAGAGATCTTTATTCAGAAGAGGGACATAAATAGAATATATCCTTAGAAGTATGGAATCAAATAAGGTTTAATTTGTTTACTTATTTTTGTTTGATGTAAATAGAGATTTAAGCCCTCCTTACATATGTGAATACTATGAATGAGTGAGTATGTAAGAATAGTATCTGCTTTCAGCACCTATATATAGTAAAGAATTATATAGTTTAGTTGTATAGTTCTGTATTCTGAATTCCCAGGGTTGTTTCACTCCATTATTGTGAATGATTGTTCAAGAGTCAAGACTGCTTTATTTGATTTGTTGTCTTTCTGAATTAACACATAATTATGTTTTTATTTACTCATTAAGTGGTGCTCTCTTCACTTTTTTGTGTTTGCATATTCTGTTCCCCAGGTCATCCACCTGCATCTGCCACTGCTCCACCAAAAGGTTCTGGTATGCAGCTTGGTAAGTCTCAACGGACGAACCAGTTTTTCGAATCATTGAAAGCAGAAGGTGAAGTCATTCTTGAAGAAGTCCAGCCAAAACTTGGCCATAAGGACTAAATAGTATTTTTTTTTCAAAATTTAGGGACTAAATATTAGTTTGACGGAAGTAGATCACATAAAGTTAGTGCGTCAAACTAGATCACATAAAGTTAGTTTATGTAAAGTTACTTAGTGCTTTAATTTAAATCATTAATCAGTTAAGATAAAATTGTGTTAAGGGTGTGTTTGGTAGTTGTTTTGACTTTTGAGGATGTAATGTATCATTACATCCAACATTTTTCTTATTAAACATACTTACTTTTTGTAATATGATAAAATTATGTTTTTGCACTTACTTTTTTATCCATTTTTATTTTATTCCCACCTTTAATGTAAGGGTAAAATGGTCATTTTACCCACTTTATTCCATTCACATCATATCATATTGACATGACATATCCATTCCCTCCACCATTATCATTCCCTCACTCATTCCACCTACCAAACACATCCTAAATAGTAGGTGGAATGTTAGAGGTCTTACTATATAGTAGTTTGACCAACAATCTAAGGACTAAAAAATAATTTACCTCTAAAAACAATACAATATTTATCTATGTACTTTATTATAATTTTAGGAGACAATCACTATAAAGCTTTTGAACCAAGCTGTGTGTATGAAAAAGGTTTTATTAGGAGAAGCAAAATCTATTTCGATGATCTTTGCGCTTCGGGAGAATTAGTCTCTAGCTTCCGGTTATGGGATACCACCTGGTTATTCAATAAAAAAAAAAAAGAAGGAAAAATAATTTTCCTTCAAAACATAAGTATTATTTTCTATGAAAAAAAAAGTTTCTGAGCAAGGTAAAAAAATTGTGAACAGAATATAATATTCGCCTTCACTTGAAGAAGTGAACAAGATGGGCCAGTCATAGTGCCTAGTGAGTGAGTGTGAGTCGCAGAACGAAGGCGAAGAACAAGGTGGATTCCGCATCGGGTTCGGGTCGGACATTTATCCTCTTTTTTTTTTTTTTAAATAATGTGATGAAATTATGTTTTTATCCTTATTTTTTATCAATTTTTATTTGATTCTCACTTTTAATATAAGGATAAAATAATTATTTTATTCACTTTTATTACATTCACATTACTATTCTCATTCCCTCTGACATTCCTATTTCCATTCACATTACATCCAACATTCACGTAATTAAACGGACCATAATAAAAAAGTCTTCCAACAATAATAACTATATTTACAAGATCTCAGATTGATACCTTGTTATAGTCAATCAATAATTATATTCTATTATTTATTTCCTAGCATATATCATAGATTTTTTTGGAAGTTATTCGACTATTCATAATATTTGTGTCCAATTATCATCTTTAACCTCTAAGATCAATCTAGATCAATTATTTAAATGGATTTGGGATTGAGAAATTCAAAAGATCTAAACATGAGGATTGATTTGGCTACTCATTTGAATCCATAATTTTTTAGGTCTAGATTAATAATTGACTAAAATATCATTTTGGTCCTCATTTATAGAAGATTCTCTTTCTCAATGTATATCTTTATATTTTAAATGTTATCAATTTGGTCTATCTTTTTGGGATGAGTTTTTTCCCCTATTTTTCTCCAAATGTGCTACATTAGTGTTTATTGGGTATTATTTAATATTAGTGACTTGACACAATGTTTTGACTAATTGAAAAAAAGTAAAAAAAAAAAAATTTAAACTTAGTTGACTTTTAATATTTTCAAATCAACATCAAAGCATGAAATCATCAAAATCGTTACTTATTTAGACGAGATCAAGACAAGATAGACTAATTTGATAATTTGAGAACAAATTGAAAGGAGAGTCTATGACTTTACTATAACACATAAGGGACTAAATTGAAAAGAAATTGTTATCTATTGGGCCTATTTATTCTCCTACTGGAGGCAATCCTGTTCGAGCTAGTTGAGGTCCCACAATGAGTATAGAGCTCTCCTAGCAGAGGTTTTTACATATATAAGACTCGAACACAAAATCTTACTTAAAAAGAATAGGGTACCTACCACTCCAACTAACCACACATTGGTTCTATTGGGCCTACTTTAAACTGATAGTTGTTGTTATTAGCCCGGCCCAACTATACCGGCATCCATACTACTGCTACTCTCAGCTAAAGCCAAAAGAAATCGCCATTACATGCTATGGCGCTTCCACCATTCCCATTGAATTCCCCTTCCTCTTGTGTTTCTTCCACGTTCTCTTCCTCTTCTTCTCTACATTTCCTTCCTTTTCAACCCCAATTCCACTCCTTCAGTGGCTCGCAAACTCTCAAATTCAGACTTTCTTGTTCTAATCACACTGTTCAGGTTGACACCGAACAGCCCCGACGAGTGAAGGTAACTCCAGAAGGACCGACGAAGAAGAAGAAGAAGAACAGTCCGAGACCGAGTTTCTTCGAGGAAATTCGAGATAAATGGTCTCTAAAGTTGAGCTCACAGAGAGAAAAATTCCCGTGGGAAGAAGAACCGGAGCCGCAAGGAATCGGAGGAGAAGAAGGGCGTGACCAGAAGTCTTCTGTGGCATTTTCATCTGAGCCTAATGGTGACGTGAGAGCTTCAGTGAGTCTCCAGTTTCGAAGTCGTGTTTCTCCTTGGCAGCAGGCTGTCAAACCTAAGGTTTATTCTAAACCTGGCACTGCGGAGAACGATGGGAAGCCTTTAAAGTATAATGTCAATAAGTCTGTAGATGATAGAGGTAATGGCAAAATTGGTAGAGAACTATACGATATTGATGAAATTCCAGTTCGGGTTAAAAAGACTAGAGAGCCAATTCGGTTAATGGATGGAAAGAGAGTTTACAGCAACATTCGCACTTCAACTGAACAAAGTAGGGGTGCTGGTAATTTGGGATCCCAGGAAATGAATGTAGTGGAGGGTCGTGAAGGGGATAGAAAAGGGAGAAGCAACACGGAGTTGGCAGAGAGGATGCTTCCTGAACATGAGTTGCGGAGGCTTAGGAATATGGCATTACGAATGGTGGAGAGGTTCGATGTTGGAGTGGCTGGTATCACGCAGGAATTGGTGGATTCCATTCATGAGAAGTGGAGGGTGGATGAAGTAGTAAAGTTGAAGTTTGAAGGTCCTCTTGCAGCTAACATGAGAAGAACTCATGAGATTTTAGAGGTCAGTGCTCATTCTTCCAACCTCCCTTGTACAATTTTCCTGAATTTATAGTTTCAATTCCTTAATTACTCCCCCCTCCCTCCCTAATATTCTTGGTTTCTCTACTTCAATGGATCATGGATGGAGATGCAACCTTGATATTCTCTAGAGATCTAATAGGGCTTGTACATTTCTGGTCATGTGTATCCTTTCTATTTGTAGCTTGTAGTCATACATTCAGAACTTTCAGAATCTCATTACTAAATTATTTTCATACCTAATCAGACTAAAACTGGAGGCTTAGTGGTATGGCGGTCTGGTGGTTCAGTAGTGCTATATAGACAATCGAGCTACAAGCTTCCCTGTGTACAAACGTATATCAAGTTAAACCATGCTAATGTGAATTCTGTGCACCACACAGCGGACATTGGGACTCATGCTCAAGAACCAGTCAGAACTACAGATCCAGCTGTCCGTGACTCTACAAAGTATTTGAAGAATCTATCTGAGGAAGAATACATGGAACTGAGTGATCTCAACCATTTGTTGGATGAGTTGGGCCCACGTTTCAAAGATTGGTCTGGCCGTGAACCAGTACCTGTTGATGCAGACTTATTACCGGCTGTGGTTCCAGGATATAAAACTCCATTCAGACTTCTTCCTCATGGGGTAAGACCTGGTTTGAAAGACAAGGAGATGACTAATTTCCGAAGGCTAGCAAGAACAGCTCCTCCACACTTTGTCCTTGGTATGCAATGAAAAAATAAATAAAAAAAACTAACTCTATTAATGCTCTGCAAATGACACTTTCCTAATCCTAACAGAATGCTATTTGCTTAAAACTGCAGGTAGAAACAGGCAACTTCAAGGTCTGGCTAATGCTATGGTGAAGCTATGGGAAAAAAGTGCAATAGCGAAAATAGCCATCAAACGTGGTGTAGTCAATACCCGGAATGAGAGAATGGCAGAAGAACTCAAGGTATGCCACTATGGCTCCAACTGGAGCTGGGATTTTAAGAATATAATTGTTTGATTTAATTCCTTGAAATATACTATTCTAAAGTAAGTTAATAAAGCTAATCATCCACTTTGAGTCTAATGGGACTGCCTTTTTACATATGAGAATAATACAGGGGATGAGATTGCAGGTTCTCTACTACCCAGTGAATTTGTTTCTATGTAGCTTAACAATTGAAAAGAGAGTAGGAAGAGATAAGGACTGATTAAAATTAGATTTGTGTAGGGTCACAAAGTGCATCTGCATTCCTTTGTCTGTAATGGAGCAATAGAAAAAGAAGAACAAGTAGAATCCATAGTTTTATCTTTCATTAAATGCTTTTAGGTTAGTTTTAGCAGTGCTGTAGCAACTAGCAAATCTAATGCTTTTTGACTATGCAGCCCAACTAATGAATTGATTCTATAATTCATTTTCCTCCATAACCAAATTTTTGTAACTGGATAGAAGATTCCCCACAAAAAGAACCCCCCTCCCCTCAAAAAGAAAAATCTAAATTAACCATAATCGCATGTACCTGTATGTTGTAATTTTTACTTAGACGTGCTTGTTCTTGTTTTTTTTTATTTTGTTCATTTAATTTAGGCAGAATGGCAGATGATTCAGGTCAATAAAGACTATTAACATGTGTGATCTCCATCCTTTTTTTGTTTTGAATTAAGACTTAAAAGTAAAATTATAGTATTTTTAGTACCTTTTTTGGTATGTTTTATTTTCCTGAAATTTTGGGTTAAAATAACTTAATATACTTGTGCAAATTTACACCAATTACATTTTCTGGGGGCAGACTACCATATTTGTTTTCAATCTTTTAAACTTAAGAAGACTGTCGGTACTAGAAATTTAGAAGTTTTCCACCAAAAAAAAAAGAAATTTAGAAGTTGTTCTATTACTAACTTTACTCCATTGCATATTCAAGTAGAAAAAAATTATTGCTCGAGACTTATCGTAAATGCATTCCATGCATGCAGAAATTGACTGGGGGGACTCTACTTTCAAGAAATAAGGACTACATTGTATTTTATAGGGGCAATGACTTCTTGCCACCTTTTGTCACAGAAGTATTGACTGAGAGGCAGAAACTAGCCATGCTCCAACAAGATGACGAAGAGCAAGCGCGACAAATTGCTTCATCTATGACTAAGGCTAATGGAAAAGCTTCTCAAGTTCCCCTAGTTGCTGGCACCCTTGCAGAAACTAGGGCAGCAACCACCCATTGGGGACATCAACCAAGTAGCCAAGAAGTTGAGAAAATGAGAAGAGATTTGACTTTAAATAGATTTACTTCTATAATCAGAAATCTTGAGAAGAAACTAGCTCTAGTGAGTTACCGAGGAACCCAGTCAAGTAAATTACAAAGAATTCTCAACTTTTAGTCTCTACACTGTCTAACTTTTGATGGTTTTAGGCTAAAGCAAAGGTCAAGAAGGCTGAGAAGAATTTAGCAAAAGTGCAGAATGATTTGGAGCCCGCAGATCTTCCAAATGATTTGGAAACATTGACTAATGAAGAGAGATTCTCATTCCGGAAGATTGGTCTGAGCATGAAACCATATTTACTTCTGGGTAAGTATAGCAAGTTGTTTTAAGCTTTGTGAATAGCTGCTTGTTTGCGGGTTTAAATGACATCTACTGGAATGATGAGAAGTCACATGCATGACATTTTTGTTTCAGGAAGGCGAGATGTTTATTCTGGTACCATAGAAAACATGCATCTACACTGGAAGTATCGTGAGTTGGTAAAGATAATTGTGAATGGAAAAAATTCTGCGCAAGTCAAGCATATTGCAATCTCTTTGGAAGCTGAGAGTGGTGGGGTGTTAGTGTCTGTGGATAAGACTACCAAAGGCTATGTAATAATTGTTTATCGTGGAAAGAACTATCTTTCTCCGCGTGCTCTGAGACCCAAGAATCTGTTGTCTCGAAGGCAGGCATTAGCTAGATCAATTGAGCTTCAAAGACGTGAGGTAACAATGCAAGAACTTGAGGGCTCGACTGAGATCTTTCCCTTTTTTTTTGGTTTCTTTTATCTTACTTTCTTACGTTTTCCAGGCACTGAAACATCATATCTTAGACTTAGAGGAGAAGATTGAGTTGCTGAAATCTGAGCTAGTATGATTTTTTATTGCTTCATAAATATTTTTTACACTTTTTGCTGTTTTTATTATTATTATTATTATTATTTTTTATATTTAATAAAAGCTGGCATGTGTTTTTGTTGATTTTAGGATGATATGGCAAATGGAAAGAAAATGGATTTCGACGAAACTCTGTATTCAAGACTGGGTGGTCCTAATTATTCTGATGACGACTTGGAAGAGGTATTTCCATGAGTTTCTTCATGTACACTGTAAACAAATACAACATGCTTCTACTACTATAATGGTAGATTTGCCAATAATAAAAAAGGTAAATTACACTCCTTTTTTCTTAGTGATGTGAAAATTATACTTCTAGATAAACATAAGCTATAATTTCACTCATTTTGACTAGAATACCTTCAAAGGTAATATTCATTTTTTGTTAATTCAAAATATTTTAAAATTTTTATTTTGAATTAAAAATCATAAAATTAATTTATTTTAAATTTTTTAAAAATGGCTCTTTTATATTGGCCTAATATTATATAAATAATAAATAAGTGTATTTTTGTCAAATTAGCTACAATTGTAGTTTATATTGGCCTAATATGACTTATGAGAGTGTAATTTATTATAATGAAAATGATAAGATTTAGATACAGTTTTGTATATGTTTTGTATTAGTTTTTTTAAAAAAAATTAAAAATAAAACCATAACTATTAAACTTTTTTTCCCCCTGTTAACTTCATTGACAAAAGAATAAATTAGAAGGGAACTTTGTGTAAACACTGATTCAAATCGCAAGGTGCTTAATGTAATTTTTGAAACAATAGAAATACTAGTCTTTATTTCACCAAATCTTAAAGGAGATTGGTGTGATTTTCTTAAAAACTATGATCACATGTCATGTATTTTCTTGGAGAACCTCAAAGAAAACATATAGCGAACTTCATTTAAATTTTATTCTTAGAATAAAATTAACTATTTTGAAAGTACTTTCCGGAAGTGATTGTTGTTGAATTTTGCTGTGTGTTGATCACTTTGTTTAGTTTACTTCTTTGAAAACTGCACACACCATATATGACTTGTGAAGTCAGATGCCCTCTTTTGTCCTCATCATTACATTCCACATCTTTCTTTGGTGATCCAGAATGAAGGGTCAGAGTCAGAGACGTATTTTGACAAATATGACAGTGGTAGTGAGGATGAGAAAATTGAGCTAGCTGGAGATTGAGCATTGTGAAAGCTTGAGAATAACACAGCAATGAAGTTTGATCGAAGAACAAGGTGATCATAGAAGAAACTCTTAGCTGTTATTATTATTTCTATTATTTTCCTCTAAGGAAGATTTTTCAAGATAGTGTGAAGTGTGAATCTATGTTCTGTAAATTGACTCTTGCATTCATTCATGTGGGCATCATTTGGGGTATTAGTCAGAATTGCTATCAATTCATGTAAATATTTGTTGTCAAATATATGTCAAAATTTTGGCTTTCAGCTTTCTACTTTTGATAGGGGCACGTGGGTTTGCATTCATAACATGATTCTTTCTGAAATGTCAACTTAAGGTAGATTTATTAAAAGGGCTTTTAAGGTTTACTAAAAATGTATGCCCATCTGATTCACTTGCCTTGTATATATACACATAAACAAACAAAGGAAGTCTTATTTTTCTTTAATTTTTCAATTAATGGGCAGGCTAAATAGAGCGATTTTATTATAATTTATTCATATAATTTGATTATTATTTATAGTTAAATTCGTCTTAATATATTCTCTTATTATTGTTTGGTCTTCCACTTCTTTTTTGGTTATTGGGCTATTTTTTATTTGATTAACTCTTGGCTCGGCCGATCTCTTTTTTTATATGTAACCAAACTACTTGTAGTGTTTTATATAAAACAAAATTTATGTGTTATGAAGTTCTCCAATAAAAATAAGATATGAATATGGGTGACAGAGAATATAGAAGACTAAATTATGTATGACCAATCATTGAAGAAATAGTATATAAATAAAGCTTATGATTGATAAAACTTTATAGCAAATACCTAAATGATTTCACTTTAGATTTTTCCTTTTATATAATCTTTTAACAAAAAGGTATTTGATTTATTTATGATTGGCTTTATTTACTTATTTTTATAAGAAAGGTTTACATGAAATTCTCTGCATAGTAGTGTATTAATAGTATTAGACTATTGGAAGAGTATTAGAGGCTCGTGTACAAAGAATTAATTAAATGTAAGATAGTCTAATAATTAAAAGTAGGAAAAAATTAAAAAAAAATAATATGAGAAGTTATTAAAATGAATTTAATTAATTAATAATTTGATTATAGAAATAAGTAAAGGTCAACCACGATGATAGCTTGATCTATATAATCGATCTACAGTCTATTAACAGTATCACAACTTGTTCAAAATTGATGACCAGTTTTGCAAACTGCAAAATTGATTTGTTGAATTGTCACAATTGGATCTGGATCAGTAAAGTTACTTTGTTTAAATTTTATGATCTGGACCATTGATTGACTTTAACACAATTTTCTTTTAACTGATCAATGGTTTTAATTAACTGTACCAAGTAACTTTATTTGATCTACTTTCGGTCGGAACCATCTATTTGCTCTTCCCCATCTGGCAAGAACAGTTGTCATTTTTGTTGCAGAACAGGCCCATCCCAGGCCCAGTTGATAAAACTTATGGACATACTCTTTTTTTTTTTCTTTTTTTCCCCTTAAAACACTATTAAAATTTTATTGTAGATTTCAAAGATGGTTGAATTTGGCAATCTTGTTCTGACCCAAAAATAAAACACGTGTGAATTAATTTAGAAAAAAAAATTCGAGTTTTTCCTATTTCTAGACAGGAATTTGAGTTTGAGTAGGTAACTAAATCAAGTTATATTCTTGTCTATGTTGAATACCAAACTCTCTAAATCCATTCAGTTATTTAATCAAACAAATGAGTGTTTTTTTTTTCAAATTAAAATTTGTTTATATGAAATTTGTTCACATAAAATTAAAATACAAAAAAAAAGTATTATATTATTAAAATTTCAGATGTATACTATCCTTTGGATACCCAAACTTAGACCTTAAAAAGTTCTATACTATTTAATAGATAAATCTCACAGGAATTTTATTATTTTTAATAAATTCTTTGATTCTTATGATGAAAGCATTAGTAATCATGTAACAATTGAAACTGCAAAGCAGAATCATTGTATAAGACATGCAATTAGCCAATATGGAAAATGACCCTTTTCAAAGATTTAGAAGATAACATTATATACAAAAGTGAAACTTATAATTAAAGTTAGCGTTTATCTAACAAGTGTCTTAGGACATTATTTAAGGGTTTTTTTTATTAGTTGAGAAATAATATATTGTTTTGAATTTAGTAAAAAGTCAAAAAGAATAATTTTTTAAACTCTCTCATTGATTAAAATGAAGGGTTGGTCTATGATGTAACTTGTTGCATGCATGCAATGCAATTTCGGCCGATAGGATTGTGACACATGGAAAATTGCATTGCATCTCAAGTCATCTTACTCACATGTCACAATTCTATCGGCCGAAATTATATTACATGTATACAACAAGTTGCATCATAGACTCACCTTAAATTGAATTCTTAATCAATATTCTTACAGGATACTTGTTAGCAAAACCCTAAAATCCTTAAAAGTTATTTTCTTTAAAATACTTGAAAACTCACAAATCACAAGCCAAACAAAACAAGGATTCCTTTTAGCCTATTAGAGACACGGATCTTCTAAAAATTGCTTTATTCTTTTATGAACAAAATGATGATGATGATGTTCTTCTTCATAAGTTCTAATTTGGTGGCTAAACTTGGATTCTTGTTGTTGATGATGTAGCAAATATGAGAGAATGGTGGTTATGACTTGTGACTCATCAAAAGTTGGAAAAAGTGGGTCAACTCTTCCTGATACAATAAAAGACTGTGGTCCTCTTTGGTCCCACAAAGGAAGAAGATTCTTTATTTTTTTCTAAAAAAAAAAATTGTTAACCAAATATGTATGGCACTTGAACTTTCTATAATTAGTTTAAAGATATTTTATTACCTTGAATTTGGTCAAAAATTAATAAAAATAATAAATTTAAGGTTTAACTAACCTGTAACAAGTGTTCTAGAGTATTTTTTTTTAATTTTTTTTATTGATTGAAAGAATTTATTATTTTAAACTTAATAAAATTTTATAAAAATAAAAGATTATAATGCCTTAAAATTCTTTCTTTGTTGAGATGAATCCTCCTAGTGCACTGATTAGTAAAACTCTAAATTTTATAGTATTGGTTAAATATTTCTTTCAACCAACAAGAAAGTTTGGGCCTTTGGGCCCGTTTCTGGCAAAAAAAAACCAACAAGAAAATTTATAAAATGATTCTGGTTGACATTCACCAAATTCAAAATAATAAATTCTCGTACAATCAATTATTAAAAAAACTTTAAAAAATGCCATAGGACACTGAAACATAACCCCAACTTTTAATACTTAAAAATTCTTATATTAATTGAGAGAAATCTTTAATAAAAAATGGATCCTATACTAATTAACATATAATCTAATAATTTCCTCTTTAACCAATGCCCTTAAAACACAATAAAGGAAAACCCTAAAAAGTAAAAGGAAATGTTTGATTAGAGAGAGAAATGAGGGTTTGTTAAATGTCTTAGAGTTGGTAGACATTGCCACTTTTTGTGGGAGGACTTATATATATATATGTGCAATAATTTCTATCTATGACTATATATCAAATAATCAATGAGTTTGAACTTGAGAGACAGAGACAGAGAGGATAGATTATTCAGAGCCACAAATCCAAGACATATATATATATATATAGGAACCTTCCTTCCTAATTCCTCCTCAATTATGCTAATCACAAAAATCAAATATTTACAAATAATTAAACTATTGGCTAAAGTACTATTTTGGTCCTCAACGTTTGCTTGAAGTTTAATGTTGGTCCTTAATGTTTCAAAAGTTTAATGTTGGTCCTCAAAGTTTTTGTTTTTGGTTGATTTTGGTCCTCGAGCGTAACACATCACTGTCACGTCACCCCAGATGATGATGATAATGATGCTAATGAAGGAGAGAAGATGATGATGTGGCAATCTGGGGTAACGTGACAGTGATGTGTCATGCCACGTCATTAAAATATAACATCTAGGAGAGAGGGTGTGCCATATATATAAGCATGCCACGTCATCATTTAACGGCAAAAAGTTAACGGTGTTACGCTCGAAGACCAAAATCGACAAAAAAAAACTTTGAGGACCAACATTAAACTTTTGAAACATTAAGGACCAACATTAAACTTCATGCAAACATTGAGGACCAAAATAGACCTTTAGCCTTAAACTATTCATACCCTATACAAATATTTGTTAAATTTGAGTCTACATTCAAATATTAAAGAAACAATTGT
The DNA here is from genome assembly GCA_014851425.1 of Senna tora. Lineage (NCBI taxonomy): Eukaryota > Viridiplantae > Streptophyta > Magnoliopsida > Fabales > Fabaceae > Senna > Senna tora. The sequence goes on from CM026271.1 coordinate 9,803,777, forward strand.
AAATTGGAGTATTAAAGAAATAAATGAATCCAAAAATCTACATATTGTTGATTAATCTTATTGGAAACTTCCAACTCCTACTTCATTCAAGCAAGCCTCTCTATGAGGCCACTTAATTTTTTTTTCTCTCTATTTTTCCTATGTCAATTAATTTTTTTAATATAAAAAAAGAAAAAGAAAAATAGTGATAAGAGGTGGAGCATCTCATATCTAATCCCTTTGAATTTGCATATAAAGATATAAAATTCGAAATTCCTTTTTACATAGATCGGTATCATTTGACATGTGCACAAGTTAGTATATATCATTTTCATAATACTAAAATTACAAATCATATATTTATTTATTTTAAAAAATTATATATATATATATATATATAAGTAGTTTTAATAATGAAATTACACTTTGCTCCTTAAATTATAGTTTAATTATAAAATGTTGAGAAAATTACTCCTTTAATTTTAAAAATTATAGTTAGTATTTTGATGTTTAATATAATGTTGTACAAACCTTTGTTCTAATTTGTTTTCTATAAAAAAAATCAGTGTTTTTATTCATTCTAAAACAATAAAATAACTTAATATATTTCATCCAAAAAAATAACTTAATATATAGTCTTTACCATTATATTAAAATGTTCATATTAAAACTTAGTATAAATTCAACTGCCTTTATTATTAAATAAAAAATAAGGTTATTGTCTTATTTAGTTATTTTGTATAAAAAAAATATCTTCATGGACACAAAAATAATTAGAAAGAGGATAAGTGTAATTCACTCTAAAATTTTCAAATTCTAAAACATAATACTTCATGGCCTTACTTATTACTTAATTATTAAAAATGATGAAATAATAATTAATCATTTGTTTTTTTAATTGAATAATAAAGGCAATAGATCATACTTTTTTTTCTTATATAAAAGAAAAAACTCAACAAAAGGCATTATGTTAAAAACCAAGGGAGTAAATTATGTTTGAGATGTTTAATTTCACCTTGATAAATTTTTTTCTAGTCATATTTACAAATTAAATAAATATGTCTAAGTTTGAAATTTTAAACATTTGATATAAATGGAGATAAGTTATTAGGGTTTGAATTTGTTATATGGTTTGAGGATGGAAGAATTTCAATTTTACTTATTTGAGAATGTGGAGTACTATATTACATATTGATATACTGAAATACGAACTTCATTTAAGCAATATTAATTATATTAAGGTGTAATTTACCCAAATGGATAAAAATTTCCAAAATACATACTTTTCTATTTTTAAAAGAAAAATATTTTTGGTTGATTGATAGGAATATTAATTTAAGATATATAAAATTCTATTCTAGAATGTCGGTTCAGCTACTTGTAGTATTTAATTTCCTCCTCAATCTTTATGCTTAAGCAATTAATTGAGCTGGCCCACTATATGCGCCAATTAAATATAATTAAATTAATTTGGCAATCACCACATATAATAAAGGATATATATATATATATATATATATATATATATATATATATATATATATATATATATATATATATATATATATATATATATTTCTTTAATTATTATTGTTTCGTGAGTTGAATTCTAAATGAAGAGGAAAGTTATTTTTTGTCTCTAAATTGTAACTTAACTTGTTATTTAGTCACAATTTTTTTTTGTCAACTATTTAATTTTTGAATAATAAAATAAATTAATAGATTGTCAATAAAGGTACACAAATATTATGTTGGAGATGCGACTCGTTATATATCGCAGCATCACAGTTCAAAACCGACATTTTTGTCCAACTATTTTTTGTTTCTTTTTTCTTTTTAATTTTGATGTTCAAGATGATGTGAAAGTGTGATATGATATCATTAGTGACAAGTAAACGATGATATGTCATTACATAATGGCCGTGCCACTCAATTAAGTAACGAATAATGTCTTAGGAACTAAATAACTGATAGACGTAAAAATTCAGAGATTAAAATAGTCTATTTATTATACAGAAATTAGAGACCAAATAGTCTATTTTCATTATTCATGAACTAAATAATAAATTGATCAATAATTCAAAAATTAAGAAGTATGTTTCATCCTAAACGAGTGAGAAATTGAGAATGGATTGCGTCAACCTATCGAGGGTCGCCTTCCAACATCGATCTTAGGGTATATTTGTTTAGTAGAATGTTGAAGAGAATGTGATGTGAATGAAATAAAAGTTAGTAAAATAGTCATTTTTACCCTTATATTAAAAGTGAGAATGGAATAAAAGTGGGTGAAAAAATATGGACAAAAACATAATTTTATCACATTACAAAAAGTAAGGTTCGTTTGGTAAAAAAAATATCGAAAGAAATGTTGGATTACCCTCAACTTTACCTCACACATTCCACTTACCAAACCTTGCTTTCCTGTATTAGATAGATTCCTCCTCTTGTCCAAAAAAAATTAACTTGGCAATCTTCTTTTACAAAATTACATTTTAATTAAATCCATATGTGGTATCTTTTTATTGTATAAATAAAATAAACTATTCTAAGACACAAGTAGTAAAGCTATTACAGAATACCAAATATTTTAAATAAATGAATCTTTCAGTTAATTATAGTTTGAATCTTTGAAGTGGTTTCAGCCAAAGGGAAATCAAGCCTCTAGCTACTATATAATATTGAAATAGTGGTATCAACCATCAATAATATTATAATAAATAATTAATTATAATTAGCACGTGGGTTTGGAAAATTATAGACTGGCTCAACTTTTTGATGGGGTCTTAGCTTAATTAATTACTAGTAGTCTCACTCGGAAACTATAGTTTAAAAAACTTGTATTATACTCTAACCATTTCATATATTATTGTCATTACCAACTATAATTGTATGTTTTGAAATAAAATAAAAATGCAAGGTCAGATGAGAGTAGTAAAAGAATTGAAAAAAGTGTTATTTAATTCTTGGGGGGAAAAAAATCCACAATGTGTTTTTGTCCATATATGTTTATTATTGGCTTTTGCACATTTATACCAAACAAAAAATATATACACAAATTCAGCTATCTACAAAAATATATCACTTTTACTGTGCACATTACAAAACACCCTTCGTCAGTGAGGGCATTTTTATTAATTTTTGACAAGAAAAACGTCCTCAGTGAGGACGCCTTGACTAAGGGCGTTTTTAACACTAAAAATGCCCTCACTCAGGTTTGACCAGTAGCGCTAAAAACGCCCTTAGTGAGAATGTTTATAGGGTTGATCATTTAACCCTATAAACGCCTTCACTGAGGGCTTTTTCTGGTCAAAAATTAAGAAAAACCCCTCAGTGAGGGCGTTTTGTAATGTGTACAGTAAAAATAGTATATTTCTGTAGATAGTTTTTAAAAGTGGCTGAATTTGTGTATATATTTTTTATTTGGTATATAAACGTGCAAAACCTTTATTATTTCACCTTTTAGATTTTTTTTTAATTCTTTATTTACTAATTAGTATCTTAATAGGGTAAAATAAGTAAATATGCATGCTCAATATTTTTCTTTTTTGGTAGATAAAATGGAAGTAAAAAAGACACTTTTAAGTATTACTAGATAGGGCATTGGTGACAACTAACAAGTAACAAGTTAAAGAAACCAACCAAGACTCAATTCAAAAAAATTAATAAACATGAATTGAAAAACTAAAAAAAAAATAAAAAAACTAAAATGAAGAGAGATCAAGAATGTTATGTAACTTTCAAGTTTCAAGAATTTTTTGCCTTAAATCCTATATTTAAGAAGCCCCACAATTTTAAGGAGTCATTATTATGGAAAAGTATATAAATTTATTTATTGCGCCACGTGCATCAATAAATAAAATTTATTTATTTATTTATGTGAGCATCCTAATTTAAAAAATGAGAAGTTAAATTAATGTTATTAGTACACCAAAAAATTAATGTTATTAGTTAATATAACACAAATTAAAAATTTTCTATTATATACCTATTTGGTTGATAAATTTATTTTAAGACAATAAAAATACGAATGAAAATGAGAAATAATAAATATAAGAAAAAAATAAGGTAAAGTTCATTTAGTGCTTGCTATTAAGTTTACCAATCATAAATTGTATTTTTACTATCTCTCTTCTTTGATTGGTCGTGTAATTTATTGTCTTTTATATTATCTCTCTATAATGATTGGTTATACAAAAAATTTCTGTCACGTGTGTAATTTTTATTAGAGAACTTGATAGCAACCACCTAATGAACTTCACCTTAGTTTAGTCCTAAATATAATTACATCTAATATAAAATAAAATAAATAAATAAAAATTAAATAAAAAGTCAATTATACATTTTATTAAAGGAAAAAACTAAGATAAAGTTACTTAGGTGCTTGCTATAAAGTTCACCAATCATAAACCTTATTTATATTCTCTCTCCAATTTGATTGGTTATGTAATTATTATTTTTCATTTTTTCTCTCTACCATGATTGGTTACCTTAGTTTAGTCCTTTATTAAAAGATTAATAAAATTAAAAACATCAAAATTTCCTTTACTTTTGTTCTTTTCCCTCGTACGATTCCTCCAATGATAATGGAATCTGGTTCAAACCGGGAAAATCATAAATTTGACACCAAACAATTCTCAACCACTTAAAAGTGGTACCAAACAGGCCTCATTCTTCCACATGAGTTTGTGGGATGTATTTGAGAATTTTGTGAAGTCAACAATTACTCAATAATTTTTTAATTAATTGAAGAATATTTTGGTCTGTTCATAAAAATTTCAATCAACCACCCATTATTTATTAATCCAATATTCAAATATCTTTTTAAAATGTCTTTCACTTGCTAAAATAATGTTGACGTATGAAATGTAGTTTTCGTCGATGAGTGTTTCGAAAATTTGATATTCATAAGTTTTCGCCGATGAGTGTTTCGAAAACTTGATATTCATCAGTTTTCGCCTATGAGTATTTCAAAAAATTGATATTCATCAGTTTTTGCCACACTCATTGGTGAAAACTGATGAATATCAAGTTTTCGAAACACTCTTACTTGACGAAACTCTGTTAAAAAATGGTCAGAGTTTTTAACAGAGGGAGTTTTATGTCCAATATTAGAAGTTCAAGGGGGTTGAGTGAAAGATTGAAAACTCGAAGGGCATGTTCACTAATAAAAAACCAATTTCATGGAAACTAAAAAGTAAGTGGGACCAACAGGGTCGCACTTGCTTTTTCACTTTTTTCATTTCCATCAACTTAAAAAAAAAGAAAAAAGAAAAAGAAAAAGAAAATACAAAATATCTATTATACCTCTTTGATTTGACATGATTTGACACAATTATAACCTATTTTTCTTTTTATTATTTTAATATAAGGGGTAAAATAGTCATTTTAATACATTCTCATTCCATTTCCATTACCAAACTTTTACTACTAAACATATCAAATACATTCCGTTTCTATTTCGTTTCCATTTCTATTTTTATTTCTACCTAATGAACGTGCCCAAAGAGTTTTTGTGACCATAGCTTAAAACTTAGGTGGATTTTGTATTTCAATGTTCCTTTTAAGAACCATAGGTATACCCGCCCATTGGTTTAAGGGCTTATGCAAAGATTAATCTTGTTTAAGCTAGACAGGACCACAAGAACAACAAAGTTATCCCAACCAAATTGAATCGAAGTTATATTTACAAGATCCAAATCTGATACCTTAATTAAACTAAAAGAACCCCTTGTCAATCAATTCACTGGAGGTAATTCTTTTACTATTATATCATTAACGTCCACATGTTAATCAAAACATAATTATTGCGTTAATTAATGAGGAATGATACGATTGATTAAGGTCTGAATACTTACCCTAAAAACCTCATAAGGATAGAGCTTTGAACCATATGATTAATGAAAAGTTTATTAATGGATGATATGTAAAATCTGCTGTATCTTAGTAGCTTTTAAAAAACATGCACAAAAAAACCCTAAAAATAAAATGATAGTATAACATTCTTATAATTAATTTCACAAAAATGTTTTAAAAAATTTGAAAATAAATCAACCAACTCCAAATATTCATTTCCCCTGCAAAAAGAAAATAAAATAAAATGTTAAATCAATTTTGTGGTCCCTATAATTTCATTAAATTTGTAATTGAGCCCCTATAATTTAGAATTTTATAATTAAGTCCTTAATCCTTATAGTTTAAAATTATATATTGACATACTAATTAATAAATAACAATTATATATCATTTTGACGTTGTAAATATAAAAAATTCAAATAAATTTAACTTAGGTTACTTTTTTACATCATTATAATTCTTTTTCTTCCCTTTTGTTGGTATAAGTGTTAAAAAATAATATATGTTAACAACATCAGCCAAATTTAACATAATTTTGACAAAAATTATGAGAACCTAATTAAACAATTTTAAACCATAAGAATTGAATTTAAATTGGATAAATTACTCTTTTGGTCCTCAACGTTTTTTTTAAATTGGTTCTCCAGCGTAACTCCGTCTGGTTTTTTTGTTAAATGCTGACGTGGAAGGCTTATGTGGCACACCCTCTCTCCTACGTGTCATATTTGGATGATATGACACCCTCTCTCACTCCAACTCAGCAAAACGGAGAAGTGATGCAAAATGGCATCGTTTTGCTGAATTGGAGTGAGAGAGGGTGTCATATCATCCAAATATGAAACGTAGGAGAGAGGATGTGCCACATAAGCCTTCAACGTCAGCATTTAATAAAAAAAACCAAACGGAGTTACGCTGAAAGACCAATTTTGACAAAAAAAAATGTTGAGGACCTAAAATAACTTTTTAAAACGTTGATGACCAATATTAAATTTCGTACAAATATTAGAGACCAAAAGAGTAATTTGACCATTTAAATTAAATCGAGTAACTAATACTTCAAGAATGATATATATATGACAAAATTTTAACCAAAAGAATAAGTATTTATTTATTCATTTTTATTTTAAAAGAAAAAAACAATAAATGGGAAAGAAACAACACCGTGGCTTCCTGTCTTGACTAAAATTCAAACATTTCAAGGCATAGACTTTTGACTCACTACTTTTCCAAACCTTCCTCCCTGGCTGCTTCCTTTTGATCTCTCTCTACTTTTCTTCTTTTCTTCTTCCATATTTCTCATCTCTCTGTGTTTTTGTGTCTATATCTATCTATCTCTCTATCTATAACTTCACTCCCATACTTGCTACTACTTTTCAAGCTCACTCTCTCTAACAACAACACAAGACAATTCCATCTTTCTCCCCTTGATTATAACCAGGTGGGCCTATTATTATTTCAGTCTCCTCAATATGAACACATCTCTCTTCTTCTTCTTCTACTTTTCATATATCATCACCCACTTCATCTCTACTTTTCAAAACTCCCATTCACACCCTTGGTTTTTTCCAACCCACACACACACACGCACCCTTCTTAATTAATTAAGAATCATCCATCTCACGTCAACCCTGTCTCAATATAGATACACGCATACATATATATATATATACACATACACGTACCTGTCTGGCTGGCCTATATACCTCAGCATCGATCTAAGATGACAATTACAACATCACAAACCCATATTCATGATCTTCTGATGATGATGATGATAATGCAGAAATACTCCTAGCATCCATTTCTGATATTTTGATCCATGCACCCCATGGACGCTGTCTTCTCCCTCCCTGGACCTGCCAGAACCAACTTCCTGCGCTCTATAGCGCACTCTTGTGCCTGCTCTTACATTTGCCTTTGGTCCTATCAATTTGATCATTCCCTCTTATCCAAGTACACACACACACCATACATATACATTTAGTGCTTTTTGTAATTTTCTATGTTAATGAGCACTTAATGCTTCTGGTTAATTTAATTTGGTTTCTTGTTGGACAGTCATTTGAGGTTCTTGGATGGTTTGTACAACGTAGGAATCAGCCAACCAAGTTCTTCTGTGGTGGTGGGGAGTACTACTCTAGCTCAAACGCTTTTTAATCAGTTTAGAGGCTTAGTGTTTGATGTCAATGACGAGTAATATTTCTTTCTGATCACTTATTAATTATTTTCCCCCTAATTAATTATTTATGTGTGTTAATCTGTATATATATAAAGCTTAATTTAACCCTTTTTATTTTGTTTAATGTATATGTTTATAGCCGTATTCCAGGTTTAGCTTTTAAAAACAGAAGTCATTACTTAGAGCTGCAGCAATCAGATCTTCTAAGGCTGGCATGGACACAAATACAAACACAGTTTTATCAGGTTAATTAGTGAACAAGATTAATATTATAATATATAATGCTATGTTTTATGAAGGATTTGTATGGCTAATTAGGTGACTTTTTTTATTCTTAATGTTTTTTTACAGGAGGCAAGAATTAAGGTTTGCTGCTGAAGATCATATAAACTGAAAAAATGAAAAGAAATTTGGTGATCTTAATTATGCAGACCTGCTAATAAAACCCATTGTTTTGTTGCCTTTGTTTCACAGACTGCCGTTTTCATGGGGTGCAACAATGGGGAAATTGAGCTTGGATTCTCCACCATTTCTCAAGTAAGCACACTCTAATCTTAGATATCTAAAATAATCATATTGATGGGGATGGGATAATATGAGTTCCATAATTTGGTCGATGGAGAGAGTTACCTGAGTTCTGACCAACTGAGGGGCTGATCGACCGCAGCAGATCATGAAGCAATGTTGAGGGAAGTGTCGCTGAGTGCAGCCGTCAGAACATCAATTCTTCAAGGGCGGTGATATGATGGGAATGGGAATAGATTCATCACACAAATTATAAATGGGCATGTTAAAAAAATCAAACTGAATTTCTTGATTTCTGATGTGCAGGCTGATATTCAAACAGCACTTAGCAATTGGTTCCCAGATGAGTTTTCCAGATCACAATCATCTCAGCAGCAGCATCCAAACATTGATCAGAATCAGAACCCACCTACATCATCTTCATCCTCCTTGAGATCACTCTCACTCTCCACAGGCAGCCCTGAATGCTCCTCCCTCCTCTTCACCACCATTAATCCTGTAGCATCTTCCTCCCACCACTTTCCTCCTCCTGAAACTCTTGCTTCTTCAAGCCCTCACCAGCAAGCCATACAAGCACTAGCTCAGGCCACCACACAGAGCCCATTCCCCACACCAGTGAGTACTAGTGACCATGATGCCATCATCATGAGAGCCATCCTTCAAGTCATTTCTAATCCATCACCTTCTTCTTCAACCTCCCTTCCTCCTCCTCCTCCTCCTCCTCCTCATCAACTTCAAAATCCACCCCACCAGGACCATCAGAATTTGCCTTACATGGGGGTCCACCCTGAGGCGGCCAGTGCTTTCAAGAGGTACAGGACTCCTCCCATTACATCCCCATTAATGGCGTCAGATTTGCGCAGACAGAGCCTGTTCAAGAGGTCATTGACATTCTTTAGAAGCTTGAATTTCATGAGAATGAGAGAACGTAGTGTTCTTCATACCACTCGCCCCACTAGTAGTACTCAGCTTCACCACATGATTTCTGAGAGAAGAAGGCGTGAGAAGCTCAATGAGAACTTTCAGGCTCTTAGATCTCTGCTTCCTCCAGGAACTAAGGTACACAAAACTCAGGAACACATCGACAGTACCTTTTTTGATATTGCAGAGAATGAAGAAATATATATATATATATATATAGTAAAGTAGTTCATTTTATATACTCTTTGGAGCAATTCATCGAACAGTTTCCAGGCGTTATTATTAACCCATCAAAATTTGGGTTTGTTTCAGAAAGACAAAGCATCAATACTTACAATAGCGAAGGAGACAGTGAGTTCATTAATGGCGGAGATTGAAAAACTTAGAGAAAGAAACAAGCAATTGGAGGAATCATCATCATCATCATCAATAATGGCTGCTCCTCCTTCATCCAAAGAAGCCAAAGCTAGTAGTGATCATAATCATGAAGTGATCATACCAAATGAGAGGCTAAGTGTACGAGTTTCACACGAACCAGAATCGAGCTCTTCGGAAGAGAGAATCATAGATTTGGATGTGACTGTGAGGGGCCAAAATTCACAAGTTGATGTACTGATTCGATTATTGGGATTCCTAAGGCAGCAAGATCAGAATTTGAGCTTGATTTCCATGGAAGCTAATACACATTTAGCACATGAAACTTCCTTCAATCGAGTAACCCTAACACTAAGGATTCAGGTATGTGTATATATATATATATATGTATCATTCGTGCACAATTTCATGAAATTATGATTAGAAACTTTATATTTTTGGATAAATCATATATATATATATGTATCAACATTGCTTGAAGCCAAAGAAAACTTTTAGATTCATCATACACATGGAGCATATGTGTATGCATGCATGATATCTCATAGAATTACTCATGCATATATGTATATGTTAGGTTTCTAGTTGTACTGTACATACATAAATCTAGTGATTAGACTAGTTTTGGTCACCACCAGGTAGTTGGTTGGAGTGTTAAGTATTCTATTTTCTTTGAATAGAGTTTCGTGTTCGAGTCTTGCGTATGACAAAATCTCTAAAAAGATAACTCTATACTCGAGACTTTCACTAGCTTGAGGAGGATGATAAATAAAAAAAAAAAGTTTCGGCTGATAAATGGGAGATTAGGTTTAGGAGAAAGAATTAATCTCTTACAACGTGACGAATCAAAGATTTAGATTAATTGATCAACAATTACATGTTGGGAAAAAAAAAGACTAGCTAGTTTTAGCCAAACATGCATACACATCATCTTTTGCAGAGAATATAATGAAGCATATATATATAAATTAAATTAAAATTGTTCAGTTTATATGTATGTTAGGTTATTCTTTATGAACTAAGGTTTATTCATGTAGCTCACAATTTATTAAAAAGCCAATATATATATATATATATATACACACACACACATATATATCTAACAAATACTAAAACACTTATTTCTGCAATTAATACTAAAACACTTATTTCTTCAATTAATATCTAACAAGCCAATATATATATATATATGTTTAGTGATACGGGAGTTTAGTACATTCCTCTAATCAATTGGTCCCTAAACCATTCAAGGTGTGTCTTTATTAATGTGAATTTATATTAATATTAACAAATGGCTTTATATAATTGGAGGGATGTACCGAACTTCAATCATACGGTACCACTGAATTTTTATCCAATCTGTAAGTACATATATTTATGATATTAAAAAGAATAGTTAATTATTGTTTCATTAATTAATTATTATGAAGAAGAAATAGTTCTAAGGAGGATGTTTTGGTGCACTAAAAATTCAATACTCCAGTAATCTATATTAATATGGCTGTGATCCCTTCTGGTTATTGGGGGTCACAAAATAGCCATATTTTCTAATTAAAAAATAACAAAAAAAAAATATGATTGGCCAAAGGTAAGTGAGGAAGTTGAGATATATAAAAATATGATAGAAGGTAGTGGGAGAGAGAAAACATATATGATGATAGTTACTAAAAAAGTGAAAAAGTAAATAACTTCCCATCATTTAATTCTAATTAATTATGATAATAATTCTAATTTAAAATTTTAAAAACTATAAAATATATTATTTTAAAATATAATAATTATATTTTTAAAAATTAATGATAGATTGCATGCACGAAGGTGCATGTGAAGCCTCTAGTAGTAATAGTATATTATCTTTATCTCTGGAAGAAAATATTGTGCAACACTCTTAGTACATTGATTAATAAACTCCGTTGGATAGTTAAAGTTAGGAAGTATCTAAGCAATTGCAAATATTAATTGAGGTGGTTTAATTTGGTGTGCTATAGCCTATATATTCAATATGTGTCACATATATATGATTCAATCTATTTCAACCATATTCAAACTAGCATTCTATTATATTCTTGCAGCCATCAAATAGGAATAGGCAAATATATATATATATATATATCTAACATCTTCCTTTGTCTTAATCAATGAAAATCTTCCTTCTTCTTCTTCTTTTCCCTTCTAAAGAAATGAAAAAGACAGTAATTTATGGGGATAGCTCGTGAGTTTTGGCTCATTAATTTTTTGTCGTTGAATTTATTTCAAGATCTATTTTAAATTTAATTTATAAATATATTTTAATATAAATCTCGAGATAAATCTAACGATATAAAAAAAAAACAGTCTCGCTAACGAAGGATGATGATGAGTTTGTATTGACGTTTGCAGGGAAGTGAACGGGACGAGTCTGCCTTCCAGGAAGCAGTGAGAAGAGTTGTTGCTGACCTGGCACAGTGATCTTCCCACCAATAGCCACCTTCCACGTCAGCAGTTCGTCTTTTACTTTATTCTGTGGCGGCGGCGCATAGTATACGGTGGATGTATTAATTTAGCTAACCACTTCTTCAATGGCTCCTACATATATATACATATATACATATGTGTGTGTGGGTGGGGCCCACCATTTTTGTTGTTACACCTTGTTTTTAATTAATTTCACATTTAATTAATTATTATTGATTGAATTTTTGTGGCCAAACTTGTGATCTCTTATATATATATATATATATATATTAGAGGCTTCGCATGCACCTTCGTGCATGCAATTTATCATTATTTTTTAAAAATATAATTACTATATTTTAAAATAATATATTTCATAGTTTTTAAAATTTTAAATTAGAATTATTATCATAATTTAAAATAATAAATTAAATTTTTTTAGTAATTACCATCATATATTTTCTCTCTCCCACTAACTTCCATTTTTATATATCTCAACTTCTTCACTTACCTTTCATTCAATCAAATTTTTTTTGGTTATTTTTTAATTAGAAAATATGGCTATTTTGTGACCCTAATAATCAGAAAGGATCACAATCATATTAATATAGATATAATGAAAATGAATTAGAGGCATTGAATTATAGTTTAAGATCGATAATGTTACACGGCTGAAAAATCTTTAAAAGACAATGAGATTTGATGGTTAAGTTAGTAACTTGAGAGTAAAAAAAGACACGAAATGAGAGAAGACGCGTGTCCTCCCTTTATATGAAATTTTACCTTATCTTAAAGCTGATTGAACTAGTAAGAGGGAGCCAATTGTTCTATTCTTAAAATATTATATATATCAATGAAATGATTCCAAAGTATTTTCCCAATAATATAATTGTTTTTTTTTTGTATATATAATGAATGTATTTTTATAAGCTTGATCTTAATTTGTCAACCATGTTTTGAGATGACAGAATATGGGATGATGGATTGGATATTATTATTTTAAATTGATTAGGTAAATATGCAACATAAAACAATTTGTTTCCCTAAGCAGTTGAAATTAAGCAGGGCATTCAATTTATGAGTTTGTTATATAATCACCTAATTATACCTAATAACTTTTTCATTTAAATTATAACTTAACAAAATTAACTATATATAAAAATACTTTTAAATAATCAATTAAAAAAATCATAGTTAAAATGGTAATAATTCTTTTAAAATAAAGTTTTAGATTTGAGTCTTACATATAAAAATAAGAGACAAAATACTATTTAGTTCTTGAATTGTTGGTCAAACTACTATTTAGTCCCTGAAATTATCAAAAATACTATTTAGTCTCAAAAATTTGTAACTATGTCAACTATTTAGTCCCCCAACTTGACAAAAATACTATTTAATCTCCGAATTTGTAACTCTGTCAATTATTTAGTCTCCTGATTGTTACCCGTTAGAGTTGACAGAGTTGCAAATTCGGGGATTAAATAGTATTTTTACAAAGTTTAGGGACTAAATAGTTGACATGGTTACAAATTCGAGGACTAAATAATATTTTTGTCAAATTTGAGGACTAAATAGTTGACATAGTTACAAATTTCAGGGACTAAATAGTATTTTTGATAAATTCGAGAACTAAATAGTAATTTGACCAACAATTCAGAAATTAAATAATATTTTATTAAGAGAGTTTTATTTCAAATACAAACTTACCCACTAACATGACTAAATAAAATACAATGAATAAATATTGTCGTGCTAAATAATTTGACGATAGTAGTATTAATGTGTCGCCTATATTGACTGCAAATTTTACAAAGAGAGAAAAAGCAAAGGATCCAAAAAAAGATTGGTATGGTCAAAGTATATATATATGTACAAGTCACTTATCAATACTCATATATATGTGGCTTTCATGCAATTCCAATTTCCATGTATAATGATAGTACCAATTTAATTAATTCATGAATAATGCATATATTCTAACTTATATGTTGAGAAATTCCATGGCTAGTCAAAGAATTTTCTTTGTGGAAAATTAATAGGACAAAATTTTAACTTTAGAGACGGCGGTTTTGACTTGTGTTGCCAACCCAAAAGATTCAAACTAATGGAAAGCCATAATTATTAATTAATTAATGAGATGACTCATATTTTAGAGAAAATGGATCAGCTGATGTGCACTATGGCTGAAGTGTAGTCACAGTGCACATCTCCACCGTTCATTTTTTAGATATATTTAATTTATTGACGTCAAGAAATTATTTTTATTGAATGAATGGTAAAGATGTGCACTGTGATTGCACTGTAATCACAGTACACTTCTATATTTTGAAACCCTTTTCTGACATATCTCTCTTATTTCGTACAAATTATCTGTCCACCTAACACAGAAACATTGGTCCACAATTTGATTTGACAGCACATTTCATTTTAGATTTGGTGAAATTTTTGTTGATGTAATTTTTATTGAATTTTTATAAATTATATAATTTTATTTTATTTGTGAGGTAGATTTGCGAAATAATTATGATTGAGTGCGAAGGGTGAGCATTTATGTTTTTTTTTTTTAATCTATAAATTATTAAAATAATAATTTTTAAAAGTTTTAATGATTTTAAAATAATTATTCTAATACTTTTTATTTTTTAAATTTTATAGATTTTTTAATTAAAAAAATAAAACTTTAACTCAAATGTTCATCTCTAACATTCGGTCACAATTATTTACAAGACAAGGTTACTTCATAAATGAAGCAAAATTTTACAATTTAAAAAGTTTCATAATAATTACATTAAAATAAGTTGCACTGAATTCAATCGCGATCCATTTTAGTAGGAAATTAAATTATTTTTGTTATTAGCTAAACTATATTTAGTTAAAAAAAACTAAAAACTAACTTTTTGTTATTAATTTTGTATGAAATGTTAATTTGTCTCTTATCTTTACTAATTAATACAATTTCTTTTCTCAACCAAATGTCATATGTCTATGTGTATAATTAACAACAACATTATATATGAAAATTATGTGGAATTATTCTTAAAATATAATTAAAATAATAGAATGATTCACATAAAATTAAAACGACCGTAAATTTTTAAATGAAGAATTTCAAAAAAAAATTGAAGTTTTTTGACTTTATCTAAATTTTAATTTGTTTTTGACTCATTACGGGTATTTTAGTTAAATAATTTGTGCAATTTTATTTTTTAAGAAAAAATTGTAAATTTTAAAGTATAAGAAATGTTAATATAATTTTAACATCTCTCTAGAAGAATATGTTTGTAGATATATATATATATATATATATATATATATATATATATATATATATGACATTTTTTGCCCATTTGTTTGTATATATCCGACATATATAATCATTATAATCATAGCCATTCAACTTTAATATTTCAACTTATATATTTCAGTTTAATTATATATTAGAAAATCAAATGAGTGATAATTACTTCAATTAGAACACAAACCTAGCTAGTTTAATCAATCACGTTTTATTTATAATTTCATGTGTAGCTTTGTTCAAACATTCTTTTGTTGCTAAAATTTTCCTTGTGCCAAACTATTTTATTTCTTGGGTAAAAAGTGAAAGAAAACAAAGAAATTAATGTTTGAGGTAACAATTTAATAAAACTTATATTTCACAAATAATTAATATTGAAAAGGTTATTGCTTGTTTAATTTTTTTTACATGTATCTTTTTATTAAAAATAATTAAACTCAAGTCATATTTAATATTCGATAATACTTCTATTAACTCAAATACATCTTTCAACGGTCAAAATTTCAAAATCAATCACCCTAAAATTGTAAGATTTTTGGGCTTCAATGAATTTTTATACAGAGAGTGAAGTTTATTTTGAATTAAGGAAGAAAAAATTGAGAGGGTCACTCAGATGAGACTTGGATTCGCTATAGTACAATATAATTAAAATGCATAAAGTGCACAAATTTCAATTTTCATCCGACAGTCTAAATGAAACACTCCATGCACTTGCATTTTAACGAATCTAAATCCCAGTCACATTTCTCACCCATCTTTCAAATCATAATTTCAAATGGTTCATGCATCTATGATAAAAAGGGATATCATAATTCATTTTTTTAAGTCAATATAGAAGAAAATTTCCTTTTATAACAACTTATAGCAAATGCCATTGACTATTTAATATTTATCTCTGATAATGGTTAAGCCATGAACTTTATAGCTGCATGTACAATGATTCACATGGCACACTTTGGCCAAAAAAAAGATTCACATGGCACACAGTATATATATGCACTAAATATTCATGGTCTTCGGTCAAAATATTATTTAGTCCCTGAATTATTGGTCAAACTACTATTTAGTCTTGAATTTGGCAAAAATATTATTTAGTCCCCGAATTTACAATTCTATCAACTATTTAGTCTTCAAATTTGGCAAAAATACTATTAAGTCCCCGAATTTGCAACTCTGTCAATTATTTAGTCCCCAAAATTGGCAAAAATACTATTTAGTTCTCGAATTTACAACTCTGTCAACTATTTAGTCCCCTGATCGTTACCCGTTAGAGTTGACAGAGTTGCAAAGTACACACTCAAACAATTTTGTGTTTATTTTTTTTCACACAACAGTATCATATTAATCTCGAAAATCCAAATTCCTGAAACAAATTAAGCCATAATGGCAACATCAATATATCTATTTACCTGAATCTCATATGATGGGGTTGGTTGCGGGCCTTCTTAGCAAGAATATGCAAAGGAATGAGTGTAGAGCTATGTATATAAAAGATAGGTTAATATGGTTCAATCCCTAACTTTAGATATAGAGCAATTTTAGATTTTCGAACTAGATGTCTCACCCTGCCTACAAGCCAAAGACGAGATTAATCACCATGTTTGACAGTATACCTATGTTGCATGAATACGGGTGCGGGTACAGGTACGGGTGCGGGTACGAGTACGGGGTACGGGCATACGGCAAATTTTTAAAAAATAGGATACGGGTACGACAATATATACTAAATAAATAAATAAAATTTATAATATATAACAATTTTAAATGTAATAAAAGTAGGTAATGCCCCTCTAATCATTCATAACCAATCAAAATAATAACATAAGTTTCTTAAAATTTATAAAACTAATATAATTAGTTATGATATTATATGATATTGAGGTGTATATTTGTCTGTTTCTTATAATTATCTAATCTGTAAGACTACAAAGGTAAACTTTTATAGACATACTTATAATTTTTTCATTAAGTACTAAAATCAAATTTTTTTTTTCAAAAAAATACTACACTACACATATTTTGAAGTACCCAAGAGTACCCAAAGGGTACGAATACCGGGTACGTATCCGGTACAGGTACGACTTGATTTTAGAAGTACCCGTGCTTCATAGCAGTGTACGTATAATTACATGTTAGTTTACTATTAATTTGATCTCTGCTTTTGTAGATCAAATTTGCCTAAGAATTTTTTACTAATCTATCCATGTTTAGATTTAAAGAGTGAGTCTTGGATCCGTAAGATTGCTGCTATGAGACCTAGAGGCCATGGGTTCAAATTCTACAAATAGTCTCTCTACATATAGTTGTGTTCACCTTACCCAACACAGAAGCTTTCCACTAATTGATACCATGCATAGAAAATAAAATCCATTCTTCAGTCTTCACTGCTGACTTCACAATATGAAAATGTTGACAAATAAACAAGAGGGAGGTGGGAGAAAAAGAGGAGGAAGAACACCAGAGAATCAAATGAGATAAATATGCACCATTATACATATTCCAGTGTAATATCCTGACAAATCCTAGGTAGTGACTCAACTATTGATTAACAACCTAACTACCAGACAAGTTGGTACTTTTTTAACCATACACAAAACTTACAATTGCCATGAGTCATTTGGCATATGTATAATGACCAATAGTGTGCACTGACTTCAACATTTGACTCTAAACAAGAATGGTATGATTCCAAGCTAGAGCCATCTGAGGATTTCATGGTTTCTTAAGGCTCTCTCTTCCCTTTGAATTGACCAATTTATGGCCAATTCTTCAGGCTACAGCATACACAAATCACATAGGCTCAATCCAAGCACTGAAAATAGAGAGAGGCATACTTTGTGGTCATCAGAAAAATCATGCTTCTGCAGCAGCAGCTACTTCTTCATCAGTAGAATCAGCCGACACAACTTCTGTAACATCTCCGTCAGTCAGCTCACCTTCCGTATCGGAATTAAGAAGCTTCTCCCTCAGCTTCAGAATAAGTTCTTCTTGCGCACTAGGATTCTCAGCCAGGAACTTCTTAAGAGCATCCTTACCATGGAAATTCTGACCTTTGTGGTTGTAAAATGAACCAGATTTTGAGATGAATTTGTGTTTTAAGCTCAAATCCAAGATCTCTGCTTCTTTACTTATACCCTTGCCAAACTCAAGCTCAAACTGTGCAGTTTTAAATGGAGGGGCAAGTTTGTTCTTCACAACCTTGACAAGAACCTGACTTCCTAAAGTCTGCATGATCAACATCAATGCATTCAGTCAAACCAATCTTCAGACTGCTAAAATGCTACAAAAACTACATGTAAAAAATATCATGTGCTACAAATATTGGTCTAATCGAAGATAACTAGAGAAGGCCACTAGTTTCTATGACATTGATCAATATAGAATCCAATAAACAAACTAGTTTCCCAAGGGATAGGCTCCACCACAATCAATTCAAAGTCATCTAATCCAACCTGTTTTTCCAAAAGAATTGATCACAGATCTTTTCAAATTGACAATGTTGGTCCTAGTTCCCACACGAATTATTCTATTTTTCTTCTATTTTCTTGTTCACAGTCCATATAATTGATTCTATCACTATCATGAGGATGAAACAGCATCTAATAAAAGTCAATACTAACAACTACTTCAACAAAGAGAAAGTGCAGGATGAGAAGAAACTAGACTGCTAAAAATTTGGAAATTTAAACAACAGGATTAAAAGCGACTGAGTAATCTATAAAATTTGGGATAAGAACTAATCAAACTATCTAGTAACTTCAATGCAGTAAGTCTACATCACCAGAAGAAGCGACTCTTAAGTTGTACTTCAAGCCGGAACCTTATTGATCACAGCAGACAGTTCAACTGTCCATACTCATTTAAAACTGAAGCTTTTGAACAGGCAAGTCAATACAAAGAGGATGCATAAGTCACAAAAAAAGCAAATGAATGGACAGATGTTCTGTACCTCTTCTCCCTTCTTAATAAATGCTGTTCGCCTGATATTTAGCCGAACAGAAGCATAGAATTTCAATGCATTGCCACCACAAGTAACTTCAGTTGGCCCACCAAACCCCCCAAAAGTAGAAAGCTTTGACCTTACCTGTAGAAACATATAAGAATAGTCTACTATACAAGCTATACCTACAAAGTATATATACATATATATTCTTCCAGTCCCAGAACATATATCTTATCCAGAGAAAGTATAGTTTCACATATAAAGAACTGGAAAAGATAATATCATCTATATGTCATTACTCATTAGCACTTAGCAAATAACAGCTTTGGCATTCCCCACTATTTACTAATAATCAAATATGTCTCAAAACCAAGCGAAACCAACTCCAAGCCTTACAGAGCAAGCTCTACTCACCCTAATTTGAAAACAGGTTCACTAGCAAGTGGCCCATGAGCCCATCTATACATCACTGCCAATTGACTAGAATATATGTAATAAATTCAGGTAATCTGGAAAGCAAAAGTAAGTTAACACTTAACACTAAACATATTGCCTAACTTAAGATCCATAAAATATTATTAAGTAATTAAAAAATATGGATAAAGAAAAAGATTATTTAAGAAGTTTTATTCAAATGAATGGATTTTTAGGATGCCATATGCTTCTTGTATCTCCTTGTTCAAAGTTCCTTTTAATAGCAAAAGAAGAGGGAAAGCAAACTCAAAAAGTTTGATATACATACTGAATTGCTCAAGATAAAAAATAAATATAATTAATATTTACACATTGGCTAAACCCTAAAAACAAATAATCAATAGTACCATGCACAACTCTATTTGATAGCCTCATACCTGGTTTAAAAAAATCAATAAACAATGTGACGTTGACAATGAGTGGCACAGTTTCCGAAGAGCCTGGCTCATCAACCTGGCCTGCATTGCCATGTGAGCATCACCCATCTCACCATCAAGCTCACCTTTAGGAACAAGAGCAGCTACCTGTTGTTGGGTACGCAAGAAAAAGATAGTACACATCCAAGAATTATAAGAACTTCAATCCAATGAAACAATATTTAAGAGACAAAGACAACCTAAACACATGTATGAGAAAACAGCGTGAGAAATGCTGAGAAGAGGTAAAAACGAAAACATAGTGAGAGTTAACACAGGTAGATAAGGAACACGTTATATTCTTTACACTATCAAACTAAACTCGCAAGTCTACAATAGAGCCTTTAATAAGTAGTCGGAAAAATTAAAAAATAGAAAAACCTAAAATTAAGATTAAAGGAACTCCTATAATCTACATCAATAGTTAAAAGAAGTTATCTCTTACATTACAGTATTGCACTTAGAATCTAGCGCTATATTACTAAGCAACATAGATAGTAAGTAGTAACACAAATTTCTAGGTGATGATCCTCATCAAAAGTCAAAACCACAAATTAAATAATGTATTATAGAAAGCATAAAAGGATACTATCTTAATAGTATAGCTATGAGTATAGTCATTAACAAGAGTCATTGACCAATCAAAAAGTGTCTGAAGAAAACAAAAGACAGAGAGCTCTCTATACTTACACTGTCAACAACAATTACATCAATTGAACCGCTCCGGATTAAGGTATCAACAAGGCTAAGTGCTTGTTCACCACAATCAGGTTGAGAGACAAGCAAGTTCTGAGTATTTACACCAATAGACTCCGCAAGTGCTTTATCAAGTGAATGTTCAGCATCAACAAAAACACAATAGCCTACATAAAACAAACAAATCCATGTCTATATACACCAAATTAGAAATCCTTAACAGTGATACTCTTGCTGGCTGAACATACTGATTGAAATTATAGGTCTCATCATTTTCATTATCAAACTAACAGGAACCATGTTTTAAACACCATTTCAACACTTTCAAATAATATTGGCCAAGAAACATAAATTTTTAAGTCATGAAAAACAGTTGCATTCATCCAAATAAATACCTCAGGCATATGTAAAGAGAGAAAGCAGGAGGGCCGGGGAAGATTTAGCAATTGTGACTACCACATTAATGAATACTACAATGTTTATCGTAGATTCATATCATAATAGTAGTCATAATAAAGTATAAAGCAATAAATAATATAAATATGACTGCAGAAGTAGCATATATAAAAATAACCTCCTTGCTTCTGTGCTTCAGCAATCACATGTAAAGCAAGAGTGGTTTTCCCAGAAGCTTCTGGACCATATACTTCAACAACACGTCCCTACACATACCAAACAGTGACATATAATAATCAGTGTATACCACACAAGTACTGCACACAGCAAAATATGGTTGGTTCTCTGGTCCTCTTTCATACGCATATACTGACATACATAAGAACCAATATGTGAAAACTGATTCATGTAATGTTTCACATTTTTTTCTTTGGATTAAATTGTCAAACCCATATAGTCATTTAGAAAGATTTACCAGTGATAATGACCCTATAAAAGTGATAGACACTGACATGTTCCACAGGTCAGATAAAAATGTAAACCAGAAAACCCATAAAGTTGTGAAAAGGAAATACACAATCACTGCAGAAATAAAACCAACAAATGGGAGAGAATAAAAATCAGAGTTTATTCATGTATGACAAAGAGAAAGAAACTTCTTTAAGCAAGGATCTGATGATACCTTTGGAAGTCCACCAACTCCTAGTGCTATATCAAGAGCAAAAGAACCAGTTGACACTACTGGAACATGTTTAGGAGAGACAGAGCGACCAAGCCACATGATAGATCCCTTTCCATGCGCAGAAGTGATCTGATCCAGAGCTTGCTGTAGGGCTAAATCTTTCTTGGACATGTTTTCTTCACTTGAATCACTTACATCTGATTTTGATCCCCTTCTACCTTCAAGTAGACATAAGTAAGAATTATTTTATCATCTTAAAATCAGAAAACAGTTAGAACCCTCAAAGGGCCTAATGAGACAAAGGCAGCAGACTCTCATGTATAAGTATTTGTGCTTACTTCAACTCAAATACTCAATTCAAATTAAAAAAAAGGGTTCTATTTTTTGGTCCTATTGAATTCAGAATATCCTACAGCAGGAAAAAGCGTCTAGTGTTAACACTACAAACGAATAGAAGTGAATGAGAATCCAAGCCCCTATTAAATATATTTTTTAGCGAACTCCTAATCCACATTATGCAACATTTTGGTAAAGAAGCATCAGTTTCTTTTGTCCCTTCCACCAGATTTACATTTTTCCATGCCAAATCTTAATGGCTCAATCTGCCATTCACAGTATGAAGTGTAAAATTTGAAGATCAATGAAATCACCTTTGAAGTTTGGACCAAGTGCCTAGGAATGATTAATCTAATTTGTTTGTATATCAATTACACCAGGTTCCACTCGACAAACTTCAAAACTAAGGGAGGTCTCCTTGTATCTCATGCTAAATTAATTCCTTCAAACTTTTTCATTTTAGTCATCAACTATGTATACAGGTAAGAGTAGGAAGCAAAAGGAATTCTTCAGCAACCTCTAGTTGAAAAGCTTAAATTTTGAGATGCGCCCAATGATCCTCCTACAAACCCCTGAAAAAAAAAAGAGCAAACAGGTAAAATAAATTTTCATTAAGCACCAAACTCAGAAATTCAAAAAGCAGCAGCAGAAAGAGGAAGAAATAGTCATATCATACATGACCCATAAATGGCCATTATGTTTTTCTTTTCCTCCTAAAAAAACGCATATAAGAGATGCAATTTTAGGGGAGAGAAAAAGAAAAACCTTATGTTTCAGTACTTCATTTGATTTCCAAGGAAAACATATTAAACAAAAACAAAAAAATGACTACAAATAGCTAATAAGTAACCCTTCCCAAATGAGCTGCACAAGAATCCTCGAGTGAGAAAGTAGATAAAGAAGCAGAGAAAGTAAGAAAAAAGAAATGCAACAAGTCACGTGAGCCAAAACCAAAAAAGAATATTGGCATGCATAAAGCTAATTCACAGATTCTAAATCAGAGAATATTCAACCAAACAAAGAATGTAGCAACATAGCAACCTCATGGTGGAAAAGAGAGCGCTTGAGAAGGAGAGTGTTCCGTAGCAGCCTCGCCATGGAAGGAAGCAGTCTGCGAGTTGCAAGCTCCAAACTTGAGACTTTGAGAATGGCACACAAAAGCAAGAAACTTTGGTGGAGATTAAACAAAATATGAAATGAACGAAGCAAAGCTAAGTGGAATGGTATAAATATTGGATTATTATTCATGCACCAACAAGTTGGAAACAGTATTCAAATGGTGGGTTTTTAGGGTTTATGGGTTTTTTAGTTTTTTTTAATTGATTTCCCTCCATTTTGAATTCGGAGAAAGGTCTGTAGTTCCGGGCCCGAAATAAAGGGAAAATGTTTTTTAAGAGGCTAAATTATTATTTTGGTTCTTAATATTTGCATGAAGTTTAATGTTGGTCCACAATGTTTCAAAAGTTTAATATTGATCCTCAAAGTTTTTTTTTGTCGATTTTGGTCATCCAGCGTAGCACTGTTAACTTTTGCCGTTGAATGATGACGTGTCATGCTTATGTAGCACACCCTCTCTTTTACGTGTTATATTTTAATGACATGACATGACACATCACCCCAGATGATGATGATGATGATGAAGGATAGAAGATTATGACGTGGCAATCTGGGGTGACGTGGCAGTGATGTGTCATGTCACGTCATTAAAATATGACACGTATGAGAGAGAGTGTGCCACATAACCATGACACGTCATCATTTAACAGCAAAAGTTAACGGTGTTACGCTCGATGAGTAAAATCGACCAAAAAATAAATTTTGAGGACTAACATTAAACTTTTGAAACATTGAGGACCAACGTTAAACTTCATGCAAACATTGAAAACCAAAATAGTATTTTAGCCTTTTTAATATTATCATTTTGAATTTTTAGTAAACCTATTTTTTAATCCTAAAGCATAATTTCATTATTTAATTCTTAAAAGATCATAATATATATTTTGGTCTCTCAAAAATTTGAGTAGTCCCGACTCCCCCATGGTGTGATATCGCTAAGTATTTTATTAGACGTAAAATAAACTTATTTATATAAAAAAATTGTCTCGACGCTTAATTATGTTTTTGTTATTTCTGACTTCTTCTCTTTATTCATCATTAAAAAAAATATTACTATACATTGAGATTTCATTTTTTTTAACGTAGATAAACTTGTTTTGCTTTGAACAAACTGCTTAACAATGTCATGTCATTCATTTACACATGTAATATCACTGGGTTGTTAACGACTAAAATGAGTCAAATGGATCTTTTATGAACCAACAATATTAA
Source organism: Senna tora (assembly GCA_014851425.1). NCBI lineage: Eukaryota > Viridiplantae > Streptophyta > Magnoliopsida > Fabales > Fabaceae > Senna > Senna tora. The sequence continues at coordinate 9,828,608 of CM026271.1, forward strand.
TCTTCCAAAATAAATTTACTCTTATTATTTTTTAATAAATTACTCTTTCAACTTATAAAAAATAAATAAATTATTCTTTAAAAAACAAGAAATATAAAAATTTTATGGAAGTTTTGCATGGACTAAATACTAATGCATGTCATTTATTTCAAAACGTTTGAAATATAGCATAAAATAATGACTATTATATTTTAAAATAAAAATTAAATAATGAAAATTTATTCAACTTTTCATTATTTTTATCCTCATCACATCATATATTGTATATTATATATAGTATAATTTTGGACATTTATGATGAAAATAACCTTAGAAGCTATAGCCATGTAACATAGATAATAATATTATTTTTTTAGTAAATTAAAACTTCATAAAACTATATTAGTATTTTCTTTTAAGTAATCCAACTTCACCTGCCAGAATATTTAATATTGTGGTAATTGCCAATTTGGAGACAAATATTCACGGATGCAAGTACATAAATACACGATCTTACCTAATGAGAGAATGATATAATGCGAATATAAATCTCGATTATTATTTAATAATTTAAATCAAATATTTTAGCATATCCAAAATTTACTAGGAAGTTCTACTCTAGACTTATGGCATGTTTGGTATAGGTTGAAGAGGGAAGGTGAGTGGGAAAGTGAGTGTGTTGTATGTTTGGTAGAGAAGGTTGAGTGAAGGTGAGAGAGAAGGTTGAGTGAAGGTGAGAGGAAAGGTTGCTTCTCTCTCAATTTAGGTCACGTTTGGTATCTGGTGAGTATTTTAGTGGGAAGTGGAAGTGGAAATGGAAATGGAAGTGGAAGTGGAAGTGGAAGTGGAAGTGGAAGTAAGTGATAAAAAGTATGTTTGGTATGCAGGGAAATGGAAGTGGAATATAAAAGTAATTTTGTTTGGTATGGTGGAAAGAAGATAGGGAAATAGAAGATAAAAGTATGAAATACCTTTTTTGCCCTTACTTTTTTAAAAGCCACAAAATTTTGAAGGGCATTTTGGTCTTTAAACCTAACTCACCTCATCTCACCACAACTTCGATCTCTTCACCCATGGCACCTACCTCCCCTCCTATGATGGAACTTGGCTCACCATAGAAGAAGCCTCACCATGTAACAAACAAACTCATAAGTGGTGAGAACACTCACCTATCCTAACTTCCATCATACCAAACAAGGCCTTAGAGGGAAGGTGAGGTTTAGGAAAGGAAGTAGACTTGAAAGTACTATTTTGCCCTTCCCTTCCCATGTGAAGGCATAATCTTAAAGGGTAAAATAGTCTTTTACACTTTTTAACTCCCACTTCCCTATCTCATTCCTATTGTACCAAACAATTTTATTCTTATTTCTATTTTACTTTCCTTACATACCAAACACACATAAATCTTCCACATCCACTTCCACTTCCACTTCTACATTCACTTCCACTTCCACTAAACACTCACCGGATACCAAACGCCACCTTAAAGTTGACAAGCATTAGTATTTAAAGTTGACAAAAACTCTATTTTAGTGGCACCTTTCTCAATTTGGACCCTAATCTTTATTTAATTTCAATTTAATTTCTCACAATTACAATTGGTACCAATTTATTCCCTAACATTTGCGTAGTTTTACTTTGATCCTTAACGTTTTTAATTAGTACCAATTTGGTCCCTCTAATATCCAAGTATTAAAATTACTTAATAAAAAATGTGAGGGACCAAATTGAAATTGAACAAGCGTTGAAGCCAAATTAGTACTAATCATAAATATAAGGAACTAAAAATGAGATCATGCAAACGTTGAGAACTAAAAATAAGTGCTAAACATTAGGGAGCAAAATAGAAGTTTAGTCATTTAAAGTTAATCCATATCCAAAAGCCAAGGCTTTAAATTACTAATAACAATTTGATTGTACCACAGAAGGACTTGTAATATTATATTGGTTTTATTTGACAGTCACTGCCTACACTAATAAAAAAACAACCAAGATATTATACCATAAACAATAACTCGTGAGTTGTGACCAAAAATAAAAGAGGCTTCAATATACCAAATATTTTGTAATTCCGGGGACGAAAATATATACTTTCGAAGTTGCAAAATCTACTAATAAATCAAACACGATTATATCTTTTTAAAGAATCTGAGATACAAATTGCAGCAAAATCGAAGACAAACATACCTAACTATATCTAACTCACATTCTCTCCAAAGGGATTGGGAAAAAAAGGAGAAAGGGAATCTCAAAACCATTCAGATTATATAAAAGATTAGGGGAGGAAAATGAATAAATATCCATCAAAAACTGACTGAACTGACACCCATATTTCACCAGAATTCAGAGACCCCAAATGACAACTTTCATTTCAGCTACCAAAGTAAACTCAGGCTACTGCTGCTTGCACTCTGGAGGGTGCTCTCCCTGTTGGCCAGCCTGTGGTCTTCCACTCTTCTGAGGATTTAGTGCAAAATATTATATTAAGCGCAAATTCCATTAAAAGCGCGAATACTACTGACACAAATACAAGACACAAAAAAGAATACAGTGTTTAAGAGGTTAGGAAATGGATCAGCTGAAGTGACTTTAGCAAGTATCTGGATCAGATGAATGGTTCAAATGATCAGCTGAAGCCTGAAGTGCACTTTTGCTCAAGTCACTTTAGCTGATCCAAGTCCATTTAAGAGTCATGTCATTTTTGTTATGAATGCCAAACAAGTATCGAACATGACATGACTCTGTTTTTGAAGTATTAAAGCTTTCATAGCGGAGAATGCAAATCAATGTAACTTCATATCCAGCAGTACATAATGTAATTTTATATAAATCAACCAAAATATCATACCTTGTGAGCTGACGGCTGCAGCAACATTATGATCGAATTTGATACCACAGAAGTTGAAAGGGAAAAAACACATTAATTTATACTCAAACAGAAAATAAAAATTATGGTTCCAAAAAATATAAAGATATTAGCACAAATTACCTTCTTTTTGGTCTTGCTTTCTTCCTCATCTTCATCGTCGTCATCATCTTCATCTTCATCCTCCTCTTCATCGTCATCTTCGTCGTCCTCATCATCATCCTCGTCATCCTCTAGGTCACCAAACTCCTCTCCTTCAATGGCCTCTCCAGTAAACCACGATACAGCATGGGGGATAATCTTGTCTCTTATTGTTGACCTAAACAAAGCAAAGATAAAGAATCAGGAAAGATGAGAGTATGAACTCACAAAAAGAATGGGAATCAAGAGTCAAAAAACTTGTCAAGAGACCAGAAGCGCCACATGTAGGGAACTAAAAACTTGCAACACAGCTCAGACAATTAATGCAAATAAACTCACCCAATATCATAATCTTGCTCCATCTGATTCTGAAGTTCCTCAGCCTGTTCAAAGACATAATAATGATTGATATAAGTATAGGAAAAAGATTCAAAATTTATTCTTGTCTGTAGATCATCTTTAAGGGGACATCATACCAAATCTTCGTCAATGTCTTCGTCATCTTCAGGGACTTGTGGTGGATTGAAAAAATTGAAGAAACTTTCACAAGTTTCGGTCTTGGTAATAGGTTTGGCATTCTTTGCACCCTTCTTAGGCTTTTTCTTAAGCACCTTCTGAGTCAAGCACTTTCCTGGGTGCCATTCAATTTCCGTCCTACAAGAAAAGAACAATAAACAAACCATAGTCATGAACAAGCTTACATCATTCAAATGATTGTAAAGTAGGGATAGCAGATAGAGCAAAAGCACCAACTACAAAAAAACTTACCCAATTGCTTTCTCCAATATAGGTTCATCTTCATCAATCATATGGTATGTTTTAGTCAAGACAGAATTCTTAAAATAAGGATTTGTATCAAAGTAAAACTCAAGCTTAAATCCTTTCGGACTTTCGATCCTGCTCCACTTAATATCTTTGAGATACTTGAGAGCAGCTTCATCTCTCTCAGAAATCTGATTCATTAGCAGTGAGAACAATCATTATTGTGCCTTGGCTATGAAGAAACTCGTAGAAGAAATAAATAAAATGTAAATATCAAACACAATTGACAAACCTCCTCAGCTAAAACGTCATTATTTTTCATTGCATTGAGCCAGAAAGCAGGCACACCTTTCTCTACACAAGAACATAACTACATTAAAAACTGAAACATTTCAAAAATAATATGTTTTGCACTGTATAAAGTACCTTTATCCTCTTCTGTATCAGCTGCAGCTTCAGCTGCCACGCCTTCCACTTCGGCAACACCATTTACAATATCATAACGCTGAATCAATTCATTAAACATTAATAGATGAAGATAACAAATATTAGATGTCCAAATAAGAGCAGATTATACTAACTATAATAAGCACATACAAATGGCGATAGCTTACAACATTATATGCATATCGACATTTTCATATTCACTATCAACAAGTACAGAATGCTCAGAATACCTTTGTGTACAAAGGTTGATACAATTTTTGGTATTTTGCTTCAAGAGCCGCCCTCTCCTCAAAAAACTTCGCCTCTAATTCATCATGTTGACCCTGCAAAATTAAAATTTTCATATGTTATGGAATTACAAATCCAGTCCTCTTTCCTAGAAAACAAAAAGAAATCACACAATGGTAACAGTGAATCTCAGGAAACCTGCAGAGTATTCGACACATAAGCATTTAGAATCAGGTTATTGATAAACACTGATTGGCAAAATTGAGGTATTTTGTACAAATTCAAATTATTCTGAATTATAAACAGTTCATATCTACTACTACAAGAATTGTAAATTTAAGTGAAAGATAGGATTAATTAATAGATAATACCAAGGAAAAACGACTTAAAGCAAACTAGAGTAAGAAAACTAAACACCCCCAGTAAATTAGCAATATAACTGCAGATTTTGAATGCAAGACATGCCTGAATCTCTCTGAGAACCTCGACGCGCTTCCGCACATTTGGAGACAGAGATTCCAGAACATCGGTGTGCTGCCCAGCCAAACTCTGTATCTTATTCTGCAAAAGAATAAATCCACATAAGCCAAATCAACAACAATCCAGTGATTCCACCAATGAACCCAAATCAATTCATGACTGAAACCTAATTTAATTCACCACAGCCCCACTTTTGATTGAAACAAAGGCAATATCAACAACAATACAGTAAAATTAAGCTGGGTTTACGAGAATAATTGAAAGTTTTTTCCTTTCAGCAATGACAAGTAAAGCCAGAGCCAACAGACCTTGAGAGCATTAACCAAGTCCGCTCGATCCTCCTCGTTAAGAGCTTCACAGAAAAACACAAAAACCCAATGGAAAATCGCATCAGTTTACAACAAATAATCAAAGATAGAGTACGAAATAAAGATTGTTGAAGAGAGAAGGAATGGTGTGTGACCAGAGCCAAGATCCGCCATGTTGAAGTTACCCTTCTTGTTGTTGCTGCTCATAGAAGTTTGGGTGTGGCGAAGGAGATGAGGAAGGGAGGAGGAGGCACAGAAGAAGAAGATATAGGAAAATTGCTAAAACCCTAGAGCGCAAGAAAAAAAGAGTAAAGAGGGTTTCAAAACGTGGCTTCCCACAAATCCACTTTTTCTCTCTACTTGAAATGCGACCCAACACTAGGCTCTATTTATTTCTAGGGTAGGCTGGTAGGGTATCCTATAACTTCTGCTTTTTTTTTTCTTTTCTAACAAAATTAATAAAATTTGTTTTACCCCCAGCGTTTGCGCTTTTGATTAAATATGCCATAAACGTTTTATTGCGATCAAATATGCCCCTAACGTTTCAATTTTTGGGCAATCTTACTATTTTCACTAACACCGTTAACCATTTTAACGGTTTTTGCTGACTATGGGTAACATGTGGCATTAATATCTGACTGAGATCAATTTTTTTCATTTCATATTTTATTTAAAAAAAGAAAACGTGCTTCTTCAAAACCTAAACCTAAACGATTTCTTTTTTCTTTTTTCTTTTAAATAAAATATGAAATGGAAAGAATTGATCCCAATCAGATATTAATGCCACATGTTATGTCTAGTCAGCAAAAACCGTTAACTATTTTAACGGTGTTAGTGAAAAGGATAAGATTGTCCAAAAATTGAAACATTGGGGGTATATTTGACAACAATCAAACGTTTGGGGTATATTTGATCGAACGCGTAAACGTTAGGGGTACCAAAAGTACTTTACCCTAAAATAAAAAGAAAAAATGAGTTATTTTTTTAGGAGACAAAATATTATTTAGTCATTGAATTTGGTAAAAATACTATTTAGTTCTCAAATTTGGCAAAAATACTACTTAGTCCCCGAATTTGTAACTCTATCAACTATTTAATCTCCAAATTTGACAAAAATACTATTTAGTCCTCGAATTTGCAACTCTGTCAACTCTAACGAGTAACTGTCAGGAGACTAAATAGTTGACAGAGTTGCAAATTTGGAGACTAAATAGTATTTTTGCCAAATTTAGGGACTAAATAGTTGACAAAGTTACAAATTTGGGGACTAAATAGTATTTTTGCCAAATTCGGAGACTAAATAGTTGACAGAATTGCAAATTCGAGGACTAAATAGTATTTTTGACAAATTCGAAGACTTTTTTTTAGTTTAATAAATACATTAATCATGCTTATATATTAGTATAATAATTATGGTTTAATAAAAATACAATATATCAATCATAAGAGACTCATTTTGAAAACTAATTTTAATGTATATTAGATAAAATACTCATAGTCTTCAACTTAAGAACTTCATTTCTTTTGAGAGCTTCCATTGTTATAGATATGAAAGTTTGTTGTCAATTTTTAGAGTTCCTTAAAAATTCTAGGTAAACATTCATATTAGAAGGAGCAAAGTTCCCTTAAAGAAAGAAAAAATACTCTTCCCTAATGAAACCAAGAGCTTTTGTAATGGAAGAAAAAAAAAACGAATGAAGAGGAGAAAATATGGGGAGGGGCCGGCCATTCTCGAATAAACTTTACTACACTCTTTTCTATTTTTCTATTAAGGTTACGTTTGGTTGGCTTTAGAGTCTGGAATTGAATTAAATTGAAATTGATAGTTTTAGAATTGGAATTGAAAAGTATTGTCTTTGATATGTAAAAATAAGAATTGAAAATTTGGAATTGACAATGAGGTAAAATGACTAAAATGCCTTTGATAAATATTAAAAAAAAATTAATTTTCTTTCACATGCATTTTCTAATGACCTGAAAACAGCAAATTTGGATTCCATTGTCATTCAGGAAATTCTCCAACACCTTCTTCACTCTTTTTGGTTTAGCACTCTCTCATTCTCATAGCTCATCCCAAAATCATAATTAGTCTTGTCAACCTCCAATTTCAACCCATTCCATTCATACACATTTCTAAACCCACCCAAGCACACAAATCTTCCTCCAACTCCTCCTCTTTCTTCTTCTCCAACCTTGAACTCATCTTTCCCTCTCCTCAGTATCTCCGACGATTCCACTCTCAAGAGCCACCATGGCTCTACGATGCAGGCACGACCGAGCACAGCGTCGAATGGCTCTTCGTGCTCTTCGATTTGACTGATTTCGTTGAAAATTTCGGGCTTGAATTTGAGGGAGAGGACGCAAGAATCACAAGATTGCAAAACAAGAGAGAAGAACGCCAGGTGGAGAACTAAAGGGAAAGACTATCCTTTCCATTCCAGTTTCACAAAACCCAATCCAATTCCATGAAAAATACATGGAATTGATCCAATAAATAGTTGACAAAAAAAAAAATCATGGAATTGCCTCAATTCCCAGAATTGGATTCCAAATCTACAGTAACCCAACCAAACATGTAAATTCAGTGCAATTCCAAGTCTAAGGTGAAGGAAACATAGCCTAAAAAAACTGCACATTATCCATGGATTCTTTATATTTAGGCTAAAATACAGAATATTTATCTAAACTATAAATCACGTATAGATGATCCTCTCGGTTATGATTATTAACCTCGAACTCCCTCTAAACTTTGTAATTTGTACGAAAAAATTATTTACTAAATTTTCCATCTAAACCTTTAATGGAACACTGCAGTAAAATCAAAGTCATGTAAAAAACAAAATATTTCTTTAAACTTTAGGCATTGTGCAGAAAAACCTTAGTTCATTCCCATGAATTAGGTTTCATGCTATATTTGACAAGGTGAGAATTTAATCAGACTCTTGCCCTGGCTTTAGATGATATAACACAAGCAAGCACCTCCAACAAACATGTAGAAATTATTCTCATCATTTAACTTGTAAGCCGATTGAAAATAAGGATTCTGGAGATATACCTAGAAGAAAAGGGTCAATAAAAAATAATGAAGAAGACATCCTTAAAACAACACTAAGGTTTTCAAGGAGTGTAAGTGTCATCTTCACCAGCATCTTCATTTTGATCAGCTTTAGCTGGCTTCTCTTGATTCAGAATACGCCCAGTTAGAGCATCAACAGGGCGCGTATCGCGTTCTCCACCTTTACGCCCCATTGCCACCATTGGCGGTGGGGGCAGTACCCCTGCTCGGAATAGAATCCGCTGTACAGGCTCTGAAGGTTGAGCTCCAACAGAAAGCCAATACCTAGAGAAGGTAAGGGATATTGATGATGTCAGGAGAGGAATAAGATTTTTGTCCAGAGAAATTCATGTAGATGCAGATAGAGGCTAATAACTAATCAATAAGAAAAACTTGCTTGTTTTTCTCAGTGACTGCCCAAATCAACAACCATGAATGTTATAGAACTGAAAATTGAAAAAACAACACAAAACAAAAGAATTACTTACTTCACTCTTTCAAAGTTTAGACCCATTCTTTTAGCATTATCTTGCCCTGTGCAGAAGTAGAACAAGTTGAAAAGAATCAGTGTCATTCTGAAACATCTATACTCTTTGTCATTGATAAACAACAAAGAGAACAGTAACAATCTAACAGAATTTACATTTCATTTGTAGCATATTTCTCTTTTGTTATAGTGGCATTGAAATTTAAAAGAAGATAAAGTAATTACCACTACCAAAGACATTGCCTAGGCTTGAGTGAGCAAACTTTATTTCCCCCAAGTTTTATAAGATTTCATATAATCCTTCTGGTAATTTATTCATACTCTAATTCATATTCCATAAGGTTAACCTCACTGATTATCAGAAAAGGTAATGAAAACATCCTATTCTTCCAGTGTCACTATGTGTACCTACTAATCCACCATAACCTATATTTAAATAAATAGCATTGAAGCAACCAAAAAACAGCTCTGATTATTACATAATTCTACACTGAATCTCATTCACCGAGCCTCCAATTTCCGTCAAAATATCGACTTTCTCTTTCTCTTCCTCTCTCTCATCTCTCAGAATTCAAACAGAAATAAGAATGCTATAGCTACAGAAATCCTCTCTCCTTCAAATAAAAAAACACACAGTCACGTAGAAAAAGAAGAGATTAAGAGGGAAGATGAGAACCTGGTAAGGGATTGTAATACCCTAAAACTTCGAGATGCTTGCCATCTCTAGGAGATCTGCTATCGGCGGCCATGACACGATAGAAAGGTTTGTTCTTGCACCCAAACCTCGATAATCGAATCCTTACCACCATTTTTGAGCTCTGTCTTCTTCTGTGAATCGTAGAGAAACACACGCGCGCGAGAGGTGAGGATGAAGAACTTGAAGCAGTGAGGCAGTGAACCACGATCGATGGACGGCGTAGGGTTCTGGGTTTTTAGTGTTTACTCCGCTTTCAGTGTCGTTTATCAGCAGCCGGAATACTAAACGACAAGGGTGAGAAAATAGGTGAAATTGTGAAAATCGCTTGTGAGAGAACTTAACAGATAAATTTAAGAGTAATTATCAACTTGGTCCCTAAAAGATACGAATTATTTCAATTTAGTCCTTTTTTTGTTTTTCTATGTAAAAGAATACTATTTAGTCACTGAATTTTTTGTCAAACATCTCTAAATTTACAACTCTGTCAATTATCTAATCCTCTAACATTACCTGTTAGATAACCAGCTGATGTAGCCGTTAAACGTTAACGTGGTACCGTTAAGTGCTTAGGCATTTAGCGGCCACATCAGCTGGTTATCTAACGGGTAACGGTCAGGGAACTAAATAGTTGACAAAATTGCAAATTTAGAGACTAAATAGTATTTTTGCCATGTTTGAGAATTAAATACCAATAAATGTTTGGTGCAGTGGTAAGCGAGTTGCACCCCAGATTGAGGGACCTAGGTTCGAGCCTTGGAGTCAACATTGTTTGGAGGGCTTGCTTTCACAGTTGCCCGAATGGGATGAAATTAATCTTCATCTAGACCGTTAAAATAGATAAGTGGGGGACACTCATAATTATACCAAAAAAAATTTAAATAGTTGACAGAATTATATATTTAAGAGTTAAATAATATTTTTACCAAATTTAAAATTAAATAATAATTTAGTCAATGACACTAAATAGTTTTTGTTGTCTCTTTTTCTATTATATAGCAAAAAATAATTGTCCTTCAAAAACGACAGTGTTCAATGCGTCAGACTGGCGATGGAGGTTCCGCCGCAAGATTTCCATCGTCATCGTCATGTTAGAGGCGGTTGGCGCCTAAAACGAAGAGGTTTTACAAAACCCACTAGGCAATTTCTAACAAGAGCTTCGCGAATTTGAACTTTCTCGCTCGCGATGAAGGAAGCTCAAATGGAAGCCTCAAAACCCTCTGAAATTTCAACGGCTTTCCCTCGTTACCGTCGATCACATTTGAAGAGCGAAACTTACCGTACGCTGGTTCGTATCCTATCCCACTGCTGCGACGAGTCCCAGCATTCTGGTGCCAATCGAGCTCATTCTGCTTCTCAAGAGCTGAAAAATCAAGGTAAGTGGAAAATCACCAGTTTTTTTTATTATTATAATCATTCAACATATTTCTTCTGCGTTTCAAGTAATTGCATTACTTCACAAGCTGGAGGCTTAAGCTTTGGTTATGGGTTTTCTGCGGATTTCTTTTAATTGGATAATTCCTATATATTTCACACTCTTTTTACGTTATTTTTTTAAAATTCCTTTTTCAAGATGAAGGCACTGATAGAATGGAACCAGAAAGCCAGGGAAAGGAATCTGAGCACTTACAATCTGATCACACCGATTTTAGGGATCCTAAAGATCCGCTGCCCCACAAAGAAACACAGGTTTTTGAGACTTTTGAAGAGGTTAGTTTCCAGGGTAGGGATTTTATGATGGGAGTAGAGGAAGATGCAGGTTCTTCTGGAAGACAGGATATGGTGATTTGTGAAAGTGAAAGTGTTGAGGCCATGTCTATGCTAGCTAATGGTTTGAGTAAGGAACAGAAGCAAATAGATGAGTTAAATCAGATTTTGGAAGGAACTGAAAATCTTGTCTGTGACAATGGTTTAACTCCATTGAACTTGGAATCAGAGGAGAAGCAGAATGGAAGCAGTGAAATTGACTTGATGGATTATGAAGTAGAGTATGTTGAATTTCAACAATCTGATATTAGCACATCTGGAACCAATGGTGAGTTACAGGTAGAAGGAGAATTTAATCAGCATGCCTCAGAAGTCTTTGATGCATCTTTAATTGCCAACTTTTTGTCACCTACAAAGGAGCAAACCTTTGTACCTGTAATTAGTACTCCAAGTATAAGGCATGAGAGACTACAAAAGGAAATGGAACTGGTGAAACCAAGTTGTGCTGCCATGGTTTCTCTTCCTACTACTGGAGAGGGTGAGTCTGAGAAGGAAGAAGAACATAGTCAAAAGGTCCCTGAAGCAATACAAATTTCTGTTGATCAAGGTATGAATATTGAAGCATTGAAAAATATTAAGCATGGGACACAAGAAAATGAAATGGAGTTGATGAATACAATTTCTGCTGCAATGGGTTCTCTTCCTACTACTGGAGAGGGTGAGTCTGAGAAGGAAGAAGAACATAGTCAAAAGGTTCCTGAAGCAATACAAATTTCTGTTGATCAAGGTATGAATATTGAAGCATTGAAAAATATTAAGCATGGGACACAAGACAATGAAATGGAGCTGATGAATACAATTTGCACTGCAATGGGTTCTCTTCCTACTACTGGAGAGGGTGAATTTGAGAAGGAAGAAGAACATAGTCAAAAGGTCCCTGAAGCAATACAAATTTCTGTTGATCAAGGTATGAATATTGAAGCATTGAAAAATATTAAGCATGGGACACAAGAAAATGAAATGGAGTTGATTAATACAATTTGTGCTGCAATGGGTTCTCTTCCTACTACTGGAGAGGGTGAGTCTGAGAAGGAAAAAGAACATGGTCAAAAGGTCCCTGAAGCAATACAAATTTCTGTTGATCAGTGTATGAATATTGAAGCACTGAAAAATATTAAGCATGGGACACAAGAAAATGAAATGGAGTTGATGAATACAATTTGTGCTGCTATGGGTTCTCTTCCTACTACTGGAGAGGGTGAGTCTGAGAAGGAAGAAGAGCATGGTCTAAAGGTCCCTGAAGCAATTGAAATTTCTGTTGATCAGGGTACGAATATTGAAGCATTGAAAAATGTAAACCATGGGACTGAAGAAAAGGAAATGGAGTTGGTGAATACAGTTTGTGCTGCAATAAATTCTCTTCCAACTACTGCAGAGGATGAGTTTAAGAAGGAAGAACAACATAGTCAAAAGGCTACTGAAGCATTGAATTTAAGTATGAAGCATGAGAAACAACAAAAAGAAATGGAATTGGTGAAACTGATTTCTGCTGCAATGGGTTCTCTTCCTGCTACTGAAGAGGGTAAGTTAGAGAAGATGGAACAACATGGTCAAAAGGTTCCTGAAGCAATGGACTTTTCTGTAGATCAGGGTATGACTAGTGAAGAAGCATTTAATTTAAGTGAACATGGTGGAGATAGGATGCCATTACTGGACATTGATATTTTGGAAGCTAAATGTATAATGCAGCAAGAAAAAGAGCAACCACAAAAAATTAGTGCAAATGATGCAACAACATTTTCCAATAATCCAAATGAGGAAGGAGACACTGAAGAGGGAGAAATTTCAGGTGACCTTCAAATGGATGAAAATTCATTTGATACATCTTCTGCAGATTCTTTAATGTTACAGCAAAGGAAAGATGAGGTTCAGAAGCCCGAAAATGTAATTGAAAATATTGTATCTCCTTTTAACATGTGGAATGCAGAAAAGGAAGAAAATTCTAAACCTTCTTCCTTTATGGTTCATGCACCTCAAGATGCCTGTAAGAGTGGACAAATAGAACCTAGGACAAGTGATAAAAATGGATTTCCAAGTGGAGTTGATATGAGAATCTCTAGGGAAGTGATTAATTACGGTGACTTAGTTGATCATGGTTCTGTGTTAGAGACTGGAAAAACTTACAACAGAGACAGTAGAATTCAAGAGGCTGTTGACTTACCAGCATCTTTGGCTTACAACCAAGTCCAAAGAGGCTTCATGGAAGAAGAAGCCACCGAAGATCATCAGAACGCACCAGCAGTGAAGGTATGATTCTCACATGCATCCTTCTGTAAATTATGCAATGAAATATTTTGATTGTCTCATGGTAACGTTGCACTTAAAAGTTAAATATTATGCTTCATTTTATTATAATTATTTGTTTTATAGTTATGTCATTGTATTTATGAAAACCTTTGATTGCTTGATCAACTTTCTTTTTATTCCTAGTATAGGCTTATTTTGGGCTTTTACTGCATTGTTTACATCCCCTAACAAAAGTACAAGTACCTTTCTCTCCTTTTCTTTTTTCTTAATTATCTCGAAGTCCCAAAGCCTATTTGTTCATTTTTTCAATTCTCATCTTATGAACTTTCTGCAGCATATAAGTGTTTGGAAAAATTCTTTAGGATTTAAAAGTGAGAAATGCAAAAAGCCCTCTTGAACTTTTGGACATCTGGAAATAGCCCCCTGAATTTTCAAAACTAGAAAATAGGTTCTTCAACTTTCGCATTCTAGAAATAGGTTCTTCTCAGTATTTTCTCTTTAGGAATGAAGGTTGGTCTCCTTTTTTGTTTCTAACTTTTGGTGGACGTATTGACATTGGGAAAAATAGTCAAAAATCCTATTTCTTTAAGTGTAAAAGTTGAAGGACCTAGTTTCTGGTCTTGAAAGTTCATGGAGCTATCTGCAATGAACCAAAATTAAATTGGCCTTTCTGCAATTTCACAATTTAAAATTATGATGATGAATTTTTCTTATTGTCAACATTTGCATGTCCCTATGCAAATGTGCCACCCCATGATGCACGTCCATATGTAGAAAACTTATACTATTTTCTTTTGAAGTCCTATGTGGTGCCGCTTAGCTCATACGGAATTGTACTCTGATTTGTTGTTGTTTGGATGTATGATATCTATGGTTAATCACTTAATTGTTGATTATCTGCAACAGGAAGCTGGCGTCAACTGTAAGAAAAAGCGTGGTCCAATTACTGAGGAAGGGAAAGCTAAAAAGAAGGTATTCTTATATTATTGTTTATTTATTCATGATGGCTCATTGTTTTAAATTTTGATACGGATTTTAGAAGTTTAGTGAATTCAATCTCCTTTGACATCTTTAAGATCAGTTGTTTAACTATGTGCTATTGATGGAGATTAAATCCGTTTTCAATACAAGACTGATTTTTTATTTGACAAATTTTGTTTTATAGGAAAAGAAACGAAAACAGCGGGCAGAAAAGAACAGAAAACTTGGTGTTAAAAGGTTGAAGTTGCTTCCAGTGCAGAAACCGAAAACTATTTCATATTGCCGCCATTATGTCAAAGGAAGGTGCTATGAGGTTGTTCATTGACCCAATCCCAAAATAATTGTTTTTCCTTTTGCTTCTGAAAATCAAGGGCCATCTATATCAAACTCTTATAAAACTTTCAGTCTATACAACAACAACTATCAAAGCCTTTTCCCGGGTCGGCTATAAAACTTTCAGTCTATATATGTGGAATTTGATCATCTGTCATGGCTTCTAAAGTAAGAATATGCCTTAAGGCTGAAGTCAGTCCTTTTTTGAGCCTAACTGTACAATTCTTTTTGTTTTAAAGAACAGAATATAGTGGTGTTCCATGATTGATATCTGTTGTTATACAAGAAAACGTTTCCTTAAAGCTGTTATTGATATTTCTTTGCTTTGCTTTTTAATATTACATATTTCATGAAAAAAAAATCATGTGAAGGATCTTCAATTTCAAGATTTCTATTTTTGGAGCATAATATGTATTGCCATGCATTAGCATGATCTCATTGAAATATGTTCAGCTTAATGTGTAGAAGTACCCCATCTTGGTCATTATTGCAAAAGTTTTATATGCATGCAAATTTTGCAAATATATATTATCAGTATTTTAGCGGACCCCACCTAGTGGGAAAAGACTTTGATTGTTGTGGTTGTTGTTGTTGTATATTATCAGTATATTGATAAATACCTAATAATTCTAACTTCCTTTGCTCCTCCATCTCCAAAAAAAATTGACAGGGTGACAAGTGCAAGTATTCACATGATATAGTGCCTGAGACGAAATCCAAGGTATTTACCGTGTAATAGTGTGTAACAATAACAGTTAGTGTAATAGTGTGTAACAGTAACAGTTAACTAGGCTTTGTAAACTTTGAAAAATCTCATATTTATTTTGAAATTGCAGCCATGTTGTCATTTTGCTCGTCACTCTTGCATGAAAGGGGATGACTGTCCATTTGATCATCAGCTCTCCAAGTATCCTTGTAGCAATTTTGTGACCAAAGGTTCTTGCAGCAGAGGTGGTGCTTGTATGTTTTCACACCAGGTACCACAACAACAACAAGCACTTCTAGGACTTCACTTTTTGTCCTTTGATTGAACTGATATAGAAATTGCATTGATCAGGTCATTATTAATTTATTATGATATATGCATACATGATATATTATTAACTGAAATGAAATCTTTCCCATACAGACGTCAACCAAGCAAGATATTCCTACATCTTCAAATGATAGTAAACCCGGGATGAAGCCTCAACTCCTGTTAGGAAATACAAAATTGACTAGGCCACATAACATCAGTGGTAGTAGTGCTTCCCAGCAAAAACGCCTATCTGATTCTAAGGAAATTCAATCTCATATCAATTCAGGGCAGCAGCTGCCAGATAATGTACACAAACCACCAACAACGACACCGAAAGGAATTAGTTTCATCAATTTTTCGAATTCATCGTTGCCCAGCCCTAGTACTCCAAAACAAGGCATGGTGACCCCAAACAAGGAAAGCGATGTCAAAACTGGGACCCATGTAAACCAAGGTGCATTGGGAACGGCTCAAAACTTGGGGGAGAATCCTAAGAAAAAGGCAGCTGTGGCACCCAAGGGAATTAACTTTCTTTCTTTTGGAAGAGGTCGAGTTTCCAGTTCCAAAAGCCCTGTCTGCTCTTTTTTTAATAGGGAAAGTGGTATCAACTTGTCTAAAAAATACAAGTTTGGTTCGCCTGAACTGTCAACTTCATCTGGAAGTAAGGACGACTGCAGCAGAGTTGGTGTTGGGACAAAACAAAGTGCACCACAGACTGCTCAATGCTCAAATGAGATTTTAAGGAATAATCATTCTGTTGCAGAAGGAATGAATTTGGTTTTTCCAGGAAAGGCCTCAGTGGACCATTCCACTAATGAAGTAAAGGCATATACTTCTCAGATCTCAACTATGACATCATCTTTGCTCTCAGTCTCTCCTTTTGTTTCGGGTCAATCTTCGGAACGCCTAGCATCTGGACATCAAAAACTCGTATTTAACTCATCCCAAAGGGCACTGTTATCAACTTTATCATTTGCTGCTCAGCATGAGTCAGATATTAAGATGAAATGCTCTGCTGGTGCATCAGCCATAAAGTCAGAGGCGAAAAAGCATATCAGTAATAGCAGTTCATAGTTCCGACTTCCAAAAATAATTTTGCGGAAGTTCGTGAAATAGCTTGGATAGATCAAGTTGTAAAGTTACGATTGCAAGTCAGTTCCATTGATTTGATCAAACAGAAAAGTTAAGGCATGAATTGCTCGGTAATTATGGCACTTCCTGCTGAGGGCAAGAAAACCAGAGGGTTGTTTGCCGGTGTTCTGTGCTGTGCCGTAGTCCACCAGCAGCACAGTTTGGGACTTGTTTTTCTATTCTCCCTCCTTGCTGCAACATTGCAGGTATACTATCACTTTTACTAATTTTTTTGGCATCTAACATCCCTATGATAGATTTAAGGGGAAAGTACACGTAACCCCCCTAAATTATACCTAAATAACATATTACCCACCTAAACTCTCATTTGTAGTAAAATCACTCCCCTAAAGTATAACAAATTATGAAATTGTTATTGTTAATTTTGAGGGACCTTAATACTCAAGTGTTAGGTACCCGAGCTATTAGCTTCCCTTTCCTTTTTTCACATGAAATTGTGAGTATTGAGATCCATTAAAATGAACCATGACTTAACAATTTCATAACTTCTTATACATAAAGGGGTGAGTGAGTTGTTACAAATGAAAGTTTAAGCAGGTAATATGTTATTTAGGTATAGTTTAGAGAGTTTAAGTGTACTTTCCACTATATTTAATTAATGTTTCCTCTCAAGCACTATATGTTTCATGACACTAACAAACTTAGCAGATTACAATTGCCTCGAACATGATTTTATATTGCTTGATTTTGTCACTGTAAAATCCTCAGTAAAATTGTGGTTTTAACCATTTTAAATTTAGCACAATGTGGTTTCCTGGTGATCATGTTTTCTGCTTATTATTGTAGGTGATGCAGATCTTTATGGCAACAAACAAATTTGCAGCAATTTGTTACAACTTACACCATAGCATCATCTCCAGTCCTCCTACCTGTTTCCCCTGCAAAAAGTACTTACTTCAGCAAGTGATTTGAAGTAGTTTTTTTTATTCTAAACAATATCATTCATGTGCCCAGTTCTCTGTTGTAATTGCAGATGGATTCCAAGTATACCGGCCGTGTCGATACTTGGGAAAACGAACCAGATGTCGGACACTTGTTAGATCCAATGCAACACTTTAAATTATACATAGATATTTCAAATTTTGTCATATTGGCGTGAGGTTTTCATGTTCATCATTCTTGGAGCAACTGTTCAGCTTATGTTTCTGCAGGTAAATATATAAATTTAAAATACAAATATAGTGAAGGTTGTCTTCTTGATGTGACAAAGAAGTTCAAGATCCTATGCTGAAGTTGTTAACCAAGAAAGTAATATGAACTCGTAACGTGGGTGAGGCAAAATCTTTAAAAAGGTATAATTATAAATGTGAAGTTGACTAGTTGAGTCATGTAAAGTAAATGAATGTAAAAATGAAAAAAAAATGTGTTTGATATATAAAAATAGGGTGAGTCTATGATGTAATTTGTTGCATGCATATAATGTAATTTCAGCCAATAGGATTGTGAAATGTGGGTAGGGTGATTTGAGATATAATGCAATAAGTTGCATCATAGATCCATCTATGATTAAAATGTCTTTACTAATATTATATTATAAATAATATTTATTATAATTAAAGTGCTTTCATAGGTATGGAAAAGTAAAAAAGCAAATATTAGGAGGGTAATTTGACTTTTTATACTCAAGTCAAGGTAAAAGTCTAAGGGAGCTATTGAATACTTTACCATGCTAGACATACCAAACACTATGGTTATGTTCTTTAGCAAGATTTGTTGATGGAAAGGGAGAGGCAGAGGCCTTCTCCTTTCTCTTTTCTTCCTAACAAACAAATTTTATTTTTTGCAATATGATAAAATTATGTTTTTGCCCTTACTTTTTTACCCACTTTTATCCATTCTCACTTTTAATGTAGGGGCAAAATGGTCATTTTATCCACTTATATTCCATTTAAATCACATTGACATGACATTTTCATTTCCTCCTCTTTTTCCATTTTCTTTTCCATTCCCATTCTCATTCCCTCCTCTCTTTTCCACTTAAAGAACACACCCTATAAATTTTTGAGATGTGTAAAATTCCATCTCATCCCATTAAATTTGAGTGATACCTTTTTTTTTGTGTTCCAAAATTGAGTGTTTCGACCATAGGCATTTTGGGCTTTATTTAATTAGGGTGTGTTAGTTTTGAGTCAACATTCTATCTAACATTCTTCCTATTAAACATATTTTACATTCTTCCTATCAAATATATTTATTTTTTGCAATGTGATGAAATTATGTTTTTGTCTTTGTTTTTTTTTAATCCACTTCTATTAATTCCCATTTTTAATATAAGGGTAAAATAGTCATTTTATCCACTTTTATTTTATTCTCATTTCCATTCCCTACTACCAAACATAATAAACTTATTCTCATTCTCATCACATTTTTCGTACCAAACAAGCCTTAAGGATTAGGCTTATCCGCTTTTAATTCTTTTTAGAGTCTGACCGGTAGATTATTAAAAAATTGCACTATTCATTGTAAAATATTTTATAATGTAATATTTATTTTCATTTGAAATTCAAAATATTCATGTCTAGGTAGAATTAGTTAAACTCTTGCAAAATCGATATATAATTAACTACTCTTAGAATTAATATATACTCATGCATAATCTGATCAACTTCCACTTAGTATTTGCACCTATGTCCAATTCTATGAATGGGTTTTCCTCTTAACTTGTGAATTTTGTGGGGTCTAGTCTAGTCTGTACTCTATAACTGTAAGTACTCATTGTGCCAAAAATTTTGGAAAACATAAGATAACAAATTTTGAGTCACTCTCATAATATTACACTTTTTTTAAATAAAAATTTTATTTTTGTCTCTGCCCACTTCATAATCTTTTTAGTTTTTAACCTTTTTTTCTGACAAAAAATATATTTTTGGTCAAAAATTGAGTCCTCATTACTTGCCTCCTGTATTGGCCCATAAGTGGGCCATGCTACTTCTTAAGTCCTAACTAAGCCCAACCCAACCAAGCACACTATGAACACTCTCTATCTCAATGGCACGTGTAAGAATTTTCTTTTTTCCAACCCTTTAATTTTTTTTTATTGATAAGAACAGATTACAACGACATATTAAAGGTACGTTTGGTATAAATACACGAATGAAAGTATTGTAAAGAAAATATTGTAGAATAAAGAAAATTATTATAGAGAAAAATGAGGAGAGAGATAGAGAGAAACATTATAAGAGAGAAAAAAAATGTTTTGTATGTATAAAATATAATGTAAAATTTTTTTAAAAAATCGTGAAACATCATAATTTTAGTGTAGAGGATCTTTACTAAACGTACCCTAAATAATCATGCAGGATCATTTGTAAAGCAAATTGTTTAAGATATTTTGGCATAAATCCATATATATATGTTTTGGCATAAAGAGTGGAAACTGGAAAGTAATAAATATAAGATTAGTTTTACAAATTTTGATAACCTAACTATTTTGAATTAGAGGCTGCATTATGCATACCCTAAATACTTATACACTTCCGACTTTAGTACCTTGCAATTTTTTTAAACAAAGTTTGAAATAAAAAATAAATATAATTTTTTATATGTTAAATAATAAAATTAAACAGTAAACAGCTAATTAAAATAGACACGTATGTAACCAAGCTTGGTTGGTCTAGTGGTTAGCTCATTAAGTCGCTTAAGGAAGTGTTGGGAGTTCGAATCCCACCTTGTGTATGCAGCAACCAATTGGCCAGCGGCAAACCCTTAAATGGAACTCAGATCCGCGGAGGATTAGTCCTTGGCCTATCAAGTTGAAAAATACCTTGAGAAACTAAAAATAGACACGTATGTGTTATCTTTTAAAATATTATAGCACGTTCCTTAAAATTAAAAGATATGATATACTCAACTCTACTTCAATATAAGATTCTACAATTATAATATACTTATTCTGACTAAAGTATATTATATTTATAACTAATATTATATTATATATTAAATATATTTAGTTTTTTATGATGAATATGAAGTATTAATTTTTAAAAAAATTAAAAAAAAAAGTGAACTAAAAGTTTTTTAAAAAATATATATTTTTAACAAAAATAAAAATATCTTAAAAATTTTTTTATTTTAAGTGTATACATATATATTTATAATATGGAAAAAGAAAAGAGATAGTTATGAAATTATAAGATCTTAAAATGTGATGAGTTAATTTGGATATTTGAAGTAGGTGCACTCAAGGAAAAGAGTCCAAATGCTCCATTGTTTAAATAGTTTTGTCTAATTTTAATCACAGTTATAATCATAATTAATCAATTAATAATAATAATTAAAAATTTAATCATATTTTTTTTATTAGTTAACTACAATTATAATTATGATTAACTGAATAACATAATCCAAAAAGAATAATGGATTCCGCAAGATAATGTGCAATGCACAAGAGAATTAGGATATCTTCATTAGCGAGAATTATCAATAGAAAAGTCAATGAAAATAAGTGGGCTTCACTTATTTTTTTTATTTTTTTATTTCTATCAACTTTATAAAAAAAATACAAAATATCTATTATATCTCTCTGATTTGACATGATTTGACATAATTATAATCTTCTTTTCTTTTTATTATTTTAATATAAGTGGTAAAATGGTCATTTTAATACATTCCCTTTCCATTTCTATTACTAAACACATCAAATGCATTCCGTTTTCATTTGTATTTCTATTTCTGACTAATGAACGTGCCCTTAGAGGGGTAAGAATGAAGTTAGATTTAGTAAAGTATAAAGTATTTGAAGTGCATATAAGTATTGTTAAATAAAAATTTAGATTCGTGTTCATACTGTAACAGATTAACAGTCTTATCTAACAACTCACGCTGTGTAATTCATACACTTCACCGAATCTGTATTTTAACATATTTGGATTCGGGTATGAATAGCACAAGTCCCGGGATAAAAGACAAGAGAAAAGAGTGAAAGACGTAGGAAGCGGAGGAGGTGACACGTGGTGTTCATGCAGATTGTGACACGTGGCAATCATGCAGGTGGTGACCGACAACCGGTAACCGCATCCACCGTGACCGTATCCGTTAATCCTTCCTCCCTTTCCTACACATTTATCTCATTCTTTCTTTCCGCCGTCAATTATTTCTTTATTCAAAATAAAAACAAAATTGAAAGTTGTAATAGATAAATATATATATATATATATATATTTATTTATTTATTTTTTAGTTTATAAAAAATAATAATAGTAATATTTAAAAAAAAAGAAATTAGATATTTGGTAATTTTTCATTTTAAAAATACAGTATAAAATTATTATTATTTTAGAATAATAAATTAAATGGTAGGAAGTTATGTAGTTCATGACTTTATTAATAAATTATCTATCATATTTATTTTCTCATTCTCATATCATTTCATCATATATATTTTCATGTTTAAAATTAAAAATATGCATTTTATGAGTTTAATGACTAAATGATCTAACAACAATATAATAAAATCTCTCTGTTCTCTTAATCATTATTTCATAAATTTGATCTGTAAGAAAATACGAATGATATCATTCGTTAGAACTTAAAAGAGTTACCTCCAATAATAAATTTAATAGTATTTAATAGATTAGACGTCATTCTCCAAACCAAAACCAAAAATTAGTTTAAGCATAAGTTTGATATATTAACCCAGCAAATGTTTGTCAATGTGAGTTGTATAGATGCTTAATCATCATCTCTAGTGTTCGAAATCAAGAAATATGGGAATAGAGAAAATTCACTTGAGATGTCTCTCTTTATGGGCTGAACAGTAGATTAAATTGGTGTCTCTACTTGTCCACCATTTTATTTAAATAAAACCCAACAAATGCTTAAAATGTAGGATAAAATACGTTGAGACTCTCTGAATTTTGAGTAAGGGCACATACACCCTCTAGGTTTTAAAGATCATCTGCCTTTTCAGTTTGGGGCATTCATCACCTTTTTATTAGTCTTCCGTTCATATTTAGTTGTTATTTGTTATGTAAGCATATTTTGTAAAAATATTTTAGCCATTTCACACTTTACCACTCCAAATTGAATGACTAGAAAGACTAAATAATACTATAATATTAAAATGCTCTCACAAAATATACTTATACAGAAGATAATGACTAAAATATTATAACAAAATATGATTGTACGTAGATAAAAAGTTAACCGTAGAGTGTTATTAAAAGCCTCAAACTTGAAGGTTAAGATTTTGAAACTCAGACTCATATTCAAAATTCAAAAACCCTCAAGAGAAAAACGTATTATGTTGCTGTGAAAATTAAGTTTTTTTTTTAAAAAAAAAAGTAGAAACGATAATTATGCGCTATTTGTTGAATTCGGATATGTTAAAATGCAGGTTCAATAGAGTGCGCTAAGTGCATAATATAATTATTGGATAAATTTATTATAATACGGACATAAATTTTAATTTTTATTTAATGATCTAAATCTACACTTCATATACTTTACACTAAATTTTTATTTTTATTTATTCTCTATATCAACTTAAACTCTAAATCCTAAACAGCAAGGATTGTGCAGTAATTTGCTGCAACGGAAGGACGACGAGTCTGGATCCAGTGCAATTCTTTTCCGTGCAATTTCGGTACAATTCTTATAAAATATACATTTTTACATCATTTTTGAAGTACTAATACGAATTTACTCTAACAATAACCCACTATGAATGAATTAGGAATGAAATTATTATTAATTTTGACAAATATCATCACTAAATAGCCTCGTGAGACTATTTTTTAATATTAATAATAATTTGGTCCCTAATCCATTTAAGGTGATGATATTTGTCAATATTGATATTAATTTGGTCTCTAATCTATTCATAGTGGACCATTATTAGTGTGAGTCCGTATTAGTACTTCAAAAATGATATAAAAATGTGTATTTTATAAGAATTGCACCAAAATTATAAGGAAGGAAATTGCACTGATCCAATTTCAAGGACCACGCCTTCATTCAATATATATGCGAAGCTTGTGACACGTGTCACCTCCAAATTCTTCGGTTATTTTGGCCCACTCAATTTTTCTAACGCTCATTTCAACATTTACAGGATTATAGGTCCCACCATTATTCAACATTTTTTTAATTCTTCTCTCCATCCCTATCTTATTATAACTATTTTAATAATTTATTGTTTACATGTTTTAAAGATCATATTATAAATTAAAAGTATACTAACAAATGCCTTTAACAATTTTTTTTATTTTAATATAATGGGTAAAATGATAGTTTTAATACATTTTTATTTTATTTTTACTCTCAACTTTTATTAATAAATACAATAAATACATTCATTTTTCCTTTATGCGTAAAAAATTTACCCTGATACTTAAAAACTTTTCAATTTGAAATGAATTCTTAATCAAGACATTGGTTAAACTTTTTATAAATTATTAATATGCTTATTTATTTTAAAATTAATAAGTATAATATTAAATATTCCATGCTACATAAATATTTAAGATATATGGTAAGAAAATATTTAACTAATATAATTTTTAAGTATTTAAAATTATTCTTATTTTATACCTTTTAAATAATTAAATATTTATCCTGTTGATTATTAAAATAATAGGTATTATATTTTTTTAAGTAAAATTTAAAATTCATATATAAAAAATATTAAAAAATAAGACCTCCATTAATTTGTTCAGAATTATATAGATTGGTAGAAAAAAAATTAAGTATTTTATTAAACAATTAATAAAATGCATAATTAAAAAAAAAAAAAAACTGAAGTGTCACACTAAAATGACTGACTGAATAGGGACAAGAGAAGTGTGGATTGCTACGCACGCCAAAGAAACATTTCTCTCTCTTTCTCTATATATATATATATATATATTTATTATTTTATTACTCTTTATTATAAATTTTATTTAATTCATCAAAGAAAAGAAATATTAAATTATTCATGAGCTATCTATAAAGGGAAAATAAAGCTGAAAAAAAATAATGCTCACTTTATCACTCTTTCTCTTTTCAATCTCTCTCTAATACTGTCACTCTCAACCAGCATTCATACAGACACACAAATCCGATTATATAGCAGAGACGAAAATGGTGGTTTCTCGCGGTGGCTCCGGCGGAATCGGCGGCGGCGGTGGCGGCGGTGGTAGGTCAGATTTCTTTACTAGAGTATTGTTGAACAAAGCTATGGGAGGAGTAGCAATGGTCAAATCGGAGCACGTAATGGTATCTGAGGACGACGACGACAACGTTCCTTCGAATTCTGGTGGTTCCTGTGATGATGATGTTGAAGGTGAATCACACGACGACGGTTTCAGTGAGGGTTCGGAGAGGAAGACGTCTTCGGAAGTGACGACGGAAGAGGGGTTTATCGAAGTGGTTCCGCGGCCGGTTCATATCAAGCTAGAGGAGCCGGGAGCGGTGGATGCTGTTGACGGAGGAGGTGGTGGTGGTGGTTGTTGCGGTGCCGGAGTTAATGGATCGTCGTCTTCGTCGACGTCGATGGACTTGCCGCCGAAACCGATGGAAGGATTGCACGAGGCTGGCCCTCCGCCGTTCCTCAAGAAGACCTTCGAAATGGTGGAGGATCCGGAGACCGACCCGATCGTGTCGTGGAGCGAAACTCGTGAGAGCTTCGTTGTTTGGGATTCTCACGAATTCTCCAAAATTCTTCTGCCCAAGTACTTTAAACACAGCAATTTCTCCAGCTTCATTCGTCAGCTTAACACATACGTGAGTATTTGACACTTAATTTCTTTTTAGCCAGCTGAGAGAAACGTTTCTGTATCCGCAATTGAATCTTCTGTATAAGCTTCATGCTAGCTAGGCAAAAATAATTCGTTATATTTCGGTGGATGATTATCGTAATATCTACCTCGCGAAGTACTCGAAATTTTGTTTTACATGAATTTCTTTTGCCTTCTCGGCAAAAAAATTCCGGTAATCTGAAAATTTTGTGGCTAATGTTAAATTTCTCACTATCATATGCTAACTGTTTGTTGTTAATTTTGGTAATTAAGCTTTGTGGTATTTCGTTTCAGGGTTTTCGGAAGATTGATTCAGACCGTTGGGAGTTTGCAAATGAAGGATTTCAAGGAGGAAAGAAGCATTTGCTGAAGAACATAAGGAGAAGAAGCAAGTACAACAAACTCCAGCAGCAAGGAGGAGCATTCACTTCCATGAAGCCTGGCCTGGAGGCTGAAGTTGAGAAACTGAAGAAGGATCAGAACATAATGAAAGTGGAAATTCTGAAGCTGAGACAGCAGCAAGAGAATTCACAGGTTCAGCTCATAAATGTTCAAGAGCGAGTTCGGTCTGCTGAGATGAAGCAATACCAAATGCTATTTTTCCTCACCAAAATGGCCAGAAAGCCCACCTTGGTTCAACAGCTAATCCAGAAGATAAAGCGAAAAAGAGAGCTTGATGGCGGCGAGATCAGTAAGAGACCTAGATTGCTTGGAAGCCATTGCCCTGTGAGCTTACCTAAGGTCATGGACACCATTCCTGATGGTGATTACAGACAAGGTCATAGAGATTTGACTTCATTGCAATCAGAGCTCACTGGACTACTGTCTGATACTATGAACAAGGGCAGAATGGAGCCTCCAGCCCCTTCTCCTCTATCAGATGAACTATGCAGCTCTGTACAAGGCTTAAGGGGCAATGCTTCCAAAGCAAGTGGCAATGATGTATCTTCTGCCTGTTGTTTCATGTCAGAAAAATTAATGGAAGAGAACTCTAACGTTGATGATGAACTAGATGTGAATGACTCGAATATCTATCTTGAATTGGAGGATCTGATTAGCAAACCAGCTGATTGGGTCGGATCTGCAAGTGGATTGGTGGGGCAAACTGGTTGTATCTGATCAATTCCTTGTAAAGGTAAATCTCATTTCAAACATATTGCTAAGAAAAACCATTACAATTCAAAACCTTTTAGTGTGTACATTGTACTGCCTCATTATCTATAACATTTTGAAAAAAAATCACTCATATATGATGTTTCTTGCGTGCATTTTCAGGTTGCAAGAATGTGTTCATGCTGCTGATGCCACTCCAAAAGCATGGAAGATGAAGAGCAAAATATTTCAGGCTCTTCAAAATCACAAACTTGAAAAATGCTCAGTACCCAGATTGCTCCCACCAGTTCTCATATTGTAGAGAGAAATTCAAGTTTGTTTAGATGGGGCCCAGATCCCAAATGTTGATATTTTGTCTAGTCCCTCTGCCCTTTCTTATTTTCATCTTTCCCTATGAACGTAAATTTGGGTTTCCACTGCTTGTACAGAGTCCCTATATATCACATAGTTCTTATAGGCATAGCTCAGCCTTTTACTTACCATACTTTAGCTGCTTGTAAAATCACTATCACATGGTGAATTTTCCTCCTCACTGTTCTTTGGTTTGTGTTCTGTTCTCTGATGCAAGTTAACTTCTTAGGTAAAATATAGATTTGATTTCCTTTCTTTCCCTAACTTTACTGGACTGTTACACTGTAAAATTCCCTTACCTGTGAATTTTTATGAAAGAGTTAATCATGAAAACAGTGAGATATGCAATAATTGAGTCGGTTTTGTAGTGATTATGTGGTAATGGTTGCTTGCTATTGTAAATTGCTTTGTTTTTCTGTGGATTCGGATATGTTAAAGTGCAGATTTGATAAAGTGCATAAAATGCACAATATGAACTGTTGGATGAAATTCTTACCGTAAAGACACGAATCTCTATTTTTATTTAACGGTCTGGATGATGTATTTCATACACTTTATGCATTTTGCACTTCATTTGAATCCTTTCCGGTACTTAACATTCCAGCACTGTTAATTGTCGGCAAGAATCAAGATTAGTGACCATTGGATTAAAATAATACTGATTGTAAGTGATTGTTTATTACATGAAGAAAGAAATTTTATTATATTTGTCTAAATAGTAAATTCTTTAGCATCAAAACATCAAACATCGTACGTATATTTGTCTACATTACATTGCTTTTTTTTACATGTTCTTTTTTTTTTTCTTTTCCATTAGTCATCAATAGATAATATAATTACACAATAAAATCTAGAAAGTTATATTCATAATTAAGTATCAATTATATTCTATATAAAATTAAACAAAAATACCTAAAATGCAAATAAAGAAAATTATAAAATTATAGGGAGGGATCAAAGCATCAAACTTCTTCTATTGTAAAAAATTGTAAAACTCAAAATAATTAAAATGGAATAAAAAATATTAAATAAAAATATAAGAATATCTCACAAGTAAATAGTTAATTATATAATAAAAATGGTTTTAAATAGTATTATACTTAACTTTCTTTTAAAAAAGTGATGGGATAAAAAAATAATGAATTGATGGATTTATCCAACTCAATTTAGTCTGATATAATTTGAAGAGTGATGATGAGAGGGATTGGAAAAATTATATGACACATTAATTTTTAAGAAGATCTTTCAAAGTCTCATAATAATGATTAATATAGACAATCAAAATACTAAATTTTTCTTTACCAAAAAAAAAATACTAATTTTTTTTTTAAAATTGTTGATTTGAGAGAATGTACCTATGTGATTGTGTAAATGTAAAATAAATAAAGTATACTTATTGTTTAAAATACATAAAAACTCCTTTTAAATTGTAAGATTATAGAAATAACTCAAAAAAAATATAAGAGATTTGTAAAAAAATTTAAAATCATATAAAAATGACATAATATTAATATTACTTATAGAATTTATAAAAAAATTATAATTATTTTAATTATTTAATCAATTTATCTATATTACAACATTTTATAATTAAAAGTACAAAAAATATATAGTAGAAGATGTGAGAGAGAAAAATAAATATGGTGGATAATTATATTAAAAACATAAAGAAAAAATAATAATTTCTTATTATTTAAAAAATTTTAAGGTTAGTTTATAAAATAATTTTTTAAGGGTGATAAATATAATTTTATCAAATTTAAGAGAGACTTATATAGTTTTTTTTTAAATAAAAAAATAATGCTATATATAATTTGGTGTGCTCCCTAGCATCAAGCAAATCCAAAAATATTGATGTGATGCGTCCTTGATCCCACATCTACAATGGAGAATGGAGCAAAAGATAAGGGAAAGAGATTTGATAAATTTATTTGCACACTAGAAAGTTCACAAATCATATATAAGCATTTTTGTGGTGTAGGAGTGGCCATTTGTATAATGTCAAATCTTACTCTCTCTCCTCACCAAATACCATTGAGACTGTCCATCTTATTCATTGTTCAAGTATGAATAAAGGCAAGAAAAAGAGGGTTGTTATGATAAGGTTTTGTTTGCTAAAAGAGGAAAAAAGAGAAGCTTAATAATGAATAATTTAGGTGGAGTTTGATATTCGATGAGTGTTTTAGTGAGGAGTAGAAGTAAGTGATAAAAAGTATGTTTGGTTTGCAGGGAAATGGAAGTGGAATGTAAAAGTAATATTGTTTGGTAGCGTGGAAAGAAGATAGGGAAATAGAACATAAAAGTATGAAATATCTTTTTTGCCCTTACTTTTTTAAAAGTCACAAATTTTTTAAGAACATTTTGGTCTTTAAACTAAACCTCACCTCACATTCCATCTCAATTTTCATGGTAACAAGCTTCCCTCTCAACTAGGAAGCTCAATCTCACCTCCCCACTTCTCAAAGCATACCAAACATGCTAACCTTAACTTCCCTCTCACATTTCCTTTGATAGTGATACCAAACATGGCCTCAAGGTAATGATATAAGCTCATGAGACTTTTGGCTCACTGGTTCAGAATTGTTAAATCTATTTTAAGATTTATGTTAAAATATATTTTTAAAAAAAATTTAAGATGACACAGATCTCAAAATAAATTCAACAATTTTAAATTGAAGAATCAAAACTCTAAAAAAAACTTTATAGTATTCAATAATATAAGGGATGAGGTGGGAGATAAAGTCATATATATTAGGGATCCATCTAGAGGATGATCATATAGTCATAGTCATAGTCATCAATCATCATTTAAATTTATAAACTAAAATATTTAGTACATTGCTTTGGCTTCCACGTGGTGAGACCATCTTCTCTTATCTCAAATCATAAACAACTTTGAGAAAAGCTACCAAAAAGGACAAATCCAAGAAGTGTTAACCTGAACTTTGCAATATGCATTGATATAAATACTTCTATTCATTTTAAATTTTAAAATTAAGTTTATCTACATTATAATCACTGTGAGATTATCAATCATTAATCTTTAAAACCAGATATTATATCCTGTAAAATAAACATGTGATGTAAAAAAGAGAGAGAATATAGTAGAACAAAAATTAATAAGATGTTAGAGTAGATAAAAGAAAAAAAAAAGAGAAGTTAAACAAATTTTTATATTTTAAAATATAATAATAATAATATTTTTATATTTTAAGAATTTTTAAAAAGTAATATGCACTACAAAACCTAATCAATTTTAATACAATATCTTTATTATTTCGGTTTAGAGGGTAAAAGCTCTTTGTTTTAGAGTTAAACCTAATCAACTACCACCAAAACATGAACAATACCTTAATTCTTAAGTGGGTCTTAGAACCACTTTGAATCCTAATTTGTAGAGTATAGACATTAAAAGAGAGAAAAAGAAAGATACATGAATGAGTTTTATATTAAGTGAAATTTACATGTGAGATTCATTTTGTGTCTTTTTCTCTCGTTTGTTATCTATTATGAATGACATAAGATTCATTTTCAAGTTAATACCCACCACAAAAATGGGTGTGTCAAATGATAAAATCTAATAACATATTCATTTTGATTAGTTTATATAAACTTTTACACCTAGATGAAAATTTCCCTTAATTTTATTAAGAAGGATTTTTAAATAAACTCAGTCTAAATGAAGAAAAAAGATATATAGACCTGAAAAGGCCAACAAAAAAAAGATATATAGACCTGAAAATGAAAGAGAAAACAGATATGAAAGACAAAATTTTATCCAGCAATCATTCTTCTAAAGCGTAATGTCCACAAAAGGATAATTGCAGCCATCATAGTAATAGTAGAACATGATCAATTATATGGCCGATGGATTAATAGTACACAAATCCACACTTTTTTTCCTTTTTGAGAAAAAAAAGAGAATCCACAAAAGGATAATTGCAGCCATCATGGTAATATTAGAAGATGATCAATTATATGGCCAATTAATTGATAGTACACAAAACCTCATTTTTCTTTTTCTTTTTGAGGAAAAAGAGTAAGAATAAGTGAAAAGGAGGAAAAAGGGAAAGGAAAAACAAGAAGGTGGAATAATAATAATAATAATAAAAGCATCTTTACATTATTTTTGGAATGAAGAGAAGAGACTCAAGAGTAAAGGAGGTTTAATTTAGACCATTTCTTTTTTTTTTCCTCATTATTTTTCTTACTCTTTAATTCAAGCATAACTTAATAGTTATTCTTTCTTTTTTGTCAAAGAAAGTTTAGGTAAGAGTAAACACCGGTATCCTACTAAAGTCAAAAATGACCTTTCAACCCTTTTAAGGGTCTACAGACAAATTTACACACCCAACAATAAGACCCTCACATGATCATAAGATTTGAATTCTTACCTTATGAGTTAAGAGCCCAAACCTGCCAACCTCAATTGACACCTTAATAATTATTCTAGTTCTTCATGGAATGCCTCCTAGTTATTTCTATTGATGTTGAAGAAGAAGATGATGACACACCCGACTTATCAAACTCCTCCTTGTCCTCATTGAAGGCCTTACTCAGAACTTCTTGGAGCTCCATGTACCTTCTTCTCTTCACTTGTCTCTCTTCAGGAGTTTCATCACCCATACATGCAAGTTGAGATAGGTCATCGGCATCCATGATTTTGTTCAGTACCTCCGAGCAACGAGGGAAGAATCGTTTCCCTAATTCCACTGCTCATGAAAAGCAAAAAGAAATCAAGTCTCATATCCAATCATTATTTAGATATCAACCAGAAAGAGTATTTCGGTCTCTAAAGTTAATGTCTCTATCATTTAGATAGAACACATTGGCATCACTTGATTTATGTAGCCAATCTTACTGATGAGAAAATGCTTTGTTGTTAGTTAAAGATGGCGTTGACATAGTTTTAGTGTCATGAAAGAGTGAAATTGGAACAAAATCATAATCTCAAGTATTGAAGTGAAGCAAAAAATCAGCATAGTATCAAATTGATAAATATTAAATAATGAATCTTTTGATGACATAAACTAGGGTTTTTGTCTTTAAATATTTCAAATAAAAAAAAGCTCCAAAGCAAAATACTGGGACGTTCAGTATAAAGAAAGTGAGAGGGAGAAAGTGATGAAATGGGTGGAGCTCACTGGTCCCACTCATTCCCTTTTCATTATGGATTTTTGTGCACAATGTGAAATGTCAATTACACCATTTGATTTGACACAATCTCAATTTATTTTTCTTTTTAATATTTTAATATAAGGGATAAAGTGGTAATTTTAATTATTTCCATTCCCATTCCCATTTTCAAATTTTACCACCAAATTCTTTTCCCTTTTCCTTTCCCATTCCCATTCCCTCTTTGCATCAAGAAACAATGGTCCCCAAAGGTACAAAATCCAGCATTGACAAGAACTTTTAAGGAGTCAACTATCATTTTGGTCCTTGAAAGACATGGATTTGCAACAATTTAATCACCTCAAAGAACATTTACATAATCTGATCACATCAATCCTAAATTTTGACTAAATGAAGAAGAAAATTTAGTCCTATAAAGATTGGATTTTCATCCATTTATGACTTAATCGAGTCGAATTGATCGACGAACTGTGTTTTTTAGAGCACTGATTTGATGAATTATGCAATAAAACAGTGTTATGAATCATGAATTACCAGTTCTAGAGAGTGCTCTCATCCTGATTAGATGTTCTTCCTTAATTCTATAGGGTGCCTCGTTTAAGTCCACCGTGGTCCGCTGAGTATTATTACCGACATGCAGATTGATGTCTAACAATGGGAATTCACAAGTTCCATCAACTTGAGCAATATCCATCACAACTTTTGCTTCCATGGGGAACAATAGCTTTGCCAATCCAACTGAAAAAGAGTTCATCATAAGCATATATTAATCTTCAGAGGCTATTTGAAATTAAAGATCTTGAAGTTCCTAAGTTCTAAAAGTCAACTTGATTCAAGACTCAAGTAGACTAATGACATGCTAACTCAAGAAAAGAACCAAGACTTTAGACTGCATACGGGCTATTACATAATAACAATAAAGAAAGATGGACCATAAATGGCTAGCTGCCTATTTATAGACTGCATATATGGACTATTAAATAATCCTAGGCCCAAAAGGCTATATTCAAATCCCTAATTGAAACCAAATTCCCAAATCAATAGCCCTAATTAACAAAGTCAAATTTCATAAATTACTAAAGTGGTATTTGCATCACACAGTAGGTTGCTATTAACATTAATTGGAAGCTGCAGAATACTATTTTAATAACAGTAGTTTTCAGGATGCCTTTAAGTCTTTAACTCTAATCAATTGTATACACACAAAAAAGCATCTCAGACCAAGAAATAGACCACTTTCTACTACAGCTGTTAAACTTCTAAATGACCTTCATACACAGAAGAATATAAATAATAATGATGTTCACTATTTTCCCTCCACTCCTACTCATAGAATCAATAAGTTGAGAGAAAGCTATACTAAAATTACAATCTAGGTGAACTCGATCCTACATGTCTGATGATAAATGAAACTTGAGTTGAGAAGCTAGGCTAACATGTTTGTCTCTGTATAATAAGCCTATTTATAGTCGTTGATTTAGTCATCAATCAACTGCAGTAGTCCATTGTTTTCTTTTTTTAAATTTATAACCCACTTGTGGGCTAATGTGCAAAATGATTCAACACATTAGCTCGCAAGCGGGCTACTGTTGAAAAAGTAAAAAAAAAAAAAATGACAAGGAATCCGGCTCTGTCTGTCTGATGGGCAAAAATGCTGACACAATTCTATTTAAGCAGGGAAAAAGAGACGGAAAGAGTTTGAAAGTGTGAGTAAATACCTCTGTTTTCAAGATACAACAATTTCATTCTTAGATCATCTCCTGCCATTGCAAGAGAAAGAGAAGCCTCCCCAAGTATAGGCTCTCTTCTCTCAGCTTGCTCCAATATCTCTATACACAATCGATCTTTCGACGACGCCTTTCCTTCCTCTGTGGAATTATAATAATCCACAGCCTTCGTGAGCCGCTTCAGAATCTGAAGGGCCTTCCTGCCATCCAAAGTGAGATCAGAAGGCTGTGCTCCCTTTGTCAAGAGGGACACTATAATCTTTGGCTCCTTCCTCATTGCAGCCACATGCAGCACACTATATCCCCTAGGATTTCTACAGTTAACATCAGCAAGTCCAAGATCAAGAAGCTCAGTGGTGGTCTTGGCATCACAGTATGCAACAGCATAGTGGAGGGCATAGGCCTCATCTAGATTAGTATGTCCCTCCCTCAAGAGCAATTGAACTAACTCAACATCGTCCGAATCGAGAGCCCTGTGTATTCTCTTCACATGTTTGTCTGGTAAACTGACATTGTTGAGCCTTTCTGAGCCAAGTTCTATACGTTGATCAATGATTTGTTTCACAACATGTTGTGGCAATGTCTTTTCAAGTGTAATGACATCAACATCAGATTTAACGATCATTTCTGTACACTTTGACAGTAGTTTCTCACAGGATTTACCACATAAGTTTGCAACATAAAGAACCAACAAAATGTCATCTGCTGCAACTTTGTCAAGAATGTGTAGTAAATACCTCTACAAAGTAAATGATTCCACTAGTTAAGTGTTTATGATATAAATTTGTAGTGAAGAAGCTGAAGACAATGAATAAAATGTAATTTTAAGCATATAATATTTCCTGCAAGACTCAACACCCACATCCTTGACTCTTTCACAAAAACTCCTTCACATGTTATAGTCTTAATGAAAAGCCTAATAGCAAACACCAAGAAAAAGGTGCACCTGTGTTTTGTCCATATCTAAAAGGCCTCCAAAAAATCGGATTCAAATTCTCTTAATTGCACACTCGTGAAGTACATTGTTTTTTCTCATTTACCCGCTAGAGGATTAATGTGCAAAATAAATCACCTGTTTACACATTAATCCGTTAGTGGGTTAATATGCAAAACAACACACTTTTGACTTTACGTACTTCATGGGAGTACACACTCCAGAGGATTTGCTCTCAAAAAAATCGAAAGGTCTAAATTGGCATTACGTGGCTAGACATATGCACTAACATGAAAAAGGCACATCAGATGTATTTTTTTTTAAAAAAAAATGAAAGTCAGACATGGCAGGTAGGTGCTTCTTTTATCAAGAAGCTTTCATGCACTTAAAAAAATAAGGTAAATTTACCATGTCATCAAGCTGTGTTAAGAAAGCCTTCATGTCCTAAGAAAAAAAAGGATATGAAGAGCATATATTTGATACAACAGAGAATTATATTAACCAGTTATGTTTTGCTAAAGTCAGCTTAGTAGTTTCAGATACAATAACTGATAGCTTGTCACCAAGTCCAACTTTCTGTCACACAATTATAGGCAATAAAATTTTGATGGGCAAACAGAAAAATAATAAATCAATTCTAGATATAATAATGTAACATCAAAATTTCACTTCCTGTCCTTCAAACATTTTGGGAAAAGTAATGCAATAGAAAGTGGGGGAAAAAAAAGAATAATATCAATGCAGATGCGTTCTACTTGAAATTCAGAGGCTCCACCACTTTAGAATTGTATATCTTAGTTGAGTGTGGCCCATCTCGTAGGCACTACCTAGTACCTACCAAATAAAAATCCATCCCAAGTATCAAAATTCACTAATTTATCAATGTCAAACAATTTGCATGAAATGAAAAGCAAAATCTCTATCAAAGTTCCCTCAAAAGCATTATGCAGAAACAAATGAGAAGGATAAAAACAAAACAAAAAATTTAGTTTATTTTTACTATCAAATGCAATCATTCCTTACACTTACATGCACAAACCCATATTAGGAATAGTATTAGAATATCGTGTCATAGGTGATTTGGTCGTGTACGAAAAAAATTATTACAGGTTTAGTATATGAAAAATTTACCAAATGAAAGATAGTTTAATAATAAGAGTAAGGAAAGACCAAATAAATTAATAATAAACACTATTAGGAAGGATATAACAGTTAATAACCTAATTTTAAAAATAAAGAAATATAGAATATCTTACCTCCAATTGATCTATATGTTTGACCCTACCAAAAGGCTTTATTTGTTGTATTGTTGTCAAATTCTTTAATAAAAATATAATCCTCAAAAAATTTCCTCCACATACTATATTGGCAAAAGAACATTTTTGCTCTCTAGATTTCAATTTTGTCCCATAAGTTTGGTTAGTTCAAATTAATCCTTTAACTTTAAAATATCAATTAATTTTTTCTTAATTTCTAAGATCCTTAGTTAGAACCAATTTTAATATCTCTATGCCATATTAATAACGATATTATCAATCTATTAATCCTACATGTAAAAGGACCAACAAATTTTAGAGGTGCCACTATATTTAGATTTGATTAATACCTAACTTAGAAGTTATTTGTTTCTCTTTTAATATATTTAAAATTAATATACTGATACTATTGGCAATAGCATAAAGATATTAGTCATATTACAATTAATTTTAACTTAGTATTTTTTGTTAAGTAAATTAATAATACAGAAGGTTAGGAACAAATTGATTGACTTGCCAAAATAAAATGGCTATATTGAAACCAGCAAAAATGCTCTTCAACCATGAAATTCACAAAAAGAAAAATCTGTGTTCTTCTTCTTACCTGATAAAGAGAAACCAATTCAGGAATCTGAAACACAGAGGAAGCATACAACACTTCCGCCATGAAATTCACAGCAGGTCGGCACCCAAAATGGGAGCAATCATCGTCCACACACACACAAACACCTTCAGGCAACGACCTCATCACCTTCCCGCTGTACAAATACCCCAAAACTCCCACAATCGCGTCCAGCCCAATCTCGCAACAATCCCTACCCAACAATTCCTTCAATTCCAGCTTCTCCTTCTTCGCGCCCAACGCCTCCTTCAAGAAAGGGCTCCTCGCCGATAGAATGCACCGGTGGACCGGAACTTCGCGACCGTCCGCGAGAACGATTCTGGCGTCGGCGAAGAAGTCGTCGGAATCGACGGAGAAGATTGATTCGAGATTCTTCGAGAGGCGCCTTAGGGCTACGACGTCGTCCGAAGGAGACGGAGAAGAAGACTCTAAGCAGCATATGGCGCTGCTATTATTATTATTATTACTCATTTCATTGGAATCGGAAAATCCAATTCTTGAGTCCATGAAGAGGGATCTTTTAGGTCCCTTTTAGTTTTAAGTAAGAGGCTATGCATTTGGTTGAAGAATGAAAATGAAGAGGATATAAGATATTGATATACATATACGCCATGGAATAAGAGAGAAGAAAGAGAGAGAAGGTGTGTGTGTGAGAGATTGCATCATGGAGTAACGTGGATGACGAAGAATTGAAGGAGAAGGTAGCTTTCAGCTATAAAAGGCCAAGACGACATTAAAAGCTAAAAGCTGCTACTTCTTCAATATGGATTTTGTCCATATATGATACCATACGATAACACATATAAACCCATGGAAAATTGACTATTGTACAATAAGAAACAAGATAATTTACTTTTATCTTACTAAGCACACTCAGGGAGATCACTAAAATGTATAAAATAAGTATATTTATTTCAAAATTTTAAACTTTTCAACTCTATAAATGTATAAAATAAGTATGTAAACTAGAATTTTATTTATTTCAAAAATCACAACAAACCACTCCTTTTTAACAATGAATTGTGTTGGTTCAGTACAGGCAAAATTCCAACCAAACTAAACAATTGAACGACTCTGATAACTCATTAAAGCAAGACATGGCGCCCCAGCATTTCTCTGTAATGCTCAAACAAATTACTTGACCAAAACAAGAATGAGTAACATTGAACATC
Source organism: Senna tora (assembly GCA_014851425.1). NCBI lineage: Eukaryota > Viridiplantae > Streptophyta > Magnoliopsida > Fabales > Fabaceae > Senna > Senna tora. The sequence goes on from CM026271.1 coordinate 9,866,581, forward strand.
CAAATGTTATTTACATCTCTCTCACAAAAAAGAAGGTAGGTGGAGAGAAGAAAAGGAGATTAATATGTCAAATTCTCAGATTGGAGGAGGAATACACAGGGAAAAAAAGTATATGCGTATTTTCTTTCTGCTTATCTCATGCACACTAATTCTGATCCAACAGTAAAGCTTGATAAATACACCTTCCTTCCATGATGAAGTGAAGGATGAAGTCAGTCAGTCATCTTTCTTGGCATTCATAGCTTCAAAAGCGGCTTCAAATTCTTCTATTACTCTTTCAAAGACATTGGGAGCTTTGACTTCATCGGTAGGGGTGTTCTCATCAATATCATCACGCAATCCATGAGTTTCTTTATGATGATGGTGAGGTGACTTGACATGGTGAATAATAGATTCAATCTCTTCCTTGGCTTTCACAAGAATGTTTGGTTTCTTTGCATTATTTTCTGCCAACACCAAAATGAGTGCTATCAAACAAATGGAGTTTTATCCCTAAACTCAAATATTTGCAGATACCTTCAATAATTTAAGATGGTATGATAGTAATTTTGGCAGCCACAACACAATAATTCCTAGAACATATATGAGCAAAGGCATTCAAAGGAAAGGGAAAACAGTAGCAGACAGGCAGGTCCACAGAAGAAAATTCCCAAATACACATGACACCATTTTTATTTTGGTCTTGACCTGCGTATCCCTCGGAGCGGACCAAATGACTAATTCCTGGGTTATTGTTGTGCCCATTGTTGAGGATAATCCTCCCAATAGATAACGCTCCATTCTCATCTTTCTAGGGATAGAACTCTAGAGGCGATAGTTAATACATGACATCATTTTATAGCCTTTCAACATCAAAGAACTACTTTTAAGCATGCTAACACATTATCCTATGGTTAATAATCTCCAAATGACCAAGCAGAAGCAAACTTTATAACAGAATAACATACCTGATGATGGTGATGAACATGGGATTTTCTGTTTCTCTTTGGACTCTGCCATTTTATTTTCATCCCTATATTAGATATCACAAAACAAACAAGAAGATATCAGTGTGAAATAACCAACACAATATGTCTATTTTCTTTAGTTATTTTCCATTGAAAAAAATGTAAAAAGAAGGGTATTGCTTCAACCTTCCCTCATGTGTTGGAGACTCTTTCTTGCGATGGAGTGCGTCAGCAATAGCTTCAAACTCCTCCTTTACTCGTTCAAATACATTTGGAGCCTTAATATCCTCTATTGAGGTATTCTCATCGATGCCATTATGTTTCATTCCTCGATTTTCCTTGTGATGATGCATCATTGCTTCAAATTCTTCCTTTGCTCTCTCAACAAAATTAGGTGATTTCACTTCCTTTTTATCTGTCAGTAGAATTTAATAAATAAATAAATAACTAATCCAACCAAATAGGTTTTCCGTTTTCACATGTAGTCAAATAAGTAATCCAATCAAATTTTCAAATACATTTCATCCCAATGAAAATTTCAAATTCTACAACACAAGAATACACATCAAGAAACGGAGAGGACACTCACCCACCCACCAGCCATGGACAATATAATCAACACAAGAAACGCAAGGAAAGCATACAAGATCAATCACTGCAAAAAATAAATCGATAGCTACGTGAGGATTACTAACTGAAATGCAAGCATTCACAAATCGAAGTTTGAACGAAACTAAATTAAGTAATTAACCACTAAACTCAAACGAAGGTTACGCTAACTAACGCATTTATATGCAATAATGGCGATCAAATCATAAATAAACCCTAATTACCATAATTGTACCTGAAACAGAACTCTTCGACTCGGACTTAGAATCGGCCATGGCGGTTTTACGGACGCGAGGGATTTGATGCGAGAAGGAAGACTAATCGGTAGGAATTGTGATGGATTGGTGAGGGCGAAAGAGATCGAAACGTTGATTTGGTTTCACTTCAGTCTCAAAGAATGATTGGAATTGTAAAGAATATATATATGTGTGATTCATTTGAATATGCAAGAGAAATGAAGAAATTATTACCCAATGGAACAGAATATATTGTGTAATCCACTTGTAATGACACCGAATTTTAATTTTTTAAACAAAAGGACAAAAACATTAAGTAAATTATCATTTTAATCCTAAAAGATATAATCTATTTCAATTTGGTCCCTAAAATAGAATATCAAATTTAATTCCTAAAAATATAATTTATCTTAATTTAGTCTCAAAAGATATATATATATTTTTTTTTAATTTAGTTTAAATCTTTATTAAAATGATTGAAAAAAAAATTTACGAAATTTAATATTTTTATCTTTTAAGAATTAAATGAAAATAAATTATATCTTTTAAATATCAAAATAAGTACAACACGAATTTTTTGAGTTCTAAATTAAGATTTGAGAGAAGAGAGAGGCAGAGAGCTAGAGAATTTTCTTATCTACTCTCTTTGATGAAAAAGCTTCTTTCTTTTCAGAATTCATATTCAAAATTTATTTCTTTTTGGCCAATAGAAAATTAGAAATAATAAATTAGATCTGAAACAAATAATAGGTTCTATTACTGTGATAAACAGTAATATTTTTCTTGTTCTACTTCTTCTACAATATTACAAAAGTGGGCTCACTTTGTCTCATCTCTATTTTATATCCATCAAGGTCTTTTTATTTCCAATAAACCAAATCATAGTCTTAAGATTTAATAAAATATATGCAATTATACTTGAAAAAAATGAAATAAATATATATATATATATATATATATATATATATATATATATATAATTAAGTAATAACTAAAAATCCATAATCAACTTCAAAGAAAGGAATATGGTTAGCTTCTAAGTTCTAACTCACAAGCTGAAATCTGAAATTCACATGTGGTTTATGAATAATTTAATTTTTCACTTTCTTAAATTTTGTTATAAAAAAAATCTAAACGATGTACATTTTTTAAAAAAAATATCATTATCTTATTTAAGACGTATGCAATACGTAAGTTTATTTTACTTTTATAATTAATTATATTTAAACATGAAAAAATTAGACTCTTAAGAATTTAAAAGTTTTATATATATACTAAATATGGCCTTAATAATAACAATTAACAAGAGATATGGATTAAAATTATGGTCATGTTCTTTTACAAGAAAGAACAATGAAAATGAAGATGGAATGGGTGGGGCCCACCTATTTTTTATTTTTTCATTTCCATCAACTTAAAAAAAAATACAAAATATCTATTATACCTCTTTGATTTGACATGATTTGACACAATTAGAACCTTCTTTTCTTTTTATTATTTTAATATAAGGGGTAAAATGGTCATTTTAATACATTCCCTTTCTATTTTCATTACCAAACTTTTACTACTAAATACATGAAACGCATTCCATTTCCATTTCCGTTTCTATTTCCATTTCCATTTCTGTGTAAAGAACATGCCCTATATTTTCGTCCTCTTATATTTATATATATATATATATTGGGTAGGACAATGGACCTAAAGGCCCAAATTGTTTTCCGTAGAACAATGGACCTATGGGCCCAAAGGAAAGAAAATATGGGGAAAAAACCCATATTCAAAATATGAACACATCGTCTAAAAACAATTTAAACTTTCACTTACCGTATTATATAAGACTAATCTTTTTCACTAGATAAAACCCTTGTTAGTAAATAAGAATGATAATTTTAATTATAACATATAGTCTTCTGTAAAACAAAAACATAATCGTTATTTAAGAATCATTTCTTATATATAATCATTCAACATGGTTGATGGTTGAGGAGTTATTTTTGCTACAAAGTTGGCGCGGACGCTTGGGATCTTGGATGGATCCATTGGGTCGCGAGGTGAGGTTTGAAGAGCCTTCTGGAGCGGGCGTTTGGGATCTTGTTTGATCCACTTGGTCTCGAGGTAAGCTGAAAAACTTCCTGCGGTGGACACTGATTAGGATTAGATGGATTCATTAGGGGAATGTTTGGATTGGGGATTAAGGAGGAGAAGGGAAGGGGAGGGGAGACTATTAAGATGTCTTCTCCTTGTTTGGGAAGATGAAAATTGGAGGGGAAGATAATGGAAGATCAATCCTTAACCCTCCATTATCCTTCCCCTTCACAAATTCAAGATACTCCAAATTGGAGTATTTTGGAGGAGGTATCATCACCCAAACAAGGGAAGGACATATGGAAGCTTAACCTTCCATTCTCTTCCCCTCCCTTCTCCTCTAATCTCTCCCCTTCCCTTCCCCTCTTAATTCCAAAACAAAACCTAGGCGAAGGTGAAGGCGGAGACTAAAAATCTTTCTGTGACGGGCGTCGATTAGGATTTCGGATGGATCCGCGAAGGTTGGAAGGCCCATAGGTGAAAGCCGAGGAAATTTTCTTTACACTAGATGATCATTTTGATATGGGGCCGATCCATTTGCCTCATGGTATTGTAAAAGATATACAAAAATTAAATATGATTGTGACAAAATTTTTTGAGGAGCGTTATACTTCCCTATTCCCTTTTCCCCGAAAAAGGGCGCCATTAACATAGGTTAGCCTAAGGTGTATGTGTTTGCGTTTGCGATTAAGATTATGGCTGAATAGATAAGGCGTTTGGAAATTGTCTCATTTGATTGGTTGTGAGGCTTCTTTTGTCTTTCATAATTTTGAATAAAAATGAGGCATTTAGTAATGTAGTATTTCGTGAGTGGATACTATTTATAGTACCGCTGGTGGGTTTATGGACCCCTTTAGGTGCTATGTCTTCTAAACTCAGTAAGTGTCACATGTACATACTATCCGATAGGACCAATTTTGATAATAACAAGTTCTAATGAGTATAATGGATAAGGTTAGAATTTGGGATACATTTGACAAAAATCATAAGTTTGAAAACAAAATTGACAACAACAAATTTTTATGAATGAAATTAATAATTAAAGCAAAATATAGTAACATTAAATGTTTTTTTTCCTTAATAACCAATACACTAATGTGAGATATTGACTGAATCGTTGAATGATAAATCACATCTTATTTAACAATAAAAAATAAAATTTCAAATTTATAAATTGCATATAAAATATGCAAATTGTATATTTTGATTAGATGTAATTTTGTGAATTTGATATATTCTATTATTAATAGTACTGTCAAAACGGGCCGGAGTCCGCCCGCTAAATGGATGGGTCTGAACAAGCAAAAATAGGCCCGTTTAAGCCCGCGGGCCCTACGGGCCGGCCCGCCAAAAATTTAAAAAAAAATAAATAAAAAATTAATATATATTTGTTTAAAATATGTATAAATATATATATTTTAGATAATTTTATGTGTTAAATAATAATTTTATTCTAATAAAGTATATAAATAATTAAAATTAATAAAATATTAATTTAAAGTTAAAAAATTACTAATTTTTAAGTAAATATATAATTTTATAATTAATTTTAAAAAATTAAAAAAATTGGCCCGCGGGCCATTGCGGGCGGACTTGGGCATTACTTCCCAAGCCCGCCAAATAAACGGGCCGGCCCGGACCGGCCCGTTTAACGCCAGCCCGTTTTGACAGTACTAATTATTAAATAGGATATATATATATATATATATATATATATATATATATTGTATTATAAATTGAATATATATCTATATTATTATGGCTTTAGAATTTTTGGTGTCACAAAAAAAGTGTGACACTAAAAAAATAACTTCTCCTACAACTTCATAAGTATAACTTCTCAAAAAATAACTATAAAAAAAATTTCTTTGATGTTGATTTTTGGTGTCATAAAAGAAAAGGGTAGGGTGACACAAAAAAATTACTTCCTATATATAACTTCCCAATAAAAAATTAAAAAAATATATTTATAATAATTTTATTATTATATTTTTAAGTTTTTAAAAATAAATAACTTGGACGTTGGTGCATATGGAACCTCTAGTGTATATATATATATATATATATATATATATCTTATATCTATATTAATATGGCGTTATTTGTGTGACACCAAAAAAATAACTACCCTAACTCCACTTTCTTCCACTAAAATAAAAAATATTATTGGAGGTTGTGAGAGACAAATATATATTTGTATGTGTGTGTGTTTTTTTCTAGAGATATAGCGCAGGTTTGGTTACGTGAATGATGAATGTAATGAGAATGAAAATGCAAGTGGGAATGAGAATAGTAATGTGAAAGTGATGTGATGTGATGTAATGTGAATGAATTAAAAGTGAATAAAATGATCATTCTATCCTTAAATTAAAAGTGGAAATAGAATAAAAATAGATAAAAAAATAAAAATAAAAACATAATTTCATCACATTATAAAAAATAAGATATATTTATTAAAAAATATTAAATTATAAGATGAAATATTTCAATTTTCGCAAGCAACCAATCATGTACATACAGTTAATTTACTCTAAAAGAAAAAAAAAAGGACAAATGTTAAATTTGTAAGTGTTTGCTCTCCAAGTAATAAGTCCCATCATTAATTTTTTTTCTCATAGGTCACATTATTATATTATTTATTGAAGTAAGAAAATCCAAATTCATAATTTGACCATAAAAAAACGTGACTGGAAAAACGCAGTAAGTTCCAAGACAGAAAAAAGACACATTCACATTGAGTCAAGTGCTCTTTCTAGTTTACTATTCTTCATCAACGCGTTACGCGTTACCTCTTTTTTTGTAATAATCAAATTAATTTTATTAATTTTTATACCATTGCATGTTCAGTTTGTTACTTATGAATTTTTTTAAAAAAAAAAATTAAAAAACTTTACATTGATCATTTATGTTTTCACGAAGTTTCATATTAGTTTTTTATGTTTCAAAAAGTTTAAATTTGTCCTTTATATTGCAAGAAGTTCCAAATCGGTCCTTCCGTCCACTTCTGTCAATTTCTTAAGTGGCGTGCTGACATGTCCATCTAAGCTGACGTGTCATGCCACGTCATCACATATGATAGTGGATGATGATGTGGCATGACATGTCAGCTTAGATGGACACGTAGGAAAGATAATATGTCCACGTCAGCACTTAACGGAAGAAATAAATTGACTTGGACGGAAGGACCAATTTGAAACTTCTTGCAAATAGAAAAGACCAATATAAAACTTCGTGCAATCATAAAGGACCAATTTTGAGTTTTGAAAAAAAAAAAAAACTTGGAACATTAGTTTAAAAAATTTTCAACATTTTTTTTATGTTCAGAATTTTGAACATATACTTGTAGTTGTATATATATGTCTATGTATGCAGCTGAAAAAAAAAAGTAGAGAAAGTTCAATTAGACCAACGTGGAAAGTTGAATGGAGTCAAGTCCTTATACTCATATATTTTAAAATTACAACAAGGGAAATAATTTTTTTATTATTTAAATATATTAGTTATTTTTTTCTTTTAAAAAAACTAATATATGTATACTAGGCACACTTGGTTGCATCATTTTTCTTCTTTGCTAAAGTTGGTCAACGTGAATATTTTAATATGTACTAAAGTATATGCTAATTTTATATATATATATATTGAAACAAACCAGTAGCTTAAATATATGAGGAAAAATATAAATAAAATTTTATAGAAAAACACCATATCCCAACTTCCACCATGTGATAAAATCAAGTAAATATATTATGGTCATAGTCTTAAGATTTAGTAGAGTTGGACTGGCCCATTGTAATGAGGTTTAAGGGAATTTTTATGTATTTTAAATAAAAAATATGCTTTATTTTATTTTTTAAAGTGAGATACCATGAAATTAGTCACTCTTTAGGTGGTATTTTGATCGCTGTATATAATTGTCAAATTTTTAAAAATTACATTGAAAATTGACACGTAATAGATTCATTTAAAAGTATATAAACTCCAATCCATGTCATCATCACTCTTTATTCAATGTAGGAACTTTTTTGTTTTCCACATGTATTTCTTTGTGATTAAAATAAGTATATCTTCACCTCACCAAAAAAAAAGTAAGCATCTCTCCAAAAAGAAGTATTTCTCATTGTTAAATATCTTTTTTTTAATGAAAAATAGTAGTAAAAAAAGTACTCTCAAGTACTATTGAGTATGACGTCAATGACATATTGAAAAGACTAACAGAGACTCAACTCAAAGAACTACTGTACAGGCTTAAACCGCAAATAATTTTATCCAGTCACAATTATTTATCTAACATAACCCTTAAATGCTAAAAAATCACTTTATATATAGAAATGTGTACATTTTTTTCAATGTGTGAATCTGAAAGCAAATACCTACTAAACTGTACCTAAATTTTGTACTTCCTAGGATTGTCCCAAGCCTTACCACTTATTTTAAGTGGAAATCAGAAAATAGAAAAGCTAGCTCATGCCTCAAATCTAAAACCATAAACTCATACCATTGCTCTACATTGTCAAAACTTTCAATAATATTCTCTTCATATGGCTCAGGTTTTTAGTGTATAAAAAAAATATTTTTTTTCTTAATTAATTCTCTTTTGAATCCAAACTTGTTTTTGGAAAAAGAAATTATATATCACATTGAAGTTTGATTCAAGGAAAATGTTTCAGATTAAGTTTTCTTTTTCCTTCCTACTCTTAAGGAAGACCTTCACCTTCCATATGTGTACAAGTACTTATATTCTATAAATTGGGTTCTTTTAGGGTGCAAATTCATACAAACGCTTACGTAGCACGTTTGTATTGGTCATCAGAATCATCAATCCCCATGACTCATACAAGCATGAACCAGGGGTAGCAGAGTCAAATGGATTAGATTTGTATGCAGTTATTTATATCTTTGCTATCAAGTTCTCCAATTAAAATAAAACATGTAAAATTATTTTGAAAGATCATAAAATAATCATTAATCATGGAACCAGATGAGTTGTGTAAACTATGTCAGTTTGATACATACATACCATATGATATGGCTAATTTTAATATTAACAAGTTTTAATAATTAGTATAATGGATATGGTTAGAATTTTGGATACACTTGACAAAAATTATAAGTTCAAGAACAAAATTGACAACCTAAATCACATCTTATTTAACAATGAAAAATAAAATTTCAAATTTATAAATTGCATATAAAATATGCAAAATTGTATATTTTGATTACATATGTAAGTTTTGTGAATTTGACCTATTTTATTAGGGTAAAGTACCATTGCCGTCCTCAAACTTTGCTATAATATTCATTCCTGCCCCCAAACTTTTTTTTGGTTCATGCAACTTTCAATTTTGTTCATGCCTGCCCTTTTTGCTAACATCGTTAACTTGCTTGACGGAATTTGCTGACGTGGACTATGAATGTGTATCTCTTTTGCCACATCATTGTCCACCTCATTTTACATCTCATATTTAACTTTTTACTTTTATTTTAAAAAAATTAACCTAATCCAAATTTTTAAAAAAATCAAACTTTTATCCTAAAATATTTTTTTATTTAGATTAGGTTAATTTTTTTAATAAAAGTAAAAAGTTGAAGGTGAGATGGACAATGGCGTGAAAAAAAATACACATTCATCATCCACGTCAGCAAATTCTGTCAAGCAAGTTAACGGTGTTAGCAAAAAGGGCAGGCATGAACAAAACTGAAAGTTTGGGGGTAGGCATGAACCAAAAAAAAGTTTAAGGACAAAAATGAATATTGCAGTAAAATTTGACACAACAAGGTACTTTACCCTATTTTATTATTATATAGGATGTATATACAATTTGTAAGTGTTTGCTCTTCAAGTAATAATTAAGTCCCATCATTAAATTTTTTTTTTCTCATAGGTCATATTATTATATTATTTATTGAAGTAAGAAAATCCAAATTCATAATTTGACCATAAAAAAACGTGACTGGAAAAATGCAGTAAGTTCCAAGACAGAAAAAGACACATTAACGCGTTAGCTCATTTTTTGTGTAATATTAATGACAGTAATATAATTATAACCAGTAAGTAGATAAAGGTTTAATTAATTAACCATATATTTAAATCAAATTAATTTTTATACCATTGCATGTTCAGTTTGTTACTCATGAAATTTTCAAAAAAAATTTTTTTTTTTGCAACATTAGTTTTAAAAAATTTTCAATAATTTTATATGTTTAGAATTTTGAACATACTTGTATATATGTATATGTATGCAGCTGGAAAATAAAAGGTAGAGAAAGTTCAATTAGACCAACCTTGAAAGTTGAATAATGGAGTCAAGTCCTTATAATCATATATATATATATATATATATATATTTTAAAATTACAACAAGGTAAATATTTTTTAAAAAAAATATATTAGTTATTTTTTCTTTAAAAAACACTAATATATGTGTACACTAGGCACACTTGATTGCATTTTTTTTGTCAACATGAATATTTTAATATGTATTAAAGTATATGCTAATTTGTCAATATATATATATATATATATATTCTTTAAATACTACGGATTCCAATCTCTGGAAGGACCACTCCCACGCTCTAAGGGCTTGTTCGTTACCATTTTTACCCCAAGAAAAAGGAATGAAAAAAGTGGATTTTTTTTTGCATTAAAAAAAATTTATTATAACTTTTGATTTAACAGAATCATAATTTTTTTATTATTTTAATATAAGGGACGAAGTGGTAATTTTAATACATTCAAATTTCATTTTCATTCTCAATTTTTGCTACCAAATACAGCAAATATATTCTCATTCTCTTTTCCTTTCTCTTTCCATTTTTGCGTAAACAATGTACTCTAAACTTCTAATATATTATAATTTTATGTGCTTATATTATTATTATTATTTAACATATATATATATATATATATGCATAATTTTGAGACCAATAGACTGATAACAAATCTTTTAAATACTATTAGACTCAAACTCATTGTTAAAAAATCTTTTGAGACTAATAAACTGACAACAAATCTTTTAAATCTTTTAACAAATTTTTTTAACGCTCAATTTTCATTTTTCTAATCATTGAATTCAAGAAGAGATAATGAAAATAAAAAATATAGGTAGGTTCTTTACGCAGAAACGAAAAGAGAAATGAAATATATTTATTGTGTTTGTTAGTAAAAGTTGAGAATAAAAATGAAATGAGAATGTATTAAAATTACCACTTTACCCATTATATTAAAATAATAAAAAGAAAAGATAATTATGATTGTATTAAATCAAAAGATATAATCGATATTTTGTATTTTTTAATTATACATATTTTTCAAAAAAAAAGAAATAACATGTAAAATTCACATATTTTTTTTCATTCTATTTTCCCACCTTATTTTCACCAAAACTAACACGCCCATAGAATCCTTGCTATTTGCATTGTACTATGTCAAATTGATAAATATTAAATGATTGAATTTAAAAAAGTTGAGAAAGTGTTTAATTAATGTAGAGTTAATTAATATATATTGAATAGAGTAGGGTACGAAAGAGATAAGCACCTGAGCTACACCTACGATGTCGGACCACACAGGAAAAGGAAGGTCAACACCACCAACTCTATCCACTTGCACATCAAAATACTCTAAATAGTAAGACTTGGATTTTAAAAAATTACATTATTTTTTTAAGGGTTTATTTAACAATTATTCCAAGTCAACCAACACATGTTTTAAGAGTTTCTCATTGGTTGATGGAAATCCTTTTTTTTTAAAGGGTGAGTCTGTGATGTAACTTACTGTATCATGCAATGCAATTTCAACCAATAGAGTTGTGACACTTGTTATTTTATTGCATCATGTAATATAATTGAATCACATCAATGGCTACAATTGTGCCGTATAACACGGATAAAAGTTCAATGGTACCATACCACTGAACTTCAGTGCATTCCTCCAATTATGTAGTGCCGTTTGTTAATAATAATAAAAACTCACATTAATTAGGGCCCACCTTGAATGGTTCAGTGACCAACTAATTGGAGGGATGTACTGAAGTTCAGTACTACTGTACCACTGAACATCTACTCGTATAACACATTGCATGATGTAACAAGTTGCATCATAAACTTACCTTTTTAAAATATTAATTTATGATGAGCTTGCATAGTTGAGTTAGGTCGTCCGTATAAAATTTTTTTAAGTTTTAAGATATTTAAAAATATTCTATCGTCAAATAAAAAGTGTTGTAAATTTTAATACTCATTTAATAACTCAAATTTTATATTTTATGTACTTAGTTTTTACAAAATGACTTGGTAGCCATTTTAGTATGGACGCAAATTCACTTTAACAGCCCAAAACTCTTCAGTCGTCAGACGCGGCGGGTGACATCATCTTTTTCCGACCAAAAATTCTTGTGAAAAACTCAAAAAGTTGAGCTAATTATCTTTTCTTTTCCTTTTATTTTTTTATAAGGCTGATTATGATTAATTGATTATCTCCTTTTATATATTTAGTTTCTCTTTTTTTTTTTTGGTTTAGAAATGCAAAATATAGAGTGAGTTTATGATGCAACTTGTTACATCATGCAATAGGTTATGTGGCACAATTGTAACCATTTATGTGATTCAATTGCATTGCATGATACAACAAAATAACAAGTGTCACAATCTTATTAACTGAAATTATATTGCATTACATCATAGACTCACCCCAAAATATATTAAAATGTTTGTTGCGAGGAAGTTTGAGAGTGGTGTAGAGTGCCAATCTTTTTACAATATTCATTGTCACTAAAAAAAATTGTTGTACAAAAATGAAAAAAAATGTTTTTAAAATAACAAAAAATACAATTAAATCATATTAGTCTTGTTTTTTTTTCTATCATAAACCTATTTTTTATATTTGAAAATCCAACTATTATTTAATTACTGAATAATAAAAGTAGACTTTTTATCTCAAAATTTTTATCTATGTCAACTATTTATAGTCCTTAAATTTTTATCTCTATCAACTATTTAGTCTGAAAATACACTAGCCGAGTGATGTGACCATTAAATACTTAAGTATCACCGTTAATTTACCACATGTGTTGCCATGTCACATTAACACGTCATTTTGAGGAAGAAAAAGTGTATTTAACCCTAATTTATGACAATTTTTTTTCCAATTTATATTTTGTTTCTCTTTTTTTTTTTCAAATTTTTCTCCTCAGGTGTCAATGTGACATAATAGCACAACTGACAAGTTAACAGTATCACATCAGTATTTAATAGACACATCACCCGTTAGATAATGACTAATATCTTAGAGATTAAATAGTTGACGAGCAAAAACTGAGATATCAAATAATATATTTTTATTATTCAATGACATAAGTCAACCAATGATTTAGAGACTACAAAAACGAATTTCCTCTAAAATAAATTATAAGAAAAGCTTATCTCATAGAGCTCAAAACAAATTAATTTACATACATTTTAAAAGATTTGTGTCCCTTTAAACATCACATTTAAAATCGATCCTTGGGTAGATAATAATAAAATCTTATCCGATTTGAAGGTTGTTTTATATTACTCAAAAAAATAGTCAATAGGTCTATACTCTAATTTAAGATAAAAAAAATACAAATGAATGAAATTTACTCAATAATTTAACAATGATAAATTTATTCTTTTTTTAAAATCAAGAGTAAAAAAAGTAATTAATTAAGCCGTTAAAAACATAGATAAATTGTTTAAAAAAAACACAAGTAAATTTTCTTATATCTATATTAATATGGTTGTGGGGTCTTCCCGTCAACGGTCTCCTAAAATAGTCAATTAGTTAATTAAAAAAAATAAAAATATGATGTGAGAAGAATAGTAATAACTTTCCAGGATTCTATTTATTATTTTAAATATAATAAATATTTTATTTTACATTTTAAAATTTTGAAATAATTTAATATTTAATTTTTTATTAATTTAAAATATAATAATCATAATTTTATAATATATTTTAAAAAAATTAAAAAAATAAATTACATGCACGGTACGTGCATGCGGAGCCTCTAATCTATATTTATATGGCTTTGGACCTTTCCCGTCAACGATCTCCCAAAATAGATATTTATTAATTTATTAAATACAAAAAATGATGGAAGGATTTGAGATTGGGAGTGGGAGAGAGAAAGTAAACATGATGAGTAGTTAGTGCTGAAACAAATAACTTCTCATAATTCAATTTATTATTTTAAAATATAATAATAATTATTTCATTTTAAAATTTATCAAATATTTAATATTTTATTGTTTTAAAATATAATAATAATAATAATAATAATTTATATTATATTTTTTAAAAAATAAATTACATGCACGATACGTGCATGCGAAGCCTCTAGTATATATATATGACTTTGGACCCTTCTGGTGTCACAAAATAACTATATTTTATAATTAAAAAAATGAAATAAAATATGATTGGAAGAGATATGAAAGAGAAAGAGATCATGAGTAAGGTAGTTAATAAAAGTGGTGAGAGAGAAGTTAAAAATATAAGTAGTTATTGAATTATTTATTAATAATAAAAATATTTTTATACTAAATATTTTGAAAAAAAAAGATTGCATGCACTTTTGTGCATGCGAAGCCTCTAGTATATATATATATATATATATATATATATATATATATATATATATATATGGATTTGGACCCTTATGGTCATTAGGGTCACAAAATAATTAGATTTAATAATTAAAAAAAAAGGAATAAAACATGATTGGAGAAGATAGGAGAAAAAAGGAAATCATGTGTAAGTTAAGGTAGTTAATAAAAATGGTGAGAGAGAAGTTAAAAATATAAGTAGTTATTGAGTTATTTATTAATAATAAAAATATTTTTATATTAAATTAAAAAAAGATTACATGCACCTTGGACATGCGAAGCCTCTCTTAAATTTCTATGCTTGTAATAAACTTAATTTATACTCATATAAAAAATAATTTTTTATATTATTTTTCTACTACAATTATAATATAAATACTTTTTAACACACGTTCAAAATTAGTAAAGAAGCGAAATAGAGAAGAAAAAATTAGTGACGAAATCCCACATTGCGAGAAATGAAGGGAATTGGTGTATTTTCATGGAAGCTTGCAAAGCTTACTTTCTTTGACCCGCTAGCCTTTTTCTCTTTCTTTCTCTTGTCTTTTCTCTCTTCCCTCACTGTGTTGTTGCTATTATATATATATATATACACTTATATGGTCCCAGAACCGGAGGAAAATCGAAATAAGAACACTATCCTCCAAAACCCACAGGTCAAGCTTTGGAAGTCTTCAATTTACTTCCGGTGGCTTTTGAATTGAATCCAGAAACACAACAAAAAAGCAGCCTTTGAATCTCTCTCACCATCCACCATTTTTTGTTTCTTCCAATACGAAAGTGTGTCAGCAATTTCGTAGTGGAATTCAAAGACTGCACATTTCTTTTTTTCCCTTTCCTTTCACGGTTTTTGACACGCATTCTGAAGACCAGGTGGAATATATATATATATATAGGAAAGGGAGTCACTGGGATATACCCATCTTATTATATCTTCACAAGCTGTATACAAGCGAAAAGGTAACTTATTTAATAAGGTCTCTCTTGCTTGCCTTGAAGCTGTTTGTTGTAAGTCCTCAGAGAGCTTCAAAAACAGACTTGATATTTTTTTATTGTGGTTGCTTGATTTGATAAGATTGTATATCATTTCTTTAAGTTGAAGCTTCAAAAGAATATTATATAATTCAAGGCGTCTAGTGAATAGTGATTCCCCTCTTTGAACAGAGGTTTCAAACAAGAAATTTTGGTCAAATTGAAACTCTTTGTTTGGCAAAAGGATTCCAATAATTCAATTCCTTGACCCATTTGAAAAAATATATATATATTCTTAAATTCTGATTAGCCTGAAAATTGTGTGATTTGGGCAGGAATCATCATAAGTGGAAGCTTTCTTCAGAGTGCGAACAAATTGAACCGCATCCATCTGCAATTCTATGGGATTATCACTTTCCTTACTCTTATCAGCCTGGGAAGAAATTGTTCGACATTCATTATTTGACTTGTCTTTCAACTTTAGCTTTTCTTCCAAAGATGGGGCTAGGATCCTAAGAGCAAGCAGCTTCAAGAGAAGTGAATCAAACACTGCAGTATTGTCAAATGGGTCTAATAAGTACAGACCTGGACGTGTATTACTTGAAAGAAATCTTTCTGGTGTTCATCAAGACAAACAAAACATGGATTCTGACTCTCTAGCAAGCAAACCAGTGCCTATACTAACTCTACCTGAAGCAGTGGTTTTCTCTTCACCCAGACCCATCAATGAGCTTGACGCTGCTGCAACTAAGCTTCAGAAAGTCTACAAGAGTTACCGTACTAGAAGGAATCTTGCAGACTGTGCTGTGGTGGTGGAAGAACTCTGGTTAGTCTCAATATAAAACAATAAAATTTGAGTTATGAAATTATGGTCTATATTTGCTTAAATTCCTATCTTTAATTAACCATTGTTATATAATTGGTGTAGGTGGAAGGCACTGGACTTTGCTACCCTTAAACAGAGTTCTTATTCCTTCTTTGAAGTCCAGAAACCGCAAACTGCTGTATCACGGTGGGCAAGGGCAAGGACTAAAGCAGCTAAGGTATTCAAGTTTCTCCAAAGTAACTTTAGTTTTGTCATTTATGTGTCAAAAGCGCTTTCATGGAATTTTTCATGATTGGCTTGTCATATTACACTGAGTAATGTTCATTTATTTGGGTTCTGTCTCTAAATGTTTTTTCACACAGGTAGGAAAAGGTTTGTCCAAGGATGACAAGGCACAAAAGCTTGCCCTGCAACATTGGCTTGAAGCTGTAAGTCCTTGAAACCTTAGTTTTAAACTTTTATTCCACTATGTTTGTTCCCTTATTATCTATCATTAACAATGTTAATCTTATTCTTGTTTACTGACAGATTGACCCACGTCATCGCTATGGACACAATCTGCACTTCTATTATGATATCTGGTTTGAAAGCCAGAGCATTCAACCATTTTTTTACTGGTAAGCACTCATTCTGGGATCTATTTTCTTAACTGTGATTATGTAAGATCGTTTGTGAGGAGCTATGGATCTGGATGGTTGATTTTCTGTTTTATTACACTTAGGCTGGATGTTGGAGATGGCAAAGAAATCAATCTTGAGAAATGCCCAAGGGCTACTCTTCAACGCCAATTCATTAAATATCTTGGACCAGTAAGTTCTCGCTAACAATCCCATATTTTGATAATATCCCTTTGTTCTATGAAAATTTCTTTAGTAAACTAAAAGTTTGGTCCCTGAATTGTTTGGTCTTTTAGCATTAATCCTTGAAAAGTAGAAATTGAACTAGTTAGTCTCCAAAAATTATAATCTTGTTGTCCATTAGTCTTTTTGTCAAGTTATTCGGGAATGTTAACAGGACTAACATACGACAAGTTTGTTATTGAACTAAAACTAATAAGCCTAACAATTTAGGGATCAAATATTGAAGAGACATATAAGCATGTTAAACACACTTTAAAGTGGAATTCACATCTAACGACTAACATGCATACTTATCTGCTATATATTTACCTGAATATATCTCTCATTCTCTCTAACCATATCTTTGATCTTTTTTGGTACCATTGCAGAAAGAAAGGGAAGAGTATGAAGTTATCGTTGAAGAGGGGAAGCTAGTGTATAGACAAGATGGGAGGCTTGTGGATACTGATGAGAAGTCAAAATGGATATTTGTTCTAAGCACCACAAGGGCTTTGTATGTGGGGCAAAAGAAGAAGGGTGCGTTTCAGCATTCTAGCTTTCTAGCTGGAGGAGCAACCACAGCAGCTGGTAGATTAGTGGCCCATCAGGGTGTCCTTAAGGTAAACATTATATTATCCATGTCTCTTAGCTATTTTCTCAAAAGATCACGGCGTCGCTTGTTCCATGTAGTCAATCTCGCCTAATGAGAAAATGCTTTGTTTGTTATTTTCTCAAAAGCATATTCTCTTACAAGTGTTCTTGTTGTATTAACTTTTCAGGCTATTTGGCCTTATAGTGGACACTACCACCCAACAGAAGAGAACTTCAAGGAATTCACTAGCTTTCTTGAGGAGCACAACGTAGACCTCTCCAATGTTAAGGTAAAACTAGTTTGCTTCTTCGAACATAGTTATTTTCCTAAAACAAATCATACTTGCCTAAGTGGCATTTCAAGAGAATTATTAAGATTTGGTACACGTTCTTTCTATCAAAAAATAAATAAATTTGGTACACGTTCTTGGTTATGATATTTTTAGATTTGGACGCTTTCCAAATATTTAGTTAGGTTTGGTGCATTGATTTCAAAGATATCTGGTGACACCGATTTAAAAAACCATAAAGATCTCATCTCTCAAAACTTATAACTTTGTTGACTTTTTAGCACTTTCTTGACTTTTTAGTTGCTATATTAAACATGAGAATCTTAAATGCTGTAGTATCTAGTACTTCGTTATCTAAGATATCAAGGATTGTGAGATAACCGTGTACCAAACGTGTCTTTAGGTAAATTTTTTCCACAAGGAAAATGGATTCTTTGTACTTTGAAATTGGTAAAGTCTGTGTAGTTCGACTTGCATACGGGCTAATGTGTTAAATAATGAACTACACGAATTCTACTAAATTCGAATTACAGAGGATCCATATAGGTAAACTAAACTAATCATTAAAAAACATGTAAACATGTCAAAAGTAAATCCCCACTAAATTACCTGATGAATTGGCTGTAAACTTGTTCATTGCAGAAATGTGCAATTGATGATGATGCTCTTTCATTCATTGCAACCACATCATTTGGTGACAATAATGAACCACAACAAACCAAGGGGCCTACACCTCAACCAAACCTGACAAGTGCAGTTGATGCTATGGATAAAGCCAACCTTGGTGTCACAACAGATCATAAAGAGGAGGCAAAGGTGGTTGTTCATGAGGACAAGAAGGTTGTAGCCCCTGTGTTTGACTTACCCAAGAGCAAGAGGTTGTCCTGCAAGTGGTCCACTGGGGCTGGGCCCAGGATTGGGTGTGTTCGTGATTATCCTGAGCATTTGCAATCAATGGCCCTAGAGCAAGTCAATCTGTCTCCAAGGCCCAAATCTGCACGCCCGGCCTTCTATGGCCCAATTCCATCACCAAGGCCCAGCCCAAAAGTCAGAGTCTCCCCTAGGCTTGCTTACATGGGACTACCCAGTCCAAGGACCTCTATACCTGCAGCAAGTTAAGCCTAGACTTGTAAGGATTAGGGTCATACTGATACACTTCAGAATGAAGTATAAACTATAGAGATCTATCCTTTAAAATGACCAAAGATGGGTTAGAATAACTGTATGTGGAGGGCAGAGGGAATTACGAGAAATGGCCTCCTGTTTTTTATTTTTTTTTAATTCCCCTCTTTGAGGAATTTGTTTATTCCTTTATTCTTTAGAAATTTGAATGTTTAGGCTTCATTGACTACATGTACCTTTCACCCCAATTTTGCCCTTTTTTTTTGGGAAGGCAGGTTATAAAGTGCAGTTATTTTACTAAATTTTAAGCTGGAAAATTTTATTTGTAATGATGTGATCATCAATATATATAAATTTTAAAAAAAAACTTGATTGATTATTTTATTCATGAGCTTTATTTCATAAATTTTGCCCCTGTATTAAACTCAAGTACCTCAGTAGTCAGTATTTGTCCATACCCTAATCATATTGTTATTCCAATTTTTTCAATTAAGTTATTCAATAGAAAAATTAAAGTTAAAAGCAATCCATTTGTCATGTCTTGAAGTTAATGGTATAAAGTAAAAGGGAAAAATAAACCCATTTTCTAGCTTTGCTGGAAAGGCTGTGTGATGTGAGCTTGAAAGACAATTGGTTAGTGTATAATCAAATCACTCAACCATTCATGATAAATTATAAGAGACAAAAATGTATTCAAAACTATTATTATATATATGATGATCTAAAAAAATTATCTTGTAAGAAACTCTTCCAAGAAAAATCCTAATTAATTGAGAATTGAAGAAGGTTGGGTGAAGATTGTTACATCAACCATCTATGACTATAGGATACAAACACCCCAGTGATAGAGCCAATTGTACCATTCAGCTTTTTTGTAGTCTCTGCTTGCATATTACAGACTACAAGTACTACACCCGTATAGCTACACAGATCACAGAAGGGGCAAATCCCAAAATCTCATTTATTCAAGAGGAGAGACTTATTTGGGTACACAAATTTTTAAACTTTGACTTCTAAACACCTAATATATATATATATATATATATATATATATAATCAATTCTAAATAGGAGAAGAAGCAAGTTGTATAGTATAAGATTATAAGTCAAGAACTTGAATCCGCTAAAGTTTATTGTGCCCAATGTATATGATCTAGACCGTTAGATAAGAATTAAGATATGTGTTCATATTGTAACACTTTCATCTAACGATTCAAATCGTAAACTTCATACACTTACACTTTAGCATATTCAAATTGGATTGCAAGTGCAAAAAGATTATTATTTTTTTTTGTCAAAAAAGAAAAATAGAAACTTACAAAGTCCTCCTTGCTGATAACGGTATTTTTTATTTGTCAAAGAAGAAAAATAGAAACTTAAAAAGTCCTCCTTGCTGGTAACATACAAAATGACAATAAAAGATGAAGAGTTAAAATGATAAAATAGTACACAATTTAAGCATTTACAAAAAAAAAAATTATGAATATAAGATAAAAAATACACATCATTCTAACTAATTTGATTCAAAAGGCAGGTCAGGCAATGTGTTTGTCCAGTGAGTGTCATTCATTAGGAAACTGCAAAATGCCAAAATCTCTTTTGTGATCAGATTTGAGTGGTAATGGTAATGGTCCCTTCTCTTCCGTACACACTTCATTTGGGTGTCTTGGGGTTTTGTGTTGGTCCTTTGTCCTTATAGATAGAAAAACAATTTGACTACGTTGTTATTACTTTCTATCTTACAGTATAGAACAACAAATAAGAGAAAAAAAAAACTGAGCATTACATGTGGGCACTACATGTAATCCTTTTAATGTGGGACTCATCTCATTTGTAACTAATAAATGTTGGAGGATTATAAATAATAATATTTAATTAATTTTTTATGTTTTATGTTAGAGGATCATAAATAATTAAATGTTATTGATCAATATATAAATAACATAACACAATAAATGAGATTTAGATATACTAAAGTGTAAGTATATATGAAGTATTCAATTCAGATCGTTAGATCAAAATCGAGATTTATGCCTGCACTTGAACACTAACCTCTCAACAGTCAACACCCATATCTATACTAATAAATGCCCTTCAGAATTTCTCTATAGACAGAAGTGGTGGAGCCCGGAGGGGGCCTCCTCCTTCTTCTGCAATCTGCATATTATATTAATGTATAGATTGCACAAGAGAGAGAGATTCACTACTGCAAAATGTACTATCTCTAACCTTTTTAAGTCTTACTCCTATTGTTGCTTTGCTTCTTCATCAATGCTGACACTATCATATGCACCTTTCATGAATTACTGCGCCTCTTATTATTATTATTAGGCTTTATCTAACCACTATTCTAAAATATTTGTTAAGAATTTCTTATTGATTAATAAAGTATCTAGTGTCTCAAAATTTATAGAAAGTCAAAGAAAGAAACTTTATACTCTAGTGGACACTTGTTGCAAAATCCTTATTATTATTTTTAGGTTTTGCTAATCAATACTAAAAGAGTATTAGTTAAAATTTCTTTCTATTAATCAATAACGTTTTTAAATGTTCAAAATTATCATTTTTACCTTTGACAGAAAAAAAAAATTGTTCTATCAGCCAAATAATATGTTTCCCATTTATTTATTTTTTTTAAAAAATTAACATTTTGTCATTCAGCTCTTACTGTGTTTGGCAGCAGTTTATCTGCAATGGTTGGATTCCCAAAATACATGACTAATCTCTAAATGGAGAAACAGTTGGCAGTGTAAAAATTCTTACATACGCAAGTTTATCTGTACACTGCTAACTTCAATAGATGATGAGTGAGCCCCTACCTGTACAAATAAATGTTAAACTTCTTAACCAAGAAACCATAACACAAAGTCTATATAATTGCAAATTTAATTAAAGTTACAGTCAAATTTGCATAAAGCTTTCAAAAAATATGGTTGGTTTTTTGTGCAGTGTCTGGATTATGACTTGTGAGGTGTCCAAAAGGCTTTTTCTTTTTTTTTTTGGTTGAAATTATCAATATTTAAAAGTTTTTTGAACTACGCCTAATTTGACTCGAGTTAGTTGAAATTTCATAATCGGGTAGAGCTTCTCCCAGCAGGGATTTCTTTATACATAAGACTTGAACTCAAAACTTTGGTTAAGAGTAATAAAGTACTTACCACTCCAACCAACTGCCTATCAGTGGCTTTTTCTTTCTTGATGTGATCATGGCTTCGTTTGATCTATAATTCTATATAATTGACATTACCTAAATAAAAAAAAAGTTTTAGTTGTTGTTGTACGTGGTCTATTGCCTCTTCAATTCAAGCTTCATTATGGAATTTGAATCCTTATTAATTTCTAGTAAATAGAACTGAAAATGGTGACTGGACAACAATGTGAATCACTCAGAAAACTCTACGAATTAGAATAAGTCATAATTAAAGACTGTCCTATATTAAATAAATATATATATGGAATTGGAGGACACTCTCTAGTACCAGAGAGCATCCTGAATCATATATATATATATATATATATTCTCTTATCAGTTTAATAAATTAGCTACACCAAAGTATAACCCATCTCTGATCTTCACTTAGTGATTAAAATCCAAGTTCTTAAGGTAAGATTTGACTGCATTTTTTATGTTCCCATCAACCCAACCTGTGAGAAATTGACCTATCGCTATATAAAGTGTGTACTTCAATTATCAATTCTGGGTCTTACTTCCCAGTTTGAAGCCCTTTCAATTATATCCAATTCTATGTCTCTTGCTTATGTTATAGATAATAAATGTTATCAGGGTATTTAGTTTTCTATGCCACTTAATTAAACTTTTATTCTTAATATACTTCTTAATGGAATAGAATCCAAATTGCTACTGATATCTTTAGTTTTCTAGTTACATACAAAATGGAAACTGGAAATATCTTTTTCAGGGGAACTTCAGTTGGACTTGGAAAGTTGATTCAGAACTGATGTCTTAAATAAAAAAATGTGAAAGAAAAGGCTCTGCAGTCTATGCAACATAAAACTTTTTGGACTAGTTTTTTTTAGTAAAGGACTATTTCAAATTTAAGTTCCACACAAGCATTGCACCTCAGTAATCAATTTGAGATGGAGTGGGGAAGACTGGGAATGACATTTATAAATTGTAAACCAGATGATTTTGTTTCTGACCCAAAAGTAAAAAACAACAATCTAAGAGCCCGTTTAGTATGCTTCTTTTTCGGGAAGGTGAGCTGATGCTTCCCACATCTGCACGTATGATATATAACAGTACAGGGAAGGTGAGTTGATGCACTAGCAACCTTCTCACATCTGCACGTATGTAGAGGGAAGGTTGCTTCCCTCATGATGTGGAGGGAAAGTGAGGTGGAGAGAAGGAAGTGGTGGATGAAAGTACCACTTTGCCCTTCTCTCCACATACCAAACAATTTTAATTTCTATCTTGAAGGGTAAAATAGTCTTTTTGTAATTTTTAACTTCTATTTCTCTATCTCATTCTTATCATACCAAACAATTTTAATTTCTATTTCCATTTCCCTTTCCCTACATACCAAACATACATAAAATTTTTCACTTCTACTTCCACTTCCCACTAAACACTTACTGGATACCAAACGCCACCTAAAAACATGTTTGGCACAAGGGAGTGCGGTGGAGAGGGAATTTAGCTTCCCTCTAGCAAAGAAAACTAGCTTTCCTCTTCTTTTGTAGGGAAGTGGAACTTGGTACCAAGAAACTTGGAGTTTTATGACAAATTTATCCTAAAAAATTATCAAATTACACATGCACCTTGAAGTGATCTATTGATATGACTGCCACATGTACCAATGATAAAATTGACATCTTTATTTTTTATTTCTCTATCTTCATTCAATCCTACTAAATAAGATTAGTCTTATAATCTAATTCCATTTGCTTGCATACCAAACATACTTTTGTTATATCATGTTCCATTTTTATTCCATTTCCTACCAAAACATATTCCACTCTACCAACCGTCACCCAACAATTTGGAGTGATTTTTTTTTTCTTTTTTTCTTTTTTATCTCTATGCAAGACAAGTGACTAGTCAAAGGAAATATTAAGAAGGAAGCCCAGTGATACAAGAACCAATGATATGAAAATGAAAGTAATATTTTAGAATTTTTGTTCTGCTAAACTCTTATTACAGTTGTATCATTATCTTTTATCTTGTTATGTAACAGTAACACTAACAACATCTCTTCACATGGTTCAAGGACAGCACCATATAAAGAGCTAAACAAGAAGAAGAGAGATAGCAGAGAAAAGGAACTGAACCTTTGGAAGAAATCTTAAGACTTTTTGGTTTTCATTGTGACATCTTTGGCCAATCTCATTCAACAGTGAAGTCTCCTCAAGTGAGTCTGATTCACTAAGCTCTCTGTCTCTCTAACCCTTTTGTATCATCAAGCTGGTAATCATTATCACCAACCATGAAGAGAAGAATATGCTGCTTCATTATTCTAATTTCCACTCTTCTAGCTACAACTTCCATCTCTCCAATAAGCAGCAAGCCCTCATCGCCTTATTTAGCTGGTAAGTACTCAGTAGTTTCACTTTCACTTTCATTTTCACACACTAGTATTGAATTTGCACTTTGCCACACTGAGTCAGTCATTTTCACAAACACCTCTCCTGCACCTGTCCTGTCTTTTCCAACAGCATCATTCTCAATCTCAAACATTGTACAAAATTTTCAGCAATTGATCAGACACCCAGAACACAACATGTCCAAGAACCAGCTTTTGAGGTAGGTACCTGTCTCATCCCTTTCCTATGTTTCTTCATCATGCATAAACAGTAAACTCTGTATTTGATATGGGTTTGAAGGGAAATGAAGGAATGGAAAATGGGTATAAGAAAACAGGAAGAGGTCTGAGCAGGATTGGATCAAGACCACCAAGGTGTGAGCACAAGTGTAAAGGGTGTGTGCCTTGTGATCCCATTCAGATCCCTACAAGCAGAGGGCATAGGGTTCAGTATGCAAATTATGAGCCTGAAGGGTGGAAATGCAAGTGTGGCACTTCTTACTATAACCCTTGAAATGAGATGTGGATTTTTTATAAAGTATGAGATTCTAGTTTTGCAGTGTTAAATTTTAGGGTAAAAGTATTTTTTATGTTCCAAACTCTTAATTTTCTTTTTGCATTCATTTTTTTTTTTGGCATGAGGACGTTGTTGGAATTATGGTTATGCAATGCAAAGTGAAACTAAATCTTTGGAGTGAATTGAAATTTTGATTTAGTTTAGGGATAAAAGTTTAATATTATCATACTATTGAAGTTTAGTACATCCCTCTAATCATGTAGAGCCATTTATTAATATTAATATAAATTCATATTAATAAGAACTCACCTTAAATGGTTTAGGGACCAACTGATTGAAGGAATGTACTGAAGTTTAATACTACTGTACTACTGTACTTCTTATATAAAAGCTATATGGACTCTTTTCATGAGCATCCCTAATCTTTATGTATTAATTTGGGATAATTTATATATTTTAAAGATTAAATTTGACATATAAGTTTTACACATAATTTGGTAGATGATTCACAATTAATAAACATTATTACATTAAAAATGTATAAGGAATTAAAAATAAATAAATGGAACCCACGTATCATTAAATAGAACTTACAATAATATTTGGAAAGATACATTTAGAAATCATAGAGAAATAAAGGTCAAATGTTCATTTTGGTCATTTATATTTCATCTTAATTATAAATTAGTCCTTTATGTTTCAAATTGGTCATTTATGTTTTTCAAATTGATCCTTCTGTCCATTTCTTCCATTAAGTGCTGACGTGGCGTGCTGAGATGGACATATCATCTCTTCTACATGTCCATTTAAGCTGACGTGTCATGCCATCTTCTATTCATCATATGTGATTATGTGGCGATGATGTGGCAATGACGTGTATGACACGTCAGCTTAAATAGATACGTTAACACGTCAGGTCAGCAATTAACTTAAGAAATTGACGGAAATGGACGGAAGGTCCAATTTGGAACTTTTGTGCAACATAAAGGATCAATTTAAAACTTTTGAAAAATAAAAGACTAATTTAAAACTTAGATGAAACATAGAGGACCAAAATGAATCTTTGACCGAGAAATAAATAAATATAGAATTGTGAATTTGTGAGGGAAGGAGACAAAGAAGTGAAGGAAAAAAGATTGTTCATATATTTATATAGGCTAAAGGTCTATTTTGGTCCTCAATGTTTACATGAAGTTTAATGTTGGTCCTCAATGTTTCAAAAGTTTAATGTTGGTCCTCAAAGTTTTTTTTGGTCGATTTTGGTCTTCGAATGTAACACCGTCAACTTTTTGCCGTTAAATGATGACGTGACATGCTTATATGGCACACCCTCTCTCTTACATGTCATATTTTAATGACGTGACATGACACATCACTGCTACGTCACCCCACATTGCCACATCATCATCTTCTCTCCTTCGTCATCATCATTATCATCATCATCATCTGGGGTGATGTGGCAGTGATCTGTCATGCCACGTCATTAAAATATGACACGTAGGAGAGAGGGTATGCCATATAAGCATGCCACGTAATCATTTAACGGCAAAAAGTTAACGGTGTTACGTTCGAGGACCAAAATCAATAAAAAAAAACAACTTTGAGGACCAACATTAAACTTTTGAAACATTAAGGATCGACATTAAACTTCATGTAAACATTGAGGACCAAAATAGTACTTTAGCCTATTTATATATATATACATAGGAAAAAGAGTGAAGAGGTTGATGAGTGATGACAACAAAATCATAAGACTAGCATCCAATACGTATTAATGTACCTTCGTTTATTATATTTTGTTAAGTGTGATATCTATTTACATATGCTTAAGAGTTAAGAAGTATATTAAAATGGTTATTACATTTTTTGTCACAAAAATATATTTTATAATTTAAAAATAAAATAAAATAAAATATATGATGTGATGAAATGAAAGAGCGAGAGAAAGTAGAAATAATAAGTAGGTAATTTTAAAAGGATGATAATTTTTATTATTTAATTATTATTTGACAATTTTATATTGTACTTTAAAAATAATAAAAAAACAAATAATATGCGAAGCCACTGGTAAACTTTAAGACTTATATAAAAAATGAGTAAAATTTTTTTCTTGAATTTATACTTCTATTAACTATTTAGTCACTGTGGCGTTATTCGTTTAGTCATCGCGTGATGTGGTCGTTATATATGCGGTGACGTGACGCCATTAATTTGTCACCATGTTATCCCTTCACCTTGGCATATCATCCAAATATTTAAAAGTAATACTAAATAGTCTATGTTTTTGCTTTTAACTAATACAAAGATTACTTAATTAATATTACTTTTAACTAATACAGAGACTACTTAATATTACTTTTAACTAATACAGGGACTATTAATATTATTTTTAAATATTTAGATGATGTGGCAAGGTGAGGTGGAAAATTAACGATGTGACATCAGCACAAAACGGCCATGCCACACGGTAACTTAACGAGTAACATTCCAGAGACTAAATAGATGACGAAAGTATAAAATCATGGACCAAATAATTTATTTTCAAAATTCAAAGACTAAAAAATAATTTGACCAATAATTTAAAGAGCAAAAAGTAGTTTACCTTTATAAAAAATATTTTGAATTTTTGGCTTTGTTGAGAAAAATCTCAAATAATTTGACCTGCTTATTTTTCATTAAAACTGTAGATAAAAGATTAAGGTCAAAATCTCATTTTGGTCCTTTATCACAAGTTTTAAATTAGTTCTTTATCTTTTAAAAGTTTTAAATTGGTCATTTATATTTCCCATAAGTTCTATATTGATCATTCTGTCCAAGTCTGTTGCTTTCTTCCGTTAAGTGTTGACATGACGTGGTGAGCTGGACTTATTATCTCTCCTACGTGTCCCTGCTTGCTGACGCGGCGTATAGAGGTGGACTTCTCAATTACACAAAACTAAATCGTCTAAATTAGTATGGTTGTGGTCCCTTTTGGTCAATAGTATCTTAAAATAACCATTTCAATAATTAAAAAAATGATGTGAGAAGATTATGGGAGAGAGAAAATAGGAATAGTTATAGTGGTATTTTTTTTAAAAAAAAAAAAACAGATAATGACAGTTGTAGTTATCAAAGAAAATAAACGGTGAAAGCGAGTCCTTTGACTGATGCGTTTCAGTTTTGTAACAAAATATATTTCGGTTGGGTTTATAGCTAAGCTCCTTTTCTCAGGAGTGACCGGTGAAACAACGCTGACATTAGATCTTAATAACGCAGTATGCAAAAGCGCGTTATTTGTGTGGCAATCCTTGGATGGCTTCTTCACCACTGTCACCGTCGTCGGTGTTGACATCGTCAACGGCACCTATATAACACCCATGGAAAGAAGAGACTCGTCCAGACTTTGCTCTGTCTCCGTTAACTCTTCCTTTTTTAACAGTGCCGCTGAAGACGGCAGCACTGGCTCCGAAAAATTTGACTCCACCATTAACACAGCCTTGGAAGAAGGCAAATAACATTGTGAAGAAGAAGAATAATTAAGAAGAAGTCCACCTCAACATGCCACGTCAGCAAGTAGGGACATGTAAGAGAGATAAGTCCACCACAGCATGGCATATCATCACTTAACAGAAGAAAGTAACAGACTTGAACGGAAGGACCAATATAGAACATATAGGAAACATAAAGGACCAATTTAAAATTTTTGAAAAATAAAGAACCAATTTAAAACTTAAGGTAAAGATAAAGGATTAAAATAGAGTTTTGACCAAGAATTAAATTAAAAATTTTAAAGATAATTGCAGGTTAATTTTCATAATTAAATAGAATTATTTTAAAGGTAAATTATTTTTAATTCTCGAATTTTGAAAAAATATTATTTAATTCTTAAATTTGTAATTATGTCAGCTATTTAGTCCCCTAGATGTTATCCATTAGATAGTTGAGTGACGTGGCCGTTAATTGCTAACGTGGTGTCGTGAACGACGACGATGTGGGTTTCACCGCTAACACACGAGAGGATTTTGTCGTGAGGACAAGGCATGTTGTGTCCGCTATAGCTGCACAACAAGCAAAACTTGACTTCGGGAACTAGGAGAATAGAGTCATCGACCCGATTTTCAACAATACAAGAAGAGTAGCAAGGAGAGGAATCCAACAACGTCTGCCGTTAACGGCCATGTACTTAATTGTTTAATGAGTAGCGTCAAATAATATTTTTGAAAAAAAATTTGAGCACTTAAAAGTTAAAAGTACTTTGCCTCATTATTTTATTACGTGCATTTTAGGAAAAAAACCGCCGGTTCAATCTCCACTGCATGAATGACCCTGCTTCGACCGGATCACAACAACGATGATTGCAAGAGCAACAGATTAGATTAGATAGCGCATTACCGAATTATCATTTTCACTTTTTCTTCCAAAATCTCTCTAAAACCTAACTTCCTAACCCTGGAATTGTTCTTACGGAGACAAAAAAGGAGGATTTCTCACCCTAGATCTCTGAGAAAATTCTAGGTTTTTTAACCTCTTCCCCCTCCTCTATAATTTTACTATCTATATATTTTTTCAATGTTCTTTTGTGAAGCTCTGCTTGGTTTCGTTAGATTGATGAATACCAATTCTGGGAGCGGAGAATATTATTTGGCGCTGAAAATTTTTCTTTAGAATTGGGCATTTTCGTTGGCTTAGGGTTTCAAATTTTTTATTTTTTATTTGGGTTTTTGCTTTCTGAATGGAACCTCGTGTTGGTAATAAGTTTCGGCTGGGACGGAAGATCGGTAGCGGCTCGTTTGGGGAGATCTATTTAGGTTGGTTTCTTTTCTGTTTTTTGTTGCTTCAATGTTTATAATTTGGGTGTGTTGTTGACTTCTTGTTGTTGTTGTTCATGAGTGTACTTGTTTTTTCAGGTACTAATATTCAAACCAACGAGGAGGTCGCAATTAAGCTTGTAAGTGGTTTTCCTCCCTTGATTAGTAGTTTTTTGCGTGTGTTGAGCTGGTTTTTCTAGAATTGAGGAATGCCTTCTGGAACTTTGATGATTAGGCATTGTTGTTAGTCTGCATATGATTGTAATTTTGATTATTACTCTAAATTCATGAATTGCAAACGAAATGGAGAAAATTCCTAATGGGTCTTAATATTGCATTTTAGAGTCTAATGGAAATTCATTTAGTAACTCATCAAGCCTGTGCCCTGTTAAGCTTGGGTTGACCCGTGTGTTCTTTGTGTTCGTTTCTTTTGTTTAGGAAAATGTCAAGACAAAGCATCCTCAGCTGCTGTATGAGTCCAAGTTATACAGAATTCTCCAGGGAGGAAGTAATGTCTAACTTTCTCTTATAATTTGTATTTTTGTTCACGAATGAACTTGTCTTCCTTTCTTTTCTTGCCATTTCATTTTTCACTTACTTATTTCTAACTCTCATTTGGTCTTTTCAGCTGGAATTCCAAATGTTAAATGGTTTGGAGTGGAGGGAGATTACAATATTCTTGTGATAGATCTTCTTGGACCTAGTCTTGAAGATCTATTTAACTTCTGCAATAGAAAGCTCTCACTGAAGGCAGTTCTCATGCTTGCAGATCAAATGGTAGGCCACAGTTGGTTTATGTTTTTGTCTTTTTTTTTGGTGAAAAATCTAAGTTTATTTTTTCTTGTCATTCTTTTCTAGATCAACCGTGTTGAGTTTGTTCATTCTAAATCATTTCTGCATCGAGATATCAAACCAGATAATTTTCTCATGGGCTTAGGAAGGCGTGCAAACCAGGTGGCTAATCTTATTCAAAGTTGACATGTGTACTTTTGACATGATTGATGCTTATGTATTAAGGTGGTCATTGCTTTTGATATTCATGCAGGTTTACGTTATTGATTTTGGTTTGGCTAAAAAATACAGAGACAGTTCAACCCATCAACACATTCCTTACAGGTGTGAAGATTCTGGCTTTGTATTGATGCACTAATTTTAGGTTTTCCTATGGTGAGAAGAGGAGTATTATTTAACGCCACAAGATAAATAATCTAGAAAGGACCATTGGTGATTTCTGTGACGATGTATAGTATACAGCAGCACACATGACCATTTATGATTTATGTTGAGTGGTTGGCACTTTTGACCATTTATGATTTATGTGGAAACGTAAAATACAAAAATGAAAATAGGAAACAAAAATTAATAAAATAGTCATACTAAGAAACTCTAATTTAACTAACTCTGAAGAAAACTGCATCTACCTGTGAAATTAACTAACTTTTGAAACTCTGATTTTATAAATAGAGATAACTATATGACATTGTTCCTGTGTCAATTAGAATTTTCAGAGTTTCTCTATAGTCTTTTTGGCAGTAATTTGTTCTCCTACATGTTGGGGTGATTAGTGTATTAATGATACATAAATTAAATTCAGGCATTGCTTTATTATCCTCACTTCTGGTCTCTAGGGTCAATGTTGATACTATCAGTAATGACACATAGAATTTCCTAATTATATTCTGTTATTTCTAGGACCAATGTTGATACGGTCATTAATACTGCAGGGAAAATAAGAATTTGACAGGAACTGCAAGATATGCTAGCATGAATACTCACCTTGGCATTGGTAGGTGAATGTGATATCTTATATTTCTGCACAGGCATTCGTTTAATGCATGGAAAAGTTTCATGTTCTATATTGGATACATGATGCTTGTTCTTTTCTGGTAATCAATGCATAGAACAAAGCCGAAGAGATGATTTGGAGTCCCTAGGTTATGTTTTGATGTACTTCCTACGAGGAAGGTGATTATTGCTACCTTGTCTAAATTGTTATTTTCAGCTGCTATATTAAGAAATGAGAACTGTTTGTCTGATTTGCATTTTCTGTTTAGTCTTCCTTGGCAGGGACTCAAAGCAGGAACAAAGAAACAAAAGTATGAGAGGATAAGTGAAAAAAAGGTTTCTACCTCGATTGAGGTAGGTTGATTTGTATTTAGCCTCCTATTTTATAATACGTACTATTTGATGAATTACACTGAGAATTTATTGCTTATTCCAGTCCTTGTGTCGAGGTTATCCAACAGAATTTGCATCATACTTCCATTACTGCCGTTCATTAAGATTTGATGATAAGCCAGATTACGCTTACCTCAAAAGGATATTTCGCGACCTCTTTATTCGTGAAGGTTTGAATTTATTCTTGTTTAGAAATGTATTTGCAATATATGGAGGACCATGTTGTGAGCTTGTTTGGGTCATTGCTTATGGCATTTGGACAGGTTTCCAGTTCGATTATGTGTTTGACTGGACCATTTTGAAGTATCAGCAATCGCAGCTGGCCAATCCACCGACACGAGCCCTTGTAAGTGTTAATATTATTTCCTGGGGTTTTACTTTGTCATCAGCAAAAGGTGGACTTCTGAGATGCTTATTTTTATAGGGTCCTATTGCTGGAACTAGTTCTGGAATGCCTCCTGCTGTAACTAATGCTGATGGACAGACAGGTAATTTCTTTATAGTTTTCCATAGAGTAATAGGTCTTACATTTTCCCTTGGCACCTGTAATTCACAAGTGTGTAGGATCATTCAACTATAGCCCATGCTATGTCTAGTTTACTGTCCACACTATCAGCCTTCTTTCCCATATTTCAGTTCAAAAATAATTTCTCTAAAATCTCCTGCAGTTATTAATTTTATAGTTTTACCTATTCCTATTGGTTGCTTTGCTATTGTTACTATTACTTAGTTACCCATTGATGTAGTTATTTCATGGCTTGTCCAGTTTAATAGCCCTTGAGCTTTTGGTTTGTGCTGTTTCCTTTTTCTTTCACAGCAGGGGAAGAAGGGCGACCGGGAGGTATTGTTTCAGGGGATTCTTCAAGACGGAGGATGCCCATGCCCAATTTAAATTCTGTAAGTTCTCCAAAGCAGATGTTGCGTTGACTTGTTTTGTTAATATATTTTCCACGGGTTTGCTTCTGTGTAACGTCAACACTGTTCTGTTCTAAATAAATGTGATGTATGATGTTATATCTACAACTATTTACTATCGCCACTTGAAATAATATGCATCAGCTGATCGTGCAGTTATCAAGAGGGGCCAATATCTTGGGACTGCCAGGTGGGTCATCAAGGCAAGTTGCTGTTTCAAGTAGCCGCGATGCCTTTGTTGGTGGTGAGTCAGATCTTCGTACTCGTGCTACCGAGGCTAGCCCTGGAGCTGCACATAGAATTTCAAGTGGGCAAAGAAGTTCACCGATTGGAGCTTCGGATTCCAAGAGAGTGTCATCTGCAAGACATGCTTCTCATGCCAAGAATTATGAAACTACAATGAAGGGCATTGAGAGTTTGCAGTTAGAGAATGATGAGAGAACCCACTAGTCCATCGACTTCACTTTTCATCTTGTATACTTGTGAGTTGACATGCACTACTACTACTATAGTTGCTTATGTTTCTCCTGAGTTGTGAGGAAACTTGAATCTAAACTCGAAAATCTGGGTTTGGATTGTAAACTCATTGCACACAGATAAAGCTGAGAAGCTGAAAGAATTTGATGAGCTAAATTAAGAATTTGACTTTCTGTAAAGCTCTGGTCTTATTGTCACGTCTCCTGTGGTGGAAATTCCTATGTTTTATGACCTTTTTCATGTGATTTTTCTTGTTTTTAGATAGTTTCATGTAATAGAGATTAGTGGTCAAAGGTACCAAGTTTTAGTGACAATGTAATTAGCCATTCCACTTTTTTTTTTTTTTTTTGGATTTTCCATTAGACTAGGTTTTTAATTCTTCCTGAAATATCTAACACGCATAAAATTTTTTTTTGAATTGTTTTGTCCAAATATTTGTATGGCATGATTCAAATTCACTGTGATAAGAAACTAGCACTGAAATTTCAATACCATTTGACTTCAGTGTTAGTTGTGTCCAGGTGGGTCATGAATTGTGTAAATTAGTATTTTGGAGTTGATAGTGCCTTCTCATCTCACAGCTTTAGCCTTTAAGTATGCTAAAAATGGATTCATGAATAGTGTAATTGTGTAAATTAGTATCTTGGATCCTTAAGTTTTGATTTGTTTTCTCAATTTTGTTTCCTGTCAAACTTGTCATTTGATTTCTAATTGAATTCCAAACTATTTTAGAGAATATCTACTTTTTAATTAAGTAATAAATTATATTAATAGATATATTTTCTTTTTTTTTGAATATTAGCAAATCTTTCTAAGGAAAAATTACCATTGTGAAGGTTGCACAAGTTCTTTATATATATATATATATATATATATATTAAACTTCGAAATATGGCAAGTGGAACTTTATATTATTTTCATTTCCATAATAGCACTAATATAATTATATAAAGGCCAAAAAAAGATATCACTAATATAGATTTTTTTTTCATAATTTAATAAATATAAATGTTTAAAATATTCAAATCATTAAACATTATTTTCATAATCAAAGTTCAAAAGTAATACAACCTTGAAAGATTGAAAGATGATATCTCACAACTCAATCTGGTCCTTAACTTTTGGTCCGTCTTAATGCTTCATGTTTTCGATTGATATTGATTTGACCTTTCTATTATTTAAGTATTAAACTTACTTAACATGTTTTTTTTCAGGCCAAAAAAATGTTATAATCTTTTTTTTTTCTGCTTAGTATTATAGTATACATGCTTATTAACATGTAAGTGATGATTATAAATAAAACTTCTTTATATATATATATTGAAGCTTAAAAATTTTTATGATAAATTGCTTATGTAATAATTTATTCTTAAAACATTAAAATGTTCCTTTCATATTAAATAATATATACTATTTGTTTAATTTTTTAAAAAAGAATATTAAATTTTGTTTGTAGTCTTAATTTTAAAAAATTTGGAGGTGGATAAATGCAAATTTATCACCTAAATAAATTGTCCACGTAAGCTTTATGTTTAGTGATTTTAACATTTGGACAATGGAGAGATCAAATCTGTACCAATCGCAAATGTGAGGAATCAAATTGAAATTGAACAAATGTTAAGGATTAAATTGATATCAATCACAAATATAAGTGACCAAATTGAGACTGAGCACATGTTATTACGTTAGTGATCAAATTTAAAAAAAAAAAAAAGCTAAACATTATAGACCAAACTAGAATTTTGTCTAAATTAATTTCTTGTTTGTATCAGCAAGTTCCTTTCTTTGTATACCCTCTCTTTTCCCTCGAAGAACAGGGATAGATTGATCCCTCCTTTTGTATCTGTACTCTTTTATTATTGCATTACAATTTAATGAATAAAAAACGTAGGACTATTGATCATAAGCTGACATTCATGAAGTATAGATAACACGTTAAATTTTATAAAATATTAAATTTAAATTTTTAAATAAAATATACTAAGCAAACATGATGTGAGGGTTGTGTTTAGTGGAAGGGACTAGTTTCTCACAACATGATGAATACAAGTTTGAATTCTCGTTGGAGAGGTGCTTACGTTTAGTGTTTGACAGTACATTGAACATGATTGTCTCCAATAAAAAAATGTCTGTAAAAAAAAGAAGTAATTGAGGTACACTGAATAAATAACGGTATTTCTTTTTCTGACATCACTTTCTTGCTAGACGTGTGATCACTTCCTTCTTCGGAGGGTTTGCCAATATGATTGATGTTTGATGGTGATGGAGTTGGGACTAAAATATAAATTTTGAAGCTAAAGAAGAAATAAAAATATAATTTTTAAAAAGTTTTAGCATATTATATAATCATTTAACTGAAAAATAGATGGTGTATGATAAAAAGATTGATTCGAAACAAATTGTAAAGATAAAAGATTGATTTAAAATTTTAAAAGATAAATAATGAGAAATATGAAACTAATGAAAAAAAAAGAAACTAAAATGGGTTTTTAGCCTTGCATAAATATTGTTGGTACTAGATAAAAAGGTAAGTAGATTTAGGTAATTATAAATAGATACACAAATGTGTTAGCTAAACAATTTTAAACGAGTTCTAATTATGAGTCAAATAATGGATACTACTACAAGGAATTAACTAAAATTTATCAAAATAGAGAAATATACAACATCTAAGATATTTGTGTTTGATATGCTGATGTAATGCTGCTCAAGTATTTTTCTTATGAGAAGAGAAAACTGCATATTTAAAATGATTAAATTTAGGTAAAGTAATTTAAGTGTTTGTTATGAAGTTTTTTTAATATAAATAAGACATGTGATAAAAAATATTTGTATGACTAATCATGAATAGAGAAATAATATAGAAGATTAAGTTTTACATGACCAATCATTGAAGAGAGAATATAAATATAACATATGATTGGAGTTATAACCTATGATTAGAGGAATTTCATAACAAACACATAAGTAACTTTACCTAATTTTTTTTCATTTTAAAAATGTCATCCTTTGATAAGGTGTAAAAAAAAATGTATCCTTTGACAAGGTGTATGTAGGTATAAATCTCCATAAACACGTTAAAAACTAATTCACAATTATGTCAATTTTTTTAATCCGTGCGATTTTCGAGGCATTCCCTTGATTAATACAGACTCGTCTCGCATTACGTATTTAACTATGGTGAGAGAGTCTCTTAACCGAGATGGCTACATTCATAATGTCTCGAACTCAAAATCTTACTTAAGCAATATCAAGCCATTCACCACTTGAACCAATGCCTCGTTGGTACAATTACCTTACTTTTAAATGTTAGTGAAAACGCGAGAGAAAAAATCTTATTTAAGCGATACCAAGTTATTTATTACAATTACGATACTTTTAAATATTAGTGAAAAGGCGTGAGAAATATAGATTTCCTTATAAGTTGCCTTCTTGACAAGAAGCTAGAATAAAGGTAAAATTTTTGTCCAAGAAAAAGAAAGGAAAGGTAAAATGGGATATAAAGGACTTGTACATATTGGAAAGAAATATAGCTGGTAATGTTTTCTGGAAAATCTTCTCAACAATAAAATTGCACAGCTTATAACAGGTATACTTGTTTCACATTTAACAAAACTTGTGTGAGATTTTGGATCCTATGTGTTCCCTCTCTGCAGTAAGAGGGAGATAGGAAGAAAAAAAATAATAATAAAGAACCCACACTAAATGAATTAGGGGTCAATTGTTTCTTCCAATCTCTCTCCTAGTGCAAAGAAATGCACCAATTTTCAATTACAGAGAACCCAGAAGCCAATAAAACTCTGTCAATTAGCTACTGCATTAGTTAACAAATCACTGCTGAAATTTGAAAGTCATATAATAAAACTGGTTGGAAAGCTTGTTGTTACTTAGAAAAGGTAGGTTTCATGGTATTCAAATATGAATTACTCCTTTGTTTAGGAAATGAAGCAATTTGCCATAATACAAGGCTGCAAGTAAAGTGCAATTGTAAATCCAAAAGATCAAATTACTTGTCTTAAACAGTGACTTCTTTTCTTAATTCATAAGATATTGTATCCCATATCTTCCTTCCCAAGCCAGAACATCGTTATGCAGAAAAGTAAAAATGCCATAGTGGGATATATTAGTCATGTATTACATATCAATGAATGAATGCACTATTTTATTTTATTTCAGGGAAAAAAGATGGAATTCACTAATTATATATACGAAATGAAAATCAAGAAGTCAGCCTTGGAGAAAATTGGGATTCACAAAATACCATCGCTTTTCAATGTCTTTCCATGAGTGACCAAGATGATTACACTCTACATATACAGAAAATCCAAGATAAACACTTAAACTCATAATTAATTATCTACCACATTACATCGATATTTATAGTTGCAGAATCGAAAAACAAAGAAACACAATTGAAAATTGATCATTCATCATCATCATCATCAATTAACATACAAGATAAGCCAATTCAGGGACGCTCCTTTCCTTTTCATACGATTTTAAAACTCGAAAGACAGTAGCGAAACAAGAAAGAGTATAGCAATCTTATCTACCATCCGTACACAACTCTAGTGTACCTGTCCTTGAGCCACTTGAAGCTCTTCCTGAAAGATCCTTTTAGTTTGCCTTCAACAGTATACACCTTGTAGCTAGCAACTCTCTTCTTCCTCTGCAACTCGGGATCGCTGAAGCTCCAGCTCTTGGAAGAAGAGCCGTTGGTGGATTTCCCCTTCTTGAACTTCACATCGTGCGGTCCGCCTCCAATCTGAGTTTGTGTGGCCGAAGAAGGCACAGAGGACGCGTAGGAGGCGCTGTAGCACCGGAGATCTTGCATACCGTGGACGCCGCCGATTCCGCCGCCGGCCGGAGCGTTCCCGGCGCCGGAGTAGCTCTCGACAATCTGCATCCTTCCGTCGCCGTAGGATCTAGATCTGAAATCTTCCATAGAGAATACCGGAATCCCAAGGTGTCTCCTCAAGAATCGAAGATTTCAGGTCTTTGAGAAATTGGGGGTTGCGGATTTCTACTACTAGCAGCGTCTGCGTCTCTGCGTGCGTTTCGTGGTGTTTATATTCTTCTCTTTGGAAAAGAAAAAAAAAATATTGTCTGCATTAATTAATAAGATTTTTATATATATTTATTTCTGTTTTAATTTGAAAAAGTACAAAATTAAATGAACGTTATTAATTTTTGGGTTTATCTAATAAATGTTATAGGTATTTGTTAAGATTTTTTTTGACTGGTGCAGAGAAAATTTATTATCTTAAAATTTGTAAAATGTCAACAAGAATATTTTTTAAACTTTCTCCTTGATTAAAATGAATGTCGTAACTAGATGTTCTTGAAAAAAAATTTAATTTTACAATACTATTAAATTTTGATACATACTTTCAATCATATAGCGTTATTTGTTAATAAGAAATTACTTAGGTCAAATTTTTTATTTCCTTGCCATCAAGTTTTCTAATATAAATATAACACGTAGCAACAAATGTTTAAATGACTAGTTATAGTAGAGAGAGATAGTAAAAAAATACTTTTTATATGACCAATCATTTAAAAAAAATATAAATATAAGATATGATTGTTAAAATTTAATGACAAAAATATAAAAAAATTCACTTAAAGACCAATTAATTAGTGTAATATACTAAAATTTGTACTACTTTGGTTAAATTTCTTACTTAGCTATGTGATGCGTCATGCCTGTATCTGTAATTCTGTATGTATGACTTCGAGGGGGCGCTGACTACTAAAGCAGTTTTGCGTCGGTGATGAAGCTACGTAGTTAGGTTAAAATCCTAAATTAATTCCTGTACAAAATTTTATATTGATCATTTGTATTTTAAAAATATTTAATTCATCCTTTATATTTGTAAGAAATTTTAAATTGGTCCTTCTATTCACTTTCGTCAATTTCTTAAATTAAGTGCTGACGTGTCCATTTAAGCTGACGTGTCATGCCACATCAGCGCCACATCATCATATATGATATTAGATGATGATGTGGCGATGACGTGGTATGACACCTTAGCTTAAATAGACATGTATGAGAGATTATATGTCCACGTCAGTACTTAACGGAAGAAATAAATGGACTTGGACAGAAGGCTAATTTGAAACATTTTGCAAACATAAAGGACTAATTTAAATTTTTTGAAACATAAAGGACCAATATGAAATTTTGTGTAAACATAAAGAACTAATTTAGAGTTTTGACCATATAAAATTATGAATAATGAAAATGTTATTTTTTTTGTTTTGTTTTTAGTGGATATATATAGATAGACCAAAAGAATATAGAAGAACAAATGGAAACAATTACGTTTGATTTTGTTTTATTTCCTTTAAAAGCACCACTTTGATAAGACTTAATTAAATGTAGCTAGAGGACTTCATTTCTTTTAAAAGCATCACTTTAAATAGCTAAAAGTAATTTCAGGCCCAAAAAAAAGAAATAGCTAAAAGTAATTCAAAATGAACTTCACATATGAATAGGATTGATAATATTTAGAGAGAAAAGAAGAAGAAATTGCATCAATTTTATAAAGATAAAAAGACAAAATTTAAAGCTCATACAAAATTAAATCCTATTCTATTTCATTCTCACTTATTTCTGCTTTCAGTTCTCCTTTCTACTAAAACAAATTTCTTACAACCAAATGCTACTTTAAACTTTTGGTCTTATTAATATTTTCAATATAAAAGATTAATAAAGGAGATTTTAGCGCAAAATGTGATATTTTGGAGATTTTAAGTTTATTTTTATAGTTGAAGAGATTTATCCTGTAGTTTATATATATATATATATAGAGAGAGAGAGAGAGAGAGTATACTAGTCAATAATATTTAGCTCATTTGTTTTTACTCTTACAACAAGGACCATGTGTGATATATAAAATAAAAAAATAATTAATTAATATTTTAAGTTAATATAAAACATGTACACTTATTTATCTGACTTTTATAAGGACGGTTTACCAAAATGTTAAATACTGGTCTCTTCGTTACTTTTGGATTTTGATTTTCAATTTTATTTAAAGAGCGAATC
The DNA here is from genome assembly GCA_014851425.1 of Senna tora. Classification (NCBI taxonomy): domain Eukaryota; kingdom Viridiplantae; phylum Streptophyta; class Magnoliopsida; order Fabales; family Fabaceae; genus Senna; species Senna tora. The sequence goes on from CM026271.1 coordinate 9,907,188, forward strand.
AGAATCTTATTATATAAAAAAGGGGTGGTTAGTCAAAAATGTCAATTGCTGGAAGATTTAATAATTTTAAATTTAATGTAAAGATAATTACTATATTTTAATAATCAACTGAATAAGAAATACAAGCAATTATGAAAAGCGCGTACTGCTGAAGAGGTAATCAGGAACCTCAAATTGTAACAGAAGATAAGAAATTTACCAAAAAGTTTATTAAATAAATTTTAAAAGTTAAAATTAAAATAGTTAGAATAAAAAACAAAAATAATGTAATGAATACATATACTAAAAAGATGTAATAGCAAAATAGATGTGTTTGATGAGTTTTCCAACAAAGAGGTTAAGATACATACATACCAAAGGCAATACTGTAACATCAAAAGTGTCCTAAAATATTATTCATTGTTTATTTATCAGGAGAATTTGGAGACCAACAAGAATCAAATGTATCTATGACATTTACAACTTTTCCTTACGCTAGTGATGAACAGAAATTAGTTACACAGCTACTACTTTGGTTCAAACCAAAGCTTTCAAAATTGTTTACCATATAGAGTTCCTACATAGATCGAGCAGAGATAACCTCAAAGAAGGCTTCAAATTGCATACAAATGCTTAGCCCAGAACAATGAATGACATTGGCGATGGATACAATAGAGGGAAACAGATCTACAAACTACAATTTTAAACCCTATGAAAAGTGAAGAACTCAACATCCATGTGCATATGGTTAATGGGGTAAGGCTAGTTTAGTCAATTCCCCCATTATTCCTGTTCATCAAGTCATGGTAGTAAAGCAGTACGCACATAGGTTGGCCAAGAATACTGAATATGAACCAAAAAACCATATTTCCGACCTGGCATTTGGCAAACTAAATCAAGTTGACAATATGACCAGATCAAAATGCTTAAATAGGAAACTGAGGGACGTACCATAGAGTTGCTGAACTTATTTTGCAGGTAGTTGGTGATCAAGACCAAAGGAACCTAGGAAAGGAGAAATATGGATAACATCAAAATCATTATAGAAGAGAGAAGAATGATTCTTGTCTTTAGGCCGGGAAAGAGCACTAGAACAGAAACTAAAATGAGTTCCTAATGTTTCTCTTTTCAGGATTATAGAGTGAACTTTTACCTGAAACATGATTCCAATAAAAGCCCACAACTTAAACATGTGGCAGGGAACAGCAATGCATAGCTGCACTCAGATGAAACAGTAATCATGATCAGAATTGCTAAGCTCAGCAATGCATAACATTGTCTTCATAAATAAACATGTTAATGATATATGCATAAATACTTCATTTGGAAAGGAAGGGGAACTAGACTTATAAAAAATTATCAAAACATTCTCAGGCAAACTAACTCAAGAACTCATTCGTGACAATCTTGATAAACATCAAGTTTTAGAACCAATATTATGACCAAATTAGTTTATTTATTTTCCTCTTTCCATATACCTTTTCGACTTGAAATCTACAGTTTTCAAATATAACAGAAAATAGAGAAACTGAAAATATAAAGTAAGATATTATAGTCTACCTGAGGCCCATATTAGCAGCCTTATCATCTACATAAGCCATATATGCTTCAAGGGACGTGAGGTGTTGGTGTTGCCAGATAGTGCTCATATGAGGCATGAACAGATTAAAGGGAACTAATGTCTAGTGGTCAATTCTAACCAATGCGTCAGAACTTTGTCTCTAATTTATATCCTCCTCCTTGACCTTCCAAGGAGAAAGTGGGAAAGAATACTCCACTAGTAAAGCAATGCAAGTTCTGCTTAACTTTTAACAAAGCATCATGGACAAGCACAGTAGCCTTTATTTATAACACATCGCCAAAAGAGAGAAAGGGGGACACAGAAAGAGAGAGAGAGATGAACCACGCACCTCATGGAACACAGCAGATACCAGAAATGCAATAAGAATAGCACCACTCTGGACAATATTTATCAGAAAAGCAACACATATATGTTATACATGACAAGTTCCAAATATTAACCAGTGAGACAATTCTACGAATGAAAAATAACCCAAAAAGGGAAGGGACTGAGAAAAAAGAAGGTAAGCAGGTTGTAGAACATGAAAAACAAATTAAGTTACTAGAGGCTATGTTGCTCGAGGTACGGCATCTTTCTCAGTGATGATTCGAACTTTAGTTCGATATATTGTGAGGGACTAGCCCCTTTTGCTAGACTCAATGCCCATTGGTTATTATCAGCTAGAAATATTATCAGAATTTGTACATTTTCTTCTGTTTGTGTTTTAAACCAAACCAAAAGGGAAAAGAAAAAGTAATTCAAATTATTGGTGCATATCATCCATTCTCGTTAATAATTAATTAATTCTTCAAACATATATAAAATACAATCTGTGCATCAAAAGACATTATATTTTACAAAAATATAATATTCATTTCAATTCAATAATGTTAAAAAAATGTTAGACAATCTGAGACGAACACAGACTGAATATATCTTAAAGATAAGCTTTTCATTCACAGAAACGTGTTTTGCAAGCACAGTTCAGAGTCAGACTGCAGACTGGAGGATAACTGATTACCTTGGGTATACCATTCCTTAAGCACGGGAAATATAAATGGCGGAGCATCCATTTGTGCACAGGCTGTAATGAGAAAGAATTCATTCAGTAATATAAAAGTGGAATAGAAAACCACTTAAGATCATTTTTGTGCACCGGCTGTAATGAGAAAGAATTTATTCAGTTTATTTAATAGTAGATTAGAACACCACTACATAACTGCTGATATTCAGTTTATTCAGTAAGTGGTAAAGGTTCGAAGCTATAACTTATTATTTAGCTTATTATCTCACTGATTTAACATTATCCAACCAAGGAATGAGTATACACATACTTAACCAAAATTGGGAAAAAATGTCTTGAATGTTTGTACTTATTGAATGACATACATGAAAAATAAAATAATAAATAAATAAATAAAATTGTCTGTGTTTAGAGTATCAGAAAGTAAAACTTATCAACATTACCTCATAATTTCAATGCAAATAGTCTGTTATTTTAGTAGATATAAGTGACATCAGGGACTCAATCGAGATTGTGTTTATAACACAAAATTAAATTTACTCTAAATCCACCATGAGACTAAAAGAGAGACAAATTACAATTTTTCAAAATTTACAAGAATTTCAATGAACATTAGAGGATTTAGAAACATAAAGATTTCAAGATCAAGTAGATATTTAAACATAAATGAGTTGGGTTTGAAAACGATTTGGCTCAATATACTAGAAAAAAAAAAAGAAACATATCTACAATTCTACATATCTCTCCCAGATACAAAAAAAAAGAAAAAAAATAGAACAAAACAAAACTACTACCCAACTCAGTCTTAAACGTTACTTACGAGCAAAGAAACATACCATATTCCACATTCTCCAATACTGATGACAGCAGCAGTATAAATTCATGCAACAAAGACAAATAGGTCAAATTTGCTTCAAGAAACAATTGTAAATAAACAACAACGGAATATTCCATGACAAAGAACCTACTTCTTCAACAGTTTGGGCATTCCACCAATCTTTGTAGAACTCACGATCACCAAATTGAAGAATCTCTGCAAGTATATTTAACCTGCATTGCAAAGGTGTCCCTAAGCATAAATGTCTCCAGAATAAATCAAAGCTGAGGCATACTTTTAATATCTACAAATAAGAAAGATATGTGTTTACAAAGAGAGACATAATTATTTTTTTTTTAAAAGAAATTGATCAAAGAGAAGAAATACGGGTTACAAGTCAGAGGATTACATATCGTCATGGGAAATAACATACAACGTTGTTGATAGAGTAAAGTTTCAATTTATTTGTATATCTTCATGAGAGAAATTAATTTAGGAAACAACTAAATTTTCCAATTAATACAGCAGATTTTCTAAGGGTGTGTAGCAAGGTGCATATCATTTTGAATATCTGATTTTCTGAGAATGGCTTGAAGGATCAATAAATCACAAACACTTGAATAAAATCATTTGAGGATTTCCAGAGCAGAGAAGTTAATTTTAGTAATGGCTAGTGCTTCCATCCCTACAATCTTCACAGAGAAAAGAGTATAAACTACCATGCTTCAAAAATATGGGGCCTGAAGAACCAGACTAAAATTATATGAGAAAATATACACACGTATATTTAAACTAAAACAAAAATGAAATACACACCAAAGGTGGAAAAAGCAGTAGAACATGCAGAGCCACACATATAAATTTGGAACAGAAAGCTTCAGAACTCTCTCAATGGCATATAGAAGATTTCCCTTCAAAGGGTGTTGTGAGTTTTGGACAATAGGATTAATATACTGCAAAATTATATGATCAAACCAATGTTAGAACATCTTCAGCAGAAAAGAAACTAGAGAAAAAGAGGTAGAACAGAACACCATATTTACAGACAATTACTGCTTACTTGTTCTATTATAAAGCCCATAACTCCTGTGAATATTATCAGCTTAACAACTTGACGAAACACCCAACCCTTTCTAATGGAAGCTGTGCGAGGATAGCTTGGCTGCAACAGCAATTCATTGAGTTGGGAAGAAGTGGAATGTACAAGTGAGTGAAAACAAAATTACCGCCAGAACAAAATAACTGACAAAAGCAATTCATATACAGTTGCACTGACTATCAAGAGTAAATTTCTGTAACTCACTGTAATATAACTGCCATTTTGTTATTGAAGGACAAACACCAAAAACAAGAAAAGATGCAAATCAAACCTTATAATTTCAAGAAGCACCAGAAATGATATAATTTACTTATAACAAGGAGCTGTGTCACACCTTGTCCTTTAAGTGAACATCAACTAATGGGGTCCATAAATCCCCAAACAAGTCCTACTACATATTTAACTACAAAAATTAGCCACTTGGATTGAATGCAACCAAGTCTGCAGATTCAATGTTCGTCCCATCATAATGATTCTGAAATTGAGTTATACATAAGGAACAGAGTTTGGGCTAAAATCTAGCTAAATAAAAGGTGGAAGTGAGGTAAAAGGTTCCTTTGAGTTAATGGTATAATGCTAGAGGTTTAATTTTGGAGTTCCACTGTTGAGCATCCTAAAGGCATATCAAAGTAATGAGTGCTATGAATACAATGGCAGAAGAGGCATTTGGAGGAATCCTACTAATAAAAACTCAGATGTTCTGAATCAGTTGATCTTGTTGGATTAGAATTCAGTTCCTAGCAGTTTAATTATCAGTGAATGCACAATTTTTGTCACCTTACTAATAACCCTATACAAATTCCAAACCCAAGATATTGGTGCAAATACTCTGACATAGCAATGCCATTTATCCACCCCATTCAGACAACAATGGATGCAAATATCAACAAGTGACGTCAAATAAAGCAACAATGACAAATGGATAATACTTTTCCACCCAAAAAAGAACATAGCTATACCATTTAGAATCACCATTACCTGGTAACATAATGTAGGGGCAACCATGAAGTATGCCAAGCTCTTGAAGCTTACATCGTAAGAATACTCCATGTCCAAATTATTAGGCAGCGCTTCTCCCTATGGAAAAGGGAACATTATTGGATTAATAAGACATTTATATATCATTAAGCAGAAAGAAGAGAATATTCTACTATGTACACATCCATCACTACTGAAGGAACATTGAAGAAAGCAAGATGGCTGTAATTCTAATAAAGATGAAATAAATACTGTGTTTTGGCGTATCATGATGTATTAGTAGTACAAGAACCATATACTACAGTTTGGTCATGTAAGACTCAAAGAAAAGGAGGCAAAAAACTTGTGACAGTCCAGATAATATACATGTCCTCATCTTAAAATCTACTATTTTTCTTTCTTTTTGGGTACAATATTATTTTCATTTATACGGAAAACAACATTCAGCAATGATTATCTAGAAACTTACAAACAAAACTTCAATGCTACCTTCTCAGTTAACTCGTTAAGAGCTCGTAAATCACTGTTTGTATGCGCATATGAAACCAGTTTTAACCACACAATGCATGCGAATAACATCAATGTGACACCTGATAAAAACGCAGAATCGCACCTGCAAGGAAACCACATATCATTATACTACAACCCCATCAATGAAACAACCAAGAAGACAGTCATTTATTCTTCAATCAGACATCTTCCTTAAATCCCTAGTAAAGAAAATCCCATACACACAAATGAAGCCACATATTTGGTAACCTTTTCAGCTCATGCAAGTATAGAACTTGCAAGGATCTCATATTTATTAAAGGACCCGTAAATGTCGCATGGATGTCAATTAAACCCATCTGACAGAAGATATGACGAATTCATTTTTTTTGGTTGGCCAGGAAGCCAGTATACATGAATAAGGAAAAGGAAGCAACATAATTGTTTTCAATTTTTTTCCTTTGACTTATCCTTGTGTGTTTCCGAAAGTAACTCCAAGATAATTCACCTCCAACATTATATGAGCCAAACATTGAACTAAAATTTATTAAACTACAGACGAATTAATATCCCTTTGCAGGCATACTGCAATAATAATGCTTTTAAGTTCTAATGACGAATAAAATTTCATAATTTATTAAACCTTTACCAACTTAAACTCACTTCCACTTAGCAAAATTCAAATAACGAATAAATTCAAAACTCATAATCAATTTGAAGATCAATAGGAAATAATTATACGGACCTGAGGATTACTAAAACTGGATACAAGACTGAAGCAGTTGTAATGATTATATGAAGTGAAATAACAACCTGCAACATTCAAGCCAATATACCACAGCACATAAACTGTGTAAGTATGGAACATTGTTGAAAAAATCACACTAAAACCAACCATATTAAAAAAATACTTTATGCTATATGACAGTATTCATGCTGTTACAGAAATTGTTTTTTCTTATGTAATATAATAAAAGCTTACTTGTGTATAGACTTACTGGTTCAGATATTTGCTTCTGTTGTGCACATTTTTCCACCATAAAGGCAACAAGAGGAAATATTGCAAGTGTAAGACTGCAAAGGAAGCATAACAGTGGTTACATAATGTCAAAGGACATTTAATATATGTAAAAGTACCATTTTCATCCCAAAAGTACTAGGTAATTGTTAACTTAGTCCCAAATGTTTACCAAAATTTTCATTGTTCAATTGATAGAGTTAGTGTTTAGGATAATATTGAAAATTTTGGCAAATATGAAGGACAAAATTGAAAATACTCCCCAAACATTTGGGATGAAAAAAGGTACACTTGACCAAGTATACTAGAAACATGGATACAAAAACAGATATGTAACACGACAGTATACGACAAACTCTGTAGTTTTTAAAAAGCAAATTTAAGTATTGTCATATCAAATACGCGTGTCAGATACGTATCGGACACGATATGGTTCTCGTTTTAAGTATTGTGTCGTATTCAATTCACTTGTTGGATAGGAACCAGACATGTTACGGCTCTCTTGTTTTAAGTATCGTGTCGTATATGTCAGATCTTCTTGAAGTTTTGGCACATCATGCCACATTTATTATTCAGGGAGTTTGTCAAAAACATTACCAGCACATGAAGAGCGGCCAATCTCTCAATGATTTTGAACTAAACCAAAAGCCATACTTAATCAACCAACCATACTGCAAAACAAATGGAAAAATTAGACAGAAAAAAATGAACTGACAAAATTAAGGCAGTGATGTAAAAGATTTGCAAATGAATGCACAGGTATACATTGATATAAAGATCAAGAATAAGTGGGAGGGCCAAACCTTGATTAAATTCTCAATGATAAGCCTGCTGTTCACTGCAACTAGCACTACTATACAGAGATTTAAAAGGCCCGCATGACTCTGCAATTCGGGATTAATTATAATGAAAAATAATCTCAACTGATATGTGAAAGAAAATCAAACTATTCAAAGAAGACCATAATAAGCCTGATCACTGATCAGTTTGCAAAACATGCTTTCTAAAGCCTGATCACTGATCAGTTTAACAACTACAGCACATAATAAGCAACTATCGCAAGAAGACCATGCAAGTCAATGTTTCACTCTCGCATCACTTTAGAACTGCTTACAATATACAACACCTTTCTAAAATCAGCGAACAAATCAAAGAAGTGAAAATCAGCGAACAACACATTTCTAAAATCAACGCAATGACTAACAAATCACTTTCAATTTCCCAAACTAACAACTACCACTACCTGTTGAAAGATTTTATCAGAGCTGAGCGGGCTTTCCTTCACTCTCCTATGAGCTGGACACGAAGGACGGGACACGAATTTCCCGGCGGACCTATCTCGATTCGCATTATCGTTGCCATCCACCTCCTGACGATCCTTATCTCCCTCACCATCATTCCTGGCGACTGAATCCACCGGACTCTCCGGCTGCAAAGACGAATCCTCGAACAAGCCTCCGGCGGACGGCCTCCGCCGGACAAGAGATCGACGGACAAGATCCCAACGGCTGGTGCCGGTTGCGATTGCGGTTGCGGCCTCACTCTCAGGCACTTGCTGTGTAGTCGCCATCGGCGAAGACGACGACGTTCGATTGTTCTAACGGCGCAACAGAACGAAACGAATTTATTACTAATTCTTGAAAATTGTGAATATTATATAATACAAACAGAGAAATATAAAGAGAGAGAGAGAGAAGGAACGAATGAATGAATCTTGACGGTGAATTAAAGGCGCTTTCGAAGTGATGAAGAAGAATATTTTATAAAAAGGAAAGGTGGCGATGCATTGTGAATTTGCGATGACTAGTGAGGTAAGAAGAAGGAGAAGAAGAAGAAGAAGAAGAATACAAGAATGGAATCGTAAGCATCAAGATTCAAGACTAAGCTTAGTGTGTATGTATGTATGTGTATGGCGATTTTTGGATTCTCTGTGCAAGAAGAAGAACCAAGGTAGCTAGCAGCTAGCAAATGCATTTTCGTTTCTTGAAAGGTGACACTGACACGTACCTGCTTCTATTCTCTCTATGCCCACCAAGTGTTCGTTTCAATTCGTTTTCATGAGCATTCAATATTATGGGTTTTATTTATATAATGTTATGGGATGGTGTGTGAGGATTGAGAAAGCGTGAAAGAGAAAATAAAGAAAGTGCAAGAAATATTAACGGAAAGTTAGATAATTAGTTAGGTAAGGGTAAAATACTATTTTGGTCCTTAATGTTTGTATGAAGTTTAATGTTGGTTCTCAATGTTTTAAAAGTTTAATGTTAGTCCTCAAAGTTTTTTTTTTGTCGTTGGTCCTCGAGCGTAACACCGTTAACTTTTTTGCCGTTAAATAATGACGTGATATGACACATCACTGCCACGTCACCCCAGATGATGATGATGAAGGAGAGAAGATGATGTCGCAATGTGGGGTGACGTGGTAGTGACGTGTCATGCCACGCCATTAAAATATGGCATGTAGGAGAGAGTGTGTGCCACATAAGCATGACACGTCATCATTTAACGGCAAAAAGTTAACGGTATTACGCTCGAGGGCCAAAATCGATCAAAAAAAAAACTTTGAGGATCAATATTAAACTTTTGAAACATTGAGGACCAACATTAAACTTCATGCAAACTTTGAGGACCAAAATAGTACTTTAGCCCATTTTAAAATTAATAGTGATTATTTTATATAATATTTTTAAAAGTAAATTAAAGAAAAAGATTATATACACTTTATTTTATATATGATAAATGTTTATTAAAATTAATAAAATTGTTTACCTACATATTTGAATTAAAATTTTGGAAGTTAATAAATTTGTTTTGAGAAACTGAATATTGCTGAATTAAAAAAATATATAATTTTCAGAATCAATTAACTTTTAATATATTTTGTATATTTTGTTTGAAAAAGTTAGTTTCATATATGTAAGAACTCTTACTTCAGAATAATTATGTAATACATTTCTTTTTCTGGTCGAAGAGAGAATTATATTTATTTTTGTTTTTCAAAAATATATTTTAGGGTAAAGTACATTTTAGCCCCTCAACTATACCTAAATAATAAATTACCCCTGAGTTTTCTTGACTCTCACACATAATATAAGCACTCACTGCTTTCACCCTTAGAGAGTTTTAATTAACAATAGTTGTCTTTCACACTATACCCTGATGACAAGATGGGAAAATAAAATTTATGCAAAATATTTATTTTGGTCTTTTATCTTTTTGATTAGTTTTATATTGATATTTTATCTTTTAAAAGTTTTAAATTAATCTTCTATTTTTTACAATTTGTTCTAAATCAGTCCTTTGTATAACATCGTCTATTTTTAGAAAGCTCCACCATGTCACTTCATCATTTGATAAAAAAAAAAATAGACGGTGTTACACAAAAGGATTATTTTGATATAACTTGTAAAGATAAATGACTGATTTAAAACTTTTGAAAAAAAAAGAATACATTTACCCTTACAGAGTTTTACTTAACAAAGGCTTTTTTTTTTCGGTTACTGTTGCTTCAACATACCGAGCAGCAAGAAGAAGATGCACAACACAAAGGTGTTGTCTTTGAAAGATTGGTTAAAATAAGAAAAAGAGAAAAAAAAAAAATGTGAAGTGCACATGGTCTGTTAAGTTTAACCCAAAATTAACGGTTTTAATTTCTAAAATAGTTATAAGGGGATAAGTTGTAACATATCAAACTTTAGGTGAATAATTTATCATAAGAATATATTGAAGAGGTTAAAATGTACTTTTTTCCCCCTGTATTTTACTAAAAAAATTATTCAAAATGAGTTAAATATGAACATAATTCTCATTTTATTTCAATCATCGCCATATAATGTTGTAGAAAAATTCAGGCATAACAGATGTTATAAAAAATTGGTCTTTTACTTGATTGTTTTTGGCTGAAATATTTTTCACTTAATTCAATTGATAAAAGAGAAATATATTTAAGTCTTGTTAAGTTCAAATAAAATTTGAACTTGAGCCAGAGCATTTGGGTTTTATTGTTGGGCAAGTTATTTTGAGAAAGCTTTGTTATGTAACACAATCGATCATCAATATTAAAATAAAACAAAAATTTTAATTAAAGGACATTTAATATAATGAAAAATGCTATCAAAATGAATAATTTGTAAATTGTGAATTATTATTTAATATACTAGTATTTTTCTCGTGCATTTGCACCAGCATAATTTATAATTACAGATAATTTTATAATTAATAATTTAATAACAACATACTAAGATGATATCATATATATATATATATACACACACACACATATTAACAAATTATATTTTAAAAAGTAAAATATATTATTATATATACTTTATTATGCAGAAAAGTAAAAATGCCTTGGTGGGATGTATTAGTCATGTATTAGATACATGAGCGGATTTTATGGAGATCCGAATCTGTTAAAATACAGATCCGATAAAATGCATAAAGTACACAATATAAACCGTTGGATGAAACTATTACAAGACGGACACGAATCTCAAATTTTATTTAACAGTCTGAATAATACACTTCATAAACTTTACACATTTTACACTTCATTCGATCATCTTCCATTTTATGGATATCAATGAAAGAACTATTTTATTTGAGGGAAAAAAGATGGAATTCACTAATTATGTATACCAAATGAAAATGAAGTCAGTCTTGGAGAAAATTGGGATTCACAAAATACCATCGCTTTTCAATGTCTTTCCATGAGTTACCAAGATGATTACACTCTATATATATAAAGTTAGTTCTAACTTCTAAAAACAGGAAAAGCAAACTTACTCCATGTATGTCATATCTAGTAAAATAAAAATGTATAACAGAAAATTGCCTGCCAAAAATGTGTAACAATGGCCATACCCCTACTCCACAGTGCAAGAATTATCTCTTGGACATTCAGAAACTGACTTTAAATTAAATTACTAGGCCTATTAAACAAGGTTTAAAGTAAGAAACTATGGAAAAAAAGAAAGGGAAAATAAACATTACATAACACTAAACAAACCGAATCCGACTATGATCTAATAATAAGGTAAGACAAAATTTAATTTTAGAGGAGTTCAGCAACATTTGATGGCAGCTCCTCTATTACCACGTTGTAAAACTTCTGGATGTCAAACAGCATTCTATCGTCATCCTTCGTCACAAAATTGATGGCAACACCTTTCCTCCCAAACCTTCCACTACGACCAATACGATGGAGATAGTTCTCGGGCTGTGTTGGGAGATCATAGTTTATAACTAGAGACACTTGCTGGACATCAATACCACGTGCCAAGAGATCTGTTGTTATTAGAACACGAGAAGAACCAGAACGGAATTCACGCATGATTATGTCTCTGGTATTCTGGTCCATGTCTCCATGGGTTGCTGAGACTGTATGGTCCCGGCTTCGCATCTTGTCAGTAAGCCAATCAACCTTCCTTCGGGTGTTAACAAAAATGACACTCTGAGTGATGGCTAATGTCTCATAAAGATCACAGAGTGTATCCAGCTTCCATTCCTCCCTCTCAACATTGACATAAAATTGCTTAATACCCTCCAAGGTGAGCTCATCACGCTTGACAAGGATCCTGACAGGTTTGTTCATAAACTTCCTTGTGATCTCAAGGGCCTCTGGAGGCATCGTAGCAGAGAAAACTCCCACCTGAATCTTACTTGGTAGCAGCTGGAATATATCATAGATCTGATAACAAAATCAAAAGGTTAAGGCAGTTATCAATATGCCAACTCTTAACAACTAAACTAGTTGGAAACTAGAAAAAACTTTCTGAAATACCAAGGAAAATAAAGCACTTTCAGAAGGTTTCCGAGAAATGCTTGAACTTAATTACAGGTGCATAGTTATGTATGAATTACATACATAACATGGAACAATTTATTAATAGAAATGAAAATGATGCTCAAAGTTAAAAAGCACCTGATCTTTGAATCCTCGGGAAAGCATCTCATCAGCCTCATCCAATACAAACATCTTGATGTAGTCTGGACGAAGTGACTGCCGGCGGAGCATATCAAATACACGACCCGGAGTGCCAACAACAACATGTACACCACTTGATAGAATGCGCTGATCTTCACGAACACTGGTTCCTCCCACACATGCATGCACCTTGACACCAAGATAATCTCCCAGTGCTCGCATAACCTTCTCAATCTGCTGTGCAAGCTCTCGGGTGGGTGCCAGGACCAAAGCCTGGCAATCCATCAAACCATAGTCAAGCTGCTGCAGAACTCCAGAGCAGAAGGTTGCTGTCTTCCCAGTTCCAGATTGTGCTTGTTGAATAACATCAAGTCCCTTGCAGAAGGGAACTATTCCCCTTTGCTGAATAGCTGATGGCTTCTCAAAACCTACAGCATGAACATACTATTATTGAAGTTTGAATAAAAAATTGAGCAGACAAAACATTGGCGAGTCTTTATACATATACACCTTATAACTAGTAAAGTAAGAGATTACATTATGCAAGAAAAAAACAAGTGAAAAGAGTTCAGAATAAAAAATCACCAGGAGTCCAGGAAAACAATATAAAAAAGGCAATAATACAATCAATCTTGGGGACAGAATTACAAAAGTATAAATGACAAACAGAAAAAAAGGGACAAAATTAATCTACCATATGAATAAATGCCTCGGAGGAGATTCTCTTGCAGGCCCATAGCATCAAAGCTTTCAAACACCTCATCGTAAGATGGAAAGGAATCCTGTCCATCAGCTGAAAGTCTGCAGTCAACAAGTTATTAAAACCAAGTAGAGCATATTAGCATCCAATTTCAGTTAATCACCCTATATGAGACAAATAATGAAGAAAAAAAGCTGCGCAAACATGCTTACAAAACCAGATTACAGAAAACTAGTTATAGGTACAACATGAAGATAATCAGTAGTTCTTACAAATCATTCATCTTGGCATCATATTGGCGAGCATCAAATTGCGAACCCTCAGGTGCCACTCCAGCCATGACTGCAAGTCTGCAACATAATAAGAAATAGTCATACCAGAGAAGCTACAGCTGTGGATCAGAAAGAGTACCCCTAGAACCCCCCGGGGGTTTAATGGAGCGTTAAAAAAAACGTTTTAATCATATCATGCCCCCTGAGAATAGGCCAAAAAAAAAACATATAGGAGGAACAAAAATAGCAAAATCCACTTGGAACATTCATATAATAGAAATGCTAGTATCACCAACAATTTTCACAAGCTACCATCACAACTCACTCAACAAGATACTCTTGTACCATAAGCTCAGTAAATTAAAGAATTGTTTGACCTACTAATTAATTTTTCAAAATTTGGAAGCAGCAGAGTAGGGAGAAATAGAGTTTCTCTTTAGATAAATTCAATCCTTGTGGAAAAGACAACAAATCAATAGTACACCACCAGATCAGCCTAAAATCTCGGGAATCAGGGCAATAACGAAAGAAAAATATATATCTATGTAGTTCACTAACACTACTGTCAGAAGCACATAATAACTTAGAAGATAAAAAGCCGCAACGAAAAAACTAAAATACTTGATGATCACAAATTATCCAAAATATTGATGAAACCAGTTCAAAGGAACGAAAACAACATCGCAAAGCGATTATCAAATCATTGAAAAACCAAAAAAGCGCGAGAGCGAGAGAGAGAAATAGACCTTGTGACGACGGAAAACAGCTCGTTGATCGGAGTAGAGAGAAGGCGAAACGACTGCGTTAGTCGGTTGCTTTGGTCGAAGGGTTAGTATTGTTTAGGGTTTTTCCCAAACTCCTCGGATCTACGCCGCGGAGTTGAGGAAAGAAAAGAGAGAGAGACGTTTTTTTTGGGTAAAGTGAGTATTATAGCGAAGTGGCGTGTGTGAGCGCGAGACGATGAGAAGAAAAACGAGGGTTCCCAACTTCCCAATTTGCCCCTACGGAAGTGATATATTTCCCAATTTGCTCCTACCTCTTTGCACCGCCCTCGTCTACAATCTACTGATGATTTCGATGGTAGGCTGGGCCGGATCTGGCCCATTAAGGAATTTAAGAGGAACATCAAACATTGTGTCATATCACTGCCAACCCATTCAAATCCAATTTAACCCTCCAAATTGAATTGAGTTGGTTTAAGTCAACGGGTTGGTTCAAAATAAATTTTTCAACTGGAAAGGTTATTGGTTAGAATAAAAATTTGTGAATTTCAAAACCATCCAATACACCTCTTTATTGACACAATTTGTTCTCCGAAAGATTTTAAAATTGATATTTTTGTCCCTAAAAGATATGAACTACTCAACTTGGTCTCTGAAAGATTGCGCCGTTAGACAATTTAGTCCTTCCGTCATGCCCAGTTAAATGCACTTAACGAAATTATTGACGTGACACGTTAAATGCACATGTGTCCCATTAAGTGCTGACGTGTACTTTCTTACATGCAAACAAGAGCATATACATAATTTGGTTCCTGAAAGATTAAAAATTTTGACATTTTTGTCCCTGAAAGATTTGGACTACCCAACTTGGTCCCTGAAAGAGATCGTCATTGGACAATTTGGTCCTTTCGTATCTTTTCATTTAAATTATTATGCTTTCCAACACAATACACAAAGCCAACAAACATGTTGAGGACAAATTTGCTGCGAACTTAATCCTCTGTCACTTTAGTTCCTTTTGGAGGTAAACTATACTGTATACATTCAACTTCTGCAATACGATGTCTGTACAAACCAATTGGAAGGTAAAGGTCATATGACTTGAATAAGGCAACCAGACCATAAGCAAGATAATGTGTTAAATGACATTTAGAAATAACTTACCCATCTTGGTCCTACGACTGGATGATGTGAAATCTCTTGCCACTTTAAATATGCACAAATACACATATTATCAAAATTTCTTGCATATTAAAATAAATTATAAGAAATTAAAAAATATATATTAATATGAAAATTTCTTAGTCCATACACATATTATCTTAGCTAAGTGTTGCCAAATACATATTCTTATAACTTCTCCAAAGGGCTATATATATATATATATATGACCTTTAGTTGCTTTTTTATTGGTATTTCAAGAGGTCAATTTCCTGCATCAACAGAAATCTCACTTATACAACTTTGACGGGATGCAAATAACAATTAGCTTAGTTAGATAATCATTGCCTTGGACATTATATCAAAGTGGTTGACTTGAACATGCCTCCAAGATACTACCACATTGCTTATGTTCGTA
This sequence comes from Senna tora, assembly GCA_014851425.1. NCBI lineage: Eukaryota > Viridiplantae > Streptophyta > Magnoliopsida > Fabales > Fabaceae > Senna > Senna tora. The sequence continues at coordinate 9,923,355 of CM026271.1, forward strand.
GAGCAAGAGATAAAAGTACTTATAAGATTCATTATTGTCATCAAAGTGCATGGATATGGAACTAGAACAAAAGCTTTATGTTATTTACCTTTTAAATATGACAGCCAATATAAGAATTGGAAAGTCTTAAACTGATAACTAAAAGGTGCAAACATGAGCATCATTAATTATGATCTACAAGCTGATTCAATTATAAGAGTACTTTTCATGATCAAGATAAATAGTTTCTAGGTCAAGATAAATACTATATATACTCTTGTTTTCTTCAATGTAAGCAAGTCCACGTCAGCACTTAACGGGCCACATGTGCATTTAACGTGCTGCGTCAGCAATTCCGTTAAGTGCATTTAACTGGGCATGACAGAAGGACTAAATTGTATAACATCGATCGCAATCTTTTATGGACCAAGTTGGGTAGTCTAAATCTTTCGGGGACAAAAATGTCAATTTCAAAATTTTCCAAGGACCAAATTGTGTATATACTCCCACTTTATATATATACATATATTGAGTTGAATAATGTTTAAATTGAGATATTTTAACATATAATTAGTTATTTGTTTACGAGTTGTTAATTCTCTTTATTTGTGTTGTTAATTTAGTTCTTTACATATTTACGTTATCAATTTGGTTCCTTCCAGATCAAAACATTATCAATGTAATTTTTCATAGATTCATGTCAATTTGGTAATGTTATCAATTTGGTTCCTTACAGATCAAAATATTATCAACGTGGTCCCTCATAGATTCACGTTGTCAATTTGATATCTTACAAATCAAAATGTTATAAATTTGATTCATCAGTTAGCCAGGTGCTTAAATACTTAACAGAATTAATGATATGTGTTGTTAATTGCTGACTAAGCAAATTAATTCAAATTTAAAATTATTTTTCATAAATTTGTTTAGTCAACGACTCAACGGTTCACTACACACAACATTAATTTTGTTAATTATTTAAAGAGTGAGCTAACTAAAAAATTATATTAATAATATTTTGATTCGTGAAAAACTAAATTGATAATATAAATTTATGAGGACTAAATTGAAAATGTGAATTTGTAAGGGATAAGTTAAAATAACGTTTTAGTCGTTTTACAATGGACCCCAGGAACAAACCGTGTGTGTCCCTCCAGCGCATACACCTCACGCATTCTTCATTCCCCATTTCTCTGTATGCGCATCTCGGAAGCCGCTATTTTTCAGAAACCCTAATATAAGACACTTCCCAATCCTCTCCACCAAGAAATCCATATTCCAATCCCTCTTTATTCCTTCATTAGCTTCTAAGTTGGATCTGCTTCGTTATCTCGCAGGGCAATCGTTCATCGAAACTGTGAGTTTTATTTGCTTGTTCAATTAGGGTTACCGATGCATGTTTTGATGCTAGTTGTTTCTTTGGCTTCACCCTTGCCACGTTCTATGTGTTGAGTTTTCAGAATTTGATTAGCTCCATGCTAGTAGATCAATGATATTTTGCTAATTGTTCATTGTTCGTTTTGAATTTTTCCATTAATTTGCTCTGGTCCATCTTATTTATATTTCAGCACTTTTGAATACTTGATATGGGTGATAGTAGTTCTCCACCTGGGTCTCCAAAAGAAAACCCAGATCATGTTGATGGAGAATTGGTGACCAAGGGTGATGATAGCTCAGTGGAAGCCATTGCTCAGAGGTTCCAAGATTCAATTTCTCTTGGCAAGAGACATAAGTTCTGGGAAACCCAACCAGTAGGGCAGTTCAAGGATGTCGGGGTAACAAACTTACCCGAAGGCCCCATTGAGCCCCCAACACCATTATCTGAAGTCAAACAGGAGCCTTACAATCTTCCAAATGCTTATGAGTGGACCACCTGTGATATGGACTCTGAAGAAACATGCTTTGAGGTTTATAATCTATTGAAGAATAATTATGTTGAGGATGATGAGAACATGTTTAGGTTCAATTATTCTAAGGAGTTTCTAAGGTGGGCATTGCGTCCTCCGGGTTATTACCGGGAGTGGCACATTGGTGTCCGGGCCAAAACTTCGAAGAAGTTGGTTGCCTTCATCACGGGCGTCCCTGCCAGAATCAGGGTTCGTGATGATGTTGTGAAAATGGCAGAGATCAATTTCTTATGTGTTCATAAGAAGCTTAGGTCTAAGAGGCTTGCACCTGTTATGATTAAGGAAGTCACTAGGAGGGTTCATTTGGAAAATATTTGGCAAGCAGCTTATACGGCTGGAGTTGTTCTTCCTACCCCAATAACAACTTGTCAGTATTGGCATAGATCTTTGAACCCAAAGAAGCTTATTGATGTTGGGTTTTCTCGGCTAGGTGCTAGGATGACGATGAGCCGCACTATAAAACTTTACAAACTACCTGATTCAACAGTCACTCCAGGATTCAGAAAAATGGAGCTTCGGGATGTCCCTGCTGTCACTCGGCTGCTTAGGAACTACTTGAGCCAGTTTACTGTTGCACCTGATTTTGACGAGAATGATGTTGAGCATTGGCTTCTTCCCAATGAGAATGTGGTGGATAGTTACGTGGTCGAGAGTCCCGAGAACCACAAGATCACAGATTTCTGCAGCTTTTACACTCTCCCTTCTTCCATCCTTGGAAATCAGACTTATTCAACCTTGAAAGCTGCTTATTCATATTATAACGTCTCCACTAAAACTCCATTGCTTCAATTGATGAATGATGTGCTAGTTGTAGCGAAGCAAAAGGATTTTGATGTTTTCAATGCCTTGGATGTAATGCAGAATGAGAGTTTCCTCAAAGAGCTTAAGTTTGGACCAGGAGATGGGCAACTACACTACTACTTGTACAATTACAGGATTCGTAATGCCTTGAAACCTACTGAACTTGGGCTAGTGCTCTTGTGATCTGATATTTTTCAGTTTTGGTTTTTCTGTGAAACAAAAGCATCATTGTTTAGTGAGTTATGTGCTTCAACTTCCGAACCAATTCCTTGTTCCTTTGTTACGTTGACAATTAACATATGATATTTGCAGTGTATGTGAGAGCACGAAATTTTCAGATTTTCGTCTACTGTGATTGTTCTAGTCTGCTGTTTCATTTGCATTTTTCCTCTATATTTTAACTTAGTCTATGCATGTACTATTAATGTTTCATGTGCTGGTGATTGTTCTTGTCTTGTTGCTACTTGCTAGGAGTGTGGTTGCTAATGCTAATTCTCATGAGATATGCATAGATATCTGAATAAGTAGAATTTTATGGTTTATTTAATGTGTTTTATTACCTGCAAATTCACCCTTTGTTCTTGATTTATTAGATGGGTTCATTTACTCTGCTGTCATTATTTCTATTATCATATGAACCCTAAAATGGGATAACTTGTCATATGCTAAAGAATTACGTCCAGTGATGAAAATATTAAGACTAAATTTATTTTGACTTCCTTTGCAGTTTTCTGTGTTTTTGCTTTAACAAATTGCTGAAATAGATGGTTGAGTATTAACTTTCTTTGATGAGACCGCAATAAGAGAAGCACAAAGTTATTTTCATGTATTTGTACTGCATATCTCTTCCATACTGGATTTTGCTATAATATTAGTGCTTAATTTTAAAACACAAAACTTTAATCTTGAAGTACAACAAAAATAAAATAATCAATTATCTATTTGTCACAAAATAAATAGTTAACTAATTTGTCCAGTTCTTTTTAGAACTACAATGTAAAATTCTACAGTTGCGATGCATTCAATTTTATTTGTTAAACATTAAATGTTCCATAAAGTTATGCCCGGATAACCAAACTGTCAAATATAATACCAAATAAAAGAGTACTACACTAAATTAAAAACAAATGAATTGGGATACATGGATGACAGATTCATTTGTGTAAAGAAAGTTCAATATGGTATTACACAACTCTTACAAGACTTCTTACCTTGTTGCATTGTTCATTTCTGTCTCTAAACTTTTTTTCGGTTCATGTCTACCCTCAAACTTTTAATTTTGTTCAAGCCTGCCCTTTTGGCTAACACTCTTAGCATGCTTGACGGAATTTGCTGATGTAGACGATGAATAGGTATTTTTTTTTGCCACGTCATTTTCTACCTCACATTTAACTTTTTACTTTTATTAAAAAAAACTAATCCCAATAGAAAAAACCTAACTTTTATCGTAATTCATTTTTACTATCCTCATTTCTTATTTGGATTAGGTTTTTTTTAATAAAAGTTAAAAGTGAGGTGGACAATGAGGTGGCAAAAAAATATCCATTCATCGTTCACGTCAACAAATTCCTTCAAACATGTTAACAGTGTTAACAAAATGGACAGGCATGAACAAAATTGAAAATATTATCGGCCAGTTTGAAGATGAAAGTAATTATTCTAATTCACGAATCACTTCTAGCTCCAAATTCATTCTTCTGGTGGGAATGATAGCATTTGTATTAGATAAAGTAGTGGAGTCAAAAGGGGTAGGAGGAACCTTCAATTTATCTCCTTCTTGTTCTACCATTTGCACCACTGTTTTCATGGATGGACGATTCATTGGATTCCACTGAATACACCAAAGTCCCACAATTGCAAGTTTCTTTGCAATCTTACCATCTTCTTCCTCTTCTATGTGGATATCTATGTCTCCTCCTTTTACCAAATTATGAATCCACTCTGGATACAGAATTTGAAATGTCTCTTCATTTTTTATTGTATTTTTCCTTCCTCCAACCATTTCTAGCATTAACATCCCATAACTGTAAATATCTGACTTATATGACACATTCCCAAAGTTCCTAGAGAAAACTTCTGGTGCAATGTAACCTAAAGTCCCTCTTGCTGCAGTCATTGAAACTGTACTTTGATTCTTCGAACACAATTTGGCCAAACCGAAATCAGTAATCTTGGGAGTGAGATTGTGATCCAACAATACATTACGAGGATTGATGTCGAAGTGAAGAATCCGATGATCACAACCTTGGTGAAGATACTCAATCCCTCTAGCTATGCCAAGAGCTATTTGCTGCACTCTTGGCCATCCCAGAAAGTTCTCCTTCTTGTCCGGAGAAGATACGAACTTCTGTAGCGAACCGTTCGGGAAGAAATCATAGACAAGTGCTCGATCGAACCCGTCCGCGCAAAATCCTAGCAACCGGACGACGTTAATGTGATGAATCTTGCCCATGGTTCCCACCTCAGCAATGAACTCTTTGCCATCATCTCCTTCTGAGTTATTATTGAGTACCTTTACAGCTACTGGGATTTCAGTGGAAAGTTCACCTTTGAAAACTGCTCCATGAGCTCCTTCCCCTAATTTGTCCTTGAAATTTTTAGTGATCCTCTTAAGGTCAGCATAAGAAAATCTTGTAGGTCTAAGTGCCCTATAATCTTCAAGAAACTTTTCTAGCCTTACTTCATCATCTCCTTTCATTTTGAAGTATCTGTACATTAGGAAGAATCCAATGAATAGCAGCACTAGCAATATTGAACCTGCATGCATTATTAAACATTCAATTTCAATTCAAAGCGAAATGAAAACAGGGGGAAAAATGGGAAAATATTAACATTTTGGTCCTTGAAAGATGTAGTTCTCTCAATTTAGTCTCTCAAAGATAGAAATATCAAATTTAATCTCTAAACAATACAGTTTGTCTCAATTTAGTTCCTAAGAGATAGAAATGTCAAATTTAATGTCTCAATTTAGTTTTTGAGAATTTTCATTAAGTATTAACATAACTGACAGAAAATTTTTTAGGAACTAAATTGAGACAAATCTCATTTGCGTATGCTTTCACAATTTTTTGTTTTCATTGAAAACAGGAAATGCGCCCGAAAATATGTTTAGTACAATTTAACAGAAAATAATTTTTAAAAACATTTTAAAAAATAAGTTTTAATTTAGTCTCTAAAAATATAATTCATCTCAATTTAGTCCCTAAAAGTGAAAGATAGAAATGTCAAATTTAATATCTCAATTTAGTCCTTAAAAATCTCCATTAATAAAAATTTTATAGAGGCAAAATACTATTTAGTCCCTGAATTATTGGTCAAACTACTATTTAGTCCCTGAATTTATCAAAAATACTATTTAGTCCCCGAAATTTGTAACTATGTCAACTATTTAGTCCCCGAATTTGATAAAAATACTATTTAGTATCCGAATTTGTAACTATGTCAACTATTTAGTCTCCAAACTTGGCAAAAATGCAATTTAATCCCTAAATTTGCAACTCTGTCAACTCTAACGGGTAACAGTAATGAGTCTAAATAATTGACAGAGTTGCAAATTCGAGGATTAAATTGTAGTTTTGCCAAGTTTGGGGACTAAATAGTTGACATAGTTACAAATTCGAGGACTTAATAGTATTTTTGTCAAATTCGGAGACTAAATAGTTGACATAGTTACAAATTTCGAGGACTAAATAGTATTTTTGATAAATTCAGGGACTAAATAGTAGTTTGACCAACAATTCAAGGACTAAATAGTATTTTGCCTCAATTTTATAAGTACTAAATTGAGATAAATTTCATCTATCACAAACCAAAATACTAATTTACTAAAAAAAACAGAAAAGTAAAAGCAGAGTCAACTTGTGTAATGTCACCTGTAACTGGCAAAACAACTGTAAGCAATTTACTGGGTTTGTGATCGCAGTAAAAACTTCCAACATCACATTTCAATTCACCCCATTTCAGCGTTAACATATTCATCGGAAGGTCCGTTTTAGCAGATACCAATGAAGATATCTCGAACATATTGGTACACGAAACCAGGTCCAAATCAATAACACTCTGGTCCGACGCGGCCGCATAAATAGGGCAAGCGAACATATCCTGCGCTAGCGAGAACGAAACGTGGTCGTTTCGGAGATACCTGGATCCAACCGAAGAGCAATCGAAGAACGTAACACTGGACGGGATTCTGGAACCTTCGAGAAGCAGCGATTCCGAATCGTACTGGAAAGGATGAATCGATGAGTTCTGGAGTTGAAGGAAGAGTCTGGGAAGACAGGCTTGGGAGTCGTACACGTGTACTCGCTGGGATTCGTAGTCTATCCATTTGACGGAGAGTCTCGCGGGATTCGAAGGGAGTTCGAGGATTGTGAGGTTGTTTTTTGTGCAGGATAAGGTGAAACCGGGATAGCCGCAGTGGGTGTTTGGGCTGCTAACGGCGTCGTTTTGGAGCTGGAAAGGGAAGCGAATTTCGTTGGTGCCGCAAGATTTGGTGGTGTGGGTGCACTTGTGGTGGTTCTGAGCGGTCACGAGATTCATGAGCATGAATATCAGTAATAACATTGTGAAGGTAAAGCTTGTTAGATAGAAAGATGATGAAGAATTGCTTTTCTTTGATTGGATTCAGATTCATGATATGATATCCCATTCAAAAGGAAAGCAAAGGAAAACGGTGTACGCAATTTGGAAAATTTCACGCAAGTTTAAGTCAACATTGGAAAAAAGAAGAGTAAATTAAAATTTTGGTCATGTTTTCTCAATTTGGCTGTGTAAAATCAAATATTTCAATTTGATCCTAAAAAATTCATTCTCAATCAATTTGTTTCTTCACTTCATGGGTACGAATAAAAATTTAATGGCTAAAATACATTGAGATTCCATGAATTTTAGGTTAGAGGTACATATATCCTCCGAGTTTCAAAATCGATATACCCTCTAACCTTTCAATTTGGGACATCCAGCCACTTTTCGCCAGCCTTTTGTCTACATTCAGCCATTGTCTACCACGTACACATTTCGTGAGACCTTGTGAATGCAGCTATCCCCGTTGGGAGACTCTCCCACCATAGCCAAGTGCGTGACACGAGTCGAATTTAGATTAGTCGAGGCAGTGCCTCGAAAATCGGACGAACAAAAGAAACTACTATTTAGTCCATGAATTTTGGAAATAGACTATTTGGTCCTTGAATTTATGATCCCGTCAAATATTTAGTCCCTGAGACATGTTAAGTCACTGCGTGACGTGATGTGGCATTGTATTAATTAAAAGTAACACTGAGTACTCTGTATTAGTTAAAAACATGGTGGCAACTGACAAATACAAAGACTATTTAATATTATTTTTAAATATTCAAATGATGTGGCAAGGTAATAGGACAAACATAGTAGCAAAATAACGATGTCACACGATGTCTTAACGAGTAACGTCTCATAAACTAAATAATTGACTGGATTGTAAATTTAGGGACCAAATAATTTATTTCAAAAATTATAGACTAAATAGTAATTTTACCAACAATTCAAGGTCAAAAAGTATAATTTACCTCTATTTCTTATTTCTAAATTCAAATACTAACTTATTCATTTCCTTCAAAAAAATTGTTCACCGTGTTGACCAAAAGTAAGAGAAAACAATAAATTAGATATAAAGAATTAAAAGACTCAAACTCAAGCTGCATATTTCTATTAAAATAAAAAAAAGACTCAAGCTCCAATGGAAAGAGGTAAAGGCTTAATCCCAAGGTTATGGTGGTGCTTATTCTCGTTTACTCTACAAATCCTTCTCACGAACTGTGAAGCCAAATCTTGCGCTCCATCTCGATGCGGCACAATCACCGACATCCACCATCCCTTCCGGCTACCACAAGATCCACCACATTGCGGCGACGAGAGATACGAATTAGCCTGCGAAAACAACGACACCACCACCACACTTTCTCTCTACTCCGGGAAATACCGCGTCCTCGCAATCAACTACAACAACTTCACAATCCGCCTCGTCGATCCAGGAATCCAGCGCGGTAACTGCTCCTCCCTCCCTCGCTACTTCTTATCCCAATCCAACTTCAGCGACACCTTCAATTACTCCTACGGATACGACGCCGATCCGTTTCGCGCCACTCAGACGTCGGTTCAATCGGAGACGATCTTCGAGCACGTCGTGTACTTGAACTGCAGCGATCCGGTGACGGTGAGGGACGATGATGCGGCGGAGTATGTGGATACGGATTCGTGCGTGAATTGGGGAGGGGAAGGGTATGGTTATGCTGTGATTGGGGACTTGCTGGCGAAGGACTTTAAACGGCAGTGTCGTATTAAGATGGTGGCGGCGGTTAGGTCGGATTGGGGCTCGTTGTTGTTAATGTCCAGTGGTGAACGACGTGTCGTGTCGTATGGGGATGTTCATAAGGTGGTGTCGTATGGGTTTGAGGTGTCGTGGTGGAAGCGAGCTTGTGATGACGTGGCTTGTCCGAGTACGAATCCCTGCGTTTACGAGCCCAGCACGGAAAGTATTGAATGCCAGCGACCTGTTTTGTGTTATAGTCCCATGGGAATTGAATATTGGAATTGTGGTAAGTCATTTTTCTCTTTTGGTTAAATTATTGCCTTTTTTTTTTAAATAGAAGTAAAATATTATTTAGATTTTGAATTGTTGGTCAAATTACTATTTAATCTCTGAATTTATCAAAAATACTATTTAGTCCCCGAAATTTGTAACAATGTCAATTATTTAGTCTCCGAATTTGACAAAAATACTATTTAGTCCTCGAATTTGTAACTATGTCAACTATTTAGTCTCCAAACTTTTGCAACTCTGTCAACTCTAACGGGTAACAGTTAGGAAATTAAATAGTTGACAGAGTTGCAAATTCAGAGATTAAATAGTATTTTTGTCAGGTTTGGGACTAAATTGTTGACATAGTTACAAATTCGGTGACTGAATAGTATTTTTTTTCAAATTCAGGAACTAAATAGTTGACATAGTTATAAATTTCGGGGGACTAAATAGTATTTTTGATTAATTCCGAGACTAAATAATAGTTTGACCAACAATTCAAGGACTAAATAGTATTTTGTTCATAAAAAATATTAGGGATGATCAAAATACTCATACCCAATGGGTACCCTGCAATTTTACCCTGTGGGTCTGGATATGGGTCCGGTACAAAGTCAACGGTCCGGGTCCGGGTTCGGGTAAGGAGCTACCCTACCCGTACCCTACCTGTAATAGTAATTATTTATTTTTATATATATAAAGTATTATTTTTAAACTTTTTTATGTTGAGAAAATATATAATTCTAAGAAAAAATATTAAATATCTTATAAATATTAAAATAATTTAATATTTATGATTTAATTTGTTTTTGTGATTATAGATGAAAAAAATTGATAAAAATTAATTTTATATTAATAAAATAATAATTTATTTCAAATTTTTATGGGTCTATGTCCGGGTATGGAGATTTAACTACCTATAGGGTCCGGGGATGAGAATTGATTTTGATACCCGCTCAAGTCCGGGTCCGGGTATGGAGATTATAGTACCCTACCCAAACCTTACTCATGATCATCCCTAAAAAAATTATGTTAAATTTTTTATTTTTTTTATATAATTTAATTATAAATAGACTGCCATATGGCTTATATAATTGATTTTTCTCAAGATCGATTTTTTAAAAACTTTTTTTACATGTATTTTATTTTGATTGTAAAATTTGATAATACATAAATAAATAAAAAATTACATATTTTTTAAAATTGTATAATTTTATTAAATGTAGTTAAATTTATACTACTAAATTTAACATGATATATATTCTTAATATAATAGTAAATACAGTTGAATAAATTTATTAATTTAAAATGATCATGTATTTGAAAAAAAAAAATGTGAAGGATATCTGTACATGCATGTTCAAGATTTGTGCGTTAATACTTAATATTATATTTCTTTATTTTCTTTTTCTCATTTCTCATTTCGAAGTTGATATTGTGTTTCATTTTTTTTTGTTAGGAAATTTGTCAAAGGCGCGCATATTTGCAGAAGGTAATGATTTTTTTACCTAATCTTTTTTTTTTTTAAAAAAAAATTTTAGATATTTGCTATAAAATTTTTCAATTTTAAGTTTTATTTAGATTTTTTTTCCCTAACTTGTCATATAAAATATTATCTTTCATATTTTCTCTTTGATCATACAAAAACATTTTGATAAGTGCACTCAATACTAGATCAATACAAACGTGTCACATAGGCGTTTGTATAAGCTTGCACCTTAGAAAAGTCCAATATCTTTATCTCAAGTTTGAACAAGTTTAAATTTATGAAAAATTCAAATATTTAGTCTCTAATACAAGGACTATGTTTGTGTGAAAATATGAGTCCAAAGGCAAATAGTCAAATTTCAGACTTTCTATGGATAAATTGCACAACCCTCTATCTAATATTTAATAGACATAAATATATTCTTGTGGCCCTCTAATTTTATAAAGCAAAATGGTTTCTTCTACATCATTTTTTAATTTTGTCCCTAAATTTTCTTACAGTAATTTTGTTCCAAAACTTTCGAATTATAATCGATTTCATCTTCAAAGTTTTAAAATCCATCCTAATATCTACCTCATTCAAATTATTCTCGATAAAAGATGACATGACTTCACACATATAATATTAATTCATTATTCAAAATGATATCATTTTTTCATATCCTTCTTAATAGGAACTAGAGATGTCATTTTAAATAGTGATCTTGGCATTAATATTAATAAATGACGTCGTTTTGAGTTGTGAGTTAGCATTAATATTACATGTGTGATGTAATGTCATTATTTATTGTTATTAATTTTGACCATATTAGGTGTTAGGAAGAAATTAAAACTTTTTAGGGACAAAATTAATTGTAATTCAAAATTTTTAGGATAAAATTTACTGCAAAAAAGTATAGGGACGAAATTGAAAATTGGTATAAAGTTTAGGGAGATAAAAGTTATGGTTTCCATTTCTTGAAAAGTTCAATTTGATTTTTTTTTTAAGAAAAGATACTTGAATATTCTTATTTTATGAAATAATCTAATTTTATCTTTTCATAACATTATTAATATAAAATTTAGTATTAGATTCAATATCAAAAAAAAAACTTAGTATTAGATTTGACAATATGTTGATTTAATTGTTATTTATTTGCACAAAACTCTTAACTCATAATCTTTTTTAGTCAACCTATGAATTTGACACCAAAGTTTGACTTAATGATGATATAAAGGATAAAATTGGATTATACTCAGAACTCAATTGTCGACTTCTAAACTAAAATGATTAAACTGAATTTTTTTATGGAACTAGATGAACCCAAAGTATGTTTAAACATATTTAATAATAACAAATAAAAATAAAGAAATAATAAGATCTAAATTTGTGTGATTTTGGTTGCGTCTGGTTGAAATGCATAAAGGAAGGGAATGGATGTAAAGTCAAGTACTATACAGTAAAAGAAAGTATTGTACCAACAAATGTTTGGTATAGTGGTAAGCGACCTGCACTCCAGGTTGATAGACCTAGGTTTGAGCCCTGGAGTCGACATTGTTAGGAGGGCTTTAACTATTTGCTGCCGGTCCGAATGGGATTAGTCTTCATCTAGAGTGTTAAAACGGATAGGTGGAGGACACCCATAATTATACAAAAAAAAGAAAGAAAGTATTGTAGAATAAAGAAAAGTAAAATTAAAAATGCGATGTAAAGTTTGTAAAGTAAAGTATTTTAAAAGACCAAAGCGTCCTTACCTTATAATTAAAGTGTTTATTGGTAGGTGAGAAAATAAAGAGAGAAAGTAATTAAGAAGGGTATTTTGGTCATTTTAGTAAAAAGTAAAGTCAACACAAAATAAATGTGTGAACAGGACTTTACAATGTAATTCTTATCAAATACAATTTATTTTTTTTAGATTTGTAAATATACTTCCCTTCCATTGAAACTTTACCAAAAGCAGCCTCTTTTTTGGGGCCATGTACCAAACACAGCCTTTGTTTTCCCATGAATGTGAAGTTTTATGGGGGAGGAAGATCTATAATGGTTTGATGTAAAACACTAAAAACTTGTAAAATAAGAGAGGGTCAAAATTTACGAAGGAGTTGAAACTCTCAAGGTTCTATTGTGGACTTTAAGGCTCAAATTAGCATGGTGTGAAATGAGTACTTTAGAAATGCATACTTAAAAGTCCTTTATGTTAAAAAATTTTAAGCAGCTTTCTAGATGCAATATCATAAAATTAATAAGTGTATCATATTTATATTTATCACCAACTATATATCTTTTATATTATTGACTTCCCTTTTCTGTGTGCAGATTATCTCTATGGTATTTATAAAGGTAATGTCCTTAACCAACATTATAATTTAAATTATATTTTTTTTATTTGGATGCTACCTAAATTTTTATAATTTATATGTCATAAAAAACATATAAATAAACCAACCTAATAGGTACAAATTTTGCAGACTCTAAAAAGTTCATTCTCATGTGCATTTAGGGAGGATTTATTTTACATTATGGGTCACAACTTACATGTAATTATAAGAGTGAAATGCATGCAACAATATAAACAATTAAAACATAGAATTATTATTTTTTAAATAACATTTAAAAAAATTACTAACTTTTTGTGAAAAAAAATAACTATAAATGTATTTTTCATTATGGATCCATCTCAGCAGAGCTATTATCAAATGTATCATGTGATTTTGTATTAAAATTCTTTTAAAATTTAATTATATGTCCTATAACTGAATTAATTCTAGCATATTTAATAATTTCATATTGAGTAATTAATATTATTTTGATCTTTAAAAGGATAAAAGTTTAATGGTACCGTACTACTGAAATTTGGTACATTCCTCCAATCATGTAAAGTCATTTATTAATATTAATATAAATTTACCTTAATAAGGACCCACATTGAATGGTTTAAGAACCAACTGATTGGAGGGATGTACTGAAGTTCAGTACTACTGTACCACTGAACATCTACTCCTTTAAAAGGTGCACTCTGTCTCAATTTAATATTTCAAATATATTATCCCCAATTTTATTCTCTAAATGACACAAAATTATAGTTAATTATATAATTTGACATCATTCAGTAATGGAGGTCACACGGGCAGTTACATTTGCATTTATCGTTAATTATTTAGATGAAATTTGGCTGAATGAAAAAATTACTTGCAAATTGAAAGTTTAAGGACACAATTGACATAAGCCCTATAGTTTAAGGGCACCAAAGTACTTTTCCCATAACATTTTCTTATCAAATAAAGAAACACTAAAAGTTAATTCATAATCCATTTACTTAATATTTTCAATTAGTTCTTTTCGCCATATACTAACCTTTTTTTTTTTTAACAAATTTGGAAATATGCATATGCAGGACTACGCCAAATAATAGGGGTGGGTACATACGATCACTATACTCACTATGATTTCAGTTTAACACCTCTTGCAATTACCTCAGGAATAGTCACTGGAAATTACATTATACCATACATTACAGCCAGAGTTCTATTTGGTATCACATTTCTCTCTGCACTATTGATCTATACATGTCAAAGAAGACACTTATCAGTTTATGAAAATATCGAAGACTTTTTGCAACTTCATGACCTCATTCCAATAAGGTATTCCTACAAGGAATTAAAGACAATGACCAAAGGTTTCAAGAACAAGTTAGGTCAAGGGGGTTTTGGCAAAGTATACAAAGGGAAGCTAAGTAGTGGACTTGATGTAGCTATCAAAATGTTGGGTAAATCCGAAGCTAATGGCCAAGATTTCATAAGTGAAGTGGCAACTATTGGGAGGATACATCATTTCAATGTGGTAAGACTTGTTGGGTTCTGTGTGGAAGGAAGAAAACGTGCTCTTGTTTATGAATTCATGTCTAATGGATCTCTAGATAAGTATATTTTCTCTAAAGAAGGAAGTGTCCCTTTAAGTTATGAGAAAATATATGAGATATCTCTGGGAGTGACTCGTGGGATTGCTTATCTTCATCATGGTTGTGATATGCAAATATTGCATTTTGATATCAAGCCTCACAATATTCTTCTGGATGAAAATTTTATTCCGAAAGTTTCGGATTTCGGACTCGCAAGATTGTATCCTGTTGATGATAGTATTGTCACTTTGACTGTAGCAAGAGGAACAATAGGCTACATGGCTCCTGAATTGTTCTACAAGAATATTGGGGGAGTGTCCTATAAGGCCGATGTGTATAGTTTTGGGATGCTTTTGATGGAAATGGCAAGTAGGAAGAGAAACTCGGATTCACATACAGAAAATTCGAGTCAATTTTACTTTCCTCTATGGATTTATGACCAATTCAATGAAGTGAAGGATTTAGAAATAGAGGATTTGACAAAAGAGGAAAAGGATTTAGCAAAGAAGATGTTTATAGTAGCATTATGGTGTATACAATTGAAGCCTATTGATCGTCCCTCAATGAAGAGAGTAGTAGAAATGTTGGAAGCAGATGATATTGAGAGTCTTGAAATGCCTCCAAAGCCTTCTCTTTATCCTAATGAAAGAAATGTATATGATATTGGATCCAACTTTGACCAAAGTACATCCTTCTATACCATGGATTCTTCTAGTGATCTTGGGGAGGTTGCTAGTTATGAAGAATAATACTTTTTTTTTTTTAGTTTCTCACATGTATTTTTTTATTGGTGGTAATCTTGTTTGAGCTAGTTGAGGTTCCGTAACGGGGTAGAGCTCTTTCAGCAGAGGTTTTTTCATACACAAGACTTGAACCTGAGACATTGCTAAAGGAGAATGGAGTACCTATCACTCCAACTAACCACATGTTAGTTATGAAGAATAATACTTTAATTTGCAATTGATAAAAGAGGCTCAAATTAAAGTTTAGTGATTTGTACTCATTGATATATATGTATTTATTTAGCATGTTCAGTATATATAACTTTAAATAAAAACACATTTGATAGCATAAGTGTAGAATATTTATAGTTATAAATGTTTGCTGGTGTGTGGCTATATCATTATGTTTTGTCACGTCTCTGTATAAATGTAGTTGATTTTGCACTCATTTATTTTATTCTATTGCTCATTTTTCCCCAACTTTTGTTTTCTAGCCGATTAGTTTTAAATTGAAATTAATTTCGTTCTAAATGTTTCAAATTTTGTTTTAACACCATATGACGTAACACATGTAATTAATACTAAATCATCACCTAAAATGACATCATCTCTTCATATTAATGATAACTATAAATTCATGATTTTCAACAAAATAAATAATGTTAGATAATATATTTATAGTATTTTTAAACTAATTTGTATGATATTTTTAATTGAAAGCATTTTATTATTTCCGACTTTAGTGAAAGTTTATGTCAAAATTTTAAATTGGTCCTTTATGTTTCCACGAAGTTTCATATTGGTCCTTTATATTTCAAAAAATCTAAATTGGTCCTTTATGTTTGCAAGAAGTTCCAAATTGGTCCTTCCGTCCACTTCCGTCAATTTCTTAAGTTAAGTGCTGACGTGGCATGCTGACATGTCCATCTAAGATGATGTGTCATTGCCACATCATCACATATGATATTAGATGATGACATGGCGATGACATGGCATGACACGTCAGCTTAAATGAACACGTAAGAGATATGATATGTCCACGTCAGCATGCCACGTAAGCACTTAACGGAAAAAATAAACGGACTTGGACGGAAGGACCAATTTGGAACTTCTTGCAAACATAAATGACCAATTTAGACTTTTTAAAACATAAAAGACCAATATGAAACTTCGTGTAAACATAAATGACCAATTTAGGGTTTTGACCGAAAGTTTATATGAATTTTGCTCTTGTGAGTAACAATTAACTCAAGTCAAGTCTAAAAGGCAGAAGAGAAATCAAAGAATAGAAAAGCTTTCTGCCGTTTCCTTTGGGTTGAGACTTAAAAGCATAGAAAATTAAAGCCAATCAAAAAGCAAAGGTAGCTTCTTCGTTTTCTCCTAAAACGCGTAGGAAACTAGTGACTGAATTTCCATGACAATTTTGATGAATGTTATTTTGTCATATTTGTAGAAATTTATGTGTTACGTGTTATGTGTGGCGTGGACTTGAACAAACTAGACCACAAACCTATGGTCTAGATGTTCAGTAACACGATAGCACTGAACTTTAGTACATCATTTCAATCAGTTTATCCCTAATTCATTCAAGATGGGTCCTAATTAATATGAATTTTTATTAATATTAACAAATAACACTATATGATTGAAGAAATGCACTGAAGTTCAATAATACGATACTACCGAACTTTTTATCCGGTCTATACATATATACATATTAAATGTAGAATACGCAAGAAAATTTTGCCATGCTGGACCACCTAACGTCTTTGTTTTCCTGAATCATGACAATATATATATGTTGAAAACCATGCCGTGAATAAAAAATTCCCATGATAGTGATATATATCATTTCAATTTCTTTAAAAAAAGTAGTTATCTGTTTTAAATTTGGCTAAAGTATTATTTTAATCTTTGATGTTTGCATAAAGTTTAATGTTGGTCCTCAAAGTTTTTTTTGGTTGATTTTGATCCTCGGGCGTAACACAGTTAACTTTTTGCCGTTAAATTATGACGTGGCATGTTTATGTGGCACACAATTTCTCTTACGTGTCATATTTTAATGACGTGGCATGACACATCACTGCTATGTCACCCCAGATGATGATGATAATAATGATGATGAAGGAGAGAAAATGATGATGTGGCAATGTGGGGTGACTTTGCAGTAATGTGTCATGCCACGTCATTAAAATATGACACGTAGGAGAAATTGTGTGCCACATAAACATGCCATGTCATAATTTAACGGCAAAAAGTTAACTGTGTTATGCTCGAGGACCAAAATCGACCAAAAAAAACTTTAAGGACCAACATTAAACTTCATGCAAACATTGAGGACCAAAATAGTACTTTAGCCTTTAAGTTTTTATCCCTGTAATACTATGCAATTCATTTAAAATCCACTTTTATTTCATTTATGAAGTATTAATAAAAACTTACACAAACAAAAACTTGAATTATTATTTCTGCTATATACAAGTCTTACAACACAATAATCCTCCGAAGTAGTAAAATTTATTATTGATGAGTGTAACTATGTGTCTAATTAATCTAATTCACGAATCACTTCCAGCTCCAAATTCATCCTTCTAGTGGGAATATTAACACTTGTACTAGTAGAAGCATTTGAGTCAAAATGGTTAGGAGGCACCTTCAATTTATCTTCTTCTCCTTCAAGCATTTGTAAAACTCTTATTATGGATGGACGATTCATTGGATGCCACTGAATGCACCAAAGTCCCACAATTGCAAGTTTCTTTGCAATTTTGATGTCATCTTCATCTTCTATATTGATATTTATGTCTCTCCCTTCAATCAAATTATGAATCCATTCTGGATACAGAACTTGGAAGGTGTCTTGGGTTGCGCTTGTATTTTTTCTCCCCCCAACCATTTCTAAGAGCAACATACCATAACTGTAAATATCCGATTTATACGACACATTCCCGAAATTTCTAGAGAAAACTTCGGGCGCAATGTACCCTAAAGTTCCTCTTGCTGCGGTCATTGAAACCGTACTTTGATTCTTAGAGCACAATTTGGCCAACCCAAAATCGGTAATCTTGGGAGCGAGATTGTGATCCAATAACACATTACGAGGATTGATGTCGAAGTGAAGAATCCGATGATCACAACCTTGATGAAGATACTCAATCCCTTTGGCCACGCCAAGAGCAATTTGATGCAACTTGGACCATCCAAGGAAATTTTCCTTATCGTCCGGGGAAGATAGGAAGTTTTGTAACGACCCATTTGGGTAAAAATCGTAAACAAGAGCACGGTGGAAGCCATCAGCACAGAAACCCAACAAACGAACCACGTTGATGTGATGAATTGTTCCCATTGTTCCCACTTCGTTGATGAAGTCTCTGCCATCTTCTTGATCTGAATTGTTGAGCACTTTTATAGCAACTGGGATATGAGTAGATAATTTGCCTTTGAAGACTTCCCCATGAGCTCCTTCGCCTAATTTATCCTTAAAACGGTTCGTAATTCTTTTGAGATCAGCGTAAGAGAATCTTGTAGGTCGAAGTGCTGTGTAATCCTCCAAGAATTTCTCGAGCCTTGCTTGGTCGTCTCCTTTCATTTTAAAGTAACGATATATTTTGAAGAACGCAATGAGTAGAAGCACCAGCACGATGGAACCTGCATTAATATTATTGAACATTAAAAATCAGTCTAACAAAGTTTTATCGTTTGGATTAAACTCATGTAAAGTTTCTTATATGTTTATTATGAAGTTATCCGATACAAATAAGATACGTGACAAAAAAATTTTATTGATCGTGATTATGAGCGGAGAGAGAATATAAAAAATTGCATTTTATAAATAAAGCGTATATATAATTAAAGGAAGCTCGCAGTAAACATATAAGAACTTTTTCTTATGGTTTATTTCACTCATAAAAATGGCACCCGATCGAATACACGAGGCTCCACCAGTGACATCTGGGGAGGGTCATATATATGTATGACACTTTACCCTTACAAGTAGTCAATAGAGAGGTTGTTTCTCCTCTAAGTCACATGGAAAAATCACCGTCGTCTATGTATGTTTCTTAATTTCACGGTTTCATTCACCCATATATATCGAGTTCGGATCTATTGCTGTCTAAAGTTGTGCTGTCCGATTTAGCCACCGTTATTAACCGTGGCTAAATCGGACAGCAGAAAATCCGCGCACATATATATATCTCAATCCTCAGTGTGTCGTGTGCGGATCCTCTGCTGTCTAAAGTTGTACTGTCGGATTTAGATAACCGTGGCTAAATCCAACAGCACAACTTTAGACAGCAGAAGATCCGAACTCCAATACTCATGGATGTTAATTAAAATTAGAAAAGAAAATGATAGGGTAATTAAACTTGAGTCATGCACGTATACTCACCTATAGTAGGTAAAAGAATGGTAGTTTTGCTTGGTTTGTGGTTGCAGTAAAAATTATGAGCATCACCATTAGGATTGAACCATGTGAAGTGTAATCTATTGATCCGAAGCTCTTCAGCACTTACGGGAGAATCGATGTCCAACATCTTAGTGCACGACGACACTACGCTCAACTCATCAACCACACTATCGTACGAGTCAGCAGCATAAATAGGACAAACAAACATATCTTGTGGCAATTCATCATATGAAGAAGTGTGTACACTTGTGAGGTACCTCGACTCCACCGAAGAACAATCGAAGAAAGTTATAGGGTACTCACGATAAGAGTCAGCAAAATAATCAGATTGAGGGAATTGGAAGGGATAGATGGATGAATTATTAATATTATTATTGTGGAGATGTGGGAGAAAGAGTCGGGGAAGACAACCTTGTGGGTCTGATACGACTAAGTATTGGGATTCATAACTTATGTGTTGGACTGAGAGTGTGAGGGAAGGATTTGAAGGGAAATGAAGCATTGTGGTGTGGTTTGTACAAGATAGAGCAAAGCCAGGATAATACCCACAATCATTACTATCCTCAATGAGTTGGAAGGGGAATTGAATTTGAATAGAGCCACAAGATGTTGTCCTGCAACAATGGTTGTGACTTGTGTTACCGTTAGTATTCATAGTTAGCATCAACACTACTACTACCAAAATCAAGCATCTACCATCACCACCGCCATTCAACAACATTGTCAAGGAAGGACACTAAATTAATTCGATTCAAATTTGTGTATATATATATAGAGTAAAATATTATTTTGGTCCTCTTTAGATAGCAATTTTTCTCAATTTGGTCCTTCTTAGATGACCTTTCTCAATTTAGTCCTTTTTAGATTAATCAGTTATCAATTTGGTCCTTACCGTTGAAATTACTAACGGAGTTAGCTGAGGTGGATAATTTGGGGTAACTTTAAAATTTTTAAATATTAAGAGGTTTTTTAAAGTAAATATTTTGGGAAATTTTATAATTTTCACAAATTGAAAATGGTACCATGTTTCTTTTACAATTTGTGAAAATTAAAAAAATTCTCCCAAAATAATTACATTAAAAAGCCCTACTATTATTTAAAAATTATAAATTTATCCTAAATTATCCACCTCAGCTAACTCCGTTAGTAATTTTAACGGTAAGGACCAAATTGATAATGGATTAATCTAAAAAAAGACTAAATTGAAAAAGGTCATCTAAGAAGGACCAAATTGAAAAATGTGCTATCTAAAAAAGACCAAAATAATGTTTTACTCTAATATATATCATGCGGCAACCTATCCAAGAAGGAAGGGCAACGAAGGGGGATGGACAATGGAAAAATCATTAGTAACTAAGGTCTCTGTATGGTTGCAAAAATTTTGGAGAAAATGGGGATATAATGTGACTACGACATGAATGAAATAAAAGTGAGTACAAAAGTATATACCTCAAAATTGAAGTCAAGTTTTGGAATGTAAAATACCGCGTGGACCTGGAGCAAAGAAAAAGAGGTATATATATGATCATAGTCAATTTAATAGGACAAAATACAAATGAATTCTTAATCACAAGTTTCATTTTCAATCTTTCATGGAAGATGTGTACTAAGAGGCCCTAATATAAAGTCAAGTTTGGACTTTGGAATATAAAATGCCGTGTGGACTCGGAGTAAAGAAAAAGAAGTTTAAGAATAAATTAAGAGGATAAAGTACAAATGAATTGTGAAGCACAAGTGTCATTTTTAACTTTCAAAATGTTCCAAGTGGATCCATGAGCCTCGAGAAAAATACAAACAAGGTTTAATAATCAATTTCTTTGACAAGTCTAATAAGCATATCGTACATTCAAACATATTTATATTCAAAATCTAATACATTTTCATGATGACTCAAGTTATAGGAAATGACGAAAGTGTCCCCATCACGTGCACTCACACGCTGGTGTGTACTGTCTTTTCTTTTTTCTAATATAACCCATCTTTTACTAAAAAAAAATTGTGACATAAGTTATTCCTTGTAGATTAAAGAACAAAATTAAGATATATAAATTTTTGTGTAGACTCCGTCCAAAAAAAATTTATAGACTAAGTTTAATTTTTTTAATTTAAGAATTAAATTAAGAAAAAAAAATTTTTTGGGAAAAATTAAGATAAATTTTAATATCAAAACATGAGTTATTTATTTATTTTCAAATATTCCTCCAACATTTGAAGTGAAGATTGGAATTTAAAATGCCGTATGGACTTAGAGCAAAGAAAAAGAGGTATAAAAATAAAGTAATATGACAAAATACAAATGAATTATTAAGCACAAGATTGATGTAGGAAAAGATATGAGAAAGCAAGAAAGATACAAATAAACTCATACACTTATTTTTGTTAAGAGTAAATTATTACATGAGTTCTTGAAAAATGTAATTAATTTATCATAATTAATTTGGAGAATCTTAAATTTATGAAGGGGAAGGATAATGGAGGATTAAAGATTAATCTTCCATTATCTTCTCTTTTAATTTTTATCTTCCCTTTCAATTTTTATCTTCTCAAACAAGGGAAAGATGACTCATCTTCCCTCTCCTTCTCCTCATTAATTTTCAATCCAAACATACCATTAATATTTTTCCATAAATTTTGTTCTAAAAATTTTAAATTATCAATCAATTTCTTCCTTAATGCTAATTGATCATACATATAGCTATATTTATATGGTGGTTAGATCTTCCGTGATTCATCTTTCAAAATAGTAATTATAAAAAAGTAAAATATGTGTGACGAGAGAAGATAATGAGAGAGAGAAAGTAGGGATATATGATGTATAATAGTAGTTCATTTTCATTTTAAAAGAAAAATGATGATAGCTATCAAAATAATAACTTCCTACTTTTCAATTTATTATTTTTAAAATTAATAATAATAACAATTTTATATATTTTTTAAAAATTAAAAAAAAAAAAAGTCATGCACGTACGTGCATATGAAGTTTCTAATAATATTAATGCTAATTGATCATCACTCAAAATAATATAATTTCACCATTATTTTCATATTAAAGAGAAATGATGTCGTTTTATATTATGAGTTAGCAATAATATTATATGTGTAATGTCATATTTTTATGGGTAAACTACAGTTTGCCCCCCTGTGGTTTGGCCTAAATTCAGTTTGTCCTCCTGTGGTTTAAAATGCGACACTTAACTACCATGTGGTTTGGCTTAAAATTAATGTGCCCCCTGTGGTTTAGAGTGTGACACTTGACCCCTGTGGTTTGTTATGTTAGCACTTAACTACCCTATATTATTTTTTTCTCAAAATTTAATATAACTTATAAAAGAAATTACCTAAAGTAATTGAATTAATTAATTATTTTATTATATTTATTTTATCTCTAAAATAATAACAATAAACCTTAATCTTCTACTTTCAACTCTTTTTAGTAAGGGTGTTCAAAACCGATACCCCGTAACCAAACCAAACCGAACCAATTTAAAACCGCAAAAAACCGACCAATTTGCGGTTTAGTTCGGTCTGAGAAGTTCGGTTTTTTTGCGGTTCGGTTCGGTTTTCGGTTTCAAGAGCTGTGTGACCGAACCGAACTGCATAGGTTTCTTTTTCTTTTTTATTTAATATTTAATATATATTATATTAAGAAAATAGGAATATATCATATAGGAAAAATGCTGCGTTTTTCCTAGGCTCCTCGCAGACTCTCAGTTATGAAAGATGCTGCGTACTGCGTAGATTGAACCCTAAAACAATTTCAATAATGTTAACATTCAATTCATGTATGTATGTTCCGAACTTGAACAATAAAAAAACTTAAATTTAGTTATATATTTATATTATATTATTCTTTTACAATTTTATTTTGATTGATTTAATAATTCTAAAACATTAAAGATAAAAAATAATAATAAAATGAATAAATTCCTATAAAAAAACAATAAAATGAATAAATAACTAAATATAAATAATCAATGGAGTAAACAATAAATATTAAATTATTTTATTGATTTTTTAAAATTATAATTTTATTTTTATATTAATTATAATTTTTTTGAATCATTCTATAATTCTATAGTGTTGAATAACAAATTTTAAACATTAAAAGTATAAAAATGATGATTAATTTGACTAAAATTTGAATAGAAGACAGTTAAGTGCTAACATAACAAATCACAGGGGGGTCAAGTGTCACACTCTAAGGAGCACATTAATTTTAAGCCAAACCACAGGGTAGTTAAGAGTCGCATTTTAAACCACAGGGGGACAAACTGAATTTAGGCCAAACCACAGGGGGGCAAACTGTAGTTTACCCTATTTTTATTTATTGTTAACAATTTGAACAATATGTAATTAAATATTAGAACAAAATTATTTGAAATGATATTGATTATAATTCAAAATAAAATTAATAAAAAAATTTAAAGAAAAAAAGTAAATATTAGTATATATAAAAGTTTGTGTCTAAAATGCACTTTTTAATTTTTTTAATAATATATACCTCAAAATTGAAGTCAAGTTTTGGAATGTAATATACCGCGTGGACCCGGAGCAAAGAAAAAGAGATATATGGTCATAGTCAATTTAATAGGACAAAATACAAATGAATTCTTAATCACAAGTTTCATTTTCAATCTTTCATGGAAGATGTGTACTAAGAGGCCCTAATATAAAGTCAAGTTTGAACTTTGGAATATAAAATGCTGTGTGGATCTGGAGTAAAGAAAAAGAAGTATAAGAATAAATTAAGAGGATAAAGTACAAATGAATTGTGAAGCACAAGTGTCATTTTTAACTTTCAAAATGTTTCAAGTGGATCCATGAGCCTCGAGAAAAATACAAACAAGGTTTAATAATTAATTTCTTTGACAAGTCTAATAAGCATATCGTATATTCAAACATATTTATATTCAAAATCTAGTACATTTTCATGATGACTCAAGTTATAGGAAATGACGAAAGTGTCCCCATCACGTGCACTCACACGCTGGTGTGTACTGTCTTTTCTTTTTTCTAATATAACCCATCTTTTACTAAAAAAAAATTGTGACATAAGTTATTCCTTGTAGATTAAAGAACAAAATTAAGATATATAAATTTTTGTGTAGACTCCGTCCAAAAAAAATTTATAGACTAAGTTTAATTTTTTTAATTTAAGAATTAAATTAAGAAAAAAAAATTTTTGGGAAAAATTAAGATAAATTTTAATATCAAAACATGAGTTATTTATTTATTTTCAAATATTCCTCCAACATTTGAAGTGAAGATTGGAATTTAAAATGCCGTATGGACTTAGAGCAAAGAAAAAGAGGTATAAAAATAAAGTAATATGACAAAATACAAATGAATTATTAAGCACAAGATTGATGTAGGAAAAGATATGAGAAAGCAAGAAAGATACAAATAAACTCATACACTTATTTTTGTTAAGAGTAAATTATTACATGAGTTCTTGAAAGATGTAATTAATTTATCATAATTAATTTGGAGAATCTTAAATTTATGAAGGGGAAGGATAATGGAGGATTAAAGATTAATCTTCCATTATCTTTTCTTTTAATTTTTATCTTCCCTTTCAATTTTTATCTTCTCAAACAAGGGAAAGATGTCTCATCTTCCCTCTCCTTCTCCTCATTAATTTTCAATCCAAACATACCATTAATATTTTTCCATAAATTTTGTTCTAAAAATTTTAAATTATCAATCAATTTCTTCCTTAATGCTAATTGATCATACATATAGCTATATTTATATGGTGGTTAGATCTTCCGTGATTCATCTTTCAAAATAGTAATTATAAAAAAGTAAAATATGTGTGACGAGAGAAGATAATGAGAGAGAGAAAGTAGGGATATATGATGTATAATAGTAGTTCATTTTCATTTTAAAAGAAAAATGATGATAGCTATCAAAATAATAACTTCCTACTTTTTAATTTATTATTTTTAAAATTAATAATAATAACAATTTTATATATTTTTTAAAAATTAAAAAAAAAAGTCATGCACGTACGTGCATATGAAGTTTCTAATAATATTAATGCTAATTGATCATCACTCAAAATAATATAATTTCACCATTATTTTCATATTAAAGAGAAATGATGTCGTTTTATATTATGAGTTAGCAATAATATTATATGTGTAATGTCATATTTTTATGGGTAAACTACAGTTTGCCTCCCTGTGGTTTGGCCTAAATTCAGTTTGTCCTCCTGTGGTTTAAAATGCGACATTTAACTACCATGTGGTTTGGCTTAAAATTAATGTGCCCCCTGTGGTTTAGAGTGTGACACTTGACCCCCCTGTGGTTTGTTATGTTAGCACTTAACTACCCTATATTATTTTTTTCTCAAAATTTAATATAACTTATAAAAGAAATTACCTAAAGTAATTGAATTAATTAATTATTTTATTATATTTATTTTATCTCTAAAATAATAACAATAAACCTTAATCTTCTACTTTCAACTCTTTTAGTAAGGGTGTTCAAAACCGATACCCCGTAACCAAACCAAACCGAACCAATTTAAAACCGCAAAAAACCGACCAATTTGCGGTTTAGTTCGGCCTGAGAAGTTCGGTTTTTTTGCGGTTCGGTTCGGTTTTCGGTTCCAAGAGCTGTGTGACCGAACCGAACTGCATAGGTTTCTTTTTCTTTTTTATTTAATATTTAATATATATTATATTAAGAAAATAGGAATATATCATATAGGAAAAATGCTGCGTTTTTCCTAGGCTCCTCGCAGACTCTCAGTTATGAAAGATGCTGCGTACTTCGTAGATTGAACCCTAAAACAATTTCAATAATGTTAACATTCAATTCATGTATGTATGTTCCGAACTTGAACAATAAAAACACTTAAATTTAGTTATATATTTATATTATATTATTCTTTTACAATTTTATTTTGATTGATTTAATAATTCTAAAACATTAAAGATAAAAAATAATAATAAAATGAATAAATTCCTATAAAAAAACAATAAAATGAATAAATAACTAAATATAAATAATCAATGGAGTAAACAATAAATATTAAATTATTTTATTGATTTTTTAAAATTATAATTTTATTTTTATATTAATTATAATTTTTTTGAATCATTTTATAATTCTAGAGTGTTGAATAACAAATTTTAAACATTAAAAGTATAAAAATTATGATTAATTTGACTAAAATTTGAATAGAAGATAGTTAAGTGCTAACATAACAAATCACAGGGGGGTCAAGTGTCACACTTTAAGGGGCACATTAATTTTAAGCCAAACTACAGGGTAGTTAAGAGTCGTATTTTAAACCACAGGGGGACAAACTGAATTTAGGCCAAACCAAGGGGGGCAAACTGTAGTTTACCCTATTTTTATTTATTGTTAACAATTTGAACCATATGTAATTAAATATTAGAACAAAATTATTTGAAATGATATTGATTATAATTCAAAATAAAATTAATAAAAAAATTTAAAGAAAAAAAGTAAATATTAGTATATATAAAAGTTTGTGTCTAAAATGCACTTTCTAATTTTTTTAATAATATAGACCTCAAAATTGAAGTCAAGTTTTGGAATGTAATATACCGCGTGGACCCGGAGCAAAGAAAAAGAGATATATGGTCATAGTCAATTTAATAGGACAAAATACAAATGAATTCTTAATCACAAGTTTCATTTTCATCTTTTATGGAAGATGTGTGTGCCCGGAGCAAAAGACTAACAGGCCCTAATAATCCCTTAATGGTTGACTATATTATGTAAATATTAATTTTGTTATATTCTATGCAATAGATTTTTAATCAATAAAATTATTGTATGTGAAAGGATGACTTAAAGAGAATATTTTTAAATTATTATGTATATTTATATTTTCTACTTTTATGATTGTTAAATCTAGGTTAAACTTACTTTATTCTTTTTCCTGGATTTTTTTTTATAAATGGAAATATGAAATCACTCAAAAAGCCTCAAGGGCAAGTACATCACACAAATCATGCAGTTGGTCTTCGAGTCAGATTTTACAACTGTCCACCGAAGTGCCTAATAAGTTAGCTAACTTATGGACATCCCTATTGCAAGTATGAGGGATCCAAGAGAAGGAGATCAACCTAAAAGTTGTTGAGCCTCGCACAAAAATATAAAAAAAAAAAGAGAAAGAAGAATACACAAAAATTTGACTCCCACTGGAACAAACTTTATTATTTGTAATTTTTGAACGGAAAAATTACAAACCCTCCTCAATACATAAAAATACCCAAAACTCAATACACCCAATAATTATAGGCTAATATTCTTATGTTTGTAGAAACATATATAACCCACACTTATTTATATAAGTTTCTCACCCACTCACTCACTAAAACTAGCCTACGTGGGACTTTGAATCTCAAACACTTCTCTAATGTCCCTAATGACCGATACGACCAGGATTTCATGCCTGTTAATATATATACGAGATAACATTTAATAAATCATTTTCCATTTGAACCTCGAGACAACTTATATCGCGGGCAAGCTCAATGCCAAAGAGGATTGCAGAAGCTTCCAATTAAAACCTCGATTGACTCACACTCAAGAACACGTCTCGCCATTGTTATGAGAACTCGACCCCTTTGTATGTGTTAGTTAGAAATATTTGTATAAGGACAATATTATAATTTTATATTATTTTTTGGGTCAAACTTTAATTTTTTTCAAAAACATAAATTTTATATCTCTAACTAGTTGTCTCTTTATTATCTAATACGTTAGATCACATAAATAATTACAATTATACCATATAACCTATTACATACATACAACAAGTTACATATTAAACCATGCCTGGTTAGTATATGGGTTATATACCTATGAGACCTAAAGTCAAGTTTGGACTTTGAAATATAAAATGCCGTGTGGACCCGGAGTAAAGAAAAAGAAGTATAAGAATAAATTAACTGGATAAAATACAAATGAATTGTGAAGCACACGTGTCATTTTTAACTTTAAAAATGTTTCAAGTGGATGGATCCATGAGCTCGGAGAAAAATACAAACAAGGTCTGATAGTCAATTTCTTTGACAAGTCTAATAACCATATCATACATTCAAACATATTTATATTCAAAATCTAGTACATTTTCATGATGGCTCAAGTCACAAGAAATGACGAAAGTGTCCCCATCACGCGCACTCACATGCTGGTGTGTATTGTCTTTTATTTTTTCTAATATAACCTATCTTTTACAAAAACAAAATTGTGACATAAGTTATTCCTTGTAGATTAAAGAAAAAAATTAAGATATACAAAATTTTGTATAGACTCCGTCCAAAAAAAATTTATATAAGTTTAATTTTTTTAATTTAAGAATTAAATTAAGATAATTTTTTTTGTGGGAAAATTAAATTAAGATAAATTTTAAGATCAAAACAGTAGTTATTTATTTTTTTCAAATATTCCTCCAACATTTGAAGTCAAAAGTTGGAATTTAAAATGCCGTGTGGACTCTGAGCAAAGAAAAAGAGGCATAAAAATCAAGTAATATGAATACAAATGAATTCTTAAGCACAAGATTGATGTGGGGAAAGATATGAGAAGCAAGAGAGATACAAATAAACTCATAGACTTACTTATTTTTGTTAAGAGTAAATTATTATATTGGTTCTTGAAAGATGTAATTACTTTGTCATAATTAATTTAGTCTTTAAAATATAAAAATGTTAAATTCAATCTATAAAAAATGTAAATATCAAATTTAGACTCTCAAAATACAATTTGTCTTATTTAATCTCTAAAAATTTCTATTAATATAATTGTCAGAAAAAATTTCAGCCATTAAATTTGAAACAAATATCATTTTTTTAATAGATAAAATTTTAGGTGAGAAGATAACACGTCAGTTCAAAGTCAAGACGGACCCTTAGATTCATAGAGCACTTACAAAATTTTTTACAGATAATCTTCTTGAAAGGAAAGACCCGGATACACATGATCTGATCCGACACAAAGACTAAAAAGAAAAATCGAAAATAAACAGAGGCAAAACATATATATTGCGGAAGTTACTTACATGGATGCCATTGCTAAAACCTCGAATTTTGCCAGTGTCTCTAGTCTACCAGGGTTGACCTCCAAACGACCATGGAGCCACGTGCCCACGATTGATAGGCGGAAGAATGACTCAAGAAAAGAAAAGAGATATTATACTATATGGGATTTCTCAAACGGAATGAGAGAACTCCCATCGTTAATTTGTTCTTCTAAAAATTAAACTAAAAAAAAAGAAAAGAAAAACTGAAAGGCGTGTGGAACCACGGCAAAAGACAAACAAATTAAAGTGTAATAATAAATTATACTAATTTAAAAGGATAGATAGATAAGAAGACATTGTAGAAAAGATTATTAAAGAGAGAATATGAGGAAAGGAAAAGGCTTAAGGTGGAGCATGTATATTATTCTAGTGTTGCTTACTCTGCTATATGGAGTTAGTTGTAAAGGCGAAGCTAATTGTGTGGCGTCTCGCTGCGGCGTCATAACCAACATATCCCATCCCTTTCGACTCCAAAACGACCCCTCAGAATGCGGCGATCCAAGGTACGAATTAACCTGCAAGGATGATACAACTTTGCTTCTTCCTTTGTACTCCGGGACATACCGCGTCCTCGGAATCAACTACGACAACTTCACCGTCCGACTAATCGACACCGGAATTCAACCACGCAACATCTCCTCCCTCCCTCGCTATTTCCTATCTCGATCCAATTTCAGTGACGCAAACGGCTATGGGTCTCTTATTAACACATCCAATTTGGACATACATCCTTATGATTATGATTATGATTATGATTACTACTATTTGTTATTGGAGCATGTGATATACGTGAATTGTAGTGATCCGGTGAGGGACGATGCACGATATGTGGATACGGCTCCCTACAACCTCACTTGGGACTCCAACAAAGGGAATATTAAAGGATATGTTTATGCTGTGGCTGGTGGAAACTTTGAGGTTAAGGACTTCAAACCGCAGTGTCGTTTGAAGTTCGTCGCTACGGCTTCCTCTTCCTGGCTGGGATCTGGTGCGTCGTTGTTGTCGTATGCTGATATTCACGAAGCGATGTCGTTTGGATTTGAGGTTTCGTGGATGAAACAAGCTTGTGTGGATCATCTATGTCCTACTCAGAGCTGCGTGTATGACTTTTACGCAGAAGCACTCCAATGCTATACACCTTACTGTTTGACTCCAATTGGATTAACTGGGACGGATTGTGGTAAGACATTCATTTTAAGAAATATGGAATTTTTTTTTCTACATATATATATATATATATATATATATTATGCACTCTGCCTAATTTATAAAGAAAAGTACTATTTAGTCTCTAAATTGTTAGTTAAATTATTATTTAGTCTTTAAATTTGTCAAAAATACTATTTAATCTCCGAATTTGTAACTCTATCAAATATTTAGTTCCCGAATTTGGCAAATACTATTTAGTCCTCGAATTTGCAACTCTGTCAACTATTTAGTTCCTAAATTTGAAAAAAAAACTATTTAGTCCCTGGATCTGGAACACTGTCAACTATTTAGTCCCCTGACCGTTATTCGTTAGAATTGACAGAGTTGCAAATTCAGAGACTAAATAGTATTTTTGCCAAGTTTGGGGACTAAATAATTGACAAAGTTGCAAATTATGGGAATAAGTAGTATTTTTGCCAAATTTAGTGACTAAATAGTTGACAGACTGTAAATGAGAGAGAAAAAAATTATGAATAATGGTTGTTTAGTTTTATTATGAAAGAAGGATAATTGTAGTTATAAAAAGAATGGGGAAGTAAATAACTTCCTAATTTTTATCCATTGCTTTTCTTATAGAATTTAATTTATTATTTTGAAAATTAATAATAATTATTCTATATTATATTTTAAAAATTAAAAAAAAAAAGTGACATACATCATTACAAGAAAGATGAGTATATTACTAGCATCTATGGGGCTTCATGGTAAGCTCTAAAAGCTTTTACTATAAGGTACCATGTTCAAGGGCTAGTAGAAGGTGAAGAAGAAAAAGATGAGTATATTCAATAACAACTTATATTTTGACGGCCATTTAATTGTTGAAAAAATGTATTTTTTTAATAATTAAATTTTGACTGTCAGAATAAGTTGTTAAAAAAGTCAATAATAATACTTTCGATGATCAATAATTGTCGATAATAATTTTTTATTGTACTTTTTTCAACGGTACTTTCTTGACGGCCGTCATCGATAAATGTATTGTCGTAAATAATATTATTGACATATATATATATATATATATACATGGACAATTGTTGACCGTCGAAAATATATAATATTATTATTGACTTTTTTCAACGACTTATTTCGACGGTCAAAGTTTAATTGTTGAAAAAACATACTTATTTCGACGACCAAAATTTAATTGTTTAAAAGGTATCTTTTTTAACAATAAAATTAAGGGTAAACTACAGTTTGCCCCCCTGTAGTTTGGCCTAAATTCAGTTTGTCCCCCTGTGGTTTAAAATGCGACACTTAACTACCCTGTGGTTTGGCTTAAAATTAATGTGCCCCCTGTGGTTTAGAGTGTGACACTTGACCCCATGTGATTTGTTATGTTATCACTTAACTACCTTCACCTATCTTCTATCCAAATTTTAGTCAAATTAATCATCATTTAATATTTTTAATGTTTAAAATTTATCATTCAACACTCTAGAATTATAAAATGATTAAAAAAAATAAAATTATAATTTTAAAAAATTAATAAAATAATTTAATATTTATTGTTTACTCCATTGATTATTTATATTTAGTTATTTATTCATTTTATTGTTATTTTTTATCTTTAATGTTTTAGAATTATTAAATCAATCAAAATAAAATTGTAAAAGAATAATATAATACAAATATATAACTAAATTTAAGTTTTTTTATTGTTCAAGTTCAGAACATACATACCTAGATTGATAACATTATTGAGTTTAGAAACTCTAACATTAAACAATAATTTTCTCAGAAAAGTATCCTTAGACTAGGAGCATAACAATACTCTTGGATATAGTGGAGAGATTAGAGGAAAGAAAGAGTTTGAAAGAAACGCTAAAAAGAGTTGAAAGTAAAAGATTAGAGTTTATTATTATTAGTTTAGAGATAAAATAAACATTTAATAAAATAATTAATTAATTCAATTATTTTTAGATAATTTCTTTTATAAGTTATATTAAATATTAAATTTTGAGAAAAAAAATAATATAGGGTAGTTAAGTGATAATATAAAAATCACAGGGGGGTCAAGTGTCACATTCTAAATCACAGGGGGCACATTAATTTTAAGTCAAACCACATGGTAGTTAAGTGTCGCATTTTAAACCACATGGGAGCAAACAAGATTTAGGCCAAACGATAGGGGGGAAAACTATAATTTACCCTAAAATTAATAGTGGCCGTTAAAATATAGACTGTTAAAAATATTTATTTTGTTGTTGTGTGTGCATGTAAAGCCTATAAATCTCTAATATATATATATATATATATATATATATATATATATATATATATATTTGAACAAACCTTGTGAACATTTCTAATTATCTAGCTAGGACTTATTATAAAGTTATAAATTTTTTTTTTTGGTATTTTGGAAGTTAACAATACTACATGTTTCATTTTGGTGGTTGATGTATGTAGGATATATGCCAAAGCTGCGCATATTTGCAGAAGGTAACATTGTTTTCGGCCTTACATTACTAATCTTTAATGCTTGCTCATCTTTATGGATCTCACTTTCGTATAAATTATATAATGAAAGAACGTGGGAGAGAGATAAGAAATACAGTAGATAGAAATTAATTGAAAGATGTGAGAGAAAAATAAAATTTATAACAAAATTTCAGTGTAAAGAGAAGAAAGCGTGCTCGTGTTTATGAATTCATAGAAAGAGTTTATAATACCAACAATTGCTGACGTGGGAAGAGAGTTTGAACAATTTATCATTGTTTTGAAAACCGGACCGGACTGGCCGGTCGGACCGAAAAACCGGTAAACCGCCAGCTAGTCCGGTCCGGAATAACCAATGAACCGGTCAGATATAAAACCGGTCAGAACCGGTCAAAACCGGTCAGAACCGGTGGTTTAGACGGTTCGACCGGTTGTTCATTTTTAAAAAAAAAATTTGTGTTGTTTATGATTTAATATTTATTGAAAATTTGTTGTGACTTGTAGTTGTAAGGATTGTTCTATTTCAGTATTTATTGTTGGGTTTGTGATAAGATTTGAGACTTAAATATATTGATCCTTGAACTTATTTGAAGAGCTTAATATGATATTGTGGTAATTTGCAACTTGTTCTATTTCTTATCATGTTTAGATCGAGATGGAAACATATAATTATGAAATATATAATTTTTTTATGATATATTTTAGTATATTTAATTAAAAATATATATTTTAAATGCCACCGGTTCGACCACGGTTCAACCACGGTTCGACCATTGAACCGTGAACCAGTGGCTCGACCGGTTCAATGACCGGTTCGGTTTTAAAAACATTGCAATTTATAACAAAATTTCCAATTTCAAAATATAATTCTACACGTTTATTTTAAAATTAAAAAATTACAGATTTATTTTGAATTTTAGATTTAAATAATACATTAAATTTCAACTATTTTTAAACAAGAAAGTGAATTTTTTTTCATAAATTGATTTAAGCCTACTACTATATTTAGAAGTGTCAAAGTGGGCCAACCCGGCCTACATGGGTTGATCCACCACGGGTTGGCCCACACAAGTTTGAAGAGTTAAACGAGCTGAAAATTTCAACCCTAATCCACCTAACCCACCTTTTTTTAAAATTATTTTAATTTAATTTTTTTAAAAAATCTATATTTTTTTATATATATTTTTTCATGAACTATGAAATTTAATATAATAAAATGAAAAAAAGATTCATCATTCATCATGTCACTTACAAATAATTAAATACAAAACAATAAAAGTATAAAATATATTAAATAAATTTTTTTAATATATTTTATATATGTGATATAAGATATTGGAATTTAGGGTTTAGGATTTAGGATTTCTTTTTATTTTTTTATTAATATATTAAATAAATATGTTTTTTAATAGTTAGGTGGGTTACGGGCCAATCCACCTAACTCGCGGGTTAAGTGGGTCAGGTTTCTACAACCCTATTTATTAAACGGGTTGAGATTTTGTAACCAAATCCACTAAATTGGTGGGTTAAACAGGCCAATCTGATGAATTGGACCCGTTTTGACAGTCCTACTTATTTTATTGTTGAAAAAAAATAAGAGGGCTTTGATGACTTTTTATTTTGTTTTCGTACCTATACTTCCTATTATTGCTGACTTCGTCTGAAAATTTGTTGCAGATTATATCTATGGGATTTATAAAGGTAAGGTGCTTGCTTGAGTTAATATATATCATGATTAGCTTAATGATTGTTTTATAAGTTTTATTTGAACTATATATATATATATATATATACACACCGGGAAATTGAGCGTTATCCGTTGGGATCAAAATTGTTAGAAAATCTAGATTTAAGGTAAACTCGTGGAGAGAAGATAAACTCGTATCGTAAAATCACCTATAGTAAAATCATACAAATTTACCTATATATATAACTTTTATACCAAATCACATGATAAATTTTGATACTTAATTACATAAAAAAGCACACACCATCCCATATCTATAGTTTAATAATTCATAGACACACAATTAAACTAAATAAATTAAATTTTATTTTCAACTAAGTTCATCAAATTTATTT
Organism: Senna tora; assembly: GCA_014851425.1. Taxonomy (NCBI): domain Eukaryota; kingdom Viridiplantae; phylum Streptophyta; class Magnoliopsida; order Fabales; family Fabaceae; genus Senna; species Senna tora. The sequence goes on from CM026271.1 coordinate 9,958,890, forward strand.
GATTCATTTCTACCACCACAATTACCATCACTACCATCATCACAACTTGGTACTTCATGCTTATTGTTATGTAAACCAAAACACACACCATTTGAAATATTACCAACTCGGACATCATCAACATTAAAACCGATAAAGAATGAGAAGGGAATGAGCGATGTGGGAGTTTGGGTCTCAACATTAAGTTTTTAGGAAATGAGTGGAGTTTACTTTGGATTGGAACGGGTTGTAGATATTTACACAAACATGCTGATTTTTTAAAAAAAAGCTCCAAATAGACCTTTTTTTGGACTTTGTTGAAATCGTAAAATCGTTAATAAAATTGATTTCATGGAATTTTATCTGATTTTATTAATTCTACTGCGATTTTACACCAACGCGATTTTGTATAAGATTCAACAAGATTTGAGAATGTAAGATCGTAACATTTTAAGATTTAAATCTAGATTTTAACAACCATAATTGAGAGGATTGTCTCTAATAAAGTATGGAAGATTAATCATCAAACTTCTACTGAAACACTCCATCATAGACCTAAAAATATATATGACTGTCATTGCTCATTATTGATTAATTAGTAAAGAAAATAAACAATTAAAATTAATTATTGATTAATTAGTTAAGAAAATAAACAATTAAAATTATTGTAAAGTTAGGGACAAAAAGTTAATTGCGACCTATAAATTTTTTTGTTCATGGTGGATATCCAAGTCAGCTTAGTTATTATCAAATGTTTCATATGACTTTGTATTCAATTTAGATGTATCAAAATTAAAATAGAGGGGATTGAGCAAAAAAAAATTATCTCTTTTTGAAAATGGGCTTTTAACCTAGCTTATTTTAAGCCCACGTATTATAATGAACTTGTAAGGGTTGGACTGTACTGGCTTAAGTGGCCTTTTTGGTCCACCCACATAGACTTTTTCATTTATTAATTTTCAAATATTTAAAAGTACTTATAGTTTAATGGTTAATTTATTTGTATGCATTATTTATAGCCATACATTAAGCACCCATTTAGTTAGTGAATTTAATTTTGAGGGGAAGAGAATAAAAATAAAAATTACTTTTGGTATAATATAAAAAGAAATTGGATTAGGCTTAACAAATAGGAATAGGAAATTGGTATAATAACCAATTTATCATTGTAATTAAATCTAGCCGTGCTAGTGGCAGTGACAATAACGATGGTAGTGGTGGTGGTGGTATAGTAGGGGTAAAAATGATATTTTGTCCAAATTTCAATAAGAAATCATGCTATATTTTCCTTGATGAAAGTATTGAGATTCTCATTCCTTCATCAATCGAAAATTATAAATTTTAATGGCTTGTTTGGTTCAAGGTTTAAAGGGCTAGAGAAGGATTTGGAAGGAGTTTGACCATTTTATCCTCCCGCCACTTTCCACCATCACTATCAAATTTAAATTTAATTATAGGGATAAATTATTAGTCATTATATCCCTTTTTATATTCTTATTAATTCCTAATCGCATTCTCACATTTTTATGTCATACCAAACATAATCTTAAACATTCTCATTCCTATTTTTATTTCCATTTTCATTGCTTCAAAAATTAATTCACATGCCCTTAGATCCCTTAGATAATCTAAGCCTGGCTTAATGTCAAATTCAAGTCTAACTTGATTTTGGTTCTTTAGCAAAGGAAAACTAATACAAATAAGTTTATAATGGATACAACTCTAGTTTGATATAAAGTCTATTAATCTTTTTGGGTCCCCAATAAGTTTTTTTGGTTACTATATATATCCTAGCTAATTTATGACCATTTTGCATATGCAGGACTACATAAAATATTAGGAGAGGGTACATACGATCACTACAATAACTACGATTTTAATCTAACTCAGCTTGCAATCAACTTGGGAGTAGTCACCGGAAGATTTATTATACCATACATGATGGCTAGAGTTTCACTTGGTATTATATTTTTGTCTGCTCTATTGATTTATACATGTCGAAGAAGACACTTATCAGTTTATGAAAATATTGAAGACTTCTTACAACTTCATAACCTCATTCCAATAAGGTATTCCTACAAGGAATTAAAGACAATGACCAAAGGTTTCAAAAACAAGTTGGGTGAGGGAGGTTTCGGCACTGTATACAAAGGGAAGCTCACTAGTGGGCCTGAAGTAGCCATTAAAATGTTGGGTAAATCCAAAGCTAATGGCCAAGAATTCATAAGTGAAGTGGCAACTATTGGGAGGATACACCATTTCAATGTGGTACGACTTGTTGGGTTTTGTGTGGAAGGAACAAAACGTGCTCTTGTCTATGAATTCATGCCCAATGGATCTCTGGATAAATATATTTTCTCTAAAGAAGGTAGCGTCCCCTTAAGTTATGAGAAAATGTATGAGATATCTCTGGGAGTGGCTCGTGGGATTGTTTATCTTCATCATGGTTGTGACATGCAAATATTGCATTTTGATATCAAGCCTCACAATATTCTTCTGGATGAAAATTTTGCTCCGAAAGTTTCGGATTTCGGACTCGCAAGATTGTATCCTATTGATGATAGTATTGTCACTATGACTGCAGCAAGAGGAACAATAGGGTACATGGCTCCTGAATTGTTCTACAAGAATATTGGGGGAGTGTCCTATAAGGCTGATGTGTATAGTTTTGGGATGCTTTTGATGGAAATGGCAGGCAGGAGGAGGAACTTGAATCCGCATGCTGAGGATTCAAGTCAGCTTTACTTTCCTCTTTGGGTTTACGACCAATTCAATGAAGAGAAAGATATAGAAATTGAAGATTTGACCAAAGAGGAGAAGGATTTAGCAAGAAAAATGATTATAGTAGCACTGTGGTGTATTCAAATGAAGCCTATTGATCGTCCCTCAATGAAGAGAGTAGTAGAAATGTTAGAGGCAGATGATGTTGAAAGCCTTGAAATGCCTCCAAAGCCTTCTCTCTATCCTAATGAAACGATTGTAATGGATGATGGATCAAACTTTGACCAAACAACTACTTCCTCTGACGTCATGCATTCATCCAATAATCTGGGAGAGATTACTGATGATTATGAAGAATGATTATGAAGAATAATACAATGGTTTGTTGTTATATATTATTAAAAATTGTGTTTAACATGCATACTTAATTTAACTTTTCAGTTAGTTTGTATTTTATAACAATACTCAATTCTTGCTTTGATTTGAGTTTTTTTTTTTTTTTCAAAAGTACCTTTCATACCCCCAACGTTTGGGGGTCCTGTCAGTTTCGCCCCTAACGTTTTTTGCTGTCAATTGTACCCCTAAAGTTTTACGTTTCTGCCAATGTCACCCTTTCACTAACACCGTCAAATATTTAACAATTTTTGCTGACGCGGCATCCTATGTGGCAAAACATTTTTTTTTCTGTCAGTTGTACCCCTAACGTTTTACATTTCTACCAATGTCACCCTTTTCACTAGCACCATCAAATATTTAATAGTTTTTGCTTACGTGACATCCTATGTGGCAAAAATATCTGACTTGGCATATTTTTTTCCACACCAGGTTTTTTACTCATCTTTTTCCCATCAAAACCGTGTCGTTTTAGCCTCACTATATTCCTTTTAAAATATAACTCAAACGCACGCGCTATTTTGCTCATAAAAACATCGGAGATGTTACCCATTCTCTACTTTGTCGGAGACGTTACCCTAAAATAGAGAATGGATAAAGTCTCCGATGTTTTTATGAGCAAAATAGCGCGTGCGTTTAAGTTATATTTTAGAAGGAATAGGCCGAGGTCAAAACGACACAACTTTGATGGGGAAAAGATGAGTAGGAAATCTGATGTGGAAAAAAAATATACCAAGTCAGATATTTTTGCCATATAGGATGCCACGTAAGCAAAAACTATTAAATATTTGATGGTGCTAGTGAAAAGGGTGACATTGGCAGAAATTTAAAACGTTAGGGGTACAATTGACAGGAAAAAAAACGTTTTGCCACATAGGATGCCACGTCAGCAAAAACTGTTAAATATTTGACGTTGTTAGTGAAAATGGTGACATTGGCAGAAACGTAAAACGTTAGGGGTACAATTGACAGCGAAAAAACGTTAGGGGCGAAACTGACAAGACTCCCAAACTTTGGAGGTAGGAAAGGTACTTTTGCCTTGTTTTTTTCAATAATAATTGTGGCATCTCATTTCAATTTTGTTAACATAATGGAATGTTATTAATATAAACTACAATGTAACTCACTGTTCAAGAATTGGACAGAAATTTCTGCTTATGTGGGAATCTCACATATATTACACAAAATAATTAGACTACAGAAAAAAGATGAACGCAAATAATTTAATATGGTTCGATCAATTAGCTTACATCCATTTTAAGAATAAAGAATTCTGATTATATATTGAAAATAAAGTTACAGGATGAATTTCACAATCTGATTTCTCTCTAAGATTATATATTCACTTGAGATGATCTACTTAAGATATTCTCAAAAGACAATCAATTGAGAGTTACTAATATGATCTCTTTGCATTGATATGTATATAAAACCTTAGTAACTTAAGAATTCATAAATTGAGTTTAACAAAGAAAGACTCAATTTTCTATCTTATATTCTCGTACTTTCAAGAATCGAATTGAAGAAGCCATACTGTACGTGCAGTTGTGCCTCATGTGTGTTTCGCTTTATGTGATTCTAATTATTAAGTTGAAAATATTTTCTTCTAACTTTTATTCCTAAAGCACACATTCTAGCTCTTATTTTTCAAGTCTAAAACCAAACTTTTTTTTTTTAATTTGCCTGCATTTAAAAATAAGACAAATAATTAATTTAGTCCCTAAAAGATACAAACTATTTTAATTTAAACCTTAAAAAATGAAAATATCTAATTTAATTCTTAAAAGATATTTTTTTGTCTTAATTTAATCTTTTTAGCCCTTGAAAACAACCACTCATACATACACTGACAGAATAACTAAAAGGACCAAATTATGACAAAAAGTATCTTTAAAAGACTAAATTAGACTTTTTCAACTTTTGCGGACTAAATTGAAACAGTATGTATTTTGCGAAATCAAATTGATAATTCTCTCCAAAAATGAAAGTTTTTTTTTTCTGGTAGGCTAAAGTAATATTTTGGTCCTTAATATTTCCATGAAGTTCAGTGTTGGTCCTCAAAGTTTTTTTTTAGTCGGTTTTGGTCCTCAAGCGTAACACCGTTAACTTTTGCCGTTAAATGATGACGTGACATGCTTATGTGGCACACCCTCTCTCCTACGTGTCATATTTTAATGACGTGGCCTGACACATCACTGCCACGTCATCCCACATTGCCACATCATCATCTTCTCTCTTTCATCATCATCATCATCATCATCATCATTATGACACGTAGGAGAGAGGGGTACCACATAAGCATGCCACGTCATCCTTTAATGACAAAAGTTAATGGTGTTACGCTCGAGGACCAAAATCGACTAAAAAAAACTTTGAGGACCAACATTACACTTTTGAAACATTGAAAACCAACATTAAACTTCATGCAAACATTGAGGACCAAAATAGTACTCTAGCCTTAAAAAAAACTGGATTACGATTAGGCCATTGTTTCTTGTTTCTCATTCGGTAATCGGTTGTGAGAGTGAGAAAGTGTTTCCACGTTCCGTAGTGAGCTTTTGACACCAAATCCCCCAATCATCAATCGTTTCGGTCTTTCGGTGAATCCATTAAAGAAGAAGCAAAAACAGAAGAAGAAGCAGAAGCAAAAGGAGCAAAAGAAGAAGAAGAAGAAGCAGAAATCGCCAAAATGTTGAGCGCCAATCTTCCCGACGATATTGCCAAAGAAATCGCGGTGAGGCTACCTGTGAAATCCCTCCTACGATTCAAATCCGTATCCAAATCTTGGTACGCTCTAATCACCGATCCCTCTTTCATCACCCAACACCTCGAACGCTCCTCCGATTCGAACCACCGCCTCCACCTGATCTTCCGCTTGCACGCTCTCACTCGCAAGCCTTGCATATCCCTAGTTTCGAATCAAGAACCCCATGCTTCTCGCGATTTAGATTTACCATTCCTCCAGAAGAATGTGGAATACATCTTCGTTTATGGTCAATGTAATGGGATTTTCTGTCTCTATGGAGTTTACAGAGGAGACAGTAATAGGCCTTGTTCTACTTGTGCGCTTGGTGGTGGGGCCAGCATGATTCTGTGGAATCCAGCAACGAAGGAGGTGAAGGTTCTTCCTCCATCTCATAGGGATCTCATAGACTCCATTTATGTTATATTTGGGTTTGGGATTGATCCTGTCACAGGGGATTTCAAGGTGGTTCGGTTTGGGAATTTGGCTTTTGAAGGGAGAGAACAACCCCCAGTTGAGGTATACAATCTCAGCACTGATTCTTGGAAAATAATTAATGCTATTGTGCCTGCTTTTCGCTTGTGCTATCCTAAATGCAGGACTTATTTGAATGGGGTCTATCATTGGTTAACTGATGACAATAATGACAAATACATCCTGTGTTTTGATTTTGGCTCCGAGGTGTTTGGGAAGATCCAAATGCCTCCTGTGATGGGGTATTGTGAAACAAATGTGGCTGTGATTGACGAGAAACTTGCTTGTGTTGCTACCTTTTATATGGTCACTCACAGGTTTGAGATATGGGTGATGAATGAGTATGGTAATGAGAGTAGTTGGAGTAGGAGGTTTAATATTGCACCAAGCTCGGAGTTTGGGTCATTCTTGGGGTTTTGGGGAGATGATGAGATTCTTGTGGAAGAAGAAGGGAGATTGATGGCTTATCATCTTGGGAACCGCCTTGTACAGAGGTTTGAAATCCATGGAGTTCCTAGACTGTTTAAGGTGTTTGGTTATGTGGAAAGTTTGGTTCCTTTGGCTGCCTAAGGAGATTGTCTCATGATCATGTGAATCCAGATGGGAAATAGTTGTTGTGTAGGGGAATAGGATTTTTCATCAATTTTATTGGTATTCTCTTTTCTTGTTACCAGATATTATTGTACTGCTAATACATGATGACGATGTGGAAAGTTTGGTTCCTTTGAGATGATGATGATAGATTGTCATCATCATGTGAATCCAGATGGGGAATAGTTGTTGTGTAGGAGAATAGGACTTTTGATCAATTTTGTTGGTATCTTTTCTTGTTATTGTTACCAGCTGATACAATTGTACTGTTAATACATGATGATGATGGGAAATAGTTCTTGTGTAGGAGAATAGGACTTTTGATCAAATTTTAGTGGTATTCTATTTCCTTCCTTTTTGTTACTTGATACAATTGTACTGATAATACATCATAGTTTTTCTTTCACTCTCTTTAGAGACCTAACTTGTGTATCATGGACTTAATTGTAAATCTTATTACATGTCATATAATTTTGAAAGTCTTGTTAAATAGTTTTATTTGCCTTATTTTCTTTAGCTGATCAATTTTTTTCTTCTTTTCTTTAGCTGATCAATTTTTTTCTTCTTTTCTTTAGCTGATCAATTTTTTTCTTCTGCAAAAGAATCGCATTCTTATCTTTAAATATTCTCTTCTAATAGATGGATATTATTGTGAATCTTCAAATTTAGACTTTGTTGAATTAATCTTTTAAAATTAATTTTCTATCCATTCTTTTATCGATCCAACTATTTATTTATTTATTTATTTATAAATACATATTACTATAAATAATGAAAAAGTTAATTCAAAATAAAGCATTAAATAAATGTACATAATAATATCTTAAAATTTGCATAAATTTAATAAGAGTTGAAATGAGAAATTGTGATTTTGAAATAATTAGAATAAGAAATAAGTAAATAAAAATTTATGAATATTAAAAGACTTTGTTGAAATTGAGTCTGTACATTGCTCAATGTTTTCTTCCTTGTATGGCTTGTATTTATTCTCTTTTCTTTCTTCAATTATCATCATTTCCTTAGGCTGCCAAAAAAACCAAACTTTCCACATAACCAAACCCCCAAGATATATTAGTTTATATTAATAACATTCCATTATGTTAGCAAAATTGAAATGAGATGCCACAATTATTGTTGAAAAAAAACCTCAAATTAAAGCAATAATTGAGTATTGTTATAAAATACAAACTAACTGAAAAGTTAAATTAAGTATGCTAAACACAATTTTTAATAATATATAACATCAAACCACTATATTATTCTTCATAATCATCAGTAAACTCTCCCAGATTATTGGATGAATGCATGATGTCAGAGGAAGTAGTTGTTTGGTTCAAGCTTGATCCATTATCCACCGCAACTATTTCATTAGGATAGAGTGAAGGCTTTGGAGGCATCTCAAGGCTTTCAACATCATCTGCTTCTAACATTTCTACTACTCTCTTCATTGAGGGACGATCAATAGGCTTCATTTGAATACACCACAGTGCTACTATAAACATTTTTCTTGCTAAATCCTTCTCCTCTTTGGTCAAATCTTCAATTTCTATATCTTTCTCTTCATTGAATTGGTCGTAAACCCAAAGAGGAAAGTAAAGCTGACTTGAATCCTCAGCATGCGGATTCAAGTTCCTCCTCCTGCCTGCCATTTCCATCAAAAGCATCCCAAAACTATACACATCAGCCTTATAGGACACTCCCCCAATATTCTTGTAGAACAATTCAGGAGCCATGTACCCTATTGTTCCTCTTGCTGCAGTCATAGTGACAATACTATCATCAATAGGATACAATCTTGCGAGTCCGAAATCCGAAACTTTCGGAGTAAAATTTTCATCCAGAAGAATATTGTGAGGCTTGATATCAAAATGCAATATTTGCATATCACAACCATGATGAAGATAAGCAATCCCACGAGCCACTCCCAGAGATATCTCATATATTTTCTCATAACTTAAAGGGACACTTCCTTCTTTAGAGAAAATATATTTATCCAAAGATCCATTAGGCATGAATTCATAAACAAGAGCACGTTTTCTTCCTTCCACACAGAACCCAACAAATCTTACCACATTGAAATGATGTATCCTCCCAATAGTTGCGACTTCACTTATGAAATCTTGGCCATTAGCTTCGGATTTACCCAACATTTTGATAGCTACATCAAGTCCACTACTTAGCTTCCCTTTGTATACTTTGCCAAAACCCCCTTGACCTAACTTGTTCTTGAAACCTTTGGTCATTGTCTTTAATTCCTTGTAGGAATACCTTATTGGAATGAGGTTATGAAGTTGCAAGAAGTCTTCGATATTTTCATAAACTGATAAGTGTCTTCTTCGACATGTATAAATTAATAGAGCAGCGAGAAATATAAAACCAAATGGAACTCTAACCATCATGTATGGTATAATAAATCTTCCGGTGACTACTCCTAAGTTGATTGCAAACTGTGTTAGACTAAAATCGTAGTCAGTATAGTGATCGTAAGTACCCTCTCCTAATATTTGATGCAGTCCTGCATATGTATACAAAATGGTCATAAATTAGGTTAGTGACAAAAAAAAAAACTTATTGGAGACAAGAAAGTGTTGTTTGTGAAGAAAATTTTACATCAAGAAATTTTTTTATTGAGTTTTAATGAGCTTCATTTTATATGCTAATTAAGTAGACTCTATCTCAAGCAATGTTGTAAGAACCGAACCGGACAAAGACTCGGACAAGTGTTCGGTTCATGGTCTGATTGATTTAACCGGTCGAACCGTCGGTCGAATGGAATGATGCAATAAATAATAAATATTAATTATTATTAATATATAAAATGACATCACTCAAATTTTAGGTTTCAATATACATAATTTTAAAGTTTTAAATTACATGACTTCTTAAAGTTTTAATTTTCAAGACTTGTCAAACTCTGAAAAAACTTAATTAAACCAAACATGAAATTCTTGATAATCATAGCTTTTAAATTTTAATTTTCAAGACTTTTCTAATTTTAATTTTTAAAATTTCTCTAATTTCAATTTTTATGTTATTGTTTATTTTCATTTTTTATTTTTTTATTTTTTAAATAAGATTGGACCAGTTGGACCCCAGTTAAATTCGGTCCAACCAAAAAAATATTTTTTTTGGTCCAACCGACTCGCCTTTGTATTCGGTTGGCGGTTGGACCGTCCGATCAGGTTCTAAGAACATTGATCTCAAGCTAGAGTTGTATCCAATAACTTATTTGTATTGGTTTTTCCTTTGCTAAAGAACCAGAATCAAGGTAGACTTGAATTTGACATGAACAACTCTACCTGGCTTAGCTTATCTAAATGTATGACTATAAATAATGCATACAAATAAATTAATGATTAAGCTGTAAGCCTTTGAAATCAAAGAATGTGAAAATCATACTTCTACTTGATAGACTTCCATGATATATATTAACTCAAGCAAGCACCTTACCTTTATAAATCCCATAGATATAATCTGCAACAAAATTTCAGACGATGTCAGTCAGATCAATTTCTTAAAACAACTTCATATGAAATCCAAACCTCAAGCTAGGACCAGAAACATGATTACCTTCTGCAAATATGCGCAGCTTTGGCATATATCGTCCTACATATTCATATCAACCAAAAATGAAACATATGGTATTAACTTACAGAATTCATCTTTTTTTTTTAAAAAAAAAGAATATAATTAAGAATATAATAATTCCATATTTCTTAAAATAAATAATGTCTCAATTACCACAATCCCATTCATCATTTATTCCCATTGGAGATAAACAGCTAGGTTCATCTACCAAGCATTGGAGTGATCCTGCGTCAGAGTTATACACACAGGCAATTTGAAAAGGACAAGGATGATCCACACACGCGCGTTTCCACCACGAAACCTCAAATCCAAACGACATCGCTTCGTGAATATCACCATACGACAACGACGCTCCATGTCGTTCATCACCAGATCCCAGCCAGGAAGAGGAAGCCGTAGCGACGAACTTCAAACGACACTGCGGTTTCAAGTCCTTAACCGCCAAGTCTCCAACCACAGCATAAACAAATCCCTTACTAGAATCCCCTCTTTCGTCCCAATTGAGGCCATAGGGAGACGTATCCACATACCGTGCATCGTCCCTCACCGGATCGCTACAGTTCAAGTATATTACATGCCGGAATACAGCCTCATCGGGATATTGAGTGGGACCATAGGGATCTATGTCGTCGCTACCGATTTCGGAATCGTAGGAGTCGCTGAAATTGGATCGAGATAGGAAATAGCGAGGGAGGGAGGAGATGTTGCGTGGTTGAATTCCGGTGTCGATGAGGCGGACGGTGAAGTTGTCGTAGTTGATTCCGAGGACGCGGTATGTCCCGGAGTACAAAGGAAGAAGCAAAGTTGTATTGTCCTTGCAGGTTAATTCGAACCTGGATTCACCACATTGTGAGGGGTCGTTTCGGAGTCGAAAGGGATGGGATATGTTGGCGATGACGCCGCAGCGAGACGCCACACAGTTAGCTTCTGCTTTACAACTAACTCCGTATAGCAGAGTAAGCAACACTAGAATTTGACACAAGCTCCACCATAAGCCTTTTCCTTTCCTCATATTTGACATGTAAGAAGTCTGTCTAGTAAGTGCTATGTGAATCCTGAAGTTCACCTTGAGTCTGAATTGAGGCAACATCCTCTTGTCTAAGACTTTTTCTAAAAGAAAAAAATGAAATTTGTTTCAAATTAAGTGCTTGACCAATTTTTTTTTAAGATTATGTTAAGAGGCAAAATATTATTTAGTCTCTAAATTGTTGGTTAAATTATTATTTAGTTTCTGAATTTATAAAAATATTATTTAGTCCCCGAAATTTGTAACTATGTCAACTATTTAGTCTCCCGTGTTACCCGTTAGAGTTGACAGAGTTGCAAATTCAGGGATTAAATAGTATTTTTGTCAAGTTTTGAGACTAAATAGTTGACATAGTTACAAATTTGGGGACTAAATAGTATTTTTGTCAAATTCAGAGACTAAATAGTTGATATAGTTACAAATTTCGTGGACTAAATAGTATTTTTAATAAATTCAAAGACTAAATAATAATTTGATCAACAATTTGAAGACTAAAAAATATTTTGCCTTATGTTAATAAAGATTATTATGGACTAAATGAGATAAATTATGACAGATTACATTTTAAGGATTATTATGTAACTGTCTTATAATAATAATAATAATAAGATTAATTTTGACATTTTATTTATTTCCAAGACTAAATTATAATATATTAACCAAAATAATAATTTATTTTAACAAAAATAGATAAGTATATGAATTTATTTCTTTTTCTTTTTTTTTTTGATAAGTATGAATTTATTTCTGTCTCACCTACTTTTTAATATCTTTCCCCACATCAAACTTGTGATTAAGAATTCATCTATATTTTGTCTTATTGTTTGATTCTTATGCCTCTTTTTCTTTGCTATGAATCCACACGGCATTTTAAAGTCCAAGCTTGACTCCAAATGTTGGAAGTATAAATGAAAAATAAATAAATAACTCTTTTGATCTTTAAAAAAAATTTATCTTAGTTTAATTCTTAAATTATAAAAATATAAAATTTAGATTATAAAAAAATTTATTTGTCTTAATTAATTTTGTTCCTGAATCATTACAATTTTAAAATTTAATTAATAAAAAATAATTTTTGTCGCATTTTCATTTCTATGAGAGAAAGCAAAAATAGTTATCCATGCCCACAAACTTGGTTTCGGACGGAAATGGATCATCTGTATTAATTCTCTACATTTTTTTATGGAATTATCAGAGAGATAGACAAAAAGAAAATTAAGATAGAGAAGAATTAAGAAAGAGACATTCTTTCTTCTCTCTATCTCTCTCATAACTTCACAAAAAATATAGAAAATTACTTTAGAGGATCCACCTCCGTTTTCGACAGGTTGATGAATTTTACTTGTGGTGGGGACAAGGAGATAATGATAGCAAGATACATTGGCTAAACTGTATAAATTTATTTATGTCAGGATATTCAAAGATCCTAAGGTCCCATTTGGTTGCGCAAATTTTGGCTAAAATTTTGACTATAATTCAACATTTTTTGTATCAAATATACTTTATTTTTTGTAATATGATAAAATCATATTTTTGCTCTTACTTTTTTACCTACTTAAATTTTATTTTCACTTTTAATATAGGGGTAAAATACCATTTTATCCATTTTTATTACATTTACATCACATTTACATTTCTTTCAACGTTTTCATTCCCTCTAATATTCTTGTAATCAAACCAGGCCAAGTCTTAACCTATGTAAATTGACTTGAACGTTGTAAATGAAACTAATTCTCCATCGTTATAATATGATAAAATTATATTTTTACTATTATTTTTTAACCTACTTTTATTTCATATAAACTTTTAACATAAAAATAAAATAATCATTTTACCTATTTTTATTCCATTCACATCACATACACATTCCTTTCAACATTTCCATTTCTTATAACATTTTATAACATTCTTGTAGGCCAAAGTCTTTACCTGTGTAAATTGACTTGAAAGTTGTAAATGAACTAATTCATATGTGTTTGGTCCTATCTATTATTTCATCATTACACCTCTTTTTCTTTGCTCTGGTCCACACGGCATTATATATACATACCAAACTTGACTTCAAGGCTGCGTTCGGTTTACTTTAGTGATATTACGAAAGTTACTAATATGAAAATTCCATTTTCGTCCCTCAATTTTGACATCTTTTTCAATTTAATCCTTAACTTTTGCTCCGCCTTTTGGCATACAAAATCCACCCATTTTGGCTTTAATTATCATAAATCTTGAGTCTATAAGTACTTGTTTGTCAAGAAAACTTCACTAGAAAAAAGATATACACAAAATAACAACAAACAAACTCTAGTTATCATATTCTAAACTGATCTAATAGATAGAGACTAAATAAATCTGAAATTTATATATATGACCTAAATTACGTCTATTTAAATAAATTATTTCAATTATTATTACTTTTCGTTATGATAAGCAAAAAAAAGACTTAAGTGTATTATTTAATTTGTAAATTAAGTAATAAAGTTTAAAGAATATAGAAACTAAACTAAAATTAGACTTAATAATAAAAAAATATATTTCTAAGACAAAAATTTTCATTTTAGTCTCTCAGGTTTATTAGTTTTTTTTTAATTTGGTCCCAAACATTTAAAGTTGGTATCAATTTGATCTCTTACGTTTAAAATTTGTGTCATTTTAGTCCTTCAAACAATTAACTATTTTAATGGTAAGATAATGGAGATATTAAATTGATACCGATCAATTAGAAACGTGAAGGATCAAATTGACACTAAATGTTAAACTTGATGGACCAAAAGAGGTTTTTTGTCAAGTTACTAATGATTTTTTCAACTTCCCTCCCTCATCAAGCCTTTCCCTTTCCTAATTTTTATGATATTATCTCAATCCAGTCCTTTAATGTCTTTTTATCAATAAGGACGAATTAGACTTAAATGTAACTTTTTATAAAGAGGCAAAATACTATTTAGTCCCTGAATTGTTGGTCAAACTATTATTTAGTCCCCGAATTTATCAAGAATACTATTTAGTCTTCGAATTGTTTAACTATGTCAACTATTTAGTCTCCAAATTGTTTAACTATGTCAACTATTTAGTCTCCAAATTTGATAAAAATACTATTTAGTCCCCGAATTTGTAGCTATGTCAAGTTGTCAACTATTTAGTCCTCAAACTTGACAAAAATACTATTTAATTATCGAATTTGCAACTCTGTCAATTATTTAGTCTCCTGACTGTTACCCGTTATAGTTGACAGAGTTGCAAATTCGGTGATTATATAGTATTTTTGACAAGTTTGGAAACTAAATAGTTGACATAGTTACAAATTCGAGGACTAAATAGTATTTTTGTCAAATTTGGAGACTAAATAGTTGACATAGTTAAACAATTCGAGGACTAAATAGTATTTTTCTAAATTTGGGGCTAAATAGTAGTTTGACCAACAATCCATGAACTAAATAGTATTTTTACTCTTTTATATATATATATATCATTTATATAGAGGCACTAATTTGAATCCAATTAATTTAGTGTCCTTCCTTCACAATGTTGTTGAATGGCGGTGGTGGGAGATGCTTGATTCTGGTAGTAGTGTTGATGCTAACTACGAATACCAATGGGAACACAAGTCACAACCATTATTGCAGCAACACATCCTGCGGCTCTGATGCCAATGGAGGTTCTCTCATTCAATTTCAATTCCCCTTCCAACTTATTGAAGATAATGCTTTTTGTGGGTATCCCGGCTTCGCCCTATCTTGCACAAACCACACCACAATACTTCATTTCCCTTCAAATCCTTCTCTCACGGGAATAACACTCTCAGTCGGAAACATAGACTACGAATCCCGACAGTTATACGCATCGGACCCACGAGGCTGCCTTCCCGGACTCTTCCTCCGACTTCTCCACAATTCATCGATCTATCCCTTCCGATTCGATACGTCTTATTATCAATTGTTGGAGGATACCAAAACCCCCAAAAATGTCACGTTCTTCGATTGCTCTTCGGTGGAGTCGAGGTACCTCACGAGTGGACACAGTTTGTATCGTGAACGACAAGATATGTTTGCTTGTCCTGTTTATGCTGCTGGGTCGGAGGAGAGTGTGGTGGAGTTGAGCTTAGTGTCGTGCACTAAGGTATTAGAGATCGTTTCTCTGGTAAGAGCTGAAGACCTTCGGAGGAATACATTACGACTCACATGGTCCAAACCTAAATGTGATGATCACAATTTTTATTGCAACCACAAACCAAGCAAAACTACCATTCTTTTACCTACCACAGGTGAGTCACTACTCATGTTTATTTTTTTTTCTTTCTAATTTTAATTTTATATATATATATATATATATATATATAGAGTAAAGTGAGGCAAAATACTATTTAGTCCCCGAATTGTTGGTCAAACTACTATTTAGTCCCCGAATTGTTCAAAAACACTATTTAGTCCCCGAATTGTTCACTCTGTCAACTATTTAGTCCCCGAATTTGACAAAAATACTATTTAATCCTCGAATTTGTAACTATGTCAACTATTTAATCCCCAAACTTGACAAAAATACTATTTAATTACCGAATTTGCAACTCTGTCAACTATTTAGTTTATTGACTGTTACCCGTTATAGCTGACAGAGTTGTAAATTCGGTAATTAAATAGTATTTTTGTCAAGTTTGGGGATTAAATAGTTGACATAGTTACAAATTCGAGGACTAAATAGTATTTTTGTCAAATTCGAGGACTAAATAATTGACAGAGTGAACAATTCGGGGACTAAATAGTGTTTTCGAACAATTCGGGGACTAAATAGTAGTTTGACCAACAATTCGAGGACTAAATAGTATTTTGCCTCGAGTAAAGTTGCTGCTATATAACTTGAAGGTTATGGGTTCAAATTCTGGAGTGAATTGGAAACAACATCTCTGCTAATTGAGATAAAAGTTGTGTATATGTATATCTAATTCTCTTCAAATCCTGTTTTCGTGCACTAGACTGTCCTTTTTACAGTGCAAGAAATGATAAAACTTGTTGGAGAGAATTTTAATGTTCAATAATGCAGGTTCAATTGTGCTGGTGCTTCTACTCATTGCGTTCTTCAAAATATATCGCTTCTTCAAAATGAAAGGAGACGACCAGGCAAGGCTCGAAAATTTTTTGGAGGATTACACAGCACTTCGACCTACAAGATTCTCTTATTCTGATCTCAGAAGAATTACAAACCATTTTAAGGATAAATTAGGCGAAGGAGCTCATGGGGCAGTCTTCAAAGGCAAATTATCTACTCATATCCCAGTTGCTATAAAAGTGCTCAACAATTCAGATCAAGAAGATGGCAGAGACTTCATCAACGAAGTGGGAACAATGGGAACAATTCATCACATCAACGTAGTTCGTTTGTTGGGTTTCTGTGCCGATGGCTTCCACCGTGCTCTTGTTTACGATTTTTACCCAAACGGGTCGTTACAGAACTTCCTATCTTCCCCGGACGATAAGGAAAATTTCCTTGGATGGTCCAAGTTGCATCAAATTGCTCTTGGCGTAGCCAAAGGGATTGAGTATCTTCATCAAGGTTGTGATCATCGGATTCTTCACTTCGACATCAATCCTCGTAACGTGTTATTAGATCACAATCTCGCTCCCAAGATTACCGATTTTGGGTTGGCCAAATTGTGCTCTAAGAATCAAAGTACGGTTTCAATGACCGCAGCAAGAGGAACTTTAGGGTACATTGCGCCCGAAGTTTTCTCTAGAAATTTCGGGAATGTGTCGTATAAATCGGATATTTACAGTTATGGTATGTTGCTCTTAGAAATGGTTGGGGGGAGAAAAAATACAAGCGCAACCCAAGACACCTTCCAAGTTCTGTATCCAGAATGGATCCATAATTTGATTGAAGGGAGAGACATAAATATCAATATAGAAGATGAAGATGACATTAAAATTGCAAAGAAACTTGCAATTGTGGGACTTTGGTGCATTCAGTGGCATCCAATGAATCGTCCATCCATAATAAGAGTTTTACAAATGCTTGAAGGAGAAGAAGATAAATTGAAGGTGCCTCCTAACCATTTTGACTCAAATGCTTCTACTAGTACAAGTGTTAATATTCCCACTAGAAGGATGAATTTGGAGCTGGAAGTGATTCGTGAATTAGAATAATTAGACACATAGTTACACTCATCAATAATAATTTTGACTACTTCGGAGGATTATTGTGTTGTAAGACTTGTATGTAATACCATATTCAACTTTATTATTGCAGAAATAAACCTTTCAACCATATGTCCAAATTTATTTGTCTTAAATTTAGGATAATATATAGTTTTTTTATATTTTGTATTTGGAAGTCTGGAGGTCTAGGAATTAAACTATAATTTAGAAGATCAAACATCACTTTTATTCTCATTTTTTTCACTTCAAATACCCTTTGGTGAGAAAACTATTTCATTTTAAGCCAATCAATAGATTCTATGCATGACAAATATGTTAGGAAATTGGATCCAGTGCAATTTCTTCAAAATGCACATGTTTACTTCATTTGTGAAGTAATTTTAGGGACCTACACTAATAAAAAACCTACCATGAATGGATTAGAAACCAAATTTTTATCAATATTGACAACTATCATCACTAAATAGCCTTGTGAGACTATTTATAAATATTAATAACAATTTGGTCCCTAATCCATTGTCAATATTGATAAAAGTTTGGTCCATAATTCATTCATGATAGATCTTTATTAGAGTGAGTTCCTATTAGTACTTCACAAAAATAGCTTTTATCATGACTGCTTTCTAGGACATCTAAGCATGCCTAATAGTACATTTATCTAGATACAGAGAAGAATAAATGAACCTATGTCTCAAAAAGGTCTGAAAGTAGGTCAAATGTGTAAAGAAACCCATGCTCTCATCACAATTCACAAACCCTACCTTCATCAAGAAACACTTTGAACTCTCCTACAAATTTAAGACTCCAGAATTACCTCAACTCCTTGAATTTGAAATTTAGTACTTATTATATATACTGCAATAATAATCTGCTCGAAGCTTATCTTACCAAAACCCCCCAAATGAAAGTTTAACACATCTTTCTGGAATGTTGCCAAGAGCACTCTTTTGGGAAACCAACCTGTTTACAATAAGTTTTCAGACTAAAAATAACTTCATTGAGATTTTCATTTTCCATATAAAACAAGAACTTTTCTCAGAGAGAGAAGAATGTATAAATAGCTAGAGCATAAGAAATCCTCCAACCAGAAAATGCATGAAAAGCTCAAGACTGTACACTACACACTAACAAAATCCCTATGAACCAAAGTAAACAAATTAGAGAATATATGCCCCTGAAGATGCAAGCATTCCTCTCCAACCAGATACACCACAAGATCCCATAGCAGCACACTGTCAGAAAGTTTTATTTACCTTCATATGCAACCCTTTGAATCGAATATGAACTTGTTACAGGGTATTAGGACACGACCAGCTCTCACAAAGAATACCTAATAGTTTATACCACTGGTGTCTCAGTACTGAATAGTGGAGAAATAAATAGGGAAAAGTTTCTGAACTAGACTTACATTACACACGTATTAGGGATAAGAAGCATATGGGGCAAAGAAAATTGCAACATGTCATTTGTATTTATTTTCTTGAGTACTGTTGTCTAGACAAAGGATTTCACCTTTGAAGGAACTTCACAATTGCCAATAGGCATACAACAATAACAACAACAACAACAACAATCAAAGCCTTTTCCCACTAGGTGGGGTCAGCTATATAGATCAAGCAACGCCAACGTGTTTTGTCTTTACAAGTTTCTTATTTTTCACTACATCCGGGCATTGATGTAGTGGCTATTGCTCATTTGACATTGTACTCGAGCCATACAGCATGTTGCTTCCAGGCTACGACCTAGCAATAACATGTTCACGTTGTCGATCCATATTCATAAAGATTCAACAAACTTTTATGCTAACTGTTGACTACCTAACACAACCTTCATTTTTTATCCGAGCTTAGGATTGGCTATGCAAGCATAGGCAGAGTAACAATTGCCAAATAAGCATATCAAGAAGAAACTCTTCTCTTGTAGGAAACTTATCAAGATGGTTGCCTGACATATCACATATTGTTTATAAGATCATACATTGAAAATGGCAGAAATAAGAGCAAACAAACATGAGACAACTGAACATCATCTTACAATCAAAGTAACTTTGTCTTAGGAAATAAAAAGACCAGACAGACAGCCAGATTTATCCAGCAAACAAAACCAGCAATCTTACAAGGACCAATAATTAAAGGAAAAAGTAAACTCAAATCTTTGCTTATCCTTAAAAAACTCAAAATAATGGGAACACAGAAAGTTAATAATCAATATCAAAACAAAAAACACTAGTTCATTACCAACAGCGCAAGAATTAAATATTGAAAGACATCCACAAAAACAACATGCTCACAAAGACATTAATATGTTTATCTATCTTTAAGATATCACAGCAAGTCTTGTCTTCTAAAACAAAAGTTTAACAGAAAATCATTACAGTGAAACTGTTCTGATCAAATGGCATCAGACTAGATTGGCATTATAATTTCTTCCGAAATTTCTTGAAGCATGAGCATGACTACATTACTTGCTCAAAATGGACAACCAATTGGTTCAAGGTTTCTCCGCAACAAAGCCAGATAAGGGAACAACACTTTCCACATATTTAAAAATAGCAATCCTTAATGGCCCACCACGAGCAACAGGAAACTGCATCACTGGCTGCTGGGTATCAAGGTTAAAGCAAACCAACCGCTCATAAAAATCGTGTGCTGCAAGAATCTCGCCAGTTTTCCAAAAGCCCTGAAAGTGCCCCATTTCTGGACCAATGCTAAAACATTTGTCCCAGCTTTCTTCCACTCCATGTTTGTTCATCACCCAAACATCAGTCCGAAAGCTCCCAATCCAACGGCCCAACTCTTTCCAGATACCATATTCTAAAACATAAGCTATACAATCATTGTAGACAACTAGATCACCATAAAAAATAAATTCTCTTTGGTCGACAAAAACTCGGGGCAACTTCATTTTCGAAAATACTTCATTGCTCATGTCAAAGCAAACAATCCCCTCATTGCTCAGCCAATGATAAATTCCATTTAGATAGGAGGAATTAAGGATTGAATTACGAAGGTTAGAAGCAGGGAGAGTAACTCTGATCTTCTTCCATGAATTAGATTTAAGACTATATACCTCAACCAGAGGTAGATTAGTTTCTCTTAAATGATCTGGTAGTTCATTTTCCATCCAAATACACACAACCTTGAAATCATCTTTTTGGGGATCAACCCCAAACCCATGTTTGCATGATTTCATTATGGGGCGCAGGTGATTAGGTAAAGGAAGAACCTTGAACTCTCTTGTCGCCGGATTCCATAAAATTAAATCATCAGGACTGTCTAGATAAGTTACATAAAGACAGAAAACTCCCTTGCAAAGACCCCAAGGTACCAGTTGAAAAACATGCTTGTCAGGGAATGGAAGCTCCAAATTGATAGAAGGCTGTGATGTATTTCGAAATGGTAGACAATTATCGATGGGGGGCTGTGAAGATTCTGCAAATGGTAACCCTAATTCTAGAGGAACCTGCAATGTTTTGGGGTCTGGCAAGTCTGGAAATCCTAATTCGGCGGGGGTCTTTGGTAATTCACAAGAAAACAATGATATTCTGGGCTTCAATGGCGTAAAATATTTATCATGAAAGACGAGTAAGCGAGGGTTCTTAGCGGAGTACTGAAAATGTTTGTTAATGAAATAATGATCTCTAATAAGGGCACAGTAGAACTTACTTAAGCTTTTAAATCGCATCAGAGACTTTACAGGGAGTTGGCACAGGATTTCTGCACTGAGATCTTCAACCATCCGCTTGCTCGCCATTCTGTTCCTACTGCAACTTACAAACACCAGTTACCAATTTACCTAGAGGAATAGGCCGGGAAGGTAAAGATTGTGATGGGTCGGTAGTGGAATCCAGCCCATCATAACAAGGCCAAATGTATAAAATTCAGAGCAGACTTTCATTTCACATTGCCCAATTTAAAGTGCAGCCAATAAAGTAATTCCTAATTTGCCTGTTATCCATAAATTATGGGTCATAAAGAAAAAAAGTTATTTGAAAGGAAAATGATTTCATTAAATGAAATAAAAACTTAAACACGGCAAAAAGTTTCTTTTTTTCTTTTTTGGTGTTTAGGAAAGGTTTGGGATATTTGCCACTGATTTACTTATAATTGATTTCTATAAATTGTGAAGCAAAAGCGTAAGTTGGTTAACAAAGCTTTTTAATGTGATATTGAGATCCAAGAAAATGCCGGATGAATGGAGGAAAAGTACTTTGATCCCAGTGTATAAGAACAAGGGGGATATACAAAATTGTGCAAATTATAGGGGGATATACAAAATTGTGCAAATTATAGGGGGATATACAAAATTGTGCAAATTATAGGGGGATCAAACTCATGAGCCATACTATGAAGCTATGGGAGAAGGTTATCGAGCGGAGGCTGAGGGTGGAGACACGAATTACAGAAAATCAATTTGGGTTCATGCCAGGGAGGTCAACCATAGAGGCAATATATCTATTAAGAAGATTGCTGGAGAGATACAAGAGGTCTCATAAGGATCTATATATGGTTTTTATTGATTTGGAAAAGGCCTATGATAGAGTACCGAGAGAAGTATTATGGAAGGCTTTGGAAAAGAAAGGAGTACGAGTGGCCTATATCCGAGCAATCAAGGACATGTACGATGGAGTCACGACTTGTGTGAGAACACAAGGTAGTGTTACGAAGGATTTTCCTATAACCATAGGACTACATCAAGGTTCATCTTTGAGCCCTTACCTCTTCAATTTGGTATTGGATGTGCTCACTGAACATATACAAGAGGCAGTACCAAGGTGTATGCTTTTTGCTGACGATATAGTCTTGGTTGGAGATTCCAAAGAACAAGTAAATGAAAAATTAGAGAGATGCAGACAAGCTTTGGAGACATATGGATTTCGCAAAAGTCGAAGCAAAACGGAGTATATAAAATGTAAATTTAGTGGTAGGGACGCTGATTCTAGGAGTGAGGTGAAACTTGGAGATCACCCCATGCGGGAAATCACAAGTTTTAAGTATTTGGGAACGATAATACAAAATAATGGAGAAATAGAGGAAGATGTAAACCACATGATCCAAGCAGGATGGATGAAATGGAGGAAGGCATCAGGTGTTATTTGTGATAAGAAAGTACCGCTTAAGCTTAAGGGGAAATTTTATCGCACTGCGATAAGACTAGCTTTACTGTATGGTACTGAATGCTGGGCGATAAAAAGCCAGCATGAGCACAAATTCAATGTTGCAGAAATGAGAATGTTGCGCTGGATGAGTGGTCACACTAGAATGGATAGGATTAGGAATGATTATATTAGAGAGAAAGTGGGGGTAGCACCTATTGTCGAAAAATTAGTTGAAACATGCCTTAGGTGGTTTGGTCATGTACAAAGGCGGCCGGAAGAGGCTCCGGTACGTAGAGTTGACCAAATGGAAGATAACCTAATAACTAGAGGTAGGGGAAGACCAAAGAAAACAATAGGAGAAACGATTAAGAGGGATCTAGCCATAAATAACTTAACCATAAAAATGTGCAAAGACAGAACATGTTGGCGTCACTTGATCCATATAGCCGACCCTACCTAGTGGGAAAAGGCTTTGATTGTTGTTGGTGTTTAGGAAAGGTTTGGGATATTTGCCACTGATTTACTTATAATTGATTTCTATAAATTGTGAAGCCATCCTACACCTTAACCATTTGACCGCTAGTAAAATCTCTTTCTATAGAAGAATATAATTTATTGGCAAGAACGCAAGAGCAATACAAACCCGGGGCCAAGAAGTCCTAAAGAGACCATTAGATGACAGCTAGAGTGGCCAATAAAACAATTCCCTCCCAAAATAACATGTGGGGGAAGAAACTTCGGATTTAACACTCTTACTGCTACTTCAGCTCTATGCTCCTTTTTGTAACCAAAACCAGTTTATTTAAATGTTAAAAAAAATGTAGACACACTCAGTCCTCCAGAAAATTACGGAACAACCTATTCCTGATCTGCAAAGACGCTTCACAATGCAAACACAAACAATTCGTTTTGGAATTCCAAAGAAACATTACACAAAAAGCAGGTGATAAAGCTTTGTTGAACCATCAATTTTGAAGCAAATCATTTGTATTAATTGATAAACACAAGCCTTCACCTTAGATATAACCTTAGATGAAAACAAGAGTCCTGTCAAACTTCTAATAAAAAATTTAAAGAACAGTATAGGAACCAAAGAATCCAAACTGCAAATCCTTCTATCTATCGAAGTACAAACTCAAAAAGAAGCAGGAAATTCCGACAAGAAAGCAAGATCATTAATAAGTCTATCATTTAGGTTTCTTGACTAGTGGAAATTCCAAGACAACTCATTACTTTGGATTTAAAAATAGGAACATTATGCAAAGTATAAAAAAGATAAAACGGAGGAAAGAATCTGAAAAAATAAAATTCCCAATACAATGGTCTTCCCATAAACAAAAGGGAGATACATCCCCAAGACAAAAATAAATCAAAGGTAAATTGGAAGGATATATTTGAGGGATAGCATTCTATGGGCTTCTTTCAGTAGCAACAATCCCACCATTAGCATCCCAACCATTGTTTTGAACATCAAAGTTGCTCTTAATCACTCTTTGCTAAAATTAATTAGAATCCAATGGAAACTTCTAAATCTACTTAACTAGGAGAATGTTCTGAGACAGCAAATGACCCACCCCAACTCCATCCTGGTTTGATCAATGAAAACCACCAATCCTCTAGTAAAATCATGTGACCCAACTGTGACCTTACAACCTAAGATAAACTCAATTCACTACACAGTAGCTTATAATGCTTAGATTATTCAGACCTGCAATTTTACTACTACTATTATTAGGAGGAATAATAATCAGAATACTACATACAGCAAATATTCTTATAAAATAAAAGGCCATATAATATTTCAAGAACCGAATTGATTAATAAAATAAAAATAAATAAATTACACTCCCCTCTATTTTGAAAACAAAATACTTTTTTATGTTGGTCAAATATATATTTAACAGTTTCTATAATATATAAACAGTAAGTAATTTAGTATTTTGCTCAAATTAGATGAAATTGTATCGTATCTTTTGTTGTAAGGGAGCTCAATGGAGCGCTTTTTTTCTGAAGAGGGGAATTAAATTATCAAACATAGGGAAGAAAACGAGTATAATCGACCCTAAAAATTAACTATAATTAACAAAAAAAGATATATTAGAATTAAGGAAATAATACACTGTTAACCAGAATCAACAGAAATACAATCAATATTTAACGTATTCCGTATGATTGAGCTCACCGAAAAGAAGGTCTCTCAATATGCCTCTACATGCACATTGAAAGAGAACATATTAAAACTGTAAATAAAACTACACCTTATTTTTCAGATGAAAAAAGTATTTATTGAAAAGAATAGACAAAAAAAAGGACAAGAAATTACCTTAAGAAAACAAGCATTACAACAATAAAAAAAATGGAGCACACCAATTCCATAGAAGACCCAAAAAGAAACAAAAAACACCCAAAATATTCTCACCATGGTTCTTTGTGTACTTTCTCCTTCACACCAACTGTAACACTGTCATTTCAAAACAACTGCAGCAAATGTCTAGTATCGGTCTATAAAATGTCCACACCCCATAAACAAAGAATACCACAAACAGTTTTATCAATGAATAAAAGGAGACACAGCCTTCAAAGATAAACTCTGAATCACAGAACCGTTTCTATTACTCCCACTACCACCAAATCCATAACAACTCGTGAAGCTGATACAAGCTAAATTGTAAACTATGTATTGTGCAATTTCAGAGAATAAAATGTTATCCAGCCTAATATTTTTATAATTGCATGCTCCAGGTAAGGCATTATTAAAGAATCTATATGGAGCAACAAGGAGTGACTAGAATTATTCAATCTGTCCAACTCAACCTATAAATTTGGTTTTGGACTCCGTAAAGGTGCAGGAAACTACTAAGGTATTTAACATACAGATGGTGCAGATATTTGAGAACATATCAATGCTAGCTAAAAAGGAATCAAACATTATAAGATAATTTTTTTAAGTGAAAATGCAAGTTTATTTCCTAAATGAAATTTTTAATTCACTTCTCCAACCCAGTACTTGTGCAACTTCCGCCCCTTTTTCACAGTAACTGGTCCTAATTGCTATTTCTGATTGCAATTACAACATCACATTCAAGAGAAAGAGATGATACAACAATCTTTACTTTTTCATTTTTCATTTTTCCTTCTCCTGGTTACTCCATGGGGCAATTACCCAGTTGATTGACCCTGGATAGTTGGTTAATTGAAAGTTTCTTAGTTAATTATCTGAAAGGTACATCATCATACATCCGCACCTTCATCCTAACCAATACAAAAACTAATCAAATTCCTAGTCTCACTGATTTTTTTGTGATTCCCCATAATTAATGAAAACAAAATCTATTAAAAAGTTGCCTTGTGGATCTATCTTCTATGTATCACTGTACATAACATTTTATGAAACATTAAAGTCTGAACATGGAACTACAAATAATCTTGGCTAATTGTCAATGTTGTACATAACCAAACGTCTATGGTTCAATCTAAAGCATTAAAGTCCAAGTCGCTTCACTACCTATTCATTCAACATCAAACCGACTATGGTTTGCACACTAATACTACTCACACTTCCTCCTTCTAAACAAAAGTAATAAGTAATGGATCAAACCACATAGCGGCAAAGCAATGATGAACGAATACCGCGTGCTGAAGAGACTTAAACTAAAAGTTGCTTCCAGCTTAAACATCAAAATCGCACCAAAGAAGTTACCGTTAGGATTTCCACCATAAAATCTCTTGCATGATGAAAAAGAAGAGGCGAGGTAAAGCTACCAGGAGTTATTTGAGGATAGAAAATTGAAGAGTCGAGGATGTGACTCCTGCAAGAATTTCTGAAAACCTAAAAGGATGCGAAGAGAATTTCGGATATTCTTCTTTTGCCGCCTTAGGTCTCTTCTGGCGGATGAAATAGTTATTAAGAGTTGTTAGTTTGCCAGGGTAATCAATATTTTAAGCAAATTATAACAGTTGCCAAATTAATATATCTTTTGTACCAGGACATATACACTCTTAGTTTTAAAACTCTACATATAAACCTTTTCTCACCATTAATTTGGAGTACTTAGTATCTTTCTATCAATTTTCTGTCCACATTTACCCATAATATGTCACGTAAGCACATTTTGTGAGGGTCTTTTAGTCATTTTATAGTTTAGCAGCTCCAAATTGAATGACTAAAATAGTATTATATTGATTAAAATACCCTAAGAAAAACATGCTTATGTAACAGATAACGGCTTAATGTAGACAAAATGGTGCTAGATGATCTATTTACGAGATTTTAAAACTCAGAGAGCGTATATATCTCTGGCCAAATATTCAGGAGCCCTCAATGCATTTTAACCTATATCTTCTATACCTCTACCCTACATTTTATGAAACATAAATCTTTGATAAGGAAATAGCAATATCACAATATCTCTTTCCATTGTTTCTTTAATACTTATAAATATAGGAAAAAACTGAGGTAAAGTTGCTTAGGTGCTTGCTATAAAGTTCACCAATCATAAACATTATTTATATTCTCTCTCTTATTTGATTGGTTATGTAATTTATTGCTTTTCATTTTCTCTCTCTACCATGATTGGTTATATAAAAATTTTTTGCCACGTGTTTTAATTATATTGGTGAACTTTATAGCAAGCACCTAAGTAACTTTACCTTAGTTTAGTCCATAAATATATATGACCCATCAAGTCATCCAGGCATACTCCACAAACAAGATTAATATGAGAACTACAAATATTCCTAGTAATGACACACATATCCAAACAAGCCATCACACAAAAAAAGCAGCTACCACAAGATGCCATGGAGGAAATTCTGTTGAAACTCTCACTCCTAAGTCTCTAATGCAAATCAAATGTCCGAAGAAACTCTCCCATGATCATCTCATCACCAATCTTACTTTCATCAACAAGAAACAAAATTTTCCACAAAGTTGACTTCTGGAAAAATATCACAGCTTGACAAAGTTTAATTTGTGTGATAAACAAAACCTTGGTCATGCATGAAGCGAAGAATTCAGGAACTTCATAGAAATTAATCTTGTTTGGAAGTGAAAGATTAATACACTTGGTTGGTGATGAGAGCATGGGATTGGGAGGGTTTATTCAAGCATTTGGCTTGCATTAGAAACTTAGGAGGGAGTCTCAACAAGATTTACTCCATGACAATTCAGATTGGCGAGTTATATAGCACACTTGAAGTTAGAAACTGAAACTTCTATAGCAATCAATAAGTGATAGATTATACAACAAAGAGATGTGATTTGTGTGAGTGAGTGAATGTGGTTTGTGTGTGGTGAGCATAGCTTGCGTGTGGTGATTGCGGCATATTGTGGTGATTGTGGTTTACGCATACTAAGCATAGAGAGTGTGTGGTGTGCATTTTATTGTGTCTGGAATACGTTATTTGCGTGTTGTGTGTATGATTTACGTATAGGGTGGTTGGTGTGTTGTGAGCGTGATTTTCGTATGATGACTATGGTTTGCGTGTGTAATAAGCGTGGTGAGTGTCCAATGTGGATATTTTGAAAAAAGCTCATCTTTCGTATGATTGAGGTGCTATTAGTGAGAAAAAGAGAGTGTGGACTCACATGTGGGTTCCACGCATGTATGTCCGACACGTGTGGGTCCTACTCTCTCTTTCTCTCCGTTTGGCAGAAGATCCATTTACACATTTTTTGTGTGTGAAATACGTTATTTGCATCATGTAGTGAGCACGGTTCTCGTGTGGTGTAAAATGTGCATGATTTATGTGTAATATGACATGAGTTTTTTGGATTTGAATATATATTTTTGGATTTTCCAATTTTTCATACTTTTCCTCCTCTAGAAAGCAGTCAATAACCATCTTAGACTCTACTACCTCACAAATAGATTTGAACATGATTTTAAATTGATCAAACAAATGGCATGGATCATAATCTTTTTGGTGTTTTTGGTTCGTTGTCCTTTTTTTTCCTTATTATGTCTTTTCTTGTGTGGTTCCATAGCTCTTTTTATCTGGCATTAGATTGTGTTTGTTTGGATGCCATGGAAGCAAAGCAGATCAAAGAGTACACTGTCTTAGTACAAAAAAAGTTGAGGAATCACATTATCATCTTAATACAAAGTTAAAGAATCACATTATCTTCTTAATACAAAGTTAAGGAATCACATTACCAGAACTTCCATAAAAGAGCCAAAGATTCTGCTTCTATTGCAGAGAGAACTAATCCTTATAAAGTCATTCACAAGGTTACTACAGTTTCTGCAAATTTAAGACTCCAGAGTTACCTCAACTCAAAGAATTTGAAATTTAGTACTTATTACTGTATATCAAGATTCACTAGAACAATAATATGCTTCAAGCTTATGTTACCAAAACCCCAATGAAAAACCCAAATTCAGGATTAACTTTTCAAAAGATATTTCATATATAGTTAATAATAGCATAGATTGAAAAAGGCATTGAACATTTGCACGTCATCACACAATAAAAGTAGCTTTTGTCATGGAGAATAAAAACACCAGAAAATGACTAGATTTATGGAACAAAATCAGCAAATTTACAAGGACTAGTAAATAAAGGTAAAAGTAAACTCCCACTACTCCTTCAAAGCATTAAAACAATTTGAAACCTGGTTTTTACTAATCAATATCAAAACAAAGAAGTTCATTTCTAACTCAACAAGTATCAAATCTTGAAAGAAAACATCCACAAAATCAACAACACTCACAAAAGCTCACAAACAAGTTATTATGTTAATCTATCTCTAAGATATCACCACAAGTCTGGTCTTATAAAACAAAAGTTTAACAGATAATCATTAAGTGAAACCATTCTCATCAAATGGCATCACACAAGTTTGGACATGACATGATAACTTTTAAAGAAAGTTTTCCAAAAAAGACTACATTGCTTGCTGAAAATGGACAACCAAGCGGTTCAAGCTTCCTCCTCAACAAAGCCAGATAAGCGAACAACACTTTCCACATAAATAAAAGCAGCAGCCAAAAATGGCCCATGAGGAAGAGGAAACTCCATCACTGGCTGCTGGGTATCAAGGTTATAGGAAAGCAACCTCCCTAAGAGAGCACTTGTTACAAGAATTTCACCATCTTTCAAAGAGCCTCGAAATGTCCCCAGTCCAAGGTGTGGACCAATGCTAAAGTGTTTGGTCCAGCTTTCTTCCACACCATAATTGTCCATCACCCAAATCTCAATCCGACGTTTCTCAATCAGATAGCTCAACCGTTTCCAGTTACCATATTCCAAAACATAAGCTATACAACCATTCAGGACAGATAGACTAACTTTCACAATATGTTCTGGTGTCTCTGCAATAACCACGGGCAAATTCATTATCGAAAATACTTCATTGCTCATGTCAAAGCAAATAATCCCTTCACTGCTCAGCCAATGATAAAATCCATTTAGATAGGAATTAAAGACAAAGACTGGATTAAGAAGGTTACAATTAGGGAGAGTAACATCGATCTTCTTCCACGAATTAGATTTAAGACTGTATACTTCAACCCAAGGTAGATTAAGATTAGTTTCTCTTAAATGATTCGGCAATTGCTTTGCCATCCAAATGCACACGACCTTGAAATCATTTGTTTCAGTATCAATACCAAATCCATGTATGCATATTTTCAATACAGGTCGCAGGTGATTAGGTAGAGGAAGAACCTTGACCTCTCTTGTTGCCGGATTCCATAACATTAAATCATCAGGACTGTTCAAATAACTTACATGAAGACAGAAAATGCCCATGCATAGACCCCAAGGTACCAATCGAAAGGCACGCTCGTCCAAGACTGGTAGCTCCAAATACATAGAAACCTGTGCCTCTGGTACTAAAGGAATTGGTAGAGAAGTACCAAATAGTAGCCCTAAATCTAAAAAGGCCTGCGGTGTTTGGGGATTTGGTAACCCAAATTCATCGGGGGTCTGTGATAATTCATCAGAAAACAATGATAACCTAGACTGCAATGGCCTAATAAGGCTGTAATGAAAAATGAGAGAGCGAGGGTTCTTGGCAGACCACTGAAAATGTTTTTTGATGAAATAATGATCTCTGATAAGAGCAGAATAATACTTACTTAAGCTTTTGAATCGCATAAGAGACTTTATTGGCAGTTGCGACAAGATTTCTACAGCGACATCTTCAACCATATGCTTGCTCGCCATTCTGTTCCTCCTGCAACTTACAAACACCAGACACCAATTTACCTAGAGGAATAGGATGGTGATGTGTCGGTGGTGGAACGCGGACCATTAAAACAATGTCAAATGGATAAAATTCAGAGCAGAGTTTCATTTCACGTTTCTGAATTTTAAAGTGTAGCCAAAAACAAATTCCTAATTCGGAAATTGGAAAATTGGATTCGGTGCAATGTTTCCCTGCAATTCCTTCAAAATGCTTCATTTGTGAAGTAATAATAACTTTTTAATAGGGACTCATACTAATAGGTATCCACCATGAATGGAATTAGGGACCAAATTGTTATTAATAATGACAAATAGCCTTGTAAATAATTGACATGCTATTTGTCAATATTAATAACAATTTGGTCCTTAATTCACTCATGGTAGGTCATTGTCAATATTAATAACAATTTGGTACCTCATCCATTCATGCTAGCTACATATTAGTGTGAGCCTCTATTAAAAAAATTATTACTTAACAAATGAAGCATTTTGAAGGAATTGCAGGAAAACGAATTGTACCGGATTCAACTTCCCTAATTTGCCTGTTGGACAAACATTATGGGTCATAAAGAAAAAAAAAATTGAAAGGAATTTATTCAATTAAAAGAACTAAGAACTTAAACACTGTTTGGAAAAGGCTTGAGATAATTTACTCTGATTTACTTATAATTGTTCTCAATAAATTGGGAAGCCATCCTACAACTCAATCATTTGACCTCTAGTTAAATCTCTTTTTATAGAAAGAAAGAATGTTTTTGACAAGAACAAAAGACTGAAAGAGCAATACAGGACTTGTGCCAGTAACTCGTAAAATGACCATTAGCTGACAGCCACAGAGTGGTCAGGAAAACAATTCTTTCCCAAATAAGATGTGTAGGAAGAAACTTCTGAATCAACACTCTTGCATCCCATTCAAGCCAAAGACCCCACAAACCAGCAAAGACGGCACACTGCTAATCGGATTTATGCTCCTTTCTGTAACCAAAACCTGTTTATTTAGTCTTTAAAGGATAAAAAACTGGAGTACATATATATCCAACCATACCTCAATGGGATTCCTAAATCTCAGTCTCACTTAATATTTTGATTAAAAAAAAGAAATTTATTGAAGAAAGAGAATAAATACAAGAGCAAGTATACAAGACCTTTACCTTCGAAGGAACTTGATTTTACAAAAGGATTTAGATAAAAGATTAGAGCTATGATTTGGGCTTCTAGTCAAATATTTAAAGAACAAAGAGCAAGTATACAAGCCCGGAGGGTCTAAATTTCAAATCCTTCTATAAGGAATGGAAGAAGCATGAAAAGGAGCAAGGATAACTAGCAACAGAAAAACATCTTCAGCAAGCCTATCAATAAGATTTCTAAAAAAATGAAAATTCCAAGAAAGTTAGTTATTATGATGAATTAAAAAAAAAAATCAGAAATTGGGGCATTGTGTAAAGAAGATAAGCTATAGAGACAAGGCAAAAGCTCATGAAAAGAAGATTCACCAATCCAATGGAATGACAATAACAAGACCTCTTTTATGCAATAAAATATCAACTAAGGCTTCCTGTACAACCAATATAGAAATGAGAACTACAGATAATCCTGCCTGATCGTCAATGTTATATATAACCACACATTTCATGGTCAAATCTTTAACTATTAGTTTGAGTCGTCTCACCACGTATTCATTCATTCAATCGATCTCAACTCGACTGTGGTTTGCCCACTAATACTACTCATTTTATCAAATTCAAAAGGAAAAGTAATAATGAATCAAAACCTCGTAGCAGCGAAGTGATGATAAATGAATACTGTGCTGAAGCGATTCCAACTAAAAGTTGCTTACAGCTTAAACATCAGAATCGCACAAAAGACATTGCCGATCTGCCGGCACTACCGTTCGGATTTCGGATCTTCGTCTTTACCGCCATGGCCATCCTTGCCTGCCCTAAGGCTTTGTATTTGGAGTGTGAGATACTGTTTAGAAGAAGGCAAGATGCAGCAGAATGCTGAAATTACTTTTTTTTTTTTCACACGTTTGTTATGTTTGGTAGGTATGCGGCTTGGTATAAATGCACGGATATAAAATGATGTAAGGAAAGTATGAGTAGAGTAAAATACTGTAAAATAAAAAAAAATACTGTAGAAAAAAGTAAAGAGAATGATAGAGAGAAAAAATAGGATAGGAAAAAAATATGATAAAAAGTGTGTTTGATAAGTATAAAATATGATGTAAAGTTTTTTTTTTGGATTCGCGAAACACCATGATTATACTATTTGGTATTCTTACCAAACATACCCCTAGTGTGTCGTGTTGAGAATGTAAAAAATATGATAAAAATATTTTTATTATATGTAGAAAAAATAGATCAAATGTTTATTTTGGTCCTTTATTTTTTACTCAAATTTCATATTTGTCTTTTATTTTTTAGAAGTTCTAAATTGGTCATTTATCTTTTCTAAAAGTTTCAAATTGGTCCTTCTGTCTATTTCTTAAGTTAACTGCTGGCGTAGCGTGCTGAGGTGAGTAGATCATCTCTCTTATGTGTCCATTTAAGCTGACGTATCACGTCACGTCATCACAGACAATGAAATAGAAGATGGCATGGTGCTGTGTGGAGTGACAAGTCAGCTTAAATGGACACATAGAAGAGATAATGTGTCCACCTCAACACGCCACATCAGCAGTTAACGGAAGAAATAGACGAATCTGGATGGAAAGACCAATATAGAACTTCTGGAAAAGATAAATGACCAATTTAAAATTTTTAAACGATAAAGAACAAATATAGAACTTAAGTAAAAGATAAATGAACAAAATGGACGTTTGACAAAAAAAAATGATATAAAATTTATTAAAATTTGTGAAATTACATCACTTTTTTTAAATTATATCCTTACTAAACATAGCTTGGACCAATATTTCAGAATTGATTTACCTCACTTTTGCTCAAGTGATATCAAGCCTTACCACTTTCACCAACCAATTGATAATTATAAAATTACTTCTATGCTTCTCACTGTTTCAACTTTCAAGAATTTTTCTTTATATATAACACGGCTCCAAGGGTGATTTTCATGGACTAGAAGTCTAAATAGGTATTTTGGTCACAAGGTCATTGATAAAAATATTATTAATTTAGTCTCTTACATATTAGTATTGTCAAATTAGTCTCTCAGGTATCAGGTTATTAATTTGATTCTTCATAAATTAAAACATTAACAATTTGGTCACACAACATTAGCAATATTATTATGTACGATATGTTTACTCTTGTAAGTAAAGAGATTGTTTCTAGTTAATATTTAAATTCGTGACCTTCATGTCACATGACAACAAATTAACTTAACTGTTGCTTTAAACCTCAATTAAAAAAAGTCCAAAACTCAAAAATATATATATGTATGCATGCATGCATGCGAGAAGAAAGTGATAATTAATTAAAGTAGGTGGTGACAGAAGAGAGTAAGCACTGAGCTTTTAGCATGGAATCGGAGTTCATGCAATTAAAGAGCCAAGTGCTCCCTCTCTTCTGTCACCTCCATTAACAAACCTACCTATATATGCAGATCATATATATAAAGTTCATATTTAATGTTCGATAATATTTTGAATAGAATTACCTTCCATACAAGAGGATACCTTGAAATGTATTGTGTATATATAAAAGAGGAGGTTCTTCTTCTTGTGCTTGTGTTTTCTTTGTTGGGTTATGGTATAAATAGGACAAACAAGTGCATGTGTATTTCAATATGGAGGAATATATGTCTCTTTGAATCTCTACAGGATATCACGTGTGTGGATTCTCTGTTGTCCGAAGTTTTGCTGTCCGATTTAGCCACGGTTAACCGGTCAAAAAATTGTGACTAAAAATTTGACCACGGTTATTGATCGGTTAGTCATGGTTATAACCGTGGCTAAATCGAACAGCAGAGGATCCGAACTCAAGATACCACTACTAAGGACATAGTATGATGGGAACCCTAATTAGTTAATTAATTCTATTATATTAATTCCTTTGCCTCTCATTGGTTTTTTGTTCTTTCCTCCCAAACTACATCTCAACCATTCATTCTAAGGAAAGAATGAAAAAAAAAAAAAAGTAAAATACTTTTTCTCTCCTAAAAAATATATGAATTATATCTTTGATGATGCGAGTCATCATGCACTAAAAAGTCTAAAATAAACTATTAGGTACTAAATATAAACACTTCTTTTTATTAGAATTGTCAAAATGAGTTTAACTCATTAGGATTGGATTGTTTAACTGGGTTTGTATTTTTTAGCCTGTATAATATCAATATTATTTTTAGCCTATTTCACTTAATCCACTAGTTAAACGAGTAAGTTTTAACCCACATATTTGTTTCTAAAAAATGCATATATACTTAATTGAAATTTTTGTAATTGTAAATGTATGATATTATTTAACTATTTGATGTTAGCTTAATATTTTTGTCCATTTTACTAATCATTTATAATTAAAATTTTGATTTTTTTTTTTTAAAAAAGTTCTATGATGAGTCGAAGGGGTCAACTAATCACTAGCTCGTTTAACTATTAAAGTGGTTCGAGTTAAGTAAATTTTAACCCATTTAAATTCAACCCGAGTCTTGCGTATAGAAAAATCTCTGCTGAGAGAGCTCTACCCCCGTTATGAGACCTCAGCTAGCTCGAACAGGATTGCCTCCAATTAAAAGATACCTGTAGAAACCAAAAAAAAAATTGAACTCGTTTAACCTATAACCAATGGTGCGCTGACGTAACCCACTTTGACAATTCTGCTTCCAATACTAATTCAAATATATATATATATATAAGGTTACGCTTGGTATAGATTCACGGATGTAAAGTACTGTAGAATAAAAGAAAGTACTGTAGAGAAAAGTGAGGAGAGAGAAAGAGAGAAAAATTAGGAGAGAGAAAAAAGTATGATAAAAAGTGTGTTTGGTATATATAAAATATGATGTAAAATTTTTTTGAGAATGATAAAACACCATGATTCTACTGTTTGGTTTTCTTACCTACCCTAAGTTTGTCACTTTGTAATTTGTAAGGAACTAATTCCTTTAGAAATAACCTTGGCGATGAAAGAATTACTTTTTAACATTTCTTTTAGTATACGTTCCATATTCATAAAGATTCAACAAAGTTTTACGATAGTTGTTGACTACTTAATTAACACAACCCTCCTCTTTGAGTTGGCAATAAAGCTCAAAAATTCGAATGCCTTATGATTTTTGTACAACAAAGGTATGAGTTGGCATATACTCTTTTGATCTTTGGATGTGTAACGAATATACATAATTCATAAATTTAAATTCTATATATCACGTTTGATTGAAGAAATAATATTATCCTTTTGTTTATTGAATATTGTAGCCCTAATATATTGTTTATTATTGTAGTTCTAAATTAGTCATTTTTCTTTTTCAGAAGTTTCAAATTGGTCCTTCTGTCTATTTCTTAAATTAACTGCTGACACGGCGTGCTAAGGTGAGCAGATAATCTCTCCTACGTGTCCATTTAAGCTGACGTATCACATCACATCATTGCCACGTCATCAAAGACAATGAAATAGAAGATGGCGTGGTGCTAACGTGGAGTGACACGTCAGCTTAAATGAACACATAGGAGAGATAATGTGTCCACCTCAACACGCCACATTAGCAGTTAACGGAAGAAATGGACGAATCTAGATGGAAAGACCAATATAGAACTTCTGGGAAAGATAAATGATCAATTTAAAACTTTTGAAAGATAAAGAACAAATATAGAACATAAGTGAAAGATAAATTAAAGTAGGTGGTGACAGAAGAGAGTAAGCACTGAGCTTTTAGCATGGAATCGAGGTTCATGCAATTAAAGAGCCAAGTGCTCCCTCTCTTCTGTCACCTCCATTAACAAACCTACCTATATATGCAGATCATATATATAAAAGTTCATATTTAATGTTCGATAATATTTTGAACAGAATTACCTTCAATATAAGAGGATACCTTGAAATGTATTGTGTATATATAAAAGAGGAGGTTCTTCTTCTTGTGCTTGTGTTTTCTTTGTTGGGTTATGTGTAAGTTTGATGTGTTACTCAGGTATAAATAGGACAAACAAGTGCATGTGTGTTTCAATATGGAGGAATATATGTCTCTTTGAATCTCTACATGATATCACGTGTGTGGATCATCTGCTGTTCGAAGTTCTGCTGTCCGATTTAGTCACGGTTAACTGGTCAAAAAATTGTGGCTAAAAATTTGACCATGGTTATTAATCGGTTAGTCATGATTATAATCGTGGCTAAATCGAATAGTAGAGGATCCGAACTCAGGATACCACTACTAAGGACATAGTATGATGGGAACCCTAATTAGTTAATTAATTCTATTATATTAATTCCTTTGCCTCTCATTGGTTTTTTGTTCTTTCCTCCCAAACTACATCTCAACCATTCATGCTAAGGAAAGAATGAAAAAAAAAAAAGTAAAATACTTTTTCTCTCCTAAAAAATATATGAATTATATCTTTGATGATGCGAGTCATCATGCACTAAAAAGTCTAAAATAAACTATTAGGTACTAAATATAAACACTTCTTTTTATTAGAATTGTCAAAATGAGTTTAACTCATTAGGATTGGGTTGTTTAACTGGGTTTGTATTTTTTAGCCTGTATAATATCAATATTATTTTTAGCCTATTTCACTTAATCCACTAGTTAAACGAGTAAGTTTTAACCCACATATTTGTTTCTAAAAAATGCAAATATACTTAATTGAAATTTTTGTAATTGTAAATGTATGATATTATTTAACTATTTGATGTTAGCTTAATATTTTTGTCCATTTTACTAATCATTTATAATTAAAATTTTGATTTTTTTTTAAAAAAAGTTCTATGATGAGTCGAAGGGGTCAACTAATCACTAGCTCATTTAACTATTAAAGTGGTTCGAGTTAAGTAAATTTTAACCCATTTAAAATTCAACCCGAGTCTTGCGTATAGAAAAATCTCTGCTGAGAGAGCTCTACCCCCGTTATGAGACCTCAGCTAGCTCGAACAGGATTGCCTCCAATTAAAAGATACCTGTAGGAAACTAAAAAAAAAAATTGAACTCGTTTAACCTATAACCAATGGTGCGCTGACCTAACCCACTTTGACAATTCTGCTTCCAATACTAATTCAAATATATATATATATATATATATATATATATATATATATATATAAGGTTACGCTTGGTATAGATGCACGGATGTAAAGTACTGTAGAGTAAAGTACTGTAGAATAAAAGAAAGTACTGTAGAGAAAAGTGAGGAGAGAGAAAGAGAGAAAAATTAGGAGAGAGAAAAAAGTATGATAAAAAGTGTGTTTGGTATATATAAAATATGATGTAAAGTTTTTTTGAGAATGATAAAACACCATGATTCTACTGTTTGGTTTTCTTACCAAACATACCCTAAGTTTGTCACTTTGTAATTTGTAAGGAACTAATTCCTTTAGAAATAACCTTGGCGATGAAAGAATTCCTTTTTAACATTTCTTTTAGTATACGTTTCATATTCATTAAGATTCAACAAAGTTTTACGATAATTGTTGACTACTTAATTAACACAACCCTCCTCTTTGAGTTGGCAATAAAGCTCAAAAATTCGAATGCCTTATGATTTTTGTACAACAAAGATATGAGTTGGCATATACTCTTTTGATCTTTGGATGTGTAACGAATATACATAATTCATAAATTTAAATTCTATATATCACGTTTGATTGAAGAAATAATATTATCCTTTTGTTTATTGAATATTGTAGCCCTATCTGAAGACAAGTAATGAACAAGCTTATATTCTTGAAGTTGAATTAGAATTCAAAAAAATATCCAATATTCAAAAACATAATTAATTAATAAGCATCTTATAGTGACTATTTACATCACCAATGATGATCATTCCCTCAGGCTTGGTGGGTTTTTTTTTAGATCAGGGTATCTACCGTCGAGCACAGTGACTAATCCCCTCGCTGAATTATAGGCACCTCGAAGGGTGGAACAGCTGACCTAAGGATTTAAAACTGCTCCATACCCAAAGCAGGGATCGAACCCCTGACTAACTAAGGATTGATGAGTCCCTTCCACTCAATCACACCCCTTCTTGATGGGTTTAATTGACCCTATGTACTTTTAACTAATCATTATTTTTTATTAATATATTGTTTTTTCATTATGCTTCAATAAAAGAAGAATGGAATATTTATGTGGCCATCTCTATTAAGTAATAACTTATAATAAAAATGGAGTAAAGAAGGAAGATAGTTGGATAAAATTCTAGTCATCCTTTCAAGCAAGCATTAAGCCAACTAATACTCAATTTTCCTCAAATAATAACGAAGCTTTCGGTTAGAGTGTTTTATATGAAAAAAAAATAATGTTAAAAGAATTCTATCTCTGCTATAGAATTTTAACTAGTTCAAATTAAATCAATTAGAGTCTAATAAATTTTTAAATACGATGATATAAAAAAATCTATATTAATAGAAAATAGAGATTCTTAAATAACTTTAAATTACGTTTTTAATAAGTCAAATTAATAATAAATAAATATGTAAACATCTCAAAAATAAAATTTTATTTAAAAATGTATCTAATATATAATATACTTAATAGACATTTATAGAGTAAAATGCTGAAATTTTTTAAATTTGAGGAATTTAATTACGATCAAGAATCACCTCATTCAAAAGGTTAGAGCATAAACTTTGAGGATGGAGGCTTTCATCCATTAAAAGTATCTCTAGCTCTCTAAATTTCAAGAGTAACCTATATATTGATATTTCTAAAGATGTCCAAATTATATTAAATTAATAATTTAATTTTTTTTATAGAACCTATATTATATGGAAAATAATGTTATTAACATAAATTAAGAAATTATAATATTATATCAATGT
Source organism: Senna tora (assembly GCA_014851425.1). NCBI lineage: Eukaryota > Viridiplantae > Streptophyta > Magnoliopsida > Fabales > Fabaceae > Senna > Senna tora. Next base: position 9,998,770 of record CM026271.1, read on the forward strand.
CAAAGAAACTAAACATAGTTTTTAAAATAAGAGAAATATTAAATATAATTTTTAGAAAAATCTCAACAAAAATTTGTGAAATGTATGTAATTAACTTTTGTGCACATAAAGAATTGGCAGAAAGTGGCACATATAAATTATAAAGTACATATTCTTTTGGTCAAATAAACAAATAAGCAATGGAAGAATCATTGAAGAAAAGACGAGTAGACAAATCAATACGTGGAAGCATATAAAGCTTTTAATCAGGAAAAGTGATTATTAGTATTGATAAGTATTTTATACTTTTATACTATTTGGGAGTAAATATTCAGTGGTACGGTAGTACTGAACTTCAGTACATTCCTCCAATCAATTGGTCCCTAAATCATTCAAGGTGGGCCCTAATTAATGTAAGTTTTTATTAATATTAACAAATGGCACTACATGATTAGAGGGATGCACTGAAGTTCGGTGGTACGGTACCATTGAACTTTTATCTCTATTCTGGGGGTTGACGTGACAGTGATGTGTCATGCCACGTCATTAAAATATGACATGTAGGAGAGAGAGTGTGCCACATAAGCATGTCACGTCATTATTTAACAGCAAAAGTTAACGGTGTTACGCTCGAGGACCAAAATCAACAAAAAAAAAAACTTGAGGACCAACATTAAATTTCATGAAAACATTGAAGACCAAAAGAGTACTTTAGCCTTAATATTTTTAACTAACTTTTTTTTAGCCGAGAACTCAACCTGTATTGTGCACAAGAGAGTCTCTCAATAGAAATAGTTGCATTCATAAAGTCTCGAACTCAAAATCTTACTTAAGCGATACCAAATCACTTACCTCCCCTCTTTTTAAGTTATTTTAACTAAAACTAATTAGTTAGAGCTTAAAAGATATTTAGATTCTCATTGTTTCAATGAAAAAAAAATTGCCATTATAATAAGGTGATGAGTGGAGGTGTCTGCTAACATTTCAAAGCTGACTATGTTATTTGGGAGAAATATTAGAATAAACTTAGCTTTAAATAATTATATATATCAAATAGATGAGGATACAAATCTCTCAGTTATTTTTAGTAAGATTGACATAGATGATATTCATTGAGTTAGTATACTAAAGGATCTATACAAGAACTTGCAATTTTTAGTACAAAATGGAAAATATAATAAAATTGATTAAATTAATTATAAATATATATATATATATATATATATATATATATATATATATAAAGGGCAAATGTCTATTTTGGTCCTCTATGTTTCACCCAAGTTTTAAATTGGTCCTTTATCTTTCAAAAGTTCTATATTGATTCTTTATGTTTCCTAAAAATTTTATATTTATTCTTCAGGTTTCATTAAAGTTCTATATTAGTCTTTTATATTTCATTCAAGTTTTATATTGGTCCTTTATGTTTCATTGAAATTCTATATTAGTCATTTATGTTTCATTTAAGTTTTATATTATTCCTTTATGTTTCATTAGAGTTTCATATTGGTCCTCTCAGCATGGTTTTATTTTTGGCTTAAACGACGCCGTTTGGGTATTTTTGGTGTGTCTAAAGCCACGTCAGCTATCTGATACACGTAGGAGAGATTATGTGTCCACCTTGGCACGCCACGTCAGCAGTTAACTTAAGAAATTGACGGATTTGGACGGAAGGACCAATTTAGAACTTCTGGGAAACATAAAAGACTAATTTAAAACTTTTAAAACATAAGGGATTAATTTGAAACTTGAGTGAAACATAGAGAACCAAAATAAACTTTTGACCTATATATAAATGTATTAACATACTTTTCAATTAAATTTTTAATAGATTCGAAATACTTAATTTTTTTTTAGATACATAAAAATTTGGGTGAAGAATCTCAAACTCAAAGAATACTTACAAGAGATGGCTTGTATATAATCCACCAAATGAGAAATTACCTAAAATCAAACCCAAGCTAAACATTTATCATGCTTAATAATTTTTCTAAATATGAAAAACTTCAAAATACACACTTCCATAATAAAAAAAATTACATAATATATTTTCATAGCTATTATCTACTTCTAATCTATTTGACCTATTGTGGTTCAAAATGGCATCAAATATAAGTTTGAGGTGTCTAATTTGGTTAAGAAACAGTTTATTGTCGTCCTGTTTGAAACAGGCCCTTTAAACTTTTTTTTCCCGCCCAGCATCCGAGACAATGTCCCGACTATTCCAGACTCGACCGGTGTCGCACATCTGGCTATGGTCGAGGAGTCTCCCAACAAACTTAAAATCTTACTTATGCAGTACCAAACTATTTACCACTTGGACCAATACCAAGTTAGTTCAACTTTTATTTTTCTTATTTCCAAATCTAAAATGTCATACTGTTATTTAAGAATATAGGCACATAGAAGTGTAGCAGCCATTTCATTGATCTGTTTACTAATGAAAAGCCTACAATTAGTTTTGCATTACAAAGAGATATTTTGATGTCATTTTACTTTTTCTTCCATTTTTGTGTGTTTTTAAAAGAACTGGTTTTTCAGAAAAATGATATGTTGCTTCATGAAATTCTGACTGTTCAACTAATTTGATACAACTTCAAGGAAGAAATCATAACAATTTCCACCAAAGAAGGGATTTTACTCGAATGATCTAATTCAAGCACAGATGACACAAGGGGGAAAGGAGAAAAATGTAAATATTCTCATGGTCTCAAATCTATCAAATCTTATATGAACCTACCACATATTAATAGTTGAGTGGATCAAATTGAGAATAATATGGATTAAAAAAATAATTTATTTATTTTTTAAAACTATCGATTTTAACTGCATGCATATTTCTCTCTATTTTTCTCCACTTAACTCTTAACACGTGGCGGATCCATCTATGGTTTATATGAACTCGAGTCCATAAAATCAATGTTTAAAGAAGAAAAGAGAACCAACGTGATGTGTCACAGATGATAAGGGATTTGTGTTCTCTTAATTATCGCCTCCCGGGTTCGATCCCTGGAGGGATGGAAATGGAGCGCCATCCGTTGGAAGAGCCGCCCCCAATAATGAGCCCCTCCCTGCAATACCCGAGGGATTAGTCATCAGTTCCTCTCTGGTGGATATCCCGGTCATAAACCAAAAAAGAAGAAAAGAGAAGAAATTACCTAAAACTTGTAATCTTGATCATGTTGCCATGAATTGAGAATCAAAAGCTGATCTAATGGAAGCTTCATCCCACTCCAGTTTGTCCCACCATTCTTTAGTACCATGTATTATTGGTAACGTTGATCCACCATGTACATTACTAAGTGGCAGCCTGTTCAACTTTGGGCAATCAATAACAGCAATTCTCTCCAACAATGGAAAAACCAATGCTGATGAACATATACTCCTCAGTTCAGGAAGATCTCTCATTGATATGGTTCTAAGGCTAGGAAATGCCCTTGATCCATCCACTCTCTCATTTCCACTTACCAATTCTTCCATTTCTCTGCAATAGAAAATATAAAGTACTTCTAAATTTGGAAGCTGCAGAACCCAAGAAACATTCTTCAACTTATGGCAGTACCAAATGTTCAGGGAACGAAGATTTCGCAGACATTCTCGAGTTATAGGATCTTTCCAAACTCTGGTTAAGTTTGGAAGACCATGAAGTGCAAGGACCTCTAGACTTCTCAAGTAGTTCCCTACACCAATTACCAGATACTGCAAGTGATAGCAATTGTTGATGCTAAGTCTCCTTAGTTTTTCACTTGAAGATGATGGTAATGCCAAATATGGTAGCCTTTCACACTCCTTGATGTAAAGATACTGTATGCTTGCAAGTAACATGTTGAAACCAGAAAGCATTTCTAGTGTGGCTAATTCAGATACTGTCATACCAATTGTGGTGAGGTATTTGAGACTTTCCAAATCTGCAAATTGAATTTCCTTTTCGCCTTCATGATGATGATGATGATGATGCATTTCCCAGTTTGAATAACTGTAATATAAATTCAGGACTCTCAACTGTGAGAGTTTGGATATTGCCTCTCGTGGTATAATTCTGAGTGATTGTGTTCTTTGCAAGTCCAAATGTTTCAGTTTTGGCAAATTTCCTAGCTCTTTAGGTAATGTGCTTATCTTTGTCCCTGACAAATCAAGATGGTGCAGCTCAACTAGGTTGGTGATACTTGTTGGGATCTCCTTGAGGCTAGTGAATGACAAATCCAGAACTTTCAGAGAAGGCATAAATCTGAAAAAATCATTTGGGATTTTGTTTAAACCTCTGTTCCATTGAAGCAACAAGGTGGAGAGGTTGTCACATTTAGGAATTTCTGATAGTTTCATAATCCCATTGTCTAATAAAGAAATTCTATGTGCTTCTTGCCAAATTTCAGCTGAGGGTGCTTCATTAAGTCCCATGCTTGGCTCAGCAAGAAACTTTTTTCTGTTCAAACCACATTCAGATGCTATCCATAAGGCAAAACTCCTAACAACATCATGCATCTTTACTTGGGTTTTTTCTTCACCATGTTCCAACAAGCAAGCAACCTTCAAAGATCCAATGATGTCATGTCCCCTATTATGGACATTATTGTCATTGGTGCTGTCAAGAAATCCTTCCCCAATCCAATACTCTATAAGTTGTTCTTTCTCTATTGAGTAATCTTCAGGGAATAAGGAACAATACAAGAAGCACGATTTCAAAATTTCATTCTCCAAGTTGTCATAGCTGAATTTTAAAAGGGCAAATACATCTTCCATACCTCTTAGTTCTGATGGAGTTCTCCTGAGTACCTCTATTGCATTTTCCCATTCCTCTTCTGTTTCTTTGTTAGCCATAGCCCTTGCAATAGTGATCAAAGCTAGCGGTAAACCTCCACATTTCCTGACAATGGTCTCTGCACGAGGTCGAATAAACTCTAATTCCAGAAGTTCCCTATTTCCTACCTTCTCAGAGAATAGTTGCCATGCTTCCATGTCTCTTAAGAATTCTACTCTAAACCTTCTTTTTGCTTCCATGTCACTGCAAACATCGAGGGAACGCGTAGTGAGCACCACCTTGCACTTATTATTCTTGTCTGGAAAAGGAACTCCTATACTCTCCAGATCAAGTCCTTCCCAAACATCATCCAACAAAAGCAAGAATTTTTTTCTTCTTAAGACCCTGCATATCTTTGAAGCTCGCTCTTGTTGGGATTCGGTTCCTTCCCACGAAAAACCCAACCTTTCTCCTATAGCCTGCTGGATTCTATCGGCCACAAACTCCCTAGATACCAAAGTCCATATTACAACATCATAATGATGGGTTTTGGTAAGGAATTCATTGTTTATAGCCTTCAAGAGTGTTGTCTTACCAACCCCACCCATTCCATAAATTGCAACTATTCCAACTTCTTCCTCTTCAAGATATTGCAGAACTTCTCCCAACATCATGTGAAGACCACATGTTGGTCTGCAAGGAATTTCTTGGACAGGAGAAGGGAAACATCCATCAGGAATAATTACAGTAAAGTCCCCTTTCTCCTTCAACTCCTTCACCTCCTTAAGCATCTTTGAGATCTTCTTGGCCTTCTTATAGACTGAAAGACGTAGATTGTAGCAGATACCACTCTGCCTCCTTTGTTTGAGATCTTCTATAAGTGGTCCTGCTTCAGCTTCAACTTTTTCTACCTTCCTCAACCAGCCCCCAACTTCACTTGTGCAATTCTTTTCCTCCTCCATACGAGCTCGATCAATTTGCCTCTTCAATTCTTCACTTTTCTCCCTCAAGTCTTGCAGTTCAGTCTCGAGGAAGCAAACCCTTTTGTCCAAATTTACAACATGACGTATCCTTGTGGTAGTGGAATTGCACAATCTACAAATAATGTCATACAGAGGATTCAGTATATCCATGGATAAAAAGCTCATTTCGATGTAAGATCTAATATCACTAGTTGCAGCAATTTGCCTTATCCAGATTAAATTAGCTTAGATCAGGAAGAGTGGTTGAAATGCTAACCTCAACTTGTGGAAAAGTATGCCCAAATGGCTAGCCGGCATTATGGAAGCCATCAAGTTGACTTCTATAGAAGACATTCAAGTTGACTTCTTTGAACCCTGCAAGATATTTTTCTTTTTCTGGTTTCTTTGTAAATGACATGCTAATTATAAATTAAACCTTGTAAATAATATTGCATTTCACTTTTCTCGATCTTTCCATTACATTCACTAAAAAAATAACAAAAGCTCATGTCCTAACTAATGGTAAGTTGGTAACTAAAGTAAAGGCTTGGGTAACTAAAGTTGAACCAGAGGGTGTGGTTGAGTGTCATGAATTTGACTACTAGCCTTGGGTATAGAGCAGCTTTAAATCTTTGGCCGAGTTGTTCCACTCTTTTGAGGTTCCTACAAGTTAGCGAGAGGATTAGTCTCTCGACGATGGATACCTGGTTAAACAAAAAAAGAAAAAAGTAAAATTGAACGTGTCTATCTTATCTTCCTTCTGCTCAAGAAAAAGACTACAATCTTGCTTCAACAGAGTTCAATTCCTACTTGAATAATTTGAAAAATCAACTTTAGAAACTTCCTTCTATATATACCTTTGGGAAGGTTCAAGGTAAAAATCATCGCAACTATTCTAAAGATTTGGCATATTCTATTTCTACATAATTACTCTGCAATTCAAGTTATATAGTTTGATAATCTATTCATAAAACTAAAGCACTAGGCATTCCAATGTTTCTTGATGAGAGATTTAAACTCAATGCACTTCTAGGTCATCCATTTATAATTCCATATATAAATTCATTCACCAGTCACCACTCATTCACTATCTGCTAGACAGTAGACAGACACTAGTACCTTGTTCACTCACCATTTTCCTTTTCGCACCTTTTTGCGCTGCCGCCGGAGATGCAAGGTCGTCGCCGTCATGGGCGGCGCCACCGGCGCTAGAGAATCTCGCCTTTCCATCGACATTGCCACCGAATCCACCTATTCATAATCCATAGTTAGTTTTCAAAAAGAATTTCCTCCAATTCCACCAATCATATATTGTATTTATATTCTCTTTCTTTTATGATTGGTCATATAAAAGTTGGTCTTCTATATTCTCTCTCTACTGTGATTGGTCATTTAAACATTTTTTGCTACGTGTCATAATTATATTGGAGAATTGGAGGAAATGGACATAAGTTTTCTCCTTTTCAAAATCGGACGGAACGGACTGGCTGGTCGAACCAAAAAATCAGTAAATCGTATGTGAATTCTATTCGAAATAACTAAAGAAGTAGAAAATCGATTTAAAATCGGTCTAAACCGGTAGTTTAAACGATTTGGCCGATCTAGTCAATTTGTGTTATATATGATTTAGTCAAATTACTTTTTTGATCCTCAACATTTGTACAAAGTTTAATATTGGTCCTCAACGTTTCAAAAAGTTATTTTAGATCCTCAACGTTTTATTTTTTCTCAAAATTGGTCTCATAGCGTAACTCCGTCTGATTTTTTTTGTTAAATGCTGACGTAGAAGACTTATGTGGCACACCCTCTCTCCTACATGTGACATGACGCCCTCTCTCACTCCAACTCAACAAAACGATGCCGTTTTGCATCACTTCTCTCTCACTCCAACTCAACAAAACGGCGTCGTTTTGCTGAGTTTGAGTGAGACAGGGTGTCATGTCATTCAAATATGACATGTAGGAGAGAGGGTGTGCCACATAAGCCTTCCACGTCAGCATTTAACAAAAAAAATCAGACGGAGTTACGCTGGAGGACCAATTTTGACAAAAAATAAAATGTTGAGGACCTAAAATAACTTTTTGAAACGTAGAGTACTAATATTAAACTCCGTGCAAACGTTGAGGACCAAAAGAGTAATTTAGCCTATATGATTTAGTATTTATTGAGAATTTGTTGTGACTTGTAAGGATTGTTCTATTCAGTATAGTTTGGTTTGTGATAAAACTTGAGACTTAAATATGTTGATCCTTGAACTTATTTGAATAGTTTAATATGATATTGTGATAGTTTGCAACTTGTTCTATTTTTTATCATGTTTAGATGGAGATTGAGACATATAATTATGAAGTATATAATCTTTTTATGATATATTTTAGTATATTTAATTAAATATATATATTTTAATTGTTACCGATTCAATCACGATTTGACCATTAAACCGTAAAACAGTACCTCAACCGATTTAATAACAACTTCAATTTTAAAAACATTGGTTCCAACGAGTTCCACTAGCCAGATTTGAGAAATGGTAAAAACATTAGTTTTTTTTCATTTAGTTATATTAAATATATAGCCACTATTACTTATAATTTTTTAACTTATATAGAATAAATATAATAGTTAATTTAATAATATTATTAAATTTACTTAAATTTATAAGGGTAAATTTAAAAAATACAAAAAATAAATACATAGTATATGAAATAATATTATTTTATATCAAACGCTTGTATCTTATATCATTGTGATATCAAACATCATACCAAACACTTGCATTATGGATAACATGGTATATAAGATGACACAATTTTATATCATGTCACCTCACATATCATGTTATCTGAGATGACACTATACCAAATGCCTATAGAAAAACATAAACAATGTATTTCTTCAAATAAATAAATTAACAAGTGAAATTGTATTCCTTCAAATTTAAGTGGAGGTTGTATCTGTACTAAATTTAGAAATGTCAATTTTTAAAACTATATTTGAAGAAAGTTTACGTGACTTGACTTACCTAACTCACAGATTAAGTGAGTTTGAATTCCCTCAACCTTACTCACCTAATAAGTAAATTAAACGGGCAAATTCACGATTGGATTCGTTTTGACAGCTTTACCCTTAGGTGAGATTACAAAAGTGAAAAAATACAAGATTATAAAATTCTTAAAAGTATTTTTTAAATTTTTTACCAAATACGAAATTATAAGATGTTGAAACTCATAATTCCAAGATTATGTTTTAACAAAATAACTCCTTTAGGATGAAATAATATGCACTAATGTGCATGTAAAGTCTATATATATATATATATTGGTTTTGAAAAATGGTACTAAAGGGGGAGGCATTCCAAAAATATGGAACTAATCCATATTAATATAAGTATAACTTTTTTTTTAATTAATGGTCTCTTAATATAGTCATTTAAATAATTAAAAATAAATAAATATATGATGTGAGAAGATAATGAAAGAGAGAAAATAACAATAGTAATAATGATAATTTTTTTAAAAAAAAAGATAATAATAGCGATAATTATAAAAAAAATAACTTTTAAATTTTTAATTTATTGTTTTAAAATTAATAATAATAATACTAATAATTTATACTATATTTTGTAGATTAAAGAGATATACACACTACCCAACCAAATGTATACATAACCTTTATTTATTTATTTGTTTATTTATGGACAAGAAAGCAACATATTTCTACCTCACCCTTGAATTTATTTATTTATTTTTTCCTAAGGTATCCCCCAGTCCGACAAGTTAAGGATTAATCCTCCGCGGATATGAGCTCCATTTAAGGGTTTGCCGCTGGCCAATTGGTTGCTGCATACACAAGGTGAGATTCGAACCCCCAACACTTGCTTAAGCGACCTAGTGAGCTAACCACTAGACCAACCAAGCTTGGTTACCTCACCCTTGAATTTAGACCGTGTTGGCATGATACAAAATATATATTAGATATTAAGATAAAATATCTAAAATTTTTAGAGTAAATTATACTATATATTGAAAAAATTGCACTTAGGAAATTTTTATTTGTTAAATAATTAATTTTTTAAAACCGAAAAATTACATTTAAAATATTTTTTAGATTTAATACAATATTATACAAAATTTATTTTAATTATTTATTTTTTTATTTCATTCAAATAATAAAATTATTTAATTATTTTTACTATCATATTAAAAATAAAATCACATATCTATTCTACATTAAAATATTATCTTATTAAAATTAAATTAATTAACAGAAATATAAATATACAACAACCAAAGTTTTTTTTATTAGGTGGAGTCAGCTATATGGATCAAGCGACGTCAACATGTTCTGTCTTTGCACATTTCTATAGTTATGTTATTTACGGCTAAATCCCTCTTAATAATTTCTCCTTTTTTTTTTTGGTCTTCTCTTACCTCTAGTTATTGGGCTATTTTTTATTTAGTCAACTCTACATACAAAAACTTCTAATAGCTGTCTTTATACATGACCAAATTACGTAAGACGTGTTTCAATTCATTTTTCGACAAATAGATTCTAAACCAAGTTATATAAGTTCGACAAATTTATAAGTGATATACAAGTACGTAACATCAATATGTTACAATCAAGTCCCTTTTTTGGCCAATCATCATCTTGTTCATTTAAAAATAGATATTTTTTTTTTGGTGAAAAGGGGTAATATTATAAAGAAAGCAGTAAAAAGGACAGGCGGAGCCAAAGTTAAGTTTAAAAATAGATATTAGAATTGAAAGATATTGATCAATATAGTGTCCATCTAATTTGTCCAACAATATTTTTGTTTTGACCCCACAAGTTATTGAAAGTACTTAGAAATGCCCAAATATCATTTAGTTACTTTTTGAGGATTATGACTCAAATGCACAAATTTTATGGAGGAGTACAAGTTTTTGACTATATATATATATATATATGAATATAAATTTAGAAAATCTCAAATATTCTTGTACATCCAACAAAATATCTCTCTTGCTATAATTTAATATAACAATCTTACTATTGAAATACCTATTTCTTTCTTTGTATTGCTCTTTAATAATTTATATATAATTAGATTAGATGGTTCTAGGTGTTGACAATGTCTCCAATACTAGTTATTGAATATATATATGACTATGAATTATTATTACATATGATAAAAAATTTATGTTTCTTTAATTATCGCTTCTCAGATTTAATTTATGGAGAGATGAGAATAGAGTATTATTCATTAAGAGAGTCGTCTCCAAGTAATGAGCCTCACAATAGCAAAAAATTTAATCATCAAGAACATTCCGATGAATATCATTATGATCATAGACAAAAAAATATCACTATTAATTTAATATAAAATTTCATTTATATAGATATGATTGACCATTGTGATTATTATTCCTCCTCCTAACTTTATTTGTTTTTAAAACAAAATATGAATTAAACATAAAAAAATTTACAAATCAGACATCATGAAATTATTAAATACTCATTACATATAAAAACTTTAGTAGATAATATTTTTTTAAAAAGTTAAAATTTAACTATATATTTTTATTTTTATTTTTCGGATTGAATTATTTACTTATAGTCTTTGTATAATTTTTTTCTCACAAATATCATTATGTTGGAGGCAATTCTCTTCGAAGCACTGTCGGACACTAAATGTGGACACCTCTTCCAACGAGAATTTAAATCCCGAGATCATCATATTGTGAGGGACTAATCTCTTACACTAAATCCAACCCCGTCAATAGTCTTTGTATAATTTATTGAGCAATGCTATAGAGCTATCAAGAGCTCAAGCTCACCATCTATCAATCGTTGGATCTGTTTAGAGATCTATGTTAAAATATTTTTTCTTTTTAAAATATAAGATGACACAAATCTCAAGACAAATCTAACAACTTACAACTTGTGAACTAGAGCTATTAATGGAAAAAAACTAAGGTAAAGTTCATTAGGTGCTTCCTATCAAGTTCACCAATCATAAATTGTATTTTTACTCTCTCTCTTTTTTGATTGGTTGTGTAATTTGTTGTCTTTTATATTCTCTCCCTATAATGATTGGTTATACAAAAATTTTTTGCCACATGTATAATTTTTATTGAAAAACTTAATAATAAGCACCTAATAAACTTTACCTTAATTACCGTAATTTATTTATTCCATAACATTACTTCTCTAAAAGCAAAAGATCCCATTGTTTAAAATATTTTAGCTTACTTTGTCAAGAGTGACGTCTATAAAAAAAAAGAAAATAAAAGACAACTCTTGGTCAAAATGAAAAAAAAAAGAAGAAGAAGATATTTTATAAACAAATTTGCAAATTTGCAAATTATCTGATCATAACGGTTAACAGCACAAGTCATTCTTGCTTTTGTGTTTGACGAAGAAACGCGTTTCCGACGTCTTTTCCGATTCCTCGTCTCGCCGGCGGCGGTATGAGATCAGTCGCCGTAGCCGTCAACGGTGGTTCCGGCGCCGGCAAGGGAAGCCGGCGAGCCGTCCAGTGGGCGGTGCAGAATCTCATGCCTCAAGCCGATAGGTTCATCTTAGTTCACGTCATTCCGATAATCACTTCAATTCCAACTCCATGTATGTTCCTGATTTGCGCTTATTCCCTGTTTGGATTCAACAATAAATTAATCGTCGTAGTTCTGTTCTTCCTCAGTATTCCAGTACGAATTTCTCTAAAGAGAAGAGGATTTTGCTATGAGCAAATTACTCCTATCTCTTTTCTCTTTTTGGGGGATTTGTGTAGACATCTCTTCTATTCTCGAAACATACAGAAGTAATCCTTCAATCTTAGAACTGAGCTGAAATAAGTTTTGTTAATTACGAAGATGTTTTCAACTCCTTTAGAAATGATCTTTAACTGTAAGGCATTCTTAAAATTGAAGGGAGATTCGCGATTATTATGAAATCAGAGTGGAGGTTAAAGTAAATTCCTCTTTCTCTAATTTTTGAACTGGCAATAACAAATCAGTACTCTCAAACAAGAGTCTGAACTAGCCATAACAAATTAGAGTAATTTTCTCTTTCTTTCTTTCTTTCTTTCTTTTCCTTTTCCTAATTTTTGAGTAGTATATAATTCATAGGCCATAGAAATTATGATAAAACTATTCATGACTCAACTTCATATTTGAAGTTAAAATGGTCCTTGCCACATCTTATTCTTATAATTAAAATAAAGTTTCATCACCTTGTGATGTGCCTAAGACATTGAACTTCGAAAGTTATCTAAAGTTCAATACAGAACATAATATCACCTTATCACCCTTTGAGAGTAAATGTATTACTTACAAGTTGTTAAGGTACTAGTTTTGGTAAATAATGCATTGCTGGTGTTGGTATTTCTTATGTACAGCTGGAGAGTGTATTCCCATTACGAATGTAGATGCCAAAATTGCAGAAGCTTATGTTCAGGATGTGAAAGAAATGTTCGAGCATGTCTTCATCCCGTTCAAGAAGCTCTGCAAAACAAGCACAGTGAGTTCGTTTTCTCGTTTATGCTAGTGCGAAGATTGAACCGGTAAAGGATTCAAATTAATCTGGAAATGTTGTAGGTGGAAACTTTGTTGCTAGAAGATGACAATCCTGCAACTGCACTTATTAGATATATATCAGAGTCGGACATTCAAATATTAGTGATGGGAACTTCCTCCGAAAATTTTATAACAAGGTACTGTTTCCGGAAACTTTAGAGTATCACAGCAAACATTCTTCTTCTTCTTCTTCTTCTTCTTCTTTTAATCTTCGATACCTTCTAGTGTTAGTGTTGTATTTTTCCCATCTCAAATACGATTTCTGAATAATAATAAAATGTTAAGTAATTAATATATTTGCAGTCATACATGTGTATGATCATATTTATAATTATAGTATATCAAAGTCCTGTAGATATTTATGTATTATCTAATTAATTGAATGGATGAAGTCTCTATTAGAGTTTGTCCGCTTAGGAATATGATGCTTCCATGCTAAATCTGTCGTTACAACTAAAATCTTTCAATGGAAGTATAATGAAAACATTAAAAAAGAAGAAGATGGTTTTATGTATTTTCTGAGTAATTCTCTTTTGCAAGCTCCTCTAAATTTTCTGTTTTCTTTTTCCAGGAAGCTGAAAGGACCAGGGATACCATCAACTGTTGTAAAATGTGCTCCCAACAATTGTGATGTATATATTGTAGCCAGAGATAGAACAATATCAAAATTATCGGATTCTTCATCTTCGCCCTCTTGTGGTATGGTGAAAATGCTTCCTTTTTAAGACCTTAAGTTGAGTCTCAATAATGAGTCCATCTTAAATTAGTTTTTAATCGTGCTTTTTGTAGTTTCATTAATATTAATATTTGTGGAGGTAGTTATCAAGTTTCTGATTGTCTCACTTTTCATCTGACAGAGACTAGCGCTAGGTACTCAATGCCTACCCAAGGGAATAAAGAAGACAGTGATGCTGGCATTGATAGAGAAATTTCTGGACTTGGTTCTTCCTCAACAGAACATAATTTTTTCCAAAACTTTCCATCAATGTCAGAATGGAGTTATATGGGTTTTCAAACATCTAGTCCTATAAATTCTCTTAAAAATTCCACCATAAATCAAGGAGGAAATCCAGAGAGTTCTAGAGATGATGCTGACACTGTTAGTATCCACTCATTTGATTCCCTGGCTTCTGCGCAGTTTGAACAGGTAAGTTGAAGTAAGTTTTATGATTTGTGATTATCCAACACAGCAGTGGTGTTCACATGATGTTTACTTTTTCAGCCAATCATGCAAGAAGTAGAGCAGCTGCAGCTGGAGTTGCAGAATACAATTGCCATGTACAAGCAAGTTTGTGAAGAGTTGGCTCATGCTCAAAGCAAGGTAAGAGTTTGTCAATTTTATGGCCTTTCTAGTTTCTACTGTTTGAATGAGAAAATACATGTTTGAGTTTTGAGTCTCCAATTCAACTGCCCTTCTTTTACTTTGTTATCAATGCTTACATTGATGACTCAAAAAGTGTTAGTGCAAATAAATTTTCTCAGTAACTACTTTGGGAGTATTTTCTGTCTATTTTTTAGATAAGCTAGACCTGAACAAGGACCACAAAATACAGCTTTTTTTAATTAAAAATTAATTATTTGAAAGATACAATATCTCTGTTTCATTATTACATAGTTTGCTAGAATTGGAGTTTGGCATACCACATTATTTATGCCCAAAAGAATACGGCGTAATGGGTTGTGGCGTTGTGCTTAGCTCTTTTTATGAGTGTACTTTGCAGACCCGTTTAGTTTCATCTGAATGTCTTGAAGAAACAAGAAGAGTAGATGCTTCCCTGAAAAGAGAGGAGATGCTAAGAAAAATTGCTGCTGTAGAAAAAGAAAAGCATTTAAAAGTCATGAAGGAACTTGAGGAGGCAAAAAATATGTTTGCAAAAGAGTCTTATGAAAGGCAGATGGCTGAACTTAATGTTGCTAAAGAATCCCTTGAAAGAAAGAGAATACTTAATACTTTGCTCTCAAGTGACAGGAGATACAGAAAATACACTATGGATGAAATTGAAGAAGCAACAAACTTCTTCTCCGACGATTTTGTAATTGGTGAAGGAGGGTATGGGAAGGTTTACAAGTGCAGTCTTGATCACACATCAGTAGCTGTAAAGGTTCTGAATCAGGATGCAATTAACAAGAAAGAGGAGTTTCTAAAAGAGGTTTTCTTCCTCCTTTGTTTGTTATTCCTTTTGATGTTGTTTAATTGAGTGAAAGTTTCTGAGACAATCACAATGGAATAATTATGTTATTTCCAATGTCTTGCAGGTTGAGATTCTTAGTCAGCTACACCATCCACACATGGTTTTGCTACTAGGAGCCTGTCCTGAAACTGGTTGCCTTGTTTATGAATACCTAGATAATGGAAGTCTAGAGGACTACCTTTTCAAAAAAGGGAAACCACCACTTCCTTGGTTCATTCGATTCCGTATAGCTTTTGAAGTGGCATGTGGTTTATCATTCTTGCATAATTCAAAGCCAGAGCCGATTGTTCATCGAGATATGAAACCCGGAAATATCTTGTTAGACAGAAATTATGTGAGCAAAATTGCAGATGTTGGGTTGGCTAAATTCCTTTCAGACGTCGTGCCTGACAATGTCACCGAGTACAGAGAATCTGTGCTTGCTGGTACTATGCACTACATGGATCCAGAGTATCAGAGAACAGGCACCATCCGACCAAAATCAGATATATATGCTTTGGGAGTTATAACTCTTCAATTGATAACTGCTCGCCACGCACGTGGACTCCTTTTGGCTGTTGAAAATGCAGTTACAACTGGCTCCTTCCCTGACATTTTAGATAAATCAGCTGGAGATTGGCCACTTGCTGAGACAGCCGAGTTAATTCAAATGGCTCTAAAATGCTCAGCACTTAGATGCAGAGATAGACCAGATCTTGATACTGAAATTCTTCCACTATTCAAAAGACTTTTTGATTTTGCAAATGCTTCTGCGAAGATGGGAAGAAATAGCACATGCCCACCAGGCCAGTTTTACTGCCCAATCCTTCAGGTACAAAGCTGCACTTTTCCTTTGGACATGATTATTAAGATAAGAGATTACAATAGAACTATTCATGGCTACTCAAAAGTTTAAACTTTTAAGATGAAATTATCTCGGACGTGATATCAGAGCCTGTACTCTACACAAGCGTTCACTAAAAACCTTAGCTTTTAAGATGAAGTTGTTTTGACAGTATACATTGATATTTTTGTGATCTTCATCATATTCAGATAATATTTCTGCATTCTTTGATGACTTGTTAATGTAGGAAATAATGGATGATCCACACATTGCTGCCGATGGTTTTACTTATGAGTACAGAGCAATCAAGGCATGGCTCAACAAACACAACGTATCGCCTGTGACGAAGGTTAGGCTTCAGCGTTCTACATTGATTCCGAACCATACCCTACGTTCTGCCATTCGGGAATGGAGGTCGGGAAGAGAGTGACACTATACAATTAGCAAATCTTAAGGTCGTATTTAATGTGAAAATTTTAATTTTCCAAGTACCTGAAGATCTTTTTTAAGATGTTTGATCATACAAAATACGAAAAGTTCTCTTGCTAAAATTGTTTTATTAATATGTTTTTCATGTACTTGGAAAATTAAGACATAAACATACCAATCGAAGCCTAAAGTAATGATTGGATTGTATGTGACTCAAGCAAGTTTATCAGTCTATTGGGAGACTTATTCCTGTCTGCCCAGAATTCCTTTCGCAGCTCATATCAACCTTAGCATGCAGTATAAAAACAGTCAGAATTTGAATGGCATGAGACGGTTGCAAAACATATATAGGAGCTGAGGTTTTGTAGTTCTAAGGTTGTAAATTGTCTTTTTTTTTTTTAGTTTGATTGTAAATATTTTTTCTTAAAACCAATGTACAATGATATATGTTGCTTGTTATAAATGTTATATAAGTATGCAGGTTGTTATTTATGCTCTTGTACCTGTTTGCCTTCGGGTTTGTTGTTTTCTTATCCTCTTTTTTCTCCTTGTGCATGAGTTATAAACTTCGATATATCAAGGCCTTTTGGTATTGTCCTACAGGCTATGGTGAAAGTACAGGTAAACTTAAATATTTGCTTTGTCAAGAGTTTATATATACAAGTTTCATCATAAGACACTTTTTAAGGTTTGCTGTAATTAGATGAGAGAGAATTTATTATCTTTTAGGCATGTTCTTTACGCAGAAAGGAAATGGGAACGAGAATGAGTTTACTGTGTTTGTTAGTAAAATTTGAGAATGAGAAAGAGAATAGATTAAATTTACCACTTTACCCCTTATATTAAAATTTTTTTTTTTTAAGTTATGATTGTATCAAATCAAAGAGTATAATGGACATTTCACACCTATTTTTTTTTCACAAACTCTCAAAAGTATGATTGTTTCCATTGACAGACCCACCCACTCCATCTTCTTTTCCATTGGGAATGGAATGCTACCGAACACATCCTTAAGTTGATAAAAATTAAAAAGTTAACAAGAATAATTTTATAAAGTCTTTTATTGGTTTAAATAAATTCTCAAGACACTGATTAACAAAACCCATTAGATAATAAAACCCATATATATATATATATATATATATTTTATTATTTTATTTTGTTATTTTTATTTTTTGCTTCAGTGCCACTCTCCCCTGCATTCTCTACAAAGCATGCTTTCAAAACTTCTTTAATATGGAATTTGGAAGAGAAGATAGCATCCTTCCATAACAAAAAGACTTGCTTACCACATTCCAAATTCAAATGTCTAATTTGTAGTTGAATTGTACAAGATATTGGGAACTCTTACTTCCATAAGATTATTATGCCTCATAAATTTATTCCTTCTTGTATAGGTATTATAAGCCAATACCATCTTCTAGGTTACACTCTAGAATAATTAGATGTGCTAGTCCTTGCTGCTTCTGCATAAAAGGTCACTTTATTTCATCCTTTACCATATATGCAATCATTTATTCTATACATTGATTTCTGATTACTTTTATGAGTTCTGAGGCCAAAGACATGGCCAAGACAATATAAATATATAATCCAACTGATAATCAATAATATAATATCATACATCTACTTGTGTAAATTCTAGAGCATTTGCATCTGGATCACGTGTAAAGATTGCTGGTCTTCCTGATTTGCTTAGTGTGTAAGGTATACCTGTAAACAGAACGGCACAAAATATAAATGAAGCATCTTCTTCAGAAAACTTACATTTAGGAGCTTTTGAGTGCCTGTTTGGCATTGTTTTTTAATTTCTGCTTACATTGAAATTGTTTTTTCTATATAGGTTTCTCAAAATGCGTTTTGACATTCAATAATCTTTTAAGCACTTCTATCAGTGTTGCTCTTTCCCCCATCCTTAGAAAAAGTACTTTTCATTGTTAAATTACTGCTAATAAAGACATATTTTAAAGAAGGATAAGATTAGATAGTGTTTGTAACAGTATATATTGAATTGGAGTGTTTTTGTCTAGAAGAAAATTAGTGTTCATTACTGATTTAAAAATTCCAATTTCTTACTTCTTTCTAAAGCAATTTTATGTCTTAGCCAAACACTTAAAAAACTAAACAAAGTGCTTTTTGTTTAAAAATAAATAAATAAATCTTCCACAACAAGGCCAAATAGGCTCTAAGTCATGATGAACAGCTTCTCCTAGGTATTTGATTTAAAGAAAGAAAGAAGTACCAGCTTCGTCAAAGATTGCTTTCAGCTTGGACACATCCCGGATTGCGATACACGTATGACGGTCTCGACCACCGTGTTCAGGCCTTCCGGTTAAAGGGTCAGGGTTTGGCAGCTCCATCAAGTGAATCATTTCAGAACCCACCCAAAGCCAAGCACCTCTATATGGAAGCTTATCATGTGGCCTGGCTTCATTTATCTTGAGACCTAATTAACATTGAAATTAATGGTTGAAATACTATCTTCTTGTTAGAAACTAAGTCTTTCAAGCAAAAATATCAGCTAGAGGAAACACTCATACATATAATACATACCTAGCATATTTTGGTAAAAGTCAAGTGATCTTTCTAGGTTTTCACACAAAATTCCAACATGGTGAACACTAACAACCCCATAATCTGCAAAGTAGCAGCAAATTGAATCCATTAACATAACATGGAAATAAAAACGCCAAGCTATCACAGGAAATTAATAATTGATGGAAAAAAATTAAGTATAGTCTTTAAGGGTATGTTTGGCAATTATGAGGAGGAGGGAGAGGGAGAGATTGAAAGAGAGGAGAAGAGAAGGGGAGGGAGGTTAAATGATGGGATCCTCCAAAATTCCTTAATTTGGAGTAATTCAAATTAACAAATGGAGAAAAGTTAATGAGGATTAACATAAAATCCTTCAATTCCTTCCCCTCCAAAATTTTAAAAACCAAACAAGAGAAAGGTCACTAAATCCTCTTCCCTTCTCTCATCTTCCCTCCTTAATACCCATCCAAACATACCCTTAGTGTTAACTATCAGGTTCTTCAATAACATACCAGTTTCTTCATTGACACGAACTGGTTCTTTCTCAAGTACATTTCCTTCAACAGTCCCCTGCTGTGCTTTCACTGCCAAACTAGACACATGATATCTACCATTTCCTACAGAAGCTTGATCAAATTTGTATTGCACGTTGGGAAATATGGCAGGTGAGCTGACATGATTCACCTACAACAAAAAGGGAATATAGTAGAATAAATGAGAGAAATAAATAAGAGAAAGAACTTAGGTGTTTTAATAACAAAAGCAACTAAAACCTCGAGTTTAACTTTAGAGTCTGTTTGGGAAGGTAAAAATGGAGGAGAAGTTGCGAGGAAAGAAATTAGAGGACTTCATATCAACTCTCCTTAGCCCCTCTTTTTTCATTAATTTTAGTTACCCCAAATTGGGAGATTTTGAAGAAACTCCAAACGAAAAAAAGAGAAATTAGCACTTAACCTTTCTTTCCCCTCCTCATTCCTAAACACACCCTTATGAGACATATTTATGGGGAATTAATGGAGAGGAAGAGGAGGAGTGCTTCAAAATAAATCTTTCCTTTCTTTGGGTGTTTGGAAATGAGGAGAATGGAAGAAAAATGATTAAAGGGAAAGGGAAGGGGAGGGAAGGAAAGGTTAAATACTAGTTTCTCTCCTAATTTGGGGTAATTAACATTAATATAGAAGGGCTAAGGAGGGTTAACATAAAATAAAATCCTCCCATTTTTCCCTCCAAAATTTTAAAATCCAAACAAGGGAAATGTTATCGTATTCTCTTCCATTCTCCTCAATCCTAACACACCCTTAGGACTTGTTAATAAGGCATGGAGGATAATGAAGGACTTTCAACTAACTTTTTAAAACCCTCCAAAGTCCTCCCTTCATAATTTTAAGTTACTCCAATTTGGGGGATTAGGAGGAGAAAGTTCCCCAAACAAGGGGCTAGCAAGAAAATTATCATTTAACCAACCCTTTCTTTTCCATTTTCTTGGATTCCTTCCATTTCTTTCTCCTCCCAACCCCCAAAATCACTCAATTTTCCTATACATAATGTGGATAAGGTTTGGGATAGGAGACAGCATATTATATGATATGTTTCCTTGAATCAAGACTCCTTCTCTTAATTAACAGAATATGATCACTTAAATAAATTAAATAGAAAGCTTAACGGCAATTTTACAACACAAGCATATAGAGTATTCCAAAAATTTGTTACAGAAATGGTAATAACAATAAATAGACATGATTTCCAGATTCTATTAATGGCATAGTGTGTTCAGAACACTCGAGAAAGTAATCTAAAAAGAGAAATTCAATTGAATTCTACAAAAGTTAAAGCTAGAGTATCTCTTTCACAACACAACCAAATTTGTTAGTACAGACAAAGTTCTTCAAGCTCAGTTTCTTTTCTTTTTTCCATTTTTTTTTCAGAAAATTTAGTTAACAAACAAATTCAATCAGATTACTCTCTTCCACTAACTCAAGCCACAGATAGTATCATCATCTTCATGTCCCAAATTCAAACCCTATTATTTCCATGACTATTACTTAAACAACCAACTTCCCAATTTCCCAACTTGAAATCTCTACACAAAATCCAAGAACAAGTAATAATATATAGTCTTTTTTTTAATGTTCGGAGATTGCGAAATAAAAATGAGGGGAAAAAGAAAAACTACCTTGTGGAGATTCAGAGAAGGAAGGAAGAGAGGTGCTTTGAGAAGAGACGCCATTGCAGAGAGAGAAGGAAGCAACTCGTGGGTTTCAAGTAATTTGGTGAGTGGATGAATTTTTTTTTGTTTGTATTGTGAAGGCAAAAGCCACCACAAGAAGTGAGTGGATAGAACCCTATAGAGCTTTGGGCTCACAAATTTCATAGTGAACAGTAGCCACTAATATGGGTAAAGGGAGATTAAAAATAAATCAAACATATTATCTGGTCAATGCATAAATATTCCTAAAATGAGGGCCACCATCACAATTCACAAAAATTCGGCAGACACATTTTTTTTGCTTTTTGTTTTTTTTTCGTAAATATCATATTGGATTGGACTTTTTTTTAAAGGGTAATGCTATAGACTATAGAGTTATCAAAAATTCAAACTCACCATGTGTCAGTCATTGAATCTGTCTGGAGATCTGCGCTAAAATATTTTTTCTTTTTAAAATATGAGATAAGATAGCACAGATCTCAAGACAAATTTAACGACTTGCAACTAGTGAACTTAATCTCTTGATAGCTCCAAATACTCTTTTTTTTTAAACCATTTCAAGCTATTTGGTTAGTGAAGAATTTTATTTTAGTTTGTAGTGAGGTTAAAATTAACTTTTTGTCCCTCAATTTTATATGAGGTTTTAATTTTCATTTTTTTAATTTTTAATTTTAATTAAATGATACAGTTTCTTTTCCTCCCCAAGTGTCAAAAAAAATTTAGTGAGACTTGAAATATTGAATTAAGAACATTAAAAAAAAAAGTCAAAAGGTCATTTTGATCCTTTATATTGTACTCAATTTTTATATTAATCCTTCATATTTCAAAAAGTTTAAATTTATTCTTGATATTGTACATAAATTTTAAATTGATCCTTTCTTCCAATTCTATCTAGTTTTTCCGTTAAGTGATGATGTGTTATTCTGAGGTGTTACACTCTCTCTCTTACGTGTATTTTTTAGCTGACGTGGCCTTAGTTAACCTAAAATCAAGGACTAAAATAAAACAAAATAATTTTTCATTGAACAAAAATATAATTTCCCCACTTTTCAATCTTCTCCTTCTTCCTTCTTTCCTCCTGATCGCCGAAATTAGTTAATCCGGTTGTAAATGTATTAATTGAAGAATGAATGATTGAGGAGAGAATATGATAACAACTTGACAAGACACAAACGCAGCGTTGACATTCAATCCGCGGTATCGTTGAAAGCCCTTTGAAGTTTGAAAACAAAAACAATCATTCTTTCTTTCTTTCTTAGTATTTCTTAATAAATTAATTTAATGGTCAAACTTCAAACCTTTCTTTTCTCTCTCTTTCAACAAAATTATTATGTTTTGGTTTTTTAAGGTATCTCCCAACTCGACAGGTCAAGGACTAATCCTCTGCGAATTTGAGCTCTTTGTCGCTGGCCAATTGATTGCTACATACACAAGGTGGAATTCGAACACCTAACACTTGCTTAAGTAATCTAATGAGCTAACCACTAGACCAACCAAACTTGATTACAAAATTATTATGTTTGAAATGAGAAAATGACGATAGAAAGTGAGAGAGAAGTTTTTTTTTTATTAAATAAATCTCATTTTTTGTAATGTGATGAAATTATATTTTTGTCTTTATTTTTTTATTTTTTTATTTCATTCTCACTTTAATGTAAAAGTAAAATAATTATTGTATTCACTTTTATTCTTTTCACATTAACATGACATTTCCATTCTCTCGTCTTTCATATTCTAATTCCCTTTTTTTCCTCCTTAATTACCAAACACACCCCACATATCATAGGCTCATAGCCTTCACACCTACTACAACTATAATCAACCAAACTTTATTTCTCCGTCTTCACCATGCATGTTTAGATCTCACGTGAAAATGATTTAAAATTTGTATTAAATAAAGTTTAACAACTTTCAAAAATACGAACTTTATATGATCCAATCTCATAAATGAGTTGTGTTGTATGCACCATTAAATTATGGTCCAGAATGTGCTTATATATTTTAAATTTTTTTATTTTTATATTTATGCAATAAATTAATTGTATATTATCACTTTAATTCAAAAGTGTACTAATTACTCCCTCCAGTTCACAATATCTGCTTCGTTGGGTAGGTACGCACAGACTAAGGAGATCATTAGTTCACCTTAAACTTAAAAAAATATGAGATAAAAAGACTAAATTATCCTTACTAATTAATTACTCCTACTTACTCTTTTTCCATTAATTTTATATTGAGAATAGGTATTAGATAGGGATAAAATTGTAAATAAATAATTAATGCTTTCTTGATTTTATAAAATAGTAGATATTTTGAAACATAGAAAATCTCCACTCAAGCCGATATTGTGAACGGAGTATTTGTTTTTATTTAATTAATAAAATTACTTTTATTCCTATTTTATTATTTTAGTGTAATTATTTAATAGTTTAAAATATTATTAAAAAAATCAACTCAACCTACATAATCTTAAATCTTAATAGAGCTAAGCTAATATGAAAGAATCCTGTTTCACATTAATTAAAAACAGCCCATCTAAACTCAAATCTAATAAAATATAATCAAATTAAACTATCAAACTAACTTATTTTGATACCTCTATATCCATGTCTATATAATTCAAGTAATATTTGTTTTTTCCCAAACGCATACATACTGCACTTCATAGCTTTCTCTATATATGTCTATTATCGAGGTATCCACCACAGCAAGACTTGGTGACTAATATCCCTTGAATACTGCGAGACTCATTACTGAGGACGATCCTCCCAACGATTAACGCTCTATTTCTATCCCTCCAGATATCGAACCCAAGACCTTTACTTATTATTTGAACTTTATAATTTTAGTGTAATTATTTAATAGTTTAAAATATTATTAAAAAAATCAACTCAACCTACATAATCTTAAATCTTAATAGAGCTAAGCTAATATGAAAGAATCCTGTTTCACATTAATTAAAAACAGCCCATCTAAACTCAAATCTAATAAAATATAATCAAATTAAACTATCAAACTAACTTATTTTGATACCTCTATATCCATGTCTATATAATTCAAGTAATATTTGTTTTTTCCCAAACGCATACATACTGCACTTCATAGCTTTCTCTATATATGTCTATTATCGAGGTATCCACCACAGCAAGACTTGGTGACTAATATCCCTTGAATACTGCGAGACTCATTACTGAGGACGATCCTCCCAACGATTAACGCTCTATTTCTATCCCTCCAGATATCGAACCCAAGACCTTTACTTATTATTTGAACTTTATAATTTTATTGTTTTTCTATTCTTTTTTTGTTTCCCACGGATATTCTTCTATTGAAGGCAATTTTATTCGAGCTATCTGAGGTCTCATGACGGGAGTAGAGCTCTCCTAGCAGAAATTTTTCTATACACAAGACTCGAACTCGAGACCTTGCTTAAGAGAAATAGAATACCTACCACTCCAACTAATAATTTTCTGTTGATATTTTGTTGTTTTTCTATAAGTGGAAATTATTCCTTCCTAATTAAATAAGCTTTTCTTCGTTCATTATTTATGTTAATAATGTCACTATTTTTTTCCTCCCTTGATTGCACTAGTATTTGTACTTATCACTTGACACGTTTATTGCTTTAAGGAGAATCCATTGACCTTTCTATAAGAAAAAAACCTCAAAAGCATATAACACAATAATATTAATTTCTGCATTATTTTGTGAAGTATATTATTGGTTAAGTCATCTGTATTTCAATTATTATATATAATTATTAGACCAAGAAAAGATGAGGGTGCATATATATACTTACACAACAAGTTTGATGGGTTTGGCTCTATTTGGAACTCTATTATTTTCTGTTTAAATTCGTGAATATATATATATAGATTATATGAAATATTTTTAGTGTAAAATTGTAACTTTTTTCAAAATATATTATATAATGACTTTGCACCGTTTCTTATAAAAGTCATGTATTTTTATAGTATAAAAAGTTAAATTATGCGATGCATATATATATAGAAAGGTCAGAGAAAAATAGAGATAATTAATTGAGAGTTAAGAAAATATATATATATATATATATATATATATATATATATATATATATATAATGGTTTTATATTATTTAATTTATTATTTTAAAATATAATAATAATTATTCTATATGTGTGTTTAATATGAAAGGTCAAAACCTCAAATTAGTCCCTTATATTTGCACGAAATTTTATATTGATATTTTATGTTTCAAAAAGTTTAAATTAGTCATTTATGTTTGCAAGAAGTTCCAAATTAATCCTTCCGTCCAAGTTCGTTTATTTCTTCCGTTAAGTGCTAATGTGGCATGCTGAGGTGGACATATCATCTCTTCTACGTGTCCGTTTAAGCTGATGTGTCATGTCACGTCATCGTCACGCCATCATATACTATCATATGTGATGACGTGGCGCTGGTGTGGCAATTAATGACGTAGCATGGCATGTCAACTTAGATGGACACGTCAGCATGCCATGTCAACACTTAACTTAAGAAATTGACAGAAGTGGACGGAAGGACCAATTTGGAACTTCTTGTAAACATAAAGGACCAATTTAAACTTTTTGAAACATAAAGGACCAATATAAAACTTTGTATAAATATAAGGGACTAATTTAAAGTTTTGACCAATATAAAATTTATAAAGTTAAGTTCACACAAACTTCTAGAGAACAGGAATGCCACCGGCCATGTTCTCTAACAAAATTAATTCATTAATTAGATAATTCGTTGAAAAAATATACTAATAAAACAGTATTTAGTCAATAATTAATAATATTTTGTGCCAATAAATAACACTTTAAAAGTCACATCAAATAAGTCAACTAAAATTTGAAGAAATAATGATCATTGGCGCAAATATTAGAAAATTTAAATATTTAAAAATAATTGAAGATTATATTGAATTATTAAATTCTAAAACTTAAATAATTGACTCTCATACAATTTTGTAAACCTAAGAATACCTTTTTAATTCCTAATAATTCTTTTTTCGAAAAAGGAATAGAATTGTAAATAAAATAAAGTAAATGCAAAACAATATTTTAAAAATTGGACATGTCTTTGAATCTAAAAAAATTGTTGGGTGGATGGATCTAGTCGGTTCAAGAATTGGTTGAATTTTATGATGTCATAAATTAAAAATAATAGTATTAAAATAATATTAATAATATGATTTATATCATAAAAATTATATTGTTTTTCTTATTCTTAAATATAATAAATAATTTATATAATTAAATTATAAATATAAAAAATATAGCTTCAAATCATAATAATTTAAACATTATAATGTTTATATTTTATATTAGTTGCTCTATAATCATATAAATTTTAAATTATAAGATACACAGTATATATAATCAAATCTACCTTACATTTCTTCTAGATTATTTGATTTCTGCAAAGATGGTCATTGAAATTAAATCAGGAGTAGATACATCACAAAATAATGCAGAAATTAACATTATTGTATTATTTTGTGAAGTATATTATAAGTTAAGTCATCTGTATTTTAATTATTGTGAAGTAGTATCGAATGATACTATTGAACTTTTATCCTTAAATCAATCGGTTTAATAGAGTTTGAATTTAGTGTTATACAACACCGAATCAAACAAAAAGAAAAAAAAGAGATAGTGAATTCTATGTATAGACTTCATCATGCTGTAAAATCCACTGCTCTATCTCTTCTTTCTTTCCCTATCTCTTATTTCTTTCCATTCAATGCTATATAAAAGAGAATCCAAATTGCTAACGAGTGGCACAGTTAATTAAGGTTCGAGTTCTTATCTCATAAAGACGAGGGTTCAACCCTATAATCGATGTGAGGATCTTCTTGATGGGTAATATATAAATCATTTCATAAATCTTTAAAAAAATTAAAAGATATTTCCTAACCCTGATAGAATACCTATGCTTACCCTATCTAAATTCAAACTCGTTCAAATATATGATTGCAAGTTTTATTGAATAATTTGGTTTCATCACGTGAGAGAATTATTTATTTATTTATGGGCATGTTCTTTTGCAAGAATCCCCAATGGAAATAGAAATGGAAATGGTGGGGTCCACCGGGTCTCACTTACTTTTTCATTTTTTTATTTTCATCAACTTTTAAAAAAACAAAATACTTATTATACCCATCTGATTTGACATGATTTGACACAATTATAACCTTATTTTCTTTTTATTATTTTAATATAAGGGGTAAAATGGTCATTTTAATACATTCCCTTTCCATTTCTATTACCAAACTTTTACTACTAAACACAGAAAACGCATTTCATTTCCGTTTCTATTTATGTTTCTATTTTCATTTCTGCGTAAAGAACGTGCCCTATATTTTTTAACTTTTTAAGCATAAAATTAATAAAGGTAGGAAATATTTTGTATTGCTTTTCTAGAAAGGAAAGCAATACAATTGAGATGCTGACAGTGAAACGTGACGTCACGTGAGTAGACATCAAAAGCAAATAAACGCAATAGTTTTTGATGACGTCAGCCATGATTTGGCTGACTGTGATATGCCTAACGTCCGTTCTTTAGAACGAAATGAAAAAAATATCCACTCTAAAAAGTGGGTCTTGATATTAATTAAAAGATATATATTGAAATACAAAATGATAAAATTTGATATAATTATAATATTTTTTAATATTTTAATGTGCTCAATAAAATTATAATTTTAATATATTTTTATTTTATTTTTATTTTCAAATTTTTATTATCACACAAACGTAATCTTTTTTTTTTAAAGAATGTGCCATACTTTTTTTATATATATGTTGTAAAATGTATAATAATTTATTAAAAAATTAAGTAAAATTTTATTTTAATTTTTATTATAAAATTTTTAATTATATTTTTTATAATTAATTATATAAAATATAATTTCTTATATTTTTTCTTTATCGTAATTACTTATGTATACTTTTTTTTATCACGTATTTTTTGAAAATTTTTTACATGAGGGTAAGTATAGTACCTATAAAGATTATGAAATAAGTATTGTGTGAACCTTAACTACTTAATTAATTGTATGACTTTATATATATATATATATATATAAACTCATAATTAAACTACATTAAAAAATTTTAATTTAATTAAGTAATTATTATTTGAATTTAAAAATGGGAAATGTTTACACGTGTGACATAGATACTAATATTCATTTTTGCAACTTCGTTAATGAAAAACTAAATAAATTCAAGAGTTCATTTACTCTTTTGCTTTTTTACACATAGAATTAATTAGTACTATATATTAGCCATTATTATTTAAGTTTCACCTACAAGTTCCACTAATCAAATAAATGAATTTAATTAGACTTGTGTCTTTCTCTTTTCAAAGAAGTTAATTAATTAGTTAATCAAACAAATATGTTATGGATATTTTGCTTTACTTCCTTAGTAAGAAGTCAAATAAATACACTCGTAGGACCCAAGTACAATAAAGCACAATCTCCCTAGAAGTTGCATTTTTACTCACAAAAAAATATCTTTTTTAATTGTTTTTTTTTACAAGATTCCTAATTCAAACAAATAATATTTTATAATTAACCCTAAATTTAAAGGAAAAAACTTATATGCTGTTGTTTACATATTTTTTTTAAGGTTAACCAAATAAAAAATACATATGTCAATTTTTTTATGTCATCTTCTCAAAATTGACACATGTGATCTTTTTTAACAGTATATAAATTTTGTCCAAATTTAAATAATCATTGCATGTAAATATGTAAGTAGCACCATATAAGTTTTTTCTTTATTAGAATTGGTGTTGTAACTTGTGATATAATTTAATATTTTTTTAAATATTTATTTAATTAAATATACTTTACTTTTTAGTTTTTATAATGTAATAAAATTATGTTTTTCTCTTATTTTTTTATCCACTTTTATTTTATTATCACTTTTAATATAAGGATAAATAGTCATTATCCACTTTTATTCTATTTATATTGCAATCACTTCACATTTCTATTTCCTCTAATATTTTCTTTTCCATTCTCATCCCGTCCAATATTTCACTAACTAAACGAGCCAATATCTTTGTCATAAAATCTTTTAATAGATAATCGATACATGTATAATTTATACAATTTATCTATTTATAATTAATTATATTTTTAAATTTAATTGAGTTGTACGTAGTTACTAGCTTGAATAGTAAAATAAATAAATAATTATTTATTATTTTGTATTATATTTCAAATATTAAAAAGCAAGGCCTCTAGTGTGTGTGTGTGTATATATAGTGATGCTGAGGTTTGCATTATGAAGTCATGTTAATTATTTAATCATTAACTTAATTAGTTTGGAAAGCTAGAGACATAGCTAGCTATATCTAGCTTTATAAACTGAATAATATTTTTTAATTGAAAAGTATATAACAGTCAAAGTAATTTTAACATATTTTCTTTGTTTTATGTATGTTTGTTTAGATGGACTTAATTGAATATATAATGACTAAATTAATTAGTCAAGTTCACACTTAAACTATTGGAGAATATAAGTAAAGTATTCTCTTAATACGCGGTGTGGTGCAAGAATGACCAGTCATATAAATAATACAATATATATAATACAACTTGTTAAATGAAGCACATATATACTTCAACAATTAATTAATTAATTAAATTGAAGTCAATCTATAAAATTGGATTGGTGAATTGAAGCAACTCTAGAAATTATGAAATTGTGAACAAATATTATATATATATATATATATATGCGAAATTATTCTTTTGGTCCTCAACGTTTGCACAAAGTTTAATATTGGTCCTCAACGTTTCAAAAAGTTATTTTAGGTCCTTAACGTTTTTTTGTCAAAACTGGTCCTCTAGCGTAATATTTATCTGGTTTTGCCATTAAATGCTGACGTGGAATGCTTATGTGACAAACACTCTCTCCTACGTGTCATATTTAAATGACATAACACTATCTCTCACTCAAACTCGACAAAACGACGTCGTTAATTATTTTGATAGTGTTCGTGAAAATGACAATATTACTAAAAAAATAAAAAATTTGGAATATAAATTATAATTGACAACACAATAAATAAATTTTAGAGACGTAATTAAAAGTGACTTCGAGAAGTATCAAAAGTATTTTTATCAAATAAATGTAACAATTATTGTTTATGACGTCATTGATGATTTAGCCCTATTATATTGTCTACTGTCGTACATAACTGTCAAACCTTATCAATTGACTTGTGGTTGTGATTAGGATTCATTCGATTTTTAATCTTTTTAATTAACGAGATTAAAAAAATAATAATAAATTAATACTAAAAAAATATCATTTTTCTTAATTTGTTATTGAAAGAAAATAAAATTATCGTAATTTTAGATTTTTTTCCCAATAAGACGAATTTGGGAAGCTTGCTCAAATGTTTAAGAGTACGATTGTTATAGATGCACAGATGTAAAGTATTGTAAAAAAAGCATTGTAGAGTAAAATACTGTAGAGAAAAGTGAGGAGAGAGATAGAGAGAAAATTATGAGAGAGAAAAAATATGATAAAAAGTGTGTTTGGTATGTATAAAATATGATGTAGAATTTTTTTAGAAATCGTGAAACATCACGATTTTACTTTTTGGTTTTGTTACCAAACATACCCCAAGTGTGGAGATTGGACACATACTTTATAGAATTTATTTTTAAATAAAACTTAAGTAAGTTCGTGGAATTATAGATACTTAGAGATCACCAGTACTTAGTTATTGAATTTGTCATCTGTATTATTTTAATTTTTTTAAAAAATATTTTAACATAAATTTCAAGACAAATCCAACTGCTGACATATAATAAGCTTTAACTCACCATTTCTCTATTACGTTGCCTTAAAAATTATCAAAAGTTGGACCTCCTAAGTCCTTCATAGTAATTAAATTATAATATTGTTAACATATAATAAAAGTTGAGTTTCAAAAGGAAAAATTTAGTTATGTTCCTAATATGGCTTTAGATATTAAATTATAAATTCTACCCCGTTATGAGATTTTTAACTCGAACAAAATTGCTTTTAATAAAAAAATACTCGTAAAAGATTTTTAAAAAAATATATTCATAAATAACTGGTAGATGATCTGCACGAAATACATATCAACAATTTTGGAGAATAGATATTTAATTGTAAAATATATATATATATAAATGCAGAAAAATTAATAATGAGTGGGTATAACACTATAACTTAGAAGCAATAAAAATGAGGTGACACCTGAAGTATATATTACAAGGAAAAAAATGTAATAATTATAATTATGACGTCAGTGATGATGTTGGCAACAATTATGATATTCCTCATCTGTATGTTGTAACATTATTAATGGTCAACGTCTAGTACAACATTGACTTGAGTATGCAATTCATGCACCAAAAATATGTTACATATGAAGAACAAATAAAAGATTAAAAATAAATAAAAAGATGAACTACTCTTTTTTTTAGAGATGTTTAAATTATATGATTTTTAATATATATATATATATATATATATATATGTGAATTCTCCTTAATTAAATTAAGAAATAACTAAAATATCTTTTAATACAAAAGTCTCAAACTCCACTTCAAAAGTTAGCTTATAAATGAAGATTTGCAATTCTATATATAGAACATTCAAAACTTTGTTAACAACAAAAATGTTGTTTTGATTCTTTATATATGTCTCTTTTATTAATTTGGTCTTTCACATATTCGCGTTTTTAATTTAACCCTGCTCATGTATTAAAATATTATCAATTCAGTCCTATGCATATTCACATTATTAATTAATTTGGTCTCTCACAAAAAAAAAATTGGTTTCTCACAAATTCAATTTATCAATTTAGTCTCAAGTAGCAAATATTTAAATTTTTCACATAATTGTTGAAGATGTGTGTGTTACTACAAACTAAAAAAAAACTAATTCAAGTTTTATATTATTTTTATTTTATAAAAATTCTAGTAATTAACTATACACATCATTAATTCTGTTAAGTATTTAAATACTTAGCTTACTAAGAAAACAAACTGATAATGTTTTGATTTGTGAGGAACGAAATTAACAACGCAAATATGAGAGGGACCAAATTGAGTAATTGACAACGTAAATGTGTGAGGGATCAAATTGATAATATTTTATTTTGTGAGAGACTAAATTGACAATGCAAATTTGTGAGAAACCAAATTGATTATGTTTTAATATGTGATAGACCAAATTAACAATGCGACTTTGTAAAGGACTAAATTGACAAGAAATTAAGGTATATGTGCGAGGTAACTAAATGCTCACATATAATTTTCAATGTCCCTTTAAATTGTATATACCATAGGAAATTGAGACATGATGACACCATTATCAACCTAACCATAATTAATGAGAGCATATAAGCAAGATTTGATCACATAATTATGATATTTAATAATGACACACGCCAATGAATTATGCTACTTATGTTAGATGGATAAAGTTATACAATAATAATTGTATGAAAATTAATTTATTATCATATAAATGTGTGCAATCATTTGCCTACATGCATAAAACACTTATATATATATTAATTTAATTATACTATCTTATGAGTTGATGTTCAATATATAGTACGGTAGTGTTGAACTTCAGTACATTCCTTCAATCAGTTGGTCCTTAATTTATTTAAAGTGAGTTCTTATTAATGTGAATTTTCATTAATATTAACAAATGTCACTACATAATTGAAGGGGTACATTAATATTTAATAGTACAATACTCTTGAAGTTTTATCCCTGTCCTATCCAACTATATATATAAAGGCTCACCAAATGGGCTCTTATGTTTTCAAAGTTAATTAAACAAATATCTTATGAATATTTTATTTACTTATTTACTAAGAATACTATTTAAATTTTTTGTAATGTGATGAAATTATATATATTAATACTAATAAAATATAAATTTAAAAAATATATATGACGAGAGTAAAAACTTAAAATAAATTATAGTCTATGGAGCTAGCTATTTGCCTAGTTACTTGAAATGCATGGAAGTTAATCTATTATTTGTTTATTTACTTTAAGATAATATTTTATCACTATTTGGCGATTACATTATTTTTTTATTATTTCAATTTAAAATTTATTTTCTTATTTTATAATTAAACTATCTAAAATTGGACCTAATATATAAAAATAAAAGACACTAAAAAATATAAATAATGGAATTGAAAAAATTATTTAATAATAGTTATATAACATATAAATGTTTTCATAGTTTAAAAAGTTAGCTATATGCCTAGTAACTTGAAATGCATGGATGTTAATCTAATATTTGTTTATTTATTTTAATATAATATTTTATCGCTCCTTGGCGATTACATTAATTTTTTAATTCCAATTTAAAAATGATTTTCTTATTTTATAATTTGAAAACTAAATATAAAAAATGACCTAATATATAAAAATAAAAAACACTAAAAAGTATAAATAACAGAATCGAAAAAATTATTTAATAATAGATATATAACATGTAAATGTTTTCATAGTTTAAATATTGTATCATACATTTATTAAAGATTTAATTAACATATTTGCTTTAGTCTAGGCACCGACCAAATAATAAAACAAAAAAAATATTAATGTAAGAATTTTTTTTAACATAATCACAAAATACAAAAATAAACATTTTTACAACCTAGTATTTTATAATTTTTTTTAAAAATTACTATTATTAAAAAAATAAAAAAATACACGTATAATAAATTTTATATATATATATATAGAAAAGATTAAATTAAGGTAAAATTACTTAGGTGCTTGCTCTAAAGTTCACTAATATAATTAAAACAAGTGGCAAAAAAATTTTATATAACCAATCATGATAGACAGAGAAAATTAAAAGCAATAAATTACATAACCAATTAAATAGGAGAGAGAATATAAATAAT
This sequence comes from Senna tora, assembly GCA_014851425.1. NCBI lineage: Eukaryota > Viridiplantae > Streptophyta > Magnoliopsida > Fabales > Fabaceae > Senna > Senna tora. Next base: position 10,033,138 of record CM026271.1, read on the forward strand.
GTTTATGATTAGTAAACTTTATAATAAACACCTTAGTAACTTTACCTTAGTATTTTCCTTAAAAAAAAAAAGTAAATTTGATTTTGTTAACTTACCTTTTTCACAAAACAACCCCAATACTTTTTGTTGAATCTCACTTCCTCCCCACTCTCTCTCTCTCTCTTCCTTTTCTATAACATTCCCAAATCTCAACCGAAGAAGCTTCTTCACAACCTTCCAATCCCCCTTTTCCCCAACGTTTTTCAGACACTAAAAAACAAATAATAATAATAATAAATTAATAATAAATCCAACCATTCTCCCCAACCGCGTAAAACGACACGCTTCCCAGATGAATCTATACAATCTTAATCCTCTCATCATCATTTGTTTATGTAATAAAGTTTTCATTTTTATCTTCAAATACGAGTCGTCAATGTCATAGTCATAGTCATATTCACCCACCGCGTTCACATCCACCCACACGCTTCCTTCTTCTCCTTCTTCTTCTTCTTCCTTCCTCCTCCCTTTTTTCTCTATAAATCTCCCAACCCTTCTTCCTCCTCCCTCAATTCCATTTCTTCAGCGTTCACACCTCCCTTTCACACATCAAAATCCAAACTTTCTTCCGTTTCACACATACCCACATACCCACCAACACGAGGACTCTGCTTTTTTGTTTCATGGAGATTAACCCCCTCCCATTTCTTAACCAAGACGATTATTCCCACTTCTATAACAACTTTCTCTCCGAGATGGATAGTAATAATGCTGCGGGAGCAAGTGCCGATTTTAGTTTCAGCCTTAACAACAGCAACGATAGGAAGCGTCATAGAAAGGACGAAGATGATTATAATAATAATAATGGGAATGGATTTGAGGATGCAAAGAACAATACTAGTGCATTGAAGGATATTTTCACTTCCTTGATTCTCCTAGACGAAGAAGACGAAGAAGAAGGTCGGAAGAAGGTTATGGAATCTAACTTCAACCACACGAATGACGATTATTATAACTACTCTCATCAATTCCAACAAGACCATTACGCCGAAACCCCCGATTTCCAGCATCCTCGTACCAACAAGAAACCTCGTCATTCCTCTGTTTCCACCTCCTCTGTTTCCCCTGTTTCCGACAATGTGGGCCCCGAGATCCCGCCGCCGGCGACCCACCGGCGGCTGTGGGTGAAGGACCGGTCCAAGGACTGGTGGGAGCGCTGCAACCACCCGGACTTCCCGGAGGACGAGTTCCGGCGAGCCTTCCGGATGAGCAAGTCCACCTTCGACATGATCTGCGCCGAGCTCGAATCCGCCGTCACGAAGAAGAACACGATGCTCCGCGACGCCATCCCGGTGAGGCAGCGCGTCGCCGTCTGCATATGGAGGCTCGCCACCGGCGACCCGCTCCGGCTGGTCTCGAAACGGTTCGGGTTGGGCATATCCACCTGCCACAAGCTCGTCCTCGAGGTCTGCTCCGCCATCAAAACCGTCCTCATGCCCAAATTCCTCCACTGGCCGGAAGAACAATCACTAAACACCATCAAGCAAGAATTCGAATCCATCTCCGGGATACCCAACATAGGAGGATCGATGTACACCACACACATACCCATAATAGCACCAAAAATCAGCGTTTCCGCCTATTTCAACAAGCGTCACACTGAGAGGAACCAGAAGACTTCCTACTCCATCACAGTCCAAGGAGTGGTTGATCCAAATGGGGTCTTCACCGACGTGTGTATTGGATGGCCAGGATCAATGCCAGATGACCAAGTCCTAGAAAAATCCGCTTTGTTTCAGAGGGCAAGCAAGGGGCTTCTGAGGGATGTTTGGATAGTGGGGAACAAAGGGTACCCCTTAATGGATTGGGTCTTGGTGCCCTACAACCACCAGAATCTGACGTGGACACAGCATGCTTTCAATGAGAAGGTTGGGGAAGTGGGGAAGGTGGGGAAGGAGGCTTTTGGGAGGCTGAAGGGAAGGTGGGCTTGCTTGCAGAAGAGGACTGAGGTGAAGCTTCAGGATTTGCCTGTGGTGCTTGGGGCTTGCTGTGTTCTGCATAATATCTGTGAGATGAGGAAGGAAGGGATGGAGGAGGAATGGGGGTTTGAGGTGTTTGATGATGAGATGGTGGCTGAGAATGGGGTCAGATCTGGGAATGCTGTGCAGAAGAGGGACTTCATTGCTCATAACTTGCTTCATCATGGCCTTGCTGGGACTGGGTTTTTGTAGTTTTTGTTTTCTTTCTGATTTTGGGGTTTTGTCATTCTTTTGGCTATGTATTGATAGTCATTAGAGAATAAGATTTTTTTCTGTGTACAATATATAGAGTATAGAGTATAGACATTGTTTTTGCAACAAACTAATAAATGGATACTTTCTGCAGCTTTCTGTGTGTTCATGTTGGGTAAAACTTTTTGAGATCAGTGCTAACGAGGAGTAACATAGTTAGTTAAGGTTCGGATATTTAGTTTATAAAGGTGAATGTTCAAACCCATTAATTAACGGTGTTTTCAAGTTGTGTGTCCCACCATTTTTGACCCTTGAACTTTCCACTTTAAATGATTGAAAAATCCTTTCTCTCACCAAAGCAGTAAGTAAACTTCAATAAATTGCTAATGAGATTGAAAGTTCTGTGTTCCCTGTCTTTAAATTAGCAAGCAGTTTAAAACTTGAGTTTGTTTTCCTTGGTGTATAGTTTCCACTTTCCACTTTCCACATAGATGTGTTTTCTTGTCCAAATTGTCAAGTAGGGTGATATTTTTTTTTTATTGGTTTGCAGGCATTTTGAAAAGTGTAATAATTAGTCTGAAGATTTAAAGTTATTTTATATAAAAAGTCATTGATCGAAACCCTAACATTTGGTTAAGTATAAATGAATTCTTTTCACTCAATCACACCCTCTAAGTTACACACAAAGATGAATTTGTGCAAATAACAAAAAACGAGAAATTCTTAAGTGTATGTACAGTGTAACTTCATTTGTGCGTCGGTCAATAATATTAATTTAATTCTCCACTTTTCAAATTAGAGAGTCGATATGATTATATGATAAATAAAATAAGAATAAATAGATGAATGTTATTGGTCAATACATAAATGACAACACACAACATGTATCTAAGAATTTTTTTCAACAATCAAAACATTTTTACATTAGACTTGATAGACTATATAGATCAGGCCACGTCAATGTTCTATCTTTTTTTCGCATAAGTTTGTGTAGTTTTTTTTTTTCTTTTGTGATAATGATGTGGGTGTCTCAATTACTAAGCTTGATGCCATGTACACAATGTTTGACCTTAGGCTCTCCAAAACAGGAAGACTATTAATTATGTGTTTTTGGCTTTATTATGTACAATACAATCTCTCTCTTTCTCTCTCTCTCTCTCTCTCTAACCAAAGTGCAAAGTGCAAACTAACTTCATGAATTCAAAACCTGATCCTACTGTGATGCTTTGGCTTGGCAGATATTTTGTGTGGTCAAGGTCAAAGTTCATTTTCCTTCTACAAATAACATTTATTCTTCTTCCTTTGCAGATGCAGAGAATGCCTAATAAGTCCATGGTGGGTCATCTCTTGCATTTGGACTTACTTGGAAATTCTTATTGTTTCAAGCCGCATTCTGAACAGATACAAGTACAATTTTGAAAATTTTTAGGGTGTTCCCACTTGAAACCACTAGATGAATTTCTACTTAGGGAGTAGCGGTTTTCATTGATCCTCGATGAGATCTGCAAGACACAGAAGGTAATAAAAATGAGGGTAAAACATCTTGCTGTCTCCAAATTATGCTGCAATGTTCATTCCTGTCCCCAATTTTTTTTTGGTTCATGTCTACTTCCAAAGTTTCAATTTTGTTCATACCTGTCCTTTTTGCTAATAGCGTTAACATGCTTGGCGGAATTTGCTGATGTAGAAGATGAATGCGTATTCCTTTTGCCACGTCATTGTCCACCTAAAGTTAAATGTGCGGTGAAAAATGAGGTGAGCAATGACGTGGCAAAAGAAATACACATTCATCGTCCACGTCAATAAATTACGCCAAACATGCTAACGCTGTTGGCAAAAAGGGTAGGCATGAACAAAATTGAAACTTTGGGGGTAGGCATGAATCGAAAAAAAAATTGTAAGGGCATGAATGAACATTGAAACATAGTTTGGAGGCAGCAAGGATACTTTTCTCTAAAAAGGAAAGGACCAGAGAAAAGCCATAAAAAGGAGGTTAGGGTTTTACTTAGAAGTTGAGACCTTCATATTTTGGAGCTGGAGGATAATATGATAATTTTACTTTACGAGATCGAGTTCTCAATCCGGGTATAGACTAACTTGACCCAGTCTAAAATATCTCCTCATCACCCCTCCCTCAAATTTTTATCTTCATTTTCTGAATACAAGGTTTGTCATTTATGGTGAGATCTTGAAATGGTTCTTCTTCACCACTTAGCCTTCAACTTCAAGGCTTCATCTTGTAAATTGGTATGGAAGCCGATCCAAAAGTATCGAGTATTGAGTTCAAAGCACTTCGGTTATAGAAGTTTGTTGAAATGCTTAAATTTTAGGGTTTAAGAATTTAGGAATTTTTAGAGACTTGAGCAATAAAAAATGCTTAACTTTTATAATCACTCCTCTAAGTTGAGAATAAATTATAACCACACTGAAGATTTTTAATTGTTTGCTTTAAATGAGAATCTTATCCTCTTTTTTCAGTGTTGAATCGTACAACAAATTAAATGGGTTTTAGAAAAGAAAAGAAAAAAAAAATTACATCACGCATCGTTCTATTTCAACGTTGCATCTAACACTTGTTTGGATTATGGGAAACAAAACCTATAAGAGGGGAAACATTTTCTTGCATACTACCGAATAGTTTATAAATCTGTCGTGCTTGAACTAAGGAGACAGGTGATGAAGGGGAAAGAATTAATCTTTCAATTTTAAACATAACAAGATAGACTATTTAAAAATATGCTTTATTGTTACAGTTTTTCAAAATTTCATATGAAAAATTAGTATATTTAACCATCATATTAATAAAAGTCATCCTATAACAAGATTTGAAGGATCTTTTTTAAAGTTTCCTACAAGTATCCTTCTAGAGGTAATAATGTTCGAGTTAACACTTCTCCAAAAAGCATAGATACTACCCTTAGATCGTCATATTATAAGAGATTAGTCTCTTTCGTTACACCTAAGCCTGATGGTTATTTCCTTATAATATTTCCATTGAAAATGACTTGGACTAAGGTTAACTTTAAAACCAGCATAATCCTGTGTTTAATGTGTTCCATACCTGTATTAATCACAATGCAATACTTCAAAATTATACTTGGACAATACAACATATTTGTAAAGATAGAACATATTGGCGTCGCTTGATCTATATAGCTGATCCCAGCTGGTGGGAAAAGGCTTTTTTGTATTATTTTTGTTCTGTACTAAATTCATCTCCATTTGGAATAAGCAGTCAAAGCAGACAGAAGCCATTAAACTAGACATAATATGACAAGGACAAAACATGCTCTACTAACATTACATTGTGGTACAAACAACTAGAAGAACCTTAATCATAAATTATTAGGAATCAAATAAGCTCACAAAAGTCAGGATAGAACCCCCCTCATACATTGAACCCTATAAGTTTCCTCTATCGAGGTACCATAAAGGGAATTAATAACTTCCTACCACTACAGAAAAGTTGGACTGAGGTAAGAAAAAAGGCCAAATTTTGCCTATGATATGTTTTTATCTTCCAACCTGGGTTCGTTCCTGGCTCATAAAAGATAGACGAACAGACCAAACTAATCATGAAAAATATATAAACAAGTCATGTCAGAGGTAGGTCCTAATGAAACGAAAAATTCTTAAGGTACAATCAACTGTACATTATATGTATGTACATAAGAATTTCTCGTACCTGACATATTTATTTATGTGGCTTTTCATGATTGGTTTGGCTTACCTATTTTCTGTACAATTTAAGTTGTGCAATATATAGCTGCCAACAAAGCTGACGGTGAAGACAGGCAAACCTGGCTGGAAAATAAGCAGGCTCACCCAACATCATCATAGAAAGTGAAAGTTTGCTATCCATTTGTTACAGTACAAACTCTCTCTATACATGGCAAAGAGTCAGTCAAGTCGTCACCCTTCGCCGTGAAGTGGCAATCCCGAAGGATGCAACCATCTAAGGATATGATCTGTCCATGGAGAATCCAGAAGAATAGTCTATTCCAGAATCACCTAGAATGAAAGAAAGAAATATTGCATTATTACAACAGTTCTTTACCATGTAATCGAATATTGCACTAAATGAATGCTAATTGAAGTCAAATCCATTACTTTGTGGGGAGTCATGGCCAGATATTGTCATTGGCGATGACATGCTTCCTCCCATCGGATCTGTGATAGTTGAATAACAATAATATGATATAATATTCATTAGCTATAACCTGATAACAAACAACAGGTATTGACAGCACAAGGGAGGAGAGTAAAGATTGAACTTGTGGAAAATAAAATGGCATAAGCATACCCATAGAACGGTGCATGCCCTTGACAGCATCAAAATTCTTATATGTATAACCAACAAAGCTAAGATCTTGAGAAGTCAATAGCATCTACAACGCATACAAAGAGGATGTAATAAGTTGCAATGCAAAGGCATTCTATCATTACTACATCACTCATGATGGGACGGGACCAGATTTTATTTTTTTAAAGTGAATAAACTAGAGTAGATACGATACCTTCCTCATGGGACCAGATCCAGTTCTAGCCGGTTTTGGTGTATCAACCTATTAACAGAATTACAATCAATCATGTTACAAGAAGATAACATTAACACCACAGCTGGTAAGAAAAATAAATGACATCTTATTCTTTTCTTACCTCATCAAATTTCATAAAATTTTGAGTGTCAAGTTCTCCATTCACTTGTGGTTTGAATGCTGCTTCCATTTCATACAGCTTATCCCATGCAACATCTTTGAACCAAGGATGAGCCTGGTCAATTAAGTGCCAATAATATTAACACAAAAAGAAAAAATTGCAAGTATCATCAAGTCCTACAGTAAAATTTTTTTTAGAAGAAAAAAGAAGAGAAAAACATATTTCTTTTACACACTTTAATTTCATCTGCGCCTCTGGTACCAAGCCTATGGTCAACATCACAGAGCAACCTACAAATTAGATTCTTTGCCTCAGGCGTCAACCTTGCCTCTTCTGGAAATTTTAAGTGATTTTTCCAATGTACAATCTGCCCACAATAAACAATCAAGGCCAGAAAAGACCATCAATTCAAAATCCATAAACATAAAAGAAAAAATATTTAGAGTTATGAGCCTCAAAGAAGATGAGATGACCTTTCTGCATGTTGTTACTGGATCATCAGAGTAGAACGGGGGATAACCAACAAGCATCTCATACATTATAGCACCAAGAGACCACCTGCACCCAGGCAAGCCAGTATTCATATATATAAGCAACAACCCAACTATTATATTCCACTTCAAGAAAGGCAATAACTACTATTTAAAGTTTTAAGCAAAAATAATCCACAACTATTTATTATGTACTTTCACTTCAAAATAATGCCCAAGTTATTGCACATAAAATGAACAGACCAGTCACATTCCACACCGTATCCCTTTTTCAGCAACACTTCAGGAGCAATATAGTCTGGAGTTCCAACTGTCGAAAATGCCTGTTGTCAAATGACAAAGACAAGTTAAGTTTGAGAAGAATATGCAGGCATCTATTCATCTAAATACAAGAATCAAGATCTGTTCAAAATGATAAAATAAAATTCAAATTCAAATTGAATATAATCCAAACAGGAAAGCAATAAAATGCGGTTTCTGAATGTATGCTATATATGCACAAGTAGTGCGAGGCAGTTACCAGCTTCCTCCTGTTTATTTGCCAATGCTGAAGTTGTTCAAGGGGACTTTTCCAGGGCCTTCCGGATTTGCAATTTGGTAAGGATCCATCAATGTCCATTGTGTCATGCAAGTTATCATCATCTAGAACTTCATTTTCATTTATTGATGATAAATTTGTGCAGTCAAGTGGCTTGCAAAGACCAAAATCAGACAGCTTCATATGACCATTTATATCCAATAGAAGATTGTCAGGTTTTATATCTCTGCAGTATAATTTGGTTACAATAGTAAGACCATAGCCAAACTAAATAAATCATGATCTTGACAGTTGACATAACAACATAATACCAACCGGTGAATGTAATTGTGTTTATGAATAGACTCTATGGCCAAAACACTTTGAGCAATGTAAAATCTAGCCACAGTTTCAGTTAAAGTTTCTTCTCTAATCAGCAATGTCATTATATCCCCACCAGGTAAGTATTCCATTATCAGATACAAGAAGTCAGCATCCTGAAAGGAGTAATAGAGTTTCACAATGCAGTGACTGGCAACTTCTGCAAGTAAGTTTCTCTCAGCTCTAACATGTTCAACCTGTGTTGCAAATGTACCCAGTGAATTCAAAAACAATAAACAATTGGGATAGAAAGACAATGAAATTTATTTAAAACATAACAGCAGAAAGAACACCTGCCCCCTGCTGAGCATTTCAGACTTTTTCAACTTTTTCATGGCATAAATATTGCCTGATTTCTTCTCGCGACAAAGTCTTACCTGTGTAATCATAATTTAAAAACCATTAAGACAATCTGAGGTTAAAAAGCTATAGCAATAGAACAAAAACAACTTTCCAACCTGTGCTTTAATGACACGAAAAAAAAAGCCACTAATTATGTAATCTGATTTATAAGTTGAACATATTTCTACCTCTCCGAAGGCTCCCCTCCCAATAATGGCTAGAAGGTCAAAATCATCCACACATATTTTATGTCTTTTTAATCGCATATACTCAGTCTCCTTGCGCTCTAAATCTTTCAGTTGATTGATCTGTTCCTCTTCTGGAACATGAGAAGATGCAAACTTTTGTTCCAGCACTGAGCGCCTGCAAATAATAAAATCATGGCCAATAGTATACCAAGATAAATGAAGAGGAAAAACAGATAAATCTGTGTCCCATCAAATTAAGTTTCAAAAATATTCTAGGATAATGAAATGAAATATAGTGAAAAGACAGATTTATAAAAAGTACACCGTAATGATTGTAAGTTTTAACTGGTCTTTTTGTGCGTGTCTATGTGTGTTTTTAGAGTCTATGCCTGGCTGCATAGCAGACATTGATGATACATGGGAATTTCAAGGATAAGATAAAATTAAACTCAAATTTTATAGCTCACTTTTGCTGCACTCAAATTATTTCTAAGTGACTTAAATTTCAATGGAAATTTGAACTTTTTTTTCCTGAAAAATTCAATCATGTGGCTGTAAACTATAGAAAGTAGAAACTATCCATTTCTCATGTTGTTAACTAGTCATTAGAGAGCTTAACCGTATCTAATTTTCTCCTATAAGTAAATCTGCTCAAGATATTATGCTCAGAAAAAATCCATAGAAAACTGCTCAAAACTGTAAGATTCCTTGTAAGTCAAAAAATGATCAATATCAAGTATTAAAAAAACATTCTTATGCAAGTAGCTAGCACATGCACATCCATATTACACAGAACAGCCAGAATGTAGAATTTCCACAACCCACACGCGTATTACCACATTCTTAAAATAGCTTGATTAGAGAATTCAACTCTTTATTTTGTATTACATATACTTTTTTAATAATTATCGTACGCACAAATTTCAAAATAATTTAACACAAACTTATTGAGTTCTCTGTTATGTCTTTCTTCTAAAAATTGTTCGGTTAAAAGAAATTTGCTGTGTTAGATTTTACCTCTCCTTGCGATCTCGAATGTGCTTCATTTGAGCTCTGTAATGATTCTCAATGAATTTCTTGGCGGCAGCTACCCTCTCCATCGTCAAACTCGAGACCTCCTCACGTTCGTCCTCCTCCCCAACCATGGGTCGTACCTCGTCCTCTTCCTCCTTCTCCTTCTCGTGATTCTCCATCGCCAAAATCCCTCCCTCTGTTAAACTCTTTTCAAAGATACTCTCCTCTCTCTTCCCCTCTGGTTTGTGTATTCGGATGAACGATTGTGACAACCAAGCTTAAAAACTCGACCACGAAGAAAAGAAAATAGGAAAAAGCTTACACGTCCCTCTCTGACTCTCTCACGCTCTCTTGAACCTCTTTGTTTCCCTGTCCCGATCGATTGCTACGTCCCTGAACCCTCACAATTTTACAATTCCACCTGTGACGCAACATTTGGGAATCACATTGACCACTATTCATCAAAATCCTAATCACATGGCGTTTGATCATCACTTACCTCGATGTTTCACTGAGTTTGCTGCTCCAACCTACGCGAATAATCCGATCGATCGTCTTGTGGATCAATTATGCCATTGATAGAGAGAGAGAGAGAGAGAGAGAGAGAGCTTCCGAAGAAGACGAAGACGAAGAAGAAGAAGAATCTGTATGAGTTTTGAAGGGAAGAAGGAAAGGAACAACGCCAATTTAGTATAGAGCTTGAGAATAAGATGGTTTTGTTTAGTTGTTGTATTCTATTCTTGCATTTTGGTATTTTTATTAGAAAAATAAAATAAAATAAAAATAAAATAAACGAAAAAAAGGATTATCATTTATCTAATATTTACATGTTTGTTTGTGTATTTTTAAGGAGGCTTTATTTGGAAAGGCACTAAACTAAGACACTTCAAAATAAATTATTGTGTAAGAATGATCAAAATATCTATAATTTATTGACATAGCCAAATATGTTACTTGTAATTTCTATATACCTTTAGGAACAGGTTTGTACTATCTGAACCTATAACTCTGTTCTCATAATAAAAAAAAAATCTATAATTTATTGATATTGTAAAGTTTATTAATTGGATTAGAGTTTAACTATTTCGGTATTAAATGAGTGAGTAAGATTTAAAAATTAGGATAATAGTACATAAATACTCACTTTAGATTCCGACACGCTCGATATAAATTATTTATATAACATTTTTATATTATAAATATATACGCTATTTACTTCAATTTTATTTACAAAATAGTTTAACTTTAATATTAATCTATAAATTACTGTATTTGATAATTGTTTAAGAATAAATTTATTAAAATTTTATATTAATTATATATTTAATAATTTAAAATATTTTTATATTGAATTTTCCTGAGATTCGAGTACTCGAAGAGTTTAAGAATGGAGATATATTATATGTCCGTTCATGTTCATGTTTAATTTCAGAAATTATAGTGCTCTATTCGTACACTACCTTGATCACTCATTAATTTATTTTTGTATGGAAACTACACACATAAAATGCATCGATCATGTGACATTCCATAGTGGAGAATTTAAATGAGCTTGAAATTATTCAAATGTTTTATTTGGTAGACATTTCTTTTCAAGGGATCTTAGGATATTTAATGGATAGTTAAATAGCTCTAACTAGTAAAAGAGCTTGCAATTTAACCCCATAACCTCGTACAATAATTTTTTGGATTGAACTTATATTGATCTCTTTAACATGCTATTAACGTTCTTCAATGCACCATTCATTTTCTTTTCTTTAAATTAAATAACTTTATAAAGGGCTAAATGACTCTTTTGGTCCTCAACATTTGCACTAAGTTTAATATTGGTCCCCAACGTTTCAAAAAGTTATTTTTGGTCCTCAATGTTTTTATTTTGGTCAAAATTGGTCCTCCAGCATAACTCCGTTTGATTTTTTTTGTTAAATGCTGACATGGAAGGCTTATGTGGCACACTCTCTCTCATACGTGTCATATTTGGATGATATGACACCCTCTCTCACTCCAACTCAGCAAAACGACGCCGTTTTACTGAGTTGGAGTGAGAGAGAAGTGATGCAAAACAGCGTCGTTTTGCTGAATTGGAGTGAGAGATGGTGCCATATCATCTAAATATAACACGTAGGAGAGAGGGTGTGCCACATAAGCCTTCCACGTCAGCATTTAACAAAAAAAATCAGACGGAGTTATGTTGGAGGACCAATTTTGACCAAAATAAAAACGTTGAGGACCAAAAATAACTTTTTGAAACGTTGAGGACCAATATTAAACTTGGTGCAAACGTTGAGGACCAAAAGAGTTATTTGGCCCTTTATAAAGTATAAATATAAAAAAAAAGTGTTCTAAAAAAAATAAAAAATTTAATGTATATATATTTATTATATATACAATAAAAATATTAATTTATGTCAATTTTTTAAATTATTTTAATTTTTAAAATAAAAAATTATTATATTTGAAAATAACTTTATAAAGTTTTTTCGCTTACGTTGGATGCTCCAGATCTTCCATCATTGACCTACAAAACTATTTTCATGTGTTCTTAAGGTTAATCAAATGCATATATTTAAGCTTTAGTCACCATATGTGACCCTGAAAAAATCAAGATGAGACCCATTATTGCAATACAAGAAATGTTTGTATTTTCAATAACTTTTATTTTGATAGCCACTTAATTATTGAAACAAATTTACTTTTTTCAACAAATAATTTTTTTTTCTGTTAAAAAAATATAATAATAGTATTTTTTTTACGGTCAATAATATTTTTTTCGACAACATTTTTTCGATGGCTGTCGTCGAAAAATGAATTTTTGAAAATAATATCATTGATAATTATTGATTGTTAAAAATAATATTGTCTTTTTTCAATAGCTTATTTTGAAGGTCAAAATTTAATTGTTGATAAAAATATTTTTTCAACAATTAATAGTGACTATCAAAATCTAAGGTGTTAAAGATACTTATTTATTTTGTAGTGGTGGGTCATCATACATTCATACCAGCTCTGCAAAATGAAAGTATAATGTGGCCACTTATAAAACCACCAATGTTGTAAGAACCGAATCGAACAAAGACTCGGAAAAGTGTTCGGTTCATAATTTGATCGGTTGAACCGGTCGAATCGGATGACGCAATAAATAATAAATAATAATTGTTCTTAATATATAAAATGACATCACTCAAGTTTTAGGTCTCAACATATATAATTTTGAAATTTTAAATTACGTGACTTCTCAAAATTTTAATTTTCAAGACTTGTCAAACTCTGAAAGAACTTGATCAAACCAAACATGAAATTCTTGATAATCATGACTTCTTAAATTTTAATTTTCAAGACTTTTCTAATTTTAATTTTTAAAATTTTTCTAATTTCTTCTTTATGCTATTTTTTATTTTTTTAATAAAAAATTGGATCGGTTGGACGGTCCAACCCGGTGGACCATGGTTAAATCCGGTCAAACTAAGAAAATAGTTTTTTGGGTCCAACCGACTCGCCTTTGTATCCGTTTAGCGGTTGGACCGGTCGGATTGTCCGGTCCGATCCAAACAACATTGAAAACCACTTAAAAAAGTAGAATTTAAGAGCTATTTGGTTAACCAACATTAAACAATCATTTCCTTTGTAGTGCTTATCCCTACTATGAACTGGGCTCTAAAGACAATAACTTGATAGTGTAATAGTGTAATTTATTTTATCAGTCTTCAACAAAAAAGAGAGGCTCTTGTTCAATATGCTTCAATATGTGTGCAGGCCCACCACGATATTTGATGTATGATGGGCTGAGTCGGTTTGGTGGGGGCCATTCACGCGTGATGTGAAATTGGTATGAAACAAAATGATTCAACAAAAAATTTGTTTGATAGCGAAGGAAAACGTGAAGTGAGACGTTACATTGAACAAAAACGTGAAGAAAGATGTCATGTTGATGGGAAAAGCCTCCGTTATCTTTTGCTTTCGTCGCCCTTCACGCCATCCACGGACTTTTGTGAGAAACCAAGTCATGCATCTTCACCAATATTTCAACCTTATAAACTGCTCTTTGACTCTGATGTTATGGGTGTTCAATTGCCCCGTGCTGTTAGGATGTAGTGGTGTGTTTGGTTTTTCCTTTCGGGCTTTGGCCCCGTTGTATTACCAAAAAAAATGGTACTTTTATTTTTTAGGGATTAAATTGAGATAAATAATACACTTTTGGGATTATAAAATGATAATTTACTCAATAATAAAAGTGACATTGTAATTATAAGTAATTTCCCATTTCTTTCAAATATATATTTGGCCATTGGTTGGCAGCTAGCTGTAAAACTTGAAAATATTAATAAATTGGTATTTGTTTTTAGAATATGTCGAAATGGTGGTATACCTTAGCTCTTTAGTCTTCCGTCTTCACTTTTATTTTTTTTTAGGTCAAAACTCCAAATTGGTCCTTTATATTTGCACGAAGTTTCATATTGGTCCTTTATGTTTCAAAAAGTCCAAATTGGTCCTTTATGTTTGCAAGAAGTTCCAAATTGGTCCTTCCGTCCAAATCCGTTTATTTTCTAAGTTAAGTGCTGATGTGGCATGCTGACATGGACACACCATCTCTCCTATGTGTCAGTTGAAGCTGACGTGTCATGCCACGTCAGCACCACGTCACTGCCACGTCATTATCCAATATCATATGTGATGACGTGGTGCTGACGTGGCATGACACGTCAGCTTGAATGGACATGTCAGCACGCCACGTCAGCACTTAAAAAATTGACAGAAGTGGACGGAAGGACCAATTTGGAACTTCTTGCAAACATAAAGGACCAATTTAGACTTTTTGAAACATAAAGGACCAATATGAAACTTCGTACAAACATAAAGGACCAATTTGGAGTTTTGACCTTCTTTTTACAAATTGCTTCAGTCAGTTTTAAAAAAAAATCTAAAAGATACAAATAAAACCACACAAGAGAAAGAAAAAAGTTTATGTGACTCGACTAGGTAGGATCTGATATACGAAGCCTAATGTCTACAAGCAAAAAAATTATTTATAGAAGTTAAACATATTTCATGTTTACATGGAAATAATCTTATTATTACCGATGCTCTAATCTAAGGCTAGCCTTCTTAACCACTAAAAAAAATATTAAAAATTAAACCTGTGCAAGCAAAAAAAAATAATAATCAACAAAATAACTAAAAATTATCCCCATAAATGTTTAATCAAGTGGCTTTATCTAACCAAAAAGACATGTGTAGACCGTGAATTTAGATTTACTAAAGTGCAATTTGCAGGAAGTGCATAATTTGAACTGTTATAGGAGAATCGAGATCTGAGTTCACATTGCAACCTGTCATCTGATGGTTCAGATTGTGCACTTCATGTACCTACACTTTAACAAATCAAAATCCTAATAAACTCACAACTGTTATTCAGAACAAAATTACTATGACATGGAGGCTTAAACCTTAGGCCATTCTTTAAAGCCAAGTCATTTTTTGATCTGTGTCAAAGAAACCCATTAGCCTATGCATTATTCATATCTATTTAGATTTCAGCATTTTACAAGAGCTTCCATGAACACTAAGGGCATGTTTGTTAGGTAGAAATGGAAAGAGAAAGGGAATGGATTTGATGTGTTTGGTAGTAAAAATTTGGAATAGAAATAGAATGCGAATGTATTAAAATTACTACTTTACCCTTTATATTAAAATAATAAAAAGAAAATAAGGTTAAGATTGTGTCAAATCAAAGGGTATAATAGACATTTTGTATTTTTTTAAATACGTCAGAGGAAAAGAAAAGGTAAAAGGCCCCACCTACTTTTACTTCTCCATTCCACTATGCAATCTAGGGGTGTGCAAAACCGATCCAAACCGAACCAACCGATCCGATCCAAACCAAACCGACCAAAACCGATCAAAATCGATTACATAATCGGATGGATTGGTTTATTTTTTTGACAACAGATTTGGTTCGGTTCGGTTGATGAATAAGGTCCAATCCCAACCGAACCGAACCAAACCAACCGATTATATTTTTTAAAAAATATTAAAAATATTTTATGATGTTGATTTTTATGGTTTTATGATGTTGAATTGTAATTTAAGTTTGTAATGCTGGAATATTGTAATAATAACTTTAGTTTGTTGATTTTCATGGTTAGGAATAGCTATTTTTATTTTTTAAGGTTTAAATTGAAGAGAAAAAAAATAGTAAATTTTTTTTTTTAATTTTGTCAAATAACCGATCAAACCGAACCGAACCAAACCGACTATAATCGGTTTGGTTCGGTTTGGTTTTTGTCCAAGGAGCGGATTGGATTGGATGACATTTTTAGTCATTGGATTGGATTGGTTCGGTTATCTAAATCGTCCAAACCGAACCAATCCGCCGGTTTGCTCACCCCTAATGCAATCCAGCTACCGAACGTGCACTAAGGACACGTTCTTTACGCCGCAATAAAAAGGGAATAGGAAAGGAAAAGGGAATGAGAATGCATTTACTGTGTTTGATAGTAAAAATTGAGAATGAAAATGGAATGAGAATGTATTAAAATTACTACTTTGCCCCTTATATTAAAATAATAAAAAGAAAAGAAAGTTATGATCGTGTCAAATCAGAGGGTATAATAGATATTTTTGTATTTTCTTTTTTCTTTTAAAGTTGATGGAAATAAAAAAGTGAAAAAGTAGGTGGGCCCCGGTGGATCCCACCCATTCCTTTCTCATTTTCATATAAAGAACATGACCTAAGGTTTTTCACTTACGTTGGATGCTCCATTAGAATAGAGGGGATCTTCTGGCACTCACATACAAAACTATTTTCATGTGCTCCTAAGGTTAATCAAATACATATAGTTAAGCTTCGGTTACCAATATGCGACACTAGAAAAATTAAGATGAGACCCAATGCAATTCTAGAAAAATTTTTATTTTCATCAATTTTTATTTCGACCGCTATTTAATTATTGAAAAAAATATACTTTTCTCAACAAATAATTTTGTTTCTTGAAGTAAATTGTTGAAAAAAGTACAATAATAGTATTTTTGTCTCTTATTAATAGTTCATAATAATTTTTTCGACAATATTTTTTTCAATGATTTTTTTTTGCTGTTATTAAAAGAGGTATTTTCGAAAATAATATTATCAACAATCATTGATTGTCAAAAATAATATTATTAAATTTTTTCAACAATATTTCACTGGTCAAAATTCAATTTTTTAAAAAGAGTACTTAATTCGACGGCAAAAAAAAATAATTGTTGAAAACAATGCATTTTTTTAACAATTAATAGTGACCATCAAAATTTAAGTTGTTAAAGATACTCATTTATTTTGTAGTGGTGGGTCATCGTACCCAGCTCTTGCAAAATGAAAGTATAATGTGGTCACTTATAAGGGTTCGTTTGGATAATTTTTTTTTAGATAAAAAATACTTTTATTTTAAATATAAGTACTTGTATTAAAAAAATGATGTGTTTGGATAAATTTTTTTTTTTAAAAAAAAGAAACATTAAAAAAAGTGGAAAATCCACTTTTTTTTTTTGAAGCCCAATATTTTAGCTTCTAGTAGAAGCCTTAGCGGTAGAAGATTGGAAAAACGGAAGTAACAAATTCCTTCTTATGTGTCATGTCTTCGAGCCGTACATCGGTCACGTTCTTCCCTTTCTTCAATTTTTATTTCTAATTTCCTATTCATTACTCATTAGGCATGTGGATTTGTGTGGTGCTAGCTTTCCAAGCATAATACTAGGCATGTGAATATGACATCAAAATTATTCATCAGTCATCAAATTTTATTTTTTAATCATATGTTATATAATTTATTATGACATGCAAATTTAAATTTGAAATTTTGTATATGTATATATTTTAATCTAAGTGTTTTTCATCTGAATAAATGATATTGATATGTATTTTTAAATGTTTATTTTGTTCTATAAAATTGTTTATTTTGATAATCTTTATTAATATATAAAAAGTACTTTTTTTTAAAATTTTACATCCTAATATTTTTTATTTACAAAGCACTTTTTTAATTATGATATCCAAATGTGCCCTTAAACCACTGAAAGAAGTAGAATTTAAGAGCTATTTGGTTAACAAACATTAAACAATCATTTCCTTTGTAGTGCTTATCCCCACTATATAATGGGCTCTAAAGACAATAACTTGATAGTGTAATAGTGTAATTTATTTTATCAGTCCTCAACAAAAAAAGGTTCTTGTTCAATATGCTTCAATATATGTGTGTAGGCCCGCCACGATATTTGTTGTATGATGGGCTGAGTCGGTTTGGTGGGGGCCATTCACGTGATGTGAAATTGGTATGAAACAAAATGATTCAACAAAGAACACGTTTGATAGCAAAGGAAAACGTGAAGTGAGACGTTACATTGAGCGAAAACGTGAAGAAAGATGTCATGTTGATGGGAAACGCGTGAAAATCCTCCGTTTTTTTTGCTTTCGTCACCCTTCACGCCATCTACGGAGTTTTGCGAGAAACCAATTCATGCATCTTCACTGACATTTCAACCTTATAAATGTGAGTTTCACCTAGTGGCTCTGCACACATCGATCTATTCACTAGATCTCTATCAAATTTCCTTTTTTATGAGTGGTATCGAAACTCTTTCTTCTTTTTTCATAGGCACCTAGAAGTTCATGGTTCTTAAGAAAAACCATTAATTCCTGCAGTTGAGATGAATTAGCCTGATTCAACTCCTTAAAGGTATTTTTTCAATATGATTTTATAGCATGACACCTTTTTTTTCTTTAATTTTCTTAAATTTATTTTACATATAAATTTTCTTATGTTTAAGAGACGTCCGAGTAGGAATTTCTTGATAAAACTCTTTGTTCAGATCGAATTTGCATTCTTTCTTACAAGTATATATATTTTCTACAAAATCATTTACTTCTTTCATATTTCAAACATATAACCTTTGTGCACAAGATTTGTACAAAGAGTCGACCATATATAAATTGTTAAAATCAGATAATAAATCTTCTTCTTCTTCTTCTTTTATGAATTTTGATTTGTCTCTATCCCTTATAAAAAATTACTTTATGATGCAGGATGGATCAATTATTCAAGAATGAATTTAATTCTCACTTTCTACTAAAACAAACGATGAGAAAGACTTTGGATTTAATTCCCCCATTGAAGCACCACAAATTTTGGTGGACGCACCGTAGAATTACCGACCATAAAGACGTCATCAATATTTTACTGACATTCCAAACATTAAAATCATCTTATCGTTTGTCAAGAGCTTGCGTCATTTCAGATGAACCAAAGCTCAACTATTGCTACTGTAATTTCCGTCTTGTGATGTCCAAATATTTTTGTGCAATTTGTAAACTTTTGTCAACAAATGTATGTATATGCCATCTATAGCTGTCAAATCCTGAAATTCATACTGTAATTTGACTAATTTCTTGAAGAGTCATATTGCACTTCAAGAAGGTGACTTTCTGAGATCATTTCACATGGAAGATGTAGTAAAAGTGTATTGATTCCACCATTCAATGTCATCTTTTTAATATTTTGCCAAATTCACACAATTAGTCTAATGTTCAAGTGTATCGTGGAACTACAGAGTCAAATTACAAAGGACTAAAATTGGTACTTTTATTTTTTAAGGATTAAATTGAGACAGATAAAATCTTTTTGGGACTATAAAATAATAATTTACTCAATAATAAAAGTGACATTGTAATTATATGTAATTTCCCATTTCTTTCAAATATATATTTTGCCATTGGTTGGCAGTTAGCTATAAAACTTAAAAATATTAATAAATTGGTATTTGTTTTTAGAATATGTTGAATTGGTGGTATACCTTAGCTCTTTAGTCTTTGGTCTTCACTTTTAGGTGGTGTTGTTTTGCAGGAAATGGGGAAGGAGAAGAGAAAGGAATGGGTGGGGCTGGGTCTAACCTATTTTTTCACTTTTTCATTTCCATCAACTTTTTAAAAAAGAAAAAAGAAAAAGAAAAAGAAAATACAAAATATCTATTATACCCTTTGATTTGATACAATCATAACTTTTTTTCTTTTTATTATTTTAATATAAAGGACAAAGTGGTAATTTTAATACATTCCCATTCCATTTCCATTCCCAATTTTTACTATCAAACATAGCAAATGCATTCCCATTCTCATTCCCTTTATATTTATGCATAAAGAACGTGCCCTAAATAAAGTCAACATATTACTTCACCACGAGTAATCTATTAAAAATCTCCATATCTCTCAAAGTTTTTCATAAATAAGAATTCTAACAATTTGGATTAAAGAACAACATAATTTTACTATAATCAATTCTTAATTTAGATGAGTGATTATACAATTTACTGATTTAGGTCTCCAATTTTGCTCAAATATCTTAGGCAAAAGTATCTTATATTCTCAAATTTTACATCAATTTTTAATTTTTTTATTAAAATTTTGAATTATAATCAATTTCGTCTTAAAACCTAAGGCTGCCCAAATTGTTAATAGAAAATGATGATGTGCCATATGGCGTGTGTAATATTTTATGACTCATCACTCATAATTTTCGTAAAAGAAGTACTTACATTTAATACTCAAAGATACTTTGAATAAGATTATCTCTAATAAAAAAAATAATTATGGGGAAAAATAAACCATATATGTAAGATTAGATTTCTTAAAAAAAATTATAATCCTCTTTCATTAATTCTCTTTTAAATTCAATGAACGTGAATTTAGTTACCAATCTTAAATATTGTAAACTAATGATAGCGTTGTGAGTGGCATCACAAGACCTGCAATATCTAGCTATTGAGTAAACTTAGTGATGATGCTAGTATATATATATATATATTTGTAAGTATCTTTTTTTATTGAAACTAATTTTATTTGAAATAATGTTGGGTACATGTAGATACTTCTTTTAATGAAAATTTGATCTTGGGTTTCTAATCTTGTGATAGATTAATCCCTTTCACTAATCTTAAATTTCACTGATTGTTTTATATTTGTATTAGTTGATAATTAATTTTCAAAAATGATATATTAATATATATATATATATATATATATATATGAAAAAAAGTATAAAGTTAAAATAATGAAGGACATTAAGAAGTTAAATATTTTTTTTATTATCTTAAAATATAATAATAAAAAACTCTAATACATGTATATTTGTAGAGATTTTTTAGTCAAACTAGTTGTTTGTAATCATCATTTATTTCTTCTTTACATTGCCACCTAACTTATAAGCTAATTAATGGTATAATATTTTGTTAAATATATGGTTTTTAAGTCACCATGCATAATTCAGAAATTTTTTCCATGATTTATAATGTATTTTAAATTTATTTTCTTTTATCATACTATAACTATATACTAAAATAAAGTTATTATATATGGTTTTTGCCATCCAAATATTACAAAGATGAATATTTTTGCTTTCCTTGACTAATTAAATGTGATAATTCCACTTTTATTCTCATTTTCGTTCCTATGCCCCTTCCCATTCTCATTTTCAATTTTTTTAACAACCAAACCAACCTATTGTGTGTTTTGCCAAACCCAAAAAACAAAACTTTAAAACAACTTTAGTTTGTTTTTTTTTTCTTTTTTTACTTTCAAAACACTAATATGTTGCTTTAATTTTTAAGAGGAATTATTAAAAATAAATTGTCAGACATATTTTTTTATTTTATCTTTATAAAAACACATTTTTTTTTTTAAAAAAAGTGTTATCGAATAAACAACATTAAAAAAATTACATTACTAGTGTCATCTATTAGGGCAAGACTAATTCCGAAGAGGTAAAGAATCTCAAAACAAACATTCAGGGAACAATAAATTGTTCTATGTTCCAACTCCCATATTCAATTTTTATACGGATACAAATTTAATATTATAGGAGTACTGGAATTTTTAGTACTTTTTCCATACATTTAATGTCATTTGTAAATATTAATAGAGATTTACACTAATAGAAATTTACCACTTGAACGGATTAGAGGACAAATTTTTTATTAATTTTGATAAATAATGATAAGTAACAAATATAAGGAGTACCAAATTTTCAATATTCATGTAGTACTAAACATTCTCTATGTTTTTTTAATCATATTCACTAATTGATAATTATGAACCTATAAGGTATTGATTACCAAGTTATTAGTGCAAAATGAGAATTTGTTTTAAGCATTTAATTTCTCATGAACATCTATTAAATTAATTAATAATCCATTTAACCAATTTTTTTTCTAACATTCATGTAACAAATCAAGGTATGTTTAGGCATTTAAAGCTGTGTCATGGACATCAATTTCACAACAACTTAACAATTAACACTTTTCTAAAGTAATCAACTGAATTTAGACAATAATTATTTCATGGTCAAAATTCCCAAATACATTATTTGCAATAAATATACAAGAAAATAGCTAGGGAAAAAAAGGAAAGTGGATATAACTCATAATAATGTTGGATCATGCAAATGCACATAAAAGATAATCTCTATCTTAATTTTGTTATTTATCTTGTTTTAATTCTCATAAGTGATTACTTTTGCACATTTTATATTTTTTATGATTAGTCATGTAAAATGTGGTCTTCTATATTTTCTCTCTACTGTGATTGGTCATTCAAACACTTTTTGCCACGCGTCTTATTTATATTCAAGAATCTTGAAGATATAAGGAACCTTACCTAAAGTTACTCATAAATGAAATATCCAAAATCCTGCTTTGGTGGGCATCCCTCCCTAGGGAGATCTCCTGGCACCAAAGGGCTAGTTGAGTAGCTGCGACTGGGTAAAACTGATTGCAGTTTAGGCTTGTGCAGTATTCCTTTGGGTTGAGCCTCTTTTGGTCTCCTAAACATGCCACTGGCACCCTGCCCGGTAGTAATTGGAAGTGCCTTCCCTTACTATCATTTTATTTTTTTTTAAAAAGTTCTTAACAAAATTAATCACTTCATTGCTAGCATTTTATCACAATCATTTCTCAACACAATATTATTATTAAAAAGAAAAAAAATTAAGAAATAAATAAAGAGCAAGAATATAAGATAGTTATCTCATATTTTTTTTATATAGATTAAATATAATATTTTTTTTCATATAATTTATTTCCATCAATATAAACACATTTTAATAGTTAAAAAAAAGTTAGATTTTCCTTCATTTTTTAACCCCCAAACATACCCTAAGTAATAAAAATATTGATTGATTTATTTGTTTGTTTTTAAAAAAATTACCATTGGAAGGGGTTAGTACCGAAATCTAGGAATCGTTGGATTGCGTATATATTGTTTTTGTGTGCTATAGTACAGGGTAGCATAATCACATGTAACTCTTGCCAGTTATACTATACCGTATTGAACATCTCTATACCGATAATACCCCTCACGAAATGCCCATTACAATAATCCCAAGGCGCGGGAGCGCATGGGCACAACCGTAATTCCAACTCGGTCCAATTCATTGCCGATCAAAACACCGGACTCCTCGTCCTCCATGGCTTCGTTCTTCGTACGATTTGGAGCTCCAACTCAGGCAAACTACTCACAACATCCAATTCTCCGAACCGCCTTCTTCAATCCTCCCAGTGACACAATTCTCCGAGCTCGAGCAAAATTGATAGCTCTGTTTTGCATCATTGCTAGATTCGAGGTAGATTTTTGTATCGTTGTTTGAATTTTTTTGATTTGGCTTTTTGATTTATTTTGTTATTCGGTTGTGTTGATTTAACTTCTAGGGTTTTGGTTTTGGGATTTGGAATGCTTGCCTGGTTGATGGAGGTAGTTTGTGGTTTTTCTTCGTGGTTTATGGTTGATTCAAACCCTAGGATTTCGTTTTCCTGCTTGTGTGTGTGAATTTTTTTTTTTTGGATTTTTTTTAACGGTGCTGTGTGAACGAGCTGCGATGGAGGTAATAGAGGAGAAAGCGTGTCTGCATGCATGAAGTAGCTAGACCATATGAAACCGAACTTATGTTGTTGGTGGATACATGCTTATTTTTCTTTTGCTTTTTTTTTTTTTTTATGAGAATTGAGGAGAAATGGTTGGAGTTCAGATTGCATAATAAATTTTTAACCCTGCTGTCATTGCCTAATATGAGCTGATGAGGAATTGAACTAAGTAAGTGAGCTTAAGAGCTAGAGAAGACAGATGGGAGGGTAGGGTGGAAGAATATTAACTATGACGTGCAGAAAGTATGATTCAATTAGTATCTTTAAATGCATATTAATATAAATTAGAAGAAACAGTTATGATCTGTCTCAGCTGGTTAAAAATTCTGACAAGGTTATTGGTAGTTTGGTACAATGACTTCCTGTCTAACTAATGAACTAAGTTTGATTTTTAAAGTCAAGAGAGTATAAATTTTTGTAGTACTAGGTTTTTTATAGTATGTCATACATGAATCTTCATAGTATTTTACTAGTCTTAATAAAGTAGATTTTGTCGGGATTCATTGTTTAGCTTCTAGGAAACAAAGATACATGTTTCTTCTCTGTGTCTAGTGTTGGATACGTATGCGACACGGATAGGCCTTGGATATGTCTCCAACCATATCCAAATTGTTTAATTTTAAATTTACCTGATACGGCTTCCATTCAGCTAGGAAACAACCAAAGTTCATTGATATTGCGACAAAATAGCTTGGATGCGGCTTCAGATATGGATATGTTGGAATAGATGGAAACTGGAATGACTGTTAGAAATTTGAGTTGCTTCAGTTTTACTGTTTCTAGTTTGCGACTTCTTAGAATTTTAATTTCGGTTTTGCAATTTGTTGTTTCTTCGTTTCTATTTAAAATGTACACTCACTTTTGCTTTCAGTTTGAGCTCTCGTTTCTTCTTTGCAACTGTGTCGTGTCCTTTGGGGTTGGGTGTAAGATACGGGATTTCCACTTTCATGATGTGGGTGAATTTTAATAAGGCTGAGTGGACTGTGGGAATGACAAAATTGGTATTATATAATAATTAATTTTACTGAAGTACTAGATTAGATATGACTTTGCATTAGATATTATTTTGTGTTCAGTTTAATGAAATTCTGATTTATAATACATTTTTAGGAAATTTTGATATATATATTTTAAAATTTATTAATGGATCCTAGAAGTATTGTATATCTTTAGTTTTTAGTAAATTTTTATATTCCTGTATCGTATTGTATCCATGTCGTATCTCATATATGCGCTTCATAATTGAGCGTTTATTTCTATTAAATTACATATCTATATATGGTTATATGGTGCTTGATAGAATACTAAAATGCAATCTATGTGACTTGTGCAAGAGGACCCAGCTTGTGATGTGTGGGTAGAGCACAGTGTTGACTTATGTAGGATTGTCAAAATTGTTACACTTATAAAGAGACTTTTTCCATTTTTACATGGTGTGCTGAGGGTGTCAACATCAAGTTGTCTTTAATCTTCGGTTTCAAAAGACATCTGCATCTATAGCAAAAAGGTGTCCAGTGGCAGATAATTGCCGTTTGAACTAAAGATAAACATATAGCTTCACAAGTTTCTTCATTATAAAAAAAAAAAACAGCAGGCAGAACAAACAAATTATTGCATATTTAAGAAACTTGAGGTAGCACCAACTGTAACTGAAATACTTGAAGTCATTTAGAATAGCAGTCATGTGGAATGAAGTTCGCATCACCTGTAAGTTTCAATTTTCTTTTGGAAAATGAGCTTTTGTTTTGGAGATATGGTTGGAAATCGTTTTTGGTTGAAGGTGTATATGGAGAGAATATGATGGGTTAGTGATATTAGAAGAATAGGATAGGGTCCTATATGTAGCAAAATGGGAAGTTATATAGCATATATTAATATATATATATATATATAAAAAACACACTCAACTCACTATACTATATTTTGAGTTGAGTGTTTTTTTTTTTTTTTTTTTGCTTTAATTGTTTCTTTGTTTGTCTTTTCTTTTCTTGCAATTTTTTATTATCCTTTTAATGTAGCCCATTGTGACTTAAGACAATGCTGATACTGGTAGTTTTAGTTTTTTATATTTGTAGATAGAGAATTTTGTGTGTTCTTTGATCATCTTGAGGTATAATCAGCTCGTATGCTGAAGATACCATGCCTTTTTTTTTTTGACCTATAGCAGAAGGGATGGGACTAGAAGAATGATATGTACTTGAAACAAATCTTATATGCTGTCTTACACCCTTTTCTATTTAAATTTGAAGGATTTATTTTCCATGTTTTACCCAAGAGATTTTTTTTTTCTTTTTAATTTTTGTTTGAATTTGATTCTTTCAGGTGTATTGTCCAATTGTTCTGTAATTTAGATTTGCCCTTTATGTGCCATAGTGCTACATCATTGTCATGCACCACTCTCTGGCTTGGATTTTTGTCTCAAAGGATGTGTGGGAATTAGTGCAATGGCAACATCTGGCAAGTTTGATCTATCTTCCAGTAGCCCTGATAGACCATTGTACACTGGGCAGCGTGGATCCCACATAGCTGCTTCATTAGATAGATCAGGTAGCCTTCGTGAAAGCATGGAAAATCCAATCCTATCTTCTCTACCAAACATGTCAAGAAGCACTTCTTCAGTGACACAAGGGGATGTGACAAGCTTTTTCAAATATCTACGCTTTGATCCGAAGTTGGTAGCTGCAGAGCATAAGTCTAATCGTCAAGTGGATCTCAAACGACATGTAAATGTTGCTCTTGGGCTTCCAGCTGATGAATCTTCACCTAATTCTTCTAAAGGCAAGCTGCTGGCTTCCCCAGTACCAGAAGAAATAAAACGAGTCAAGGCTGGATTATGCGAAAGTTCTGTGAAGGCTAGGTAGTCCTTGTATGTCTTGCTAATTGCAATATAGATAGAGCTGTTTAATAACAATTTATTATTCAACAGGCAACGGGTTAAAACCTTCAATGAAGCCTTATCTGTGTTCAACAAAGTTTTCCCAAGTGTTCCTTCAAAGAAGAGATCTCGATCAGAATGCTTTTCTAACGATCGCTCTAGTGTCATGTTAAGTGATCGATCAGTCATGGGGCCAAGTGTAGGTAAGTCAGGAGTTCAAGGTCATGCTGTCACAGGTGGTTTTGAACTTGAGCAGCAAAAGTCAGAAGAGCGGACCAAAACTGTTGTCCCAAACAAGCGCACTCGAACTTCTTTGGTTGATGTAAGGGTAAGTGTCTTGGATTATTGTACTTGCATGTTTGCTAGTGTTCCTAATCTTACAATTTCTTTCCTATTAGTGCCTAATCCTATTGCTTCTTCAGTTTCTTACTGTTTCAAGCTAATACTGCATGCTATAACTTATAAGTAGTATACGCATCTAGTATATTTGAAGCAGTGCTCTCTATATCTGTGCTGCATGTACCCTGTTTTAATTAAGTTTTACTGTGCAAAAGTTGTCTACTAGAATATTCCCCCTGGTTTTTTGGTGGAGGTACTGTATATTATTTCTAATTCTTCATCTATTTCTATATGTGTTTCATGAGATTGAGTTCTTTTTTTTATGCCTTTCTCATTGTTGTTATGAAATCAGCAAATTATCAAAATATTATACTTTTCAGTCTTTCTGGTGTATGAATGTCTTGGTTCTATTTGACTATGTAGCTTTCTTTGTATCAAGAATCAGCTTTCAGATTAACTCAGTATACCTTAGGGCTCGTTGAGGAGAACTGACATTGTTTTGATTAATGTAGATGGATGTGCGGACCAATTCTCTTGTCAGGCAATCTGGTGCTGTAGATAGAGATAAGGAAATGCTGCGACTTGCCAATAGTGGTTCTGTTCAGGGTGAGGAACGAACTTTACCTCTCGGAGGTGATGGCTGGGAGAAGTCAAAAATGAAGAAGAAGCGTTCCTGCATCAAACCAGATGGTTCTCCAAGTACGGCATTGAATAAACCTATTGATGTCTTCCAGGATTCTAAACAGGGAACGCAACAACGTCTTGTTACTGATACTCGGTCTAAATTGAGTAATGACTCCCATTCTTTTAGGTATGAATGTGGTGAATATTTTAATTTTTAATTAATTCATTCTTTTCAGTATGCTATTATTTTGATGAACAATTTTTTTGATAGAAAAAGAAATATTATTAAGAAAGAAAGAGAATACAGAGGGAGAGGACAAGAAGTCCTTTAGGAAAAGGGAAAAAGAAAAACGGATAAAAGGGAAAACAAAACTCTAGCTCAATAGAGCCTTCTAATCCAGTTGGAGATCCATAATGGAAACCTCTCTAAACATTCCATTCTATGAAACCTAAGGGTGGCAATTTGAACCCAAACACACTAACCCAACCCAACCTAACCTAACCAATTAATAAATGGGTCATATGAGTTGGGTTAAAATTTAACCCATACAAATGTGGGTTGGGTTAAACCCATGGTTAACCCAATAACCCATTTCTCATTTATTAAAGCTAATTTTGAGAAGCTTCCTGCAGGTAGATTCAACAAAAGCCCAATTAAGCAATTTAACTAGGTATCAAGTATGAATAACACAACTTCTTCTTGTGATATTATTTAGCCAATTTTTAGGCTTTTTTTTCCACGTAATCTCTATCACTGTACTGCCCAATAAATATTCATGAAGAATAAACTCACTAAGCATATAATATTAATCTTGGGCCTAGGTTTTGTGATGAGTTGCTTAATTTTATTTATTAATTCTTAATTACCAATTGAGGTTATTAATTTTATATATATATATATATAATATTTTGGTTTTGTATACTAAATAATTAGTTGTGGCGCCTTTATAATTTTATTTATTAACATTTTGTATATATTATTCTATAAAAAAAAAAATAACATTTTGTATATTAAGTATATATATAGTTAGTTTATTAAAATTCCTCCCCCTTAACTTAAATATTAATTCCATAAAAAAAAACTTAAATAAAATTTTGTATAATGTACTAACTACATAAAATTATAGTCTTATGATTCTACAGAAAATTATCTTTATTGATAAAAACATAAATTAGAATGATTAGTAAGTTAAATAAATTAAAATAAATCAAACAAAATAACAAAAAGTAAAATTAACGGGTTAATAGTTTTGACCTATAATTAATGGGTCACGAGTCATTATAACCCGTTTAAAAATTGACCCATTTATGACCCAACCCAAACCCACCCATTTTGCTACCCCTAACGAAACCCATAGGGAAGACAAAATAGTTCTATCCCACAAAAGATGAGGTGGGAGGAATTTATTATTGAAGACCCTAGGATTTTGTTCCAACCAAAGACACCACAAGGTTGCGAGAACTGCATAATGCCAAAGAGCTTTATGTTCTTTGTCCCTCCCAAAGCCCACAAACTAGGTAGCAAGCAAGGTACTGAGATCTGGCGGACAGACCTAATTCTCTTCAAAAAGCCAAACATTTTATTCCAGAAGAATTAGTAGAAAAAGTCTGGACTTGTTGGACTCTTTGATAATTTAAATTTATTATAGTTTGAGCTTGTGATTCCCACATCCAAGCCTCAAAATGAGGATTCTGGAGTTGGTATATGTTGATATATATCTAGGACTTGTATGTTAGGAATTATGATTTGTCCTATTGATTTTTTTTGCCCTTCATTTTATGTGTATCATTTTATTGTTTTAACTTTTTAGCAATAACTCTGATTTTGGTGATATTCTGATTGTTTTTATTTGATTGCATATGTTTGTGGGATTTGAATTTGGGCATATGTCTGCTGACTCTGTTCTCTGGATTTCTTATGCCATATGCACTTTCCCAAAGGAAAATTTTGTCCATTAATTAATGTAATAATAAATTTACTGTAAGGCCAAAAAAAAAAAAAAAAAATTTACTGTATTATCTTACATACACCATATATTTCTTGGAACTAAAGGAAAGCCAATGAAGCTTGTGTTAAGGATTAAAGTGTTCATTGCTAATTATAAGGTGGGCTCAAGTATTGCCTTTATTTTGAATGGACCAGGAAATTATTATTGCAGATTTATATTGCCTTTATTGTGATTATGCTGGATCCATTAGCATACGACTATGGCTTTATGGTGAATTTGTATCATATTCTGCTATTGTAAATTCAACATTACACCATTTCCAGTAATTTAAATTACAATCTGCTACTGATGCTATGTTCAACTAATTCAATGACAACAAATAAAGCCTTTTTTCCACTAGGTGGGGTCGGCTTTAAAGATTAGACAACACCAGCGTGTTCTACTTGTGTTCATTTTTATAGTTAGATTATTGATAATTAAATCAATCCTAATAGTTTCTCCTATTGTTTTATTTGGTCTTTTCCTACCTCTAGTTATTGAACTATCTTTCGTTTGGTTAACTCTTCGTATAGAAGCCTCTAATGGTCTCCTCTATACATGACCAAACCACCTAAGACACGTTTCTACTAACTTTTCTATGTTCAAATAATGCTGGATAAAAAATGGCCAAATCATGAAAGTATTTGACATTTTAAAATTTTCTCTGTTCTGTACGAGGATAGGTACAGCTCCCTTCTTCTTTCTACTTTTGCTAATTGGTAATTGGTTTTACTTTCTTCCTCTTATGTTTAGAATCCATTTATGGAATGCAATGAATGGAAGAATATAAAGGAGAGAACTTTGGGGAATTTCCTCTATATAGTGTAAATGGTGAAAGGCTTCTCTTCAAACACAGAAAAAAGAATATTGTTGAGGGGAACTTTGCTAGGTTCTATTTGGATTTTAGGATTATGGCTTTGAACTCTTTGGTGAAAGCTATCATGTAACTAGAAGTGCTTTTAAATTTCCTGTTAATTATTTCTCTATAATCTTGGCCAGAAATCTAATATTCTTGTGTAGGTCGGGAGCTTCTAATGGAACTGTTGGAGCTGGGAAATCAGATGGTACCTCTCAACAGACTGGGTTGGGTGTACGTGCCTCCACCCCAAGAAATGACCAAGATAATAATACCCTCATCAATGATAGGCGGGATCGTCCTGTTAGTTCAGACAAAGATAGGGTGAACTTCAGAGCTGTTAACAAGTAAGCATAAAAAATTGGCTTTTTTAAAATTTTTATTTTCACCATTTATTCCTTTTCATTGATCTTTGTGATATGTATTCTGCTGTTCATTTAATCTCTACATTTTATGCAATGCCCAGGGCAACTGTCCGTGATGAATTTAATTCAGCTAGCCCTACCTCAAATACAAAAATGAATACTTCTATTCGGGCTCCTCGATCAGGTTCAGGAGTTGCACCTAAGTTGACGGCAACTGTCCATAAAGCAGCTGTTCCTAATGATTGGGAGTTGACCCATTGCACCACCAAACCCCCTGCTGGTGTTGGCACGACCAATCGTAAACGTGTGGCATCAGCACGGTCATCTTCCCCGCCTGTAGCCCACTGGGCTGGGCAGAGGCCACAAAAGATCTCTCGCACAGCCAGAAGAACTAATTTCATGCCCATTGTTTCGAGTAATGATGATTCTCCTGCCATGGATACTGTATCTGATGTGGCTGGTAATGACCATGGGTTAGGATTTCCCAGGCGCTTAGCTGGAAGTTCTCCACAGCAAATTAAATTAAAAGGTGATCCTTTATCATCAACTACTGCCTTATCAGAAAGTGAAGAGTCCGGGGTGGCTGAGATAAAATCCAAAGACAAGGGTAGGAAATCTGAGGAGATAGATCAGAAAGCTGGACAAAATGTTCAGAAGGTGTCTAACTTGGTCCTGTCAACAAGAAAGAACAAGCTTGTTTCTGGGGAAGAACATGGAGATAGTGTCCGGAGGCAAGGGAGAACAGGGAGGGGTTTTACTTCCACAAGGTCTCTCGTGCCCATTACATCTGAGAAGCTTGGAAATGTAGGGACAGCAAAACAACTTAGAAGTGCAAGACTAGGCTTTGAGAAGAGTGAAAGGTTAGAAGATTCCTATCTGAATATGCTGTATAATGTTTTTGCCAATTTGATAAATATCTGATATTGTGCTATTTATGGACTTGTTTGGGCACTTAGTTTAATGTCTTATAGTTTTTTCCTTTTGAAAATTATGCAGCAAGGCAGGCCGTCCACCAACCAGGAAACTTTCAGATCGCAAGGCATATACACGCCAAAAGAATGCTGCTATCAATACAGCAGCAGATTTTCTTGGTACTAGTGCAAGCTTCGCAGAAAGAATAATTAAACTAAGCCTTTTAAATATAATGCATCTATTTCACTATTCACTTTTGCTTTCATTGGTTCAGTTGGCTCAGATGATGGGCAGGAAGAGCTATTGGCTGCTGTAAATGGTGTCATTAACTCTGGTACGGGTGTTACTAAAATATTATCTTGTATTTTGTCTCTTAGAAATTTTCCTCTGATTGAGTAGTTTTGATTTTGTCGTTATTGCAGCTCGTGCCTTTTCCAGCCCATTCTGGAGGCAGATGGAGCCTTTCTTCAGTTTGATATCTGAGGAGGATATCACTTACTGGAAGCAGAAGGTACTGACCTTTTTCATGATTATGAATGACATTGCTTTCTTTGTTTTTGTTTTTGTTTTTGCTATTGCTATTATCTCTTACAAATTGTGTTGAATGATTGGACCTATGTCCAGTGTAATTCTTGCCACACACAGTCAAGCCATGGACTTCCAAATGTAAGAAAAGAGTACAACTGAGCAGTGCTCCAGATTTTTTATTGGCATGGTTTTAATCTCCCAACTATTTCATGCATAAGTAATTAATTAAAGAG
Source organism: Senna tora (assembly GCA_014851425.1). Lineage (NCBI taxonomy): Eukaryota > Viridiplantae > Streptophyta > Magnoliopsida > Fabales > Fabaceae > Senna > Senna tora. The sequence continues at coordinate 10,065,601 of CM026271.1, forward strand.
GAAGAGAATATCTGAAAGTTTCTTTTTTGCTTCTGACAGGTTTATTTCATCTTTTAAGATCTATTGTTAGTTCTATTGGGATTCTGTAATGTTACTGGAATCATAGTCACCACAACTATTATCACTTGATGATTATGTCAATTGATTATAAAAAAGGCAATTTGCCTTTTGGTTTAGACATAAATTTGTTACAAATTTCTTGTAGACTGTTGTAGTCAGTTTTGTATGCATCCAAGATCAATTGATGCATGAGAGCTTTTTCGTATTGACTATATTGCACAATGCTATGCTAGTTCTTATTTATATAACCCGAGGTAGATTCTACAGAAGCTTACTGTAATTGATTTTTATCTGGAAACTAGTGGTGGCTGCATTAATAATATTGCCATCTATTGTAGGAAAGAAGTTCTTTTTTTTGGCTGTATTAAGTAATTCAAAGCAAGAAATTTCCATAATGTGATAGCATAGTGGTGACCTTTGGTTGGTATTTGGAATTAGAATTCTCTTTCTCTTGTGTAAGCTGCAAATTTTTCTTATTTCAATGCTGCATGCAGGGCCATCATTTATTTTGATATGTACTATTTATTTTTAAATATGTTCTGTTATAGTGTGGTATAAAATGTTTTTCCCCTCTAGTATTATATAATGATATTTTCTTCTGGAGATGATTCAAGCATGGCTGAATTGATCTGAAAAGTGTGAATTTCTGACACAAATTCATCCTAGGAGCAACTTTCTTGGCAAATTTTTTAAAAACTTCTTTTGTTCCTCAGGAAAATCTTGAATCAAGTGCACCAACACCAACTCCAGGTCCTTCATATGCTGATGATTGTGAAACAATTAATGGTTTTGGGTTGATTGGCTGCGAAAAAGATGTTGCATCTGGTGTTCAAAGGAATGATGGAGTTATTCCAGAACCGTTACAGCTAGCTAAAGTAGATCATAATGTAATTCCCCTCTATCAAAGGGTTATGGCTGCTTTTATCTCAGAGGAGGATTGTGGCAGCGGTAGTGAAGATCTTAGTTTTGATGCATATGAAACTGAATATGAGCCAGATGGGGAGTTGGAGTCGAACAGTTTGGATCACTACTCATGGGCTGGGACTTACCATTCTGCTTATAATGGTCATAGGAAAACCGGGAAGCCAGAACATGATGAGACTGAATGTGATATAGTTAGTATTCCGACTGCTGGGTTGAGTTCAAGCTGCGGTAATTCTACAAATGGTTCACTTCAAGACAAAGCATTGTTATCTAGCTTGACCTGTTCTGAGTTACAGTATGATAGCTTGGATATGAATGACAAGCTTCTCTTAGAGCTCCAAAGCATTGGAGTTTTCCTAGAATCTGTGGTAAGCTTACTTTCCTAAGAAATCTTGTCTATTTTGCTTTTCATTGTTCTGCCATGATCCTGTTAATAGGTGACTATAAATCAATATCAGATTCTACAAAACTACTGGGTTCTGGTTTGCTCTGTAGTTCTGTTAGAAGTTTGCTTATGTATTTATCTAATGGTTTTACATCATCTTATTTGACCCTCAATATCATGATACTTATTGATTTTCTTCTTCTTTTTTTCCCAAGCCTGACATATCACAAAAAGATGGTGAAGGAATTTGTGAGGATATCTCTAGGTTAGAGGAGAATTGTCAAGGAAAGGTACGGACTTATGCTAAAGCCAAGTTATTCTGTGCAAACTGTCCAAGTTTTCTTTGTCATAGTTGTGTTGTGACTCGTCAAGTAATTTTTCACATAGTAGATAATTATCTATTGCATCCCGAGGGTATCTAAATATATAAATCAGGTGTAGAACTGGAGACAATTGATTAAAAATAATCAACATTTAGTAAGTTAATTTTGTTTCTTATGTAAATCATCTAGTTTATTTTCCTATACCATAGGTTTCCAAGAAGAAAGGTTTGCTGGACAGATTGGTGAAGTCTGCTTCAGTGACGAAAGAACTTCAAAAGAAGTAATTATTTCCTCCTCACCCTGATTATTTGCCTAACTCAACCTTTTGTGAATCAATATTCTGAACTGAAGGATAATCTCTTGTTCAACAGGGATTTTGAACAACTTGCTCTAGACAAACTTCTTGTCATGGCTTATGAGAAGTACATGGTAATCTTTTTGGCAGTCAATGTTCTATGTTTATTTTAATTGTGTGATATGACAGAGTGAATTAACAAAATATCGTTTCATAGGCATGTCGGGGTCCTGGTACCTCCGGTGGGAAAAGTTCAAGTAACAAGATGGCCAAGCAAGCATCACTGGTACTTGCTAAACGAACTTTGGAACGATGCCGTCAATTTGAAGATACTGGAAAGAGCTGCTTCAGTGAGCCTTTATTTAAGGATATGTTCCTTGCTGCATCTTCCCAGCTTAGTACTGCTCGGCTAGTAGATGGTAGGGAGGGTGAATTCTCGAGACTATATCCTTCCCTTTCTCTGGAAGCAAGGACGGGTATCTTCTTCATTACCTTTTGGATTGAATGCTCTATGCAATTCTGTGTTTTTTTTTTAATCTCATGTGTTTGATGTGACCACTTCAGGCAAACTTCTTAGATAGACGAAACTGTATATGCCATCTTTTTTGTCCTATCTGTTATGTTAATTGTTAAATCTTCTTGTTTTCCTTTTTGTTCATTTTCCTGGTTTCATTTTAATTAGTTTCTTTTCTTTATACAGCTTCCATGGGTTCACAGCAGAGCCCTTCACAATTTAGTCAGAATATGGATAATCATGATTTCTATTCATCAGATGTTCTTCCTACTATAAACCATTCATCTGAACACACTAGTGGGAAGGAAGATCTTTGGTCAAACAGGGTGAAGAAGAGGGAATTACCACTCGATGATGTTGGTGGTACTGTAGTTACTTTTAGTGTCCCATCAGGCATAGGAAATTCTCTGTCATGCAATGCAAAAGGAAAGAGGAGCGAGAGAGACAGAGATGGAAAGGGGCACAGTAGAGAGGTACTATCCAGAAATGGAACTACGAAAGTTGGTAGACCAGCACTCTCCAGTGCTAAGGGAGAAAGGAAATCTAAGACAAAGCCTAAGCAGAAAGCAACTCCGCATTCTGTTTCTGTCAATGGTCTCCTTGGCAAGCTATCAGAGCAACCAAAACCAGCATTTCCTTCTGTTTCAAAGTCGAACGAAACATCTACTAATATCAATTCCAAGGAAAAGGATGAGTTTGGCTTGGGTGGAATGGAAGACTCTGAGACAATTGATTTGTCCCACCTTCAGCTACCTGGAATGGATGTACTTAGTGAAGACCTTGGTGGCCAAGCTCAGGATCTTAGTTCATGGTTTAATATTGATGACGAAGCATTACAAGATGATGATTTTGTGGGCCTTGAAATTCCCATGGATGACCTTTCAGACTTGAACATAAGGGTTTGAAGCTTCTCTCTTTGTATAGTCCTGTTCATTATACCAAATGACAAAGGAAACAAAGTAATTTTAAGAAATGACTAGTTACATGGGATGGTTTTATGGCTGTCCTGTCCACAATTAGGTTATATAGATTCTTTGGTAGAAGACTCCTCTCCAAGTTGCTTCTGAGTGACTTTCCCAGCTGTTTCGGATTTTTCTCATGTTAAAGTTTGTGACTTCCACTGTAAAGATCTTTTTGTTCAAAGTACAAGTTAGTATTCCTAGTGATTATATCCTAGCAAACACTATCCTGGTTGTAGCTCTTACAAATCAGAGAACAAGGCCTCTTGTACATACATTTAATATTTCTAATAAAATCAGCTTTTCATTTGCTGAAATAGCACCTGGCTAGCCACTCTCTGTTTATCCCTTCCCCCTTACCCCAATATTTTGCATTTTGCAGTAACTGTCCCATCACGATGCAGTGGTTTCGTCAATGAGTTTGTCCCTGTTTCATCAGATAGTGCTGTTCAATCCCTTGTTTATGCTACTTCGGATACATGAAACAAATAATGGTTGTCGTCTTTCAGGCAATCTGATGTCGGATTTATTAGCTGAAACTTTCTGGAAGTGAACCAGAATTACACACAGGGCACGATCTTGTAATATCTAACAGAAAAGGTCATGCAATTGCAGGACCTTCTAATATTCTTATAGTTCACTGTGACTTCAGGGATTTGTTAGTTGGACGAATTTTAACGTCTGAGGATTGCAGGAATATCTTGTTGGAGATGAGTCTCCATTATTTTTGACAGGTCTACAGAAAATTATTTTGCATCTACGCATGACGCATCAAACTTTTCTTCTGGACATAATTGTGTTGCAGATTCATTTCACACAGAGGTAAGCTTTGAATCATTGAATGCCTTCCGTTGTTTTTTTTCCTTAACCTAATCGATTGCCTTCCTTACTCCTATATTTTTTCTCTAGTTCTGATATGTATGTTGTTCAGGAGACTGCTGTGGTTTTGTAGTAAAATTCCTGGGCACATGTAAGATTGCGTAATTAGTTTCCTTCTTTAAGCCTGCCTTCGTCTATGTTTGTTTTACATTGCTAAAATCAGGGTTTTGGTATTACACTGAAACATGGTGTGAATTCAAATTGCCTGGCTGTATTAAAGATTGTGATAGTGTATGCCATATTTTCAGTTTTTAACACTTACGATCCTATCAAGTACTGTGTTCTAATTTTTTCATAGATTTCAAATTCAAGAATATTTTGTCTTGGGAAAAAAATAGTCAACACAGAGGGATTGGATGTAAGTTGTGTGATGTAAGTTGAGGGAAGTTCATTCATCACTCGAGACCTTCAACTCTGAAAAATGTCTTGGTTCGTTTAAGGGATGCCTCCTGAGTTTGGGTTAATCTCAATGTTTATCTGAATGCTTAAATGATTAGTTGATAGAGATATCAGAAATCCTCACTGAGATTGATCAAGGTTTGCTATTTTATTGGTCTACAATTTGTACTTGTGCCTGTGTTTGTACTTGGAAAAAAGTGCATGGCTGGGTTAGTGTCTAGGATTTTAAAGGATATGAATGAAATCAATCTGTGAATTAAGCCGAGATAGAACTTGCTAATGTCGCTTGATTTAGGTATTTGATCCCACCTAGTGTGAAAGATTTGTTTGTTGCTGCTTCTGTTGAATAAAATCGATATGGGGTCTTCACTTTACAGTTTATACTCGAGTTATTGTGATTTTTTACATGGTATCAAAGCCTTTGACTAATACAATTTCTGTACAGGTGGATCTGATTTTTGTCCAAAATCGTTGGATTTTCTGGAGAACGGATGCTCTGAGGTGTAATTTATGTGAAGTGTTGAAGTGCATTAATTTTATACATTAACCAGCAAACAGTAATTTATTTTTGCATATTAATCAGCTAGCTAGTTAATGTATTAAAACAATGCACTTCAACACTTTACATAATTTGCACTTAGATGATCTAAACTCGAATTTCTGGTTTTCATACCAGCAGCTTCTGGTATGTTATCTGATTTCCTGAACCCTAATCTTTTCCATCAACCTCTGAAGATCAGATTGATGCTGATTGCTATATAGCCTATCTCTGTGGTCTGATCTAGAAACTCTGGACATTACATAGGAAAAAGAGGATTGTTTGGGAAACAAAAAATCTACCCATTGAAAGTGTTAAATGCACCAAGGGATTGGGTTGCTAAGAAAGTGACTCCTAGAATCTTAAATATATTTTGGTACAAGAGAATATATCTTTGAAGTTGTTCGAGAAAGTGGTTAGTTTTGGGGTAAAATTTAAATAGAGTGTTGGGTGTCATACTAAAAGCGAAGAAGTGGAGAAGGAAAGTAAATTAAGAGAAATTTCAAATTGAGAATGATTCTGCATCACCAATTCTATATGCTTCAGGGCTTGTTGTTTCTCGATTATGTTTGAAATTGATGAGCTGAATGAAGAAAGATGACTAAATTTTATGTATGGTTCTATATACACTAGTTTTGAACCCGTGCGATGTACGGGATATGCATACAGATTATTTTATATTAATTTGAATAATTTTGAATCATTTCGTAAACTAAAAAAATAGACACATATAATCTGGAATAGAAGAATTTCTTGGTGTTTACATAAAACAAATAGAGTCTATTGTCTATTTGTCAATAATCTTATGCAGATACTAATATTATTGCTAAATACTGTGCATCCTATAATGATAGAACACTTAAAATATCAGATCTAATAATGGTGATGCATAGCATTTTAATCATATAGGAGACATTAAAATTTGTAGACTAATATAAATAGGATACGTGGTAAAATTTTTTGTATGATTAATTATGATAGAGAAAATATAGATTATATTTTATGACAAATTATAAAAAAAAAAGCATAAATAAAATTTGTGATTGGAGATGCTTTCTTTCAAAGAAAAATAAACAGCATTTTTAAAGTTTAGTGGTTGAGAGGTCTCCATAAAAATGTTTGGATTTGTGAAAAGAAATCATGAGAATAAAGATTCTTCATACTCGTAAAGTGTTTTTTTGTTAAAAAAGAGGAAGTTCTGAATCTCATCAATTTATTGCATATTTATAAGAATAAATTATACTCCTCTTTTAAGGGAATTATAATTTGTGGTTTGGTCATGTATAAAGATGACTATTAGAGGTTTATGTATGTAGAGTTGACTAAATGAAAAATAGTCTAATAATTAGAGGTAGAGGAAGACCAAAGAAAATAATATTATGAGGGATTTAGCTATAAATAACTTAATCATAAAAATGTGTAAAGTAAAGAACGTGTTGGTGTCGCTTGATCTATATAGTTGATTTCACCTAATGAGAAAATGTTTAGGCTATGCTTAGAATGGAGAAATGACGATGGAAAAAAGGGAGTCCCTCCTCTTTTTTTGTTACCAAACAAATTTCACTTTTTATAATGTGATGAAATTATGTTTTTGTCCTTATTTTTTTACTCACATTCTCACTTTTAATGTAAGGATAAAATGGTCATTTTACCCATTTTTATTCCATTCACATCATATTAACATGACATTTTTATTCCATCTTCTTTTTTATTTTCATTCTCATTTTCATTTCCATTTTCTCCTCTTTTCTCCTTGATAAATATACCCTAGGTTGATGTTACTTGTATCTATTTTAATCAAAATATATTTATATAATTAAATGTATTACAGTAACATAAGAAAATTATATGATTGGCCGTTCATTTTTTTCAAATTTCAAAGGCAAAAGGAATTTCAAATGAAATGAAATCAAATACTTTCTATCAACTCATGGGTTTGCTACAAGAGGAAGTGTCAAATAGCCAATAGGGTTTGGTTTGATGGTCAGTTTGTTTTGTATTTTTGGCATAATTAGAAACACACTCGTTAAGTCTAGTCCTGAAAATAATGTCCAATGAATTTTGAATTTTTAGAATTAGTAATGAAGTATTTAAACTTTTATATTTTGCAAAGAAATGATTTGTCTAATTTTTTTTATTATATTTGTTTATTTTTCATCTCAAACTCTTTTATGATAATTGTGGAATCAAATTAGTAAAATGAAGAGTTTAAAGAAATACTGATTTTAATATATATAAGTTAATTGGCGAATCGGTCATTCATCAATTCTAGTAAAAGCTCAAAACCTGACAATTTTTAAATCGGTCAACAATCACTCATAGAACTATCCCTCTCTTCTTTATTGATCCAAATCTAATTTTTTTTGCTCTAATATGATTATTGTAATTTGACAAATACAAATTTTTTCTACTATTTAATCGTTTAGTTTTTCTATATATAACTACAATTAGATATTTATGTTAGTTTAAATTTTTATTTATTATATTAATTTAGGAACATCAAAAGTTTATTTCTCCATATCTGATCTCCTATTACATTTCGTTATTTGAATTCATTAATTTGAAAGTTTTTTAATTGTACAAAATAGTGTTTAAGGTCTTGCCTTGAAGATGGATCCAAAGCCTCCTCCTTTGAGCATAGTTAAAATAGTAGCAAATAAAGTTTCATAAGGAAAAGATTTCAAGCTCATTAGCATTTAAGGTCTTTGATTCTTATTTGCTTGATGATTAGCTTTGTTGTTTTAATCATGGTTTTTAAAATCGGATCGGCCATCGAATCGACTAAGGTATTGGTTCACAATTTACTGGTTCAACTATGATCCAACTGTAGTTCAACCGGTATTAATATATATAATTAAAATGCTTTAAAGTAATAATATTTTTTTATTAAATTTATATTATTATATTATATATAAGATTAAAATAAATAAATAAATAAATAAATATTTTTTAAAAAACTCATTTAAATCATACTTAATTATGTGTCCTTATATATCTTATATTAATACTTTAACATATTAAGTCTTTTTAATAATTTTTTTTCTCTTTCAAATTCTTCTCGTTTGAATAATTTTTTGTCTGGCCTTTTCCAACCCATCCAACCTATTCTGGAGGCAATGAAACCTGATTCTTCTTGGTTGCTCTTCTACACATAAATCTTTCTTTTTCTTTCCTTGTTTTTCTCTTTCTATTACCTTACACTACTACTATTTCTTCTTCTTTTTTTTTTCTTTTTGCTCTTCTATTTTTTTTCTCAAATGAATAAACTCTATCTATCTCTCTTCATTTTTTGTTATCATTTTAAGTTGTGGGTAACAATTCTTTTCCTCTTCTTTTCTAATGTCGACATATATTTTTTTGATCGGTCTTAATCGAAGATAACCCAATTTTTATCAATTATATCGGTTGTTGATCGATTTTTTACCCTTGGTTATAGGCTTATATCGGACCGGATACCATGGTCAGTTTGCTAGTTTTTCGGTCCGGTCCGATTTTGCAATATGATTTTAACTACCTCAACTTCAAATATCATTCATTCTTGAATTAATTTTTTTTCATGATGGGTTTGGTTTCGCTATTGTTTTAGTATATATAAATATAAAAGGACATCCACCTCCAACTAGTAACACTTTAGAATTGCAATAAGTGGTGCTCTAGAATTACAATAAGTGGCACTCTAAGATATTTATACCTAATTTAATAACTAAAAATGTTTGAAAAATATTTAATTCATTAAAATTGATTTTCTGAATTAAAATAAAAAATTCAAAATTAAAACTAACTAATTCTAAATTTTAATCATTCTGACTTTAGTTAGAATTTCAGCATGAAAAAAAATTACTTTTTTTCTTCAAATCTTTGGTTAAAAAAATATAAGTTTATCATAAAAATAATTTTACAATATAAGGTATGGATACGAAAAAAATTGCATCATAAAATTGGCGACAATGGCAAAATTAAGAAGACAAGGACTGCATATTATTATTATATATATAGTTTTGGATGTTTCATTTTGTGGTTGTCATTCCCTTTTCTCTCACTCTTAAAGACGTAACAACTTTCATTATTTATTGCAAGGTATGAACTATGAACTATTAGACAATTAGTATGTATGTATGTTCCTCTAAAATCTAAATTATTAAATGGATGACTAAATATTTACTGCAAGTATGTATTATTAAAATTTTGGTAGGAAAGATTCTACTTATGTTTAAAATGGGATCAGCTGAAGTGCACTGTGGTTGAAATGCAGTTACGGTGTATATCTCCACTATTTATTTTTAGATGTCTTTAATTTATTGACGTCAATAAATACATTTTTATTGAATGAACGATGAAGATGTGCACTGTGACTACACTGTAGCTACAATGCACTGCAGCTGATTCGGGTCCACTTATGTTAACGTTGTGTTTCAAATTAATTCATAAATTATAAAAATATCAAATTTAATTCTTAATAGATTTCATTTTCTTACTTTTTTTTATAGGGAGGAAGTCGCAACACAAGTTTATATCTTTCATGGACCAAATTCTGATATGTTCATGATTCAAGGATTAAATTGAGATAAATGGAATTTTTTAAGGACTAAATTGAGACAAATGAAATTTTTTAGAGACTAAAAGAGTAATTTACTCTTAATTAATTAGTGTATGCAATTAAGAGTCTTTTATTTGGCAAAATATCTTTAATGTCCCTAAATTTTATATCAATTTTCAATTTTATTTTTAAATTTTTTTTGCGGTCAGTTTTATTCCAAAAATTAAAAATTCTAATCGGTTTTGTTTCTAAAGTTTTGAATTTCATTTTAACACTTAAAATTCTCCAAATTATTAACGAAAAATAATGACATGACATCACACATGTAATATTAATGTTAACTCGTCATTCAAAACAACATAATTTCTTCGTATTCTTAAGAAGCACCATCGCTATTTTAAGTGATGTGTTAGCACTGATATCACACGTGTAAAGTTAGGGGATGTAAAATGATGAAATTCAAATCTTTTGAGACAAAATCGATGACAATTTGAAATTTTTGGAACAAAATAAAAAAACCAAAAAATTGAGATGAAATTAAAAATTACTATAAAATTAAGGGACATAAAATGTAATTTTACCTTTTAAGGTTTGAAAACTAATATCAACTCATGGAATTAAAAAAAATCTAGGCTTAGTTCATCAATCAATCACCAAAGATAGGCAAACAATGGATGAAGTGGGTGGGTTGGGTTGACATGACAAAATATTATTAGCATCAAGTCCATATCAAAAGGACACATGGAAGTAGCTGAATAGAGGAAACTCCATTGAAATTTTCAATGGTTGATGTGGGTTGCCTCACATCTAGGGAACTCCTCAACTCATTTTTGTACTCTTTTGCAGCTACCATATGTAGGAAATTAATATTTTGATCCATAAAAAAATATGTTTTATTTTAATTTAGTCCCTGAAAAATATAATTTATCTCAATTTAGTTCAGAAAATTTTTAATTTAATTCAATTTAGTCCCTATAGAGTTTTCTTCTCTGCCGTGTTGGTAGAGATTATGAGAGATTAAATTGAAACAAATTGTATCTTTTAGGGATTAAATTTGACATTTCTATCTTTCGGGACTAAATTGAGACAAATTATATCTTTGAAGTACCAAAATGTTAATTTTCCCTTTCTTATACTACTTCTCCTTTTCTTTGTGACCCCATTTGTGGGTGTGTGTTTTTCAATTTTTGATGACATTGGTTTCTTGAGTCATCATCTATCTATTGCCTCTCTGCTTTCTTTCTGAGGGATCAAAGGGTTGAGTGATGAGAGATACAAGATTTTGGGCTATTCTTTTTCTAGCCATTTAGCATCACTACTTGAACATTATTTATTACCTTGGATCTTTGATACCTAAAGGGAAAAAAAAAATTCAAAATGGGTTTTTGGTTCTATGCTCTTTCTTTAATTTCTTTCTTGCCGTCTAGGTGTTTGTTTTTTTGTCTGAATGAAGCCATGTCATAGAAAAGAGGCATAAGGATAGAAACTCATATAGAATTCTAGTGAGTCTAAAAGAAAGCAAAAGGCTATGGAGGAAATATCTTCAACAATTGCAGTGCCATCATTTACACTTGGGAAATTGAAGCTTATGGCTAATACAGCAGCTTTGATATTGAATCCTTCTGCAATGGAGGATTGTGAGCATCATCATCATCATCATCAGATTACTGTATGTGATGCAGAGAAGAAGGAAAATCAGGTTGTTTCTGATATGAGTATGGTCATTAGGTGTGAAGGAAACTGGGTTTGGAATGAAACCCATAATAATAATCAGATCAAAAGCAAGGAAGAAGATGATGATGGTGATGATTTCATGCTGGAGGTTGCTTTTCAATCTTCAACCATGAAGACTAATTGTTCTGAGATTGATACAACAAATACCATCAAACTTGAAGATGATACGACACTAAACCCAGTGCAGAAAATGGTTTCAGTGATGTCCGAAGTGCATGAAGTATACGATTTAGACCATCGAATGAAAGTGTTGCAGTGCTGCAGACACGAATCTCAATTTTCATCTGACGGTTCAAATTTTGCAATTCAGAGGAGAAGCAAGCCCCTTTGGGGGTTTTCATCAATATGTGGAATGAGACAAGAGATGGAAGATGCTGTTGCTATTGAGCCTCAACTCTTGCAAGTGAATCAAAACTCAAAATACTCTCAAGAAGCACAGTTTTTTGGTGTCTATGATGGACATGGAGGCTCTCAGGTATGCCTAATAATTACTGATCTAATTTGTATCAAAAGGTGTACTGTGGGGATAAAAGTCTAGTACTTAATTTTTAATACTTCTTCCGATTCATTCAATGTCATTTATTAATATAAATACAACAACAAAGCCTTTTTCTACTAGATAGGATCAGTTATATAGATCAAGCAACGCTTACTCATTTTTATGGTTAGGATATTGATAGTCAAATCTCTCCTAATAGTTTCTCCTATTATTTTCTTTAGTCTTCTCATACCTCTAGTTATTATGACTATCTTTCATCTGGTCAACTCTACGTACAAAAATCTCTAACGACCAATCATTTATTAATGTAAATAAGAACCAAATTTTTATTTAATATTAACAAATCACAAATATCAAATAAAAAATGGAGGGGAAGTACTGAATCAAACTTTCTCTCTTATAGTGGAACACTGGAAGTTCATTCATTTTATGGCTCGGATAAGCCGGTTTGAGTCAAAATACCAAAAAAAAATTTATATAAAGTAAAATTAATAATTTTTTATTAATACTTTATTAAATTAATAAACTAATTATCATTTTATATTTATTTGGGTAATAAAACTTAATAATAATAAATATTTATATAATTTATCTATATAATAATATTAATAACACTTAAATATACATATACCCTTCTTGGTAATTTTGTACTCAAAAGCACTTTTCAATTTAAATTTGCCAAACACAAATCGTTTTTGAAAAGTACTTCTCAATTCAGTTTGCCAAACACAAATTGCTTCTCTTTTACAGCACTTTATCTCAAATTCCATTTAAAAAAAATTCATTTGAAAATCAGGTTGGCCAAACGGCCCGAAATCTAAACCAAACTTGATTTTAGGTCAAATCATTAAGGGCTAAATAACAGGTAAAGCCCAAGCTTGGTCCATAATTATTGCATTGAAATATCCAAATTTTCTTTTAATATATGATCAACTTCTTTCTCTAATCCTTAGCCTCAAGTTTTAAGTTCATTAACCTCAAATTTCTTCATAACTTTTTTGTTCTCCATCGTGTTTTATCTTTGCTTATTTCTTTCACGATGAAAACCAATACCGACAGATTTTTCGTTTCGCAGGTTGCTAATTACTGCCGGAAGCGCCTTCATTCCGCGTTAATCGAAGAAATTGAAGCTGCAGAATCAATTTTGGGTGAAAATAATAATGCAGGAGAAAAATGGGAGGATCATTGGAAGATAGTATTCTGCAATTGTTTCCAGAAAGTGGATGATGAAGTTATAGGAAAATGTGAAGCTAATAATAGTGAAAGCAACATTAATGGATCAGAATGTAGTATTGAAGCTCTTGAAACTATTGGATCTACTGCTGTGGTTGCCATTTTAAGCCAAACTCACATAATAGTTGCAAATTGTGGGGATTCAAGAGCAGTCTTGTACCGTGGGAAAGAAGCCATTCCATTGTCTAATGATCATAAAGTAGGCCATGTCTTTCTAGTATTAATTATAACAATCTGTATGGAGTTTGAGTAAGTTATCATTTTGGTCTCTGGAAGATACTGTCTGTCTCAATTTAGATAGTCTCTTATAAAGACGAAAGTGCCAAATTTAATCCTTGAAAGATGCAATCTGTCTCTATTTAGTCTCTGAAAAATTTTTCGTCAGTTATGTTAAGAGTAACGGTAAGATGGTTGCCGTGTGACCTGGAAGATCATGGGTTCAAATCTTAGAAACAACTTCTCTGTTTGCATGCAGGGGTAAGGCTGCATACATCTGACCCTCCCCAGACCTCACCTGATGGGAGTTTCGTGAATCGTGCATTGGGTCGCTCCTTTTTTTAATGTTAATGGAAATCGATCCTCATAGACTAAATTTAGACAAATTGCATCTTTAAGGGAATAAATTTTGACATTTCTATCTTCCAGAACTAAATTTAGACAGATCGCATTTTTTAAGGACTAAATTGAGATAAATTGCATCCAAAGAGTGAAGTTTTCTTATTTTGCCTTTGATATGGTTTGCAGCCAAATAGGGAGGATGAGTGGACAAGAATAGAGGCTGCAGGAGGAAGGGTCATACATTGGAATGGATACAGAGTCCTTGGTGTTTTGGCAGTATCAAGGTCCATAGGTATGCTTTTTCATGCCATCATTTTTTTTAGTCTTATATGAGTTTTGATTATCCCATATTTATGCATATCAATCTTTACAATATATACTTGTTCTTAATTCTATTTGATATCACGTGGTTAGACACAACGATATCCTCAAAATTTTGAGAATAGCTCATCTCTATTTAGAGAGAAATACATTCGGTGTGTCGAGAGGAAGGTTAAAATAAGAAGTAGATTTCACTTGTGTATCTCACTTGATGTGGGGTTCACTCTTATTGTTATCTTGCTCTAAATGTACCACCCTCTCTGAACGGAAAGGTTCAATTGCAATTTGTCTCGGTTTAATTTTAACAGAATGGAGTTGTCAAATTTTGTATCTGCAAAAAAAAGAAATTATCTCAGTTTAATCTCTGAAAATTTTTATTTATATAACTGGCAAAAAAAGTTTTAAAGACAAATTGTATCTTCCATAGACTAAATTTGATATTTTCATCTTTTAATAATTAAATTGAAAAAAATTGCATCAGTCTAATTTGCAGTGTCCGTTTCCACCTTTCTTAACTCAAATGGTTTAACTGCAATTTTTATTTTCTACACGGTCATTAAATTATCCTTTCATTTAAGGACAAAAAAATGAACCTTTTCCTGTCACATTCTATCCAGTGTGCATGTAATATTCTGCTGAGCAAGCAAGGACAATAATGTAAAAGCACTGTAATGTGTTTTTCTTTACTACCCAACCAGATAATTTTCTCCAATGTACATAGACATTTCATTCCACTTAAGGATTAATTTCCACCTTAGCTTAAATATGATTCTTAAGAAAAATTCTTAGGTGTTTTGCGTGCATTTGGTAGCATTCATCTATTTCTTTACTTTTAGATCAGACGGGTCACATGATAAATAAAATAAAAATAAATAGATAAATGCTATTAGTCAATCTACAAATGATATGGCACAATACATACTCCTAAGAATTTTATTTTTTTTATAAAATATGATAAGGATAGGTTAGTAATTTCAAATCCATATTTATTATTGACAAACTCACAATCCTTTAAATAGATAACTTACGAATAGATTTCTATTTAGAGAGCAAAGTACATTTGGAGAGATAGAGAAAAGGGGTGGGGCCCACTTATAGATTCTAATGACATCTCTATTTCTCTCTAAATGCACATTTCTCTCTAAACGAAGAGGATCCATTCATTACCTACTTGTAGGGAAAGATGTGCCTAGTGTAGTGCATGCCTTTAAGATACTTGTGTTTATTGGTTCGGCTCGATTTTACAGTTGATTTGGTTTGTTTTTTTTTTTATCGGTTTGGTTTGTATTTACTTGACTAATCTAGTTCTAGTCCAATTTCTCTTCCCCTCCACCAGGTGACAAATACTTGAAACCATGGATAATTCCAGAACCAGAAGTGAAGTTTGTGGTGAGAGAGAAAAATGATGAGTGCCTTATTCTGGCCAGTGATGGTTTATGGGATGTAATGACCAATGAGGAAGCATGCCAAGCTGCAAGAAACAGAATCCTTGTTTGGCACAAGAAATATGGTAATAATGGAAACGCAAGAAAATATGAAGAAGAAGAAGATGAAGGAGTTGATCCTGCAGCTCAATATGCTGCAGAATATCTTTCACAACTTGCCCTCCAAAGGGGAAGTAAAGATAATGTCTCAGTTATTGTGGTAGACTTGAAGGCTCAAAGAAAACTTAAGGGAAGGCCATAGTATAGATAGCATATATATATATATACACACACACACTATTGTTTCTGAGAATGAATTCTTTTGAAGTGCAAATTCTGTGAAGTGTTGAAGTGCGGGTGAAATAGTGATTTATTTTTGCATATTAACATGTCAGGAGAACAAGCTTCGGAGCAACTGTAAGATTGTTGCCATGTGACTAAGAGAACAAGAGTTTAAATCCTGAAAATAACTTTTTTATTTGCAGGGTTAAGACTTCATGCACTGGACTGTCCTTTTAATTTGTCGATTGGTTAATGTACGAAAATACCGCACTTCAACACTTCAAAGGATGTGAACTCATAGTTTCACAAGTATATATATATATATATATATATATATGGTAGAAGGTTATTTATAGACAGACTACTCGGTCTATATAAAATTGTAGGTAGATAGAATAAATCAATTATAAAGACATAAGCATGCAAGAGAGAGATCCCACATAAAAATGTGGGAAAATTTTTATAAAATTTGACCTCTCAAGGAGATTTGAGCATTTTCACTTGTAGGTGTACTTTGAGATTCTCTCATTACTAAATAAAAAAGGGGTGTTGCTATGTAAAGCTTGATCTCCGAAGAGATTATTTTTATGATGTCATCATTTTTAATCTTTGGATTTATATCTCCAAACAGGGATAGAAATCCAAAGGGTAAAAGATTCAAGCTTCTTGGAAGTTAACCTTTTACATAACAACAATAAAAATGAATGAGAGAATTATCAATTTGATCCCAAAAAGATACATATTGTTCTAATTAGCCTCTGAAAGACGAAAATATTTAATTTAGTGCCTGAAAGATGTTTTTTGTCCCAATTTGATCTTTTTAGTCCATACACTAACAAGAAAAAAACTAAGAGGACTAAATTGAGACAAAAAAACATCTTTTAGAGATTAAATTAAGCATTTTCATCTTTTAAGGACTAAATTGAAACAGTCTGAATCTTTCAGGGACTAAATTATAATTCTCTCAAGAAATTAAAGAATCTCAAAGTGCATCTAATGATTAGAAGAAGAAAAAATCTCAATCCATTTGAGAAGTAGTATGCTCAAACATACTTGTATGTCTATCTATAATTGATTTAATCTGCAAGCTTGTTGAAATTTGCAGTGTAAATTAGAGTTATTTTTTTCCGACTTCGTACATATTTAGCCCCTCAATTTTATAATAGGGCTAAGTCACCTATGTATGCTAAAATTTGCAGTGTAAGAAGAATACCTTCAGTTCAGATCACTCTGAAAGCTTCTCACATCAGAAAATTGCATTTTTATATTGTCTTTTTTTTCCCCTTAAATTGAAGTTTCTTACACAATAAACCGTATGATCAATTATGCTTAAGCTGGATTGTTTCAACTTACAAATACTGAACACCAAAATTAGCATAAATTTATACATATGCCTTTGAAGTAGCCTGACAAAACTTTGATGTCTCATTTATAAGATTTTGTACAGAAAACCATATCATCTGTATCTAAGGCAACGAGTTAAGTACTAATTATAGTCATATATATATATATATATATATATAATCTCATTGAGTTTTCTTCAAAGTGGCCAGTAATACTCAATCCTCAGCATTGAAAGTCTTCATGAACTGCCAATCATTGCAATCTCATGGCACTTGCATCTACACAATCTCTTGTCAAATTCTGGTATCTCATTCACTCTAAGATGAAGTAAAGACCTTCACAAATCAATTCTAGAATCTGGTTTCTCTGACTGTAATCTGCAGAATCACGATGAATCTACAAGAAATGAATGAAAACTGCAGTTAACATATCAGTAAATAGGTGGCATTTGTCTTCAGAAAGAATGTCACTTTCTCCCAAGAAACTTAATGCAGCTAGCTTTCATCAAAACAGCCCTTTTTAGTTTGAAATTAAAATTCGGTCATATAATGTTTCAGCATCTAATGAAGACGTCTTATTGTACATAAGAGGTCCATGAACTAGGGAGAGTAGTGATTATATAATGGTACTAAAATGGCAGTCCAGTGAACGAGGATCCTACCAAGTGACGTCTGGGGAGGGTCAAATGTACACAATCTTACTTCCTCCAAACACAGAGGTTGTTGCCAAGATTTAAACCCGTGACCTCTTGATTATATAATGACATTAAATTCAAAAATACATTTTGAAGTGATGCATAAAGCAATACATACATACATATATATATATGCCTTTACCACCAAGTTCAAATAAGTTTTATAAAGCAAATCATACCAAGTAAATTTTATAAAGTAGCGAGCGGAGATCCTGCATTGGAGAAGTAATCTGAAAGATCCACGTCCAAGTCCTCATACATGTTTATAAATGGAAGTTTCTGGGTTTCACATATGATATTACATCAGAAAGGATGTTGGGTATAGTTCTATTACCAGTTATATTCATATACAAAGGATTTACACATACCAGGAGTTCTTGAGCTGAAAATCTGCCCTTGGGATCTTTCTGTAAACTAAACAAACAGAATATTGGAAAAGGAGAATCAGAAACCTCATAACAGCTCACGCCTCACGGTAACATAAACTTCATGACAAAGAAGTCAATGGAAAAGTAAGGTACAAGGTTTTAAATTTGTTAAGGCTTAAGAATATAGAAAGACTTGTTTCATGAAATTACGAAGGATAACTTGAAAGAGTAAACTACTATTTGGGCTCTGGAAAGAAAGATGCATATTCAATCAAATTAATCCTTGAAATATATAATTATCATCATTAGACTCCCAATTTTTTTTTAAAAAAAAACTAACAATATGATGCTTCCTTGAGTTTTGCTAACCATCCATTTGATCCACAGCACAATCGTATTGATAGATTTTAAAAAATTTGTGGAGTCATATTCTGATATTTATACTTAATAATGACTAAATTGATGTTAGAATTCATCCTGGTAAGCAGAGAATTTCTGACTGTCTTTTATGTCTACCTATTTATGCTACTTCAAAATTATAAGTTCATCAAGCATTTCTCTCTTCCATGTTTTGATTTTCTTTTGGCGGGTCAAGATTCTAGAGATTTTACACAAGCACAAATAATCCTTACCATGCTGATATAAATGAGCAAAATTCTGGAGAAAATTGATCAGATGGAGCACAGGGTGGAGGACTTTCGACAACAGCTTCAATAAGCTCGAAAACACTTTCCCAACTTTCTCCTTGATCCGGCGGTCTATACGGAAACCTTCCCGTAGCACACTCAAGCAATATTAGTCCCAAACTCCATATATCACTTTTGTAGTTATAGCCTTGGGATCCATTGATTCTCTCAGGCTGTAAGACAGAAAGAATGAACAAGTTATACTTATATCCCATGCAACAGCAGTTTACCTAAGGTAATAAGAGGAAAATGATATGTAAAGATGGTAATTTACTCACAGACATATAAATGCATGTTCCAATGAAAGTGTTTGCTTGACCAGATGTACTTTCCAAGATTGCACTGACACCAAAGTCAGTGATCTTTACTTCCCCTCTGTGATTTATCAACAAATTAGAAGGTTTTAAGTCCCTGTGAATAATATGTTTTTCACGGTGAAGATACATTAAACCCTTCAGCACCTACATTGGAGAAAGAAGAAAAACACAGAGGTCTTGTTTGGTATTCAGTAAACTAATTAAAGGTGTAATTAAGACTGAAATATAATTATTTACTCCTCACCTGCTTGCAGATGGCAGCAAGATATGCTTCTGGAATTGTTATCACTTTCTTGAGAAGATCTGCTAAAGAACCCCCATCCATGTACTCTAAGATGATTGATATGATGCCATTTTCATAGGAGGACTGGTAGCAGACAACGACATAAGGACATTGAGCTGATTGATTAATTTTGAGCTCTTGTGCTATCTGCTTGCGTATAGACTCCTCAATATTCATTTGAATCACCTGAATTAGGGAGGGAGACATCATAACAAATAATCGACCTAAATGATAAGATTGAGATTGTAAACAAGTCAGATAGCAGGGTTATTTAGTAAAATCAAGTACATATAATAGGATAATGTGCAGACTGCAGACTAACATACAACAACAACAACAATCAAAGCTTTTTCGCACTAGGTAGGATCGGCTATATATATCAAGTGACGCCGACGTATTTTGTCTTTACTCATTTCTATGGTTAGATTATTAACAGTTAAATTCATTTTAATAGTTTCTCCTATTGTTTTTTTTTTTTGTCTTCTCCTGCCTCTAATTATTGGGCTATCGTCCATTTGACTAACTCTAACCTCTAACGGCCTTCTTTGTATATGATCAAACCATCTAAGGAGTGTTTCAACTAATTTTTTGTTTGTACATGACCAAACCAACTAATTTTTCTACATTAGGAAAAAAAAAGGTGGCCCAGTGCATGAGGTCCCACCAGGTAGAGAACAGGAAGTGCAAATTCAAAGAAGTTATGCAATATGCAGCAACCAGCAATTATACCTTTAGTGCAAAAAATTGATTAGTCCATTTATGTTGCACCAGTTGCACTATCCCGCTACTTCCCTTTCCGACCACCTTGATAGCATCAATGTCTTCTAAACGTAGCTGGTTGTCTAGTGGCCTGATAGGGGGTGGCTGATATCAAAGAAACAAATTATTAGACAGCAAGAAAATGTGTCTGCTTTAACGTAGGATGTCAGATTGGTGATTTCATTCATCTAATTACTGGGATAGACAGGTTTATCCATTAGAGACTAATATAACAATAGAATAAATGGTGATCCTTTATTTTTCTTCAGGTTCTGACAATTCACAAAATAACTATGGGAAAAAGGAAGGGTTCAGAAATTGCACTCAAGCTCAGCCATTATTAGCAGTCCTGCGGTCCTGGATCAACAAAAAAATGAAAAGGGAAAGAGTAAATTACTGCTTTGGCCCCTAAAAGATTTCACTTCTCTCAATTTAGTCCCTGACTTATGAAAATATTAGATTTAGTCCCCAAGAGATTTCATTCCTGTGTTTCATATTTTTGTTTTTCTTTTGCCAATGCCTTGTGTCCTAATTTGTTACAATGGGCCAACGGTCAATAATACAAGGACGTAATTGCAACTCAAAGTATTTTTTGGGGACTCAATTTGATATTTTCATAATTTAGAAACTAAAATGAGACAAGTGGAATCTTTCAGGGGCCAAAACAGTAATTTACTCAGAGAAAAAACTGAATAGAGGGTAGGTGAGAGAAGCAGGATCAAATGATGTAATAATAACATGAACTCAGAACATAGGCATTACAACAACCGAATTTAAAGCCTAAAAATCACCAAAACGGTTTTACTTCTCCTAAAATGAATAGATATAAAAACAGAAGTTGTTCCTGAACTGCATGACATTCTACTTAGCACAATCTCCACTTCATGAGCTTGCAGCTCATCCTTCACCACATGGTCAAGCATAACGCAAGCACAAGAAGAAAAAATTTCAATCACATAACAAATTTCTCAACACAATCATGCAGAATTTCCCCGTTTGGGATTTTGAAACCTCAAAGAACATTTCACCATATCCAAACGATCAATCAAATTCAAATGCAACAACAAAATAGACATTTAAGCAATCGGATTCATTAAACATACATTAAAAAGAAAGAAATGTTGAAGGAAAAATATCTCACAGCAGCTTCGACTTCACTCTTGGAGACGATTCGAACGCCGTACTTGTTGACCAGCAGATCTCCATCCTTGAACGTCCCGCTTTCAGTCCTACCATACATACGCACACGCGATATGGAGATTAATCCATCGTTCCAAATTCCAATCAGAGAAATCCAAACAGAACAATACGCATTGATTCAAATACAGAAATGTTTAGAAAGAAACTTACAGGAATTTGGCGAAAGAAACCTGATCAGATGCAGGAAGCGTGAGTTTGAGATTAGGGCCTAAGCTTCCTCTGTTCATGATTATCGAGCTTCCGATGGAGTTCGCAAGCAAGCAAGCCAGCTCTGTGCCTTCAGTAATGGTCTAGAATAGAGACTAGAGACTAGAGACTATATATAAAAATCAACTTCGTTATGTAACTATATATATATATATAATTGTTGCTTTTTTTTTTTTCTCACATTTTTATATAATAAGAAATGCATGTTATTATTTAAATTAAAAATGAAATAGAATATATGATACAATCAGACAAGAGAAGCAATAGGAGACTCTCACTCTCCCACTAATTATGATCCAATTTAAATTAATTAGAACAGTGCCTAACTAATAAAAGATGAGACAAGAGAAAAAAATAAAAACAATAAATAAAGTAGTTATAAAAATTAGGGTCAAAGGTTCATTTTAGTCATCTATGTTTCACATAAATTTTAAATTGGTCCTTTATGTTTCAAAAGTTTTAAATTGGTCCTTTGTCTTTTTCAGAAGTTCTAAATTGGTCCTTCCGTTCAAGTCCGTTAATTTCTTGAGTTAATTGCTTACGTGTCACACCATGTCATCGTCACATCATTGACACGTCATCACAGATGATGAAATATAAGATGACATGGTGATGACGTAGAGTGACATGTTAGCTTAAATTATCACATAAGAGAGATTATATGTCCACCTCAACATGCCATTTAACGGAAGAAATTGACGGACTTGAATGGAAGGACCAATTTGAAACTTCTGGGAAAGATAAAGGATCAATTTAAAACTTCTGAAACATAAAAGACTAATTTGAAACTTTGGTGAACCATAGAGGATCAAAATGGACATTTGACCTAAAAATTTATATTTTTTTATTATTTAATTGTTATTTTAAAATATAACAATGAAAATTTTATAAAATATATATATATATGAGTGATAAATGAAAGTTGTTAATACTAAAATTGTTGTAATGCGATTGGGTTATTTAAGAGCAGTCACTATTGACGAACAGAAAAAGAAAGGAAAAGGCTCCGAAGATGCAGACTTTTGCTGACTTTTCACATTTCTCAATCTTACCCACATGCTTTTGCCAAGCCATTGACTTCATTTTTTTCTTTTTTACGCTGGGTTAAATTATTTTTAATTTCAATATATTATAATAAAATAAAGATAAAACAAAAGTAAATTTTGCTTCAATTTTTAATTTTATCTTGGGCTGTACTATAGAGATTCAAGTATTTGAGCTCTCATTGATTTATTACATTTTAAAAAATATATATATATGGCATCACTCTTTATCGAGAGAGAAAGAGAGAGTTGAGGTCAAGTTCTCAAGAGCTCAACTTCTCTATATTATTTTTCTTTTATTTTTATGTTTTTTTAACGATCAACTTTGTTAATTATAATCAATTTTATTTTTTTAATTTTAAATTATATTTTAACATTTAATATCGTTCAAATTATTAATAATAACATAACATCGTACATGTAATAATAATCTTAATAAAAACTTAAAATGACTTTATTTCTTTATATTAATGTCAATTTATCATTTAAAAATGATATGTTTCTTCTTGTCAAGAAGAAGAATATGTTCATAAAAAAAGAAGAATATGAAAAATTAACGTAATTTTGAGTACTAAGTCAATGTTAATATTACATGTTTAATGTTAAGTTGTTATTTACAATTAGTAATTTGAATAATGCACAAAATTTAAAATTATTTTTGGGGACAAAATTGATTAATTTAAAATTTTTAAGACAAATTTGAGTGAAAAAAAATTAGGAACGAAAACGTACTTTTGCTTAAAATAAAATATTTAGATACTTTTTAAAAAATAAATTGCATATGGCCATAGTAGAAACTGTTTTATGGTTGCAATAAGTGAAAATTGGAGTTTTGATACTCTCACTCAAAATTATTAATTATTATAATTTTTTAATGTTTTTACTTACTCTTTCAAATATATTGTTTTTTTCTAATTTAATAATAATAATAATTCACAAAATATGAACGGCTTGAAATAGCAATAAAAAAGTACTTCTCAAATTCAACCAAAAAAAATAAGTACTTATTAAATAATTTTAGTAAACATAAATTGCTTTTCTTTGGCACTATTTTTTTTTTCTAAAACTCTTTAAAATAATTTCCAAGTCCAGTATAATTGTCAAATTTTTTATCTATATTTTGACAAAAAAATAATTTTTATTTGCAATTCAAAATTAAATTATGTAATTTTTATTAAGAATAAATTAATTGAATTAAATGTGACAACCTTGGCAACAACATTAATGAATGTACATGTGAAACCCCACACTCTGACACACATATATGTATGACATACTATGTTTTTATTACTACTACCGACCATGTCTCTCCTAAAATAAATTATGTCATGGTCCCCTATTCTTTTTCTTTTTTTTTTTTTATGAACAAGAAATGAGTTCCACATTTTGTTCATGAACAATAACTAACTTATTAAAGAACATTACTCTTACTCCACGTTTACGGATAAAAGTTTAGTAACATTGTACTATTGAGCTTCCGTATATCTCTTCAATTATATAATATCATTTGTTAGTATTAATAAAAATTGTCAAAGGTTCATTTTGGTCCTCTATATTTCATTCAAGTTTCAAATTAGTTTTTTATGTTTCAAAAGTTTTAAATTAGTTTTTTATGTTTCCCAGAAGTTCTAAATTAATCCTTCCGTCCAAATCTGTCAATTTCTTAAGTTAACTGCTGACGTGGCGTGCCGAGGTGGACATATAATCTCTTCTACATATATCATATAGTTGATGTGGCTTAGACACACCAAAAGAGTGTCTTTTTAAGCAAAAAATAAAATTATGTTGAGAGGACCAATATGAAACTCTAATGAAACATAAAGGACTAATATAAAACTTTAATAAAACATAAAGGAGCAATATAGAACTTGAATGAAACATAAAGGACTAATATAAAACTTTAATGAAACCTGAAGGACAAATATAAAACTTTTGGGAAACATAAAGGACCAATATAGAACTTTTAAAAGATAAAGGACCAATTTAAAACTTGGATGAAACATAAAGGACCAAAAGACGTTTAACCTAATAAAAACTCACATTAATTAAACTCACCTTGAATGAATTAGGGACCCACTGATTAGAGGAATGTACTAAAATTTAGTACTACCTTACTAGTAAACATCTACTTCACGTTTACACACAACATTTCAGGAGAAATTTAATTTTAAAAAATATCCTTTTTAGCTTATGATCAATTATTAGTAACTAACTTCTAAAATTTAAAATTACAAAATTTATTTTTAAAAAATAGTTTATGATTATGTACATTTATTTTAATTTTATCTTTATTTAATATTTACAAAATAAATAGTTATAAAAAATTTAATAAATAATAAAAAAATAATTGTAGAGAGAAACTTGTCTATTTTTAAATTTTGCTAAAAACATTGCTAATCAATTATAATCTTATAATATCCAAAAGATTAATCATTATTACATGGTTGGAGACAAAATAATAATAATAATAATAATAATAATAATAATAATAATAATAATAATAATAATAATAATAATAATAATATTCTATCATAAAAACCTAAGTGCAGAACCAAGTCTTAACAATAATTACTTAATTAGGCCTCATCTCAATGTAACAAAAACTATTGGCCGAAAAGTTATTTAAAAAAATGGTTATCCAATGGCAAATGAATATACAAACGGGAAACCTTTTTCAAAACAACTTTTAATTCATATAAAAAATATAAACAGATTTGTCTTCCTAACAAAAAAAAAAGACAGCACTACAAATTATAGTTAAAACCTGACTAAAAGCTATAGAATAAAAATCAAATCATCCATTGAAAACCATAGATGTCCAAATCTTCAACATTACAATTACAATATTTATAAAAAAAAAATTACAATTACAACATAATTCTGGTTTAGAAAAGGCTACAAAGTATCATGTATGAAATGATATAATATATAAATATATATATATATATATATATATATATATATATATATATATATATATATATATATATATATATATATATATATATATATATATATACAAGCCCTAGCACATACACCAAACAGTCAAACACCAAAAGAGGAGGGTAAAAGTAAGAGTGAAGTATTCAGAATTCGATCATGTTGAAGGAGAATTTTGAAAGCAGCTGTGGGACCCCTGATATAATTGTCCCATATGTCTGCAAAATCAATCATTCATTCATCAATTCAACAACTATCAAGGAAGCCTCGACAACAACATACAAAAATCTCTAGTTTCTATATGACTCTCAGTAAATATATGATAAGATAAGTACAGGAGAGAAAAATGACGATGAAAAATGTGTTTGGTATGTTAAAAATATGATATAAAAATTATTTTTGAACTGTAAGAACACATAGATTGTACTGTTTGATAATCTTACCAAACGTAACCCACATGTGACATCTCATACCTTTTTTATATTTGCATTCTTATATTTTTTTTAATAATTACATTTTTAGTATATCTAATAATTTTATAATTATTTCATCCCTAAAATTTATAATAATTATGTTATAATTTTTATATTTTCCCCCTAAACTTTAGGAATAAAATTATTAGACATGCTAAAAATGTAATTATCAAAAAAATACAAGGATGCAAATATAAAAAGGGCGTTGAATCTTACATGTCATCATGGGATTGGCCTATGTTTGAGAGCATAATCATCATCCCTTAAATTTAATGTGTTACTGTTGTGACTGTCAAGTACGTGTGTCTCCCAACACAAACACAGTTTTCACGGTTCCTTTAGTAAATGATACAAGTCAGTAAGATGTCCCATGTCCGTGCTTCATATGCACAAGACACGACATATCACAACCACAACCATCTGTTCCACATTATAGCTTTCAAGAAAGCAAAGCAAAATAGTATTGCCGTGTGAAACCATCACCACAGCCCATACAGCAAAGGAATAGACTTATACTCAATTGGTTAGATCTTTATTATCAGGTTTCCAATTAAATTAAAACATTTATAATTGTTTCAAATAAGAACCAATCATGAGGAAGATGAAATATTAAATCATAAACGTGTCACATTATGATTAGAGAACCTTATAATCAATATGTAAAAACAATATCTAAGTTTTTTCATAAAGCAAACGTATATGTAAAGGAAAAAATTTACTTCTAGTCTCTAAATCTCACTCTAGTTTGGTTTTAATCCCCCAAAAGTATATTTTGATTCAGTAGAATCCTTAATGTTCCATAAAAAGTTCATTATTATCCTTTTTTCCAATGCTGTTAACTGTATTAATGGAAATCTCTGACATAATTTTATACGTGTGCTTTATAAGTTAAATAAAATATTGATATGACAATTTAGTTTCTATCTCAAACCCATAATATACCGGTTTGTTTTCTAAATCATTTTAACTACAAAAAATGCATTCCTTTATCAATTTTGTTCATTCCTTGGTGTATAATGACAAATAGTTTAGATTTGAATTGGATCTAAACTTCTAAATCAGTATTTTATTTAGCTCATAGAGTCAAGCATGATCCTCACATGTTTCCATTACTATAATTAAGAATATGAAGATAAAAGACAACAATGAACATTTTTTAACTTTGAGGACTATATTGAACCAAAATAAACTTCCAGGACCAGGGTTTAGGGGGGGTCATCTTATGCTTAAGCCAGGCAAGCCAGGCATACTAATTCCAAAATCCAAATATTATGTAGAACTCGTATAGTCTTAGAGCATATTGCCTGTGCACTACATGGAATACCTAAAAACAGAAATGTTTCTAATGGTAACCCATACCTTGTGATTTTCGTGAACTTGGCACAATGGCACTGCAAGCAACCTTAAATTTCTGGGCACAATGAACTTTCGACTCTCTGGTAGCTTTACAACGAAGAGTTTTGTACACTCCTGTACGATGACGAGTGTGTAAGAGAATGGGACAATTTTTCTATCAGAAAACTATAAGAAAGCATTTGGATGATGTACCTTTGGACTCTTCACATTAGGTGGCAAATAGGGATACAGTAAGGTTTCAAAGCCAGGCCTCCACCACATTCCAAGGCATTCACCCACCTGAACAGTGAAGTTACAGTTCATCATTTCTATATGCAGTGAGGTTAGTGTGACCCAAAAAAGAAGAGTTCAATACCTCCCATTCACTTCCATCACCGACTTCATCAACAGAAAGCTTCCTTGCCAGCTTACGTTTTAATCCATCAATGTCTGCAAATTCACAATACACTAGCTTCAGCAAAAACTCCGGAAAATAAATACAGATAATGCTTTAACTTTCCATCTGTATAATAAAAAACATGATCCCTACCTGATTCACCTGGTCTTAGGCGCCCACCAGGGAGTTTAAAGATGGAATTTCTTACTTGCAACAACAACAAATGTGGATGTTTAAACAACTCAACCTGATCCAAGATAGTCACATTCAGAGTTTAGAATCACATTTCAAATTTTTGACACATTTGCATCCAATGTTAACAATTTCAAGCAATTCAGTGGAAAAACCAAACGACCAATAAGATAGATCCAAAGCATGAAAAGATAATTCAACTGTAGTTTAATCAACTATGCCTTCCCCAACATCAATCTTCAACCTGAAATCCTACATGTTAAATTGCAATATGTTTGGAACAGAATACATGAAGAAAGATATCCCATAAACATCAAGATGATCTTTCTAGATAAGATTTTGGTTTGTGACAGCATCAAGTGATCAGACAACTGAAGACTATCCTGAAAAAGAACCCATAATATGGCAAAATACATTGATTTCTCAATCTCACAGCATGCCGATTAGTGATTACACAAGGAAACCAGGAGTAAAACCAACTATTTAGTCTGGGATAAGGCAACCATATGATCAGCTCGCAATTACCTAGATCCCGCATCACCTAAATCTAATGAATTCAATGACATGTGGAATTTACAGAGAGGGAGCACTGGAAGATTTGAAATGTAAGTGGTAGCGATCTAGTGGATAGTCACAATAATCTTATTCAACTATTATGGGGTTAAGTGCAGTGGGCCAAAGCTTTCTGAGTTACTGCCTTTGCAATATCCCATTTATTCTCACAGTGCCTATATCTATCCTGTTTCTGATCCAAGTCAAAGGAGCACCCAAGTCCCACCCCTCCCACTTCCAAAGGATAGAAGAAAAGGAACTACAAATGACGCTGAATAATGAAAAAGAAGACAATAGTCTCAGCAAAATAACGCATATAACTCTTAAATTAGCAAATAAATAAAAGGCCTTGAGCAGATGACAAGTATTTCATCCGCCTTCAATCCTTTATCACTTGGCCATGTTGATACTAGCATGGAATTGCTTAAGTGAGATATTAAATGCTTCTAATCTTCATGGAGATTCTCTTCTCATATATATTTAAACTGACTATTAGTCACTAGCTAAAAAACTTTTCAGCATAAATAAACTATATTTATCCAGGTGAACAAAACACCACTTGAACACCAGTCACATACAACAGGGGAGTGTTTTGTTACATTTTAAAGTTTAGGGGAAGGGAAGGTTTTGTTTCAAGATCATGTACCAATTTTCTAATTAAGCTATAATTTAAGGAAATAAAAATGTAGTTTCCCCTAAAACATTTAAATTAAAACTAATATGACAACATACAACAACTAAGCTTTAAACCAAATTTTGGAATTTCAAAGCATCCATGTTAGGCTCAAAGCAAAGCAACTATTCCAGTCTAAACTGATCAAGAATCATTGATCCTCAGCTTAAACTGTTGATGGCTCAGGAGTGATTTTTTAAATCCTAAAATTGAGAGTTATTCGAGCTATTAAGCTCGCGTCTGGCACGAAGGTGTTCTAATTTTTCGAGTTCTTGGAAACCTATTTATAAAAATAGTATATACTAACTATACTACCTATAAAATAGAATTTAAATTATTCTCCCAAAATATAAGTTCCAAAAATGCTTGGAAATTTAAATATCCACCAAACACCACCTAAAATGCAGGAGTTCTAATCTTAACCCTTTCGAGCATCAAACAAAAATGTACGCACAATAATTATGCAAGAAAGAAGTCGTGAAGAACGAACCAGTAAAACGGCTTCCACACAAGTTCGTAGTCCATGAGCAGCATAGCTAATACGAATTGGAAAAAATTAATGATAAGAAGAAGAATTAAAAACAGTAAAATAAGAGCTCTCTCGACAGAAAAGATACGAAATAAAATAAAAACGAACTTAGATTTCATCCTCTGAGCACGATCAGCTAACGTCTCATCCTTAAAAGGAATTGCATCCTTGGAGCCGAAGTAGTAGCCGCTCAAAGGATATATATCAAATTCAAGACTCTGATCATCGCTGCTTCCATCTTGACGATGATGATTAAGGCCGTTTGCTACAGCAGCACCTACACCTGCTTCTTCCCCCATTTTTCACCTAAATCTGGAGAAAAAAAAAACGCTATTATTCCCGTTTGTTCGAGAGAAGAAGAAGAATGCGTCGCCGATACTTTAAATAGGAAATCAAAATGCGAGAGAGTGAGAGGAAGAAGCAGTATGCGGACGGAGGAAGACGAAGGTTGAAGACGAGAGTAGAAAGAAAGGAGCTGACGTGGCAGTAATCGAGAAGGTCGATGGTGTGTTCTGGAACGTGGCGTTCCAGAGGCACCTGGAC
This sequence comes from Senna tora, assembly GCA_014851425.1. Classification (NCBI taxonomy): domain Eukaryota; kingdom Viridiplantae; phylum Streptophyta; class Magnoliopsida; order Fabales; family Fabaceae; genus Senna; species Senna tora. The sequence goes on from CM026271.1 coordinate 10,096,000, forward strand.
TAGGCGCCACGCAATCTTGTACGACAAAAACACTGTTTTAGTCCATAACTTTAATAACTTTTTTCAATTTGATCCCTAATGTAATGTAATGATTGTTGGTCTCTCACGTTTGTGATTGATTGGTACCAATATAGTCCTTAATATTTGCTCAGTTTCAATTTGGTTTCTCATATTTACGATTAGTACCAATTAGTTAAGTAATTTTAATACTTAAATAATGGAGGGACTAAATTGGTATCTATGAAGCACAGATATTAACACGGATACGGGACACGAGGAGACACCAAAATTTTAAAATCATAGGACACGACATGGCACACATATATATATATATATATATAGTAATTCCAATGAACTAGAAAAATAGTAGAATTTTAGAAAGGATAAAGGAATGTGAAGGAAGGAGTCGAAGAAAAGAAGAGAGTTGAATAAGATGAAAGAGTAGATAAAAAGGGGAAAGGTTGAAGACACATACAAGAGAGAAGAGAAAATGAGTATAAGAAATAAAACACACGTTTTCTTTTAGAAAATGGGAGAGAAATGTCAAAACTCCAAAAATAATGAAATTTTGCACATTTTACCTCCTTTTTCTAAAAAAAAAGTTCATTTTGCTGTGTTTGAGTAGTGATCATGATGTGTCCAACGCATGTCCGAGTCAAAAAAATATATTTTTAAATTGAATAAAATATGGACCCGTGTCAAATATGTGAAGTTAGTATGTCGGTGTCGCGTCAAACACACTGACACGCTTACACTTTGGAGTGTTCGTACTTCATAGATTGGTATCAATTGCAAACGTAAATAATAAATTGAAATTAAGCAAACATTAAGGATCAAATTGGTACTAATTGTAAACGTGAGGAACCGAATTGAGACTAAACAAATATTAAGGGCCAAATTAAAAAAAGTACTAAACCTCAAGGACCAAAATAGAATTTTTTGTTAATCTTATACTATTGACTTTTTTTTTTGGAAAACATACTATTGGCTATTGTTGGGTGAGCAGATCTTTATATTAAAAACAATCAAATTAGTTAATTGAAACAAAGCACTTTTTAAAAAAAAAAAATTGTCTAATATATATTATTTTTTTTAATTTTCTTTCTGTTAAAAAATAGTTATGCAAAATACATTTCAAACCAATATAATATATCAGATAAGAGATTTATATTTTATTAATTATTTTCTCCTGTATTCAAATTTTAAACGATGGAATTAAAGTATTGTTTATTGAGATGATTATCTCCCATCACTCAAAAAATTAATCATTATTCATGTGGTTTGTTTTAGTGGATACCCTAGATATATTTTATTATTTTTAATGTTTATATATTATTTTTTTAGTTGGAGATTAGAGATAATTTTTATTAATATTAATGTCCAAACTGAGTTTTTTTTTCAAAAAAAAAAATCAATAGTCATATGAAAATGAGAGTTTTTGTAGTCAAATTTAAGAAGTCTAATGTGTATGTGACTATAAATATAATATTAATCTATTTTCGGTACGGTTTCAATTTTATCATATGGTAACGCATGGGCCAATGAAAAAGTTTCTATATGGGTATATTTGGATTGAGGATTAAGGAAGAGAAGGGGAGGGAGGAAAGACTATTAAAATATCTTCTCCTTATTTGGAAAGATGAAAATTGGAGGGAAAGATAATAGAAGATCAATCTTTAACCCTCCATTATCCCTCCCCTTCACAAATTCAAGATACTCCAAATTGGAGTATTTTGGAGGTATCAACATCCAAACAAGGGGAGGATATATGGAAGTTTAACCTTCCCTTTCCCCCCTCCTTTCTCCTCTAATCTCTCCCTTTCCCTCCCCCAAAATCCAAACAAACCCATAAGGTTTGGACTTTTAAACTGGACCAAAAATATCTTTCTAAAAGAGTTTGGGCTGTGGAATTAAGGCCTCTTTTGGTGGGAGAAATTTGCAGAATAATATTGTTTATAATTTAATATTTTTTTTAATATTTTTTGTACCAATTATTAAGTATATTTTATTTTTTATAATTTAAAAAATTATGTTTTTTTTTATTCATTTTTATTTCATTCTCACTTTTAATATAAAGATAAAATAGTTTTTATTTCTATTTTCATTCTCTTCAATATTCTTATAACTAAATGAGGCCTAAATATTTAAATAAGCGAGCATGGAGATAATGAGTTGACAATAGCTTACAATATTAAAATTTTATATAGTTGTTTTCTAAACTACTTCCATTGCAAATTATTCAAATAAGTTTTCAAACAAATTTTCATTATTTTTGTTCTCATAAAACATTTTTTAAAATTGTTTTTTAAAAAAATAAAAATAGTTGTGAAACAATTTTTTTTTTTTTTGCCTGAGTTGTGAAACAATATCAAAGTCTCTAAAAAAACAAGTTTTGTTTCAATTTAATTTTTTAAAGATAAAAATTAAGACAGAGACAAAGGGGAATTGAATGAATGTAAAATTTTACCAAGTTGGACATAGTCACAGTAGTTCCTCTTTTTCTTTAATTTAAGTTAAATTTAGTCTATCTTCTCTATAAAAATATTTTACATTTTTATTATATTGTTAAAAGACACTATAGTATTTTCAATTGTTAAGATCACGTTCAATCGATATACTGAAGATATAAACGTAACAATTATGTTAATGACACTAAAAGCTGTAATATTTTTATCCTAATTTTATCTTACAAATGTGATTATATTTTTCTTCTCTAATTTTAAGAGTATTTACAATTTATTTTTCTTTTGTTAGAATAAAATTGTTTAATCTATTATAAATATTGTTAGGATTTTTTTTTTTATAATTTAATGACATTTAATAAAAAAAATTTCCTTACTTTAAAAACAAGATTATTTCTTTTTTTTATTAAGAAATAATGGTAGTAAGGAAAGGCACTCCCAAGTATTACCAGGCAAGGCGCGAGTAGCATGTTGGGGAGACCAAGAGAGGCCCAATCCAAAGGATTACTACACAGGCCTAAACCGCAAGCAATTTTACCCAATCGTAGTTACTCAACTAGCCATTGGGTACCAGGGGATCTCCTTGTGGAGGGTTGCCTACCAAAGTAGAATTTTGGATGGCTTCAGAAGGATTCGAACCATCGCCCATGGTTGAAGCAAGAATTTTCCTCCAGATCCTTGACCATTTATGCCAACCCACTTTGACAAAACAAGATTATATCTAAATAACTTACAATTCAAAATAACTCCATTCTTTTCCCTTAAATTGATTTTGAGGTGAATTAGGTCTTTTCATTGAGACATATATAATATAATTAACTTTTGACTTGTGAAAACCAAAGAAGCTTCAACTTCATCAACACTACCAAGATTTCAAAAAATATATAAATAAGTTTAAATTTTATATTTTCCAAATTTGAGTCCAGCCTCTAATGGCGGCTATGATTAATTTGAGTGAAGAATTGACTTTGCTGAATCATGAAATTCCAATACAATTGATGTTCCCACAAGAAAACCCCAAATACTTTAATAAACCAAGCAAAGCAACCACCAACCTAACACTTTTTCCATTCAATAATTTTGTCTCTCACATTAAATTTCTTAATGCTAATAATTTATAAGATAAAATAGAGAATAATATAAATCTAAAATATTTTATTTTTTATTAATTACTATTTTTAATTGCATATTATCAAACTATTAACATATACCAATACGTAGTTGGTTGGAGTGTTCGGTACTTCATTCCCCTTAAGTAATGTCCCGGGTTCGAAATTTGTGTATGAAAAAATCTTTGTTAGGAGAGCTCTACTCTCGTTATGGGACCTCAGCTAGCTCGAACAAAATTGTCTCCAATAGAAAAATAATTATAGGAAACAAAAGAAAAAAAATTATTAACATATGACAATAAGTATGTAATTTTTTAGGTTAAATTAATCCATTAATCTTTAAAGTTTTAATTTTTAATTTGTACCGGTCATTTGTAATTAAGTCTTTGTCGTTATAATTTAGAGTTAACTATCATTTAATTTATGTTTACATGATTAAAGATTAATGATTAGATTCTATCATGAGCATTAGCATTTTAATAGTACATCACATAGATAACACAGGAGTGCTAGAAATTTTTTCTAATTGTGATTTTCTCTCTTGTTTAATTGCTTTCTAGGCTTAAATATATTTCTAATCATCCTAAAAGTTTTAATTCTCTAACCTTTTTTTTTGTCCGTTTGATTTTTGAGATTTTATTCTGATTAATTCGAACTCGACTTGTATCGCACACGATATCAAATGCATATTTCATATTTCTATAATTTTATTTAAAAAGTTTAAATTAGTTCTTTGGTTTTTTTTAAAAATGTTATCCGCCAATTTATTTACATGTCTAATTATGTCCTTTTATCTTCCAAAATTTAACAATATGTTGATTCAGACATTAATTATTTATTTGGCAGTATTGATAAATTTGACATCCAATTTAGACTCTTAAATTATAGGTAAATATATGATAGAAAAAGAATAATTAGTAAATAAATAAGTTGCTTTCTAAAAATACTAATTTCTCGTATTTTGATTAAAAATTATTGAAAATTAAAGAATAAATTGCTTGATAATATTTTTTTGTTCTTTATGATTTTGGTCGGACTAAAATCCAATTTAGTTCTCCAGTAATATTATAATATGAATTGGCTTCTTCATAATTTTTTTATGGTCAAAACCTCAAATTAGTCCTTTATGTTTGCACGAAGTTTCATATTGGTCCTTTATGTTTCAAAAAGTCCAAATTAATCCTTTGTTTGCAAGAAGTTCCAAATTGGTCCTTCTGTCCAAGTCCGTTTATTTTTTAAGTTAAGTGCTGACGTGGCATGCTAACGTGGACGCACCATCTCTCATACGTGTCAATTGAAGCTGACGTGGCATGCCACATCATCGCCACGTCACTGCCATGTCATCATCCAATATCATATGCGCTGACGTGGCAGTGACGTTGTGCTGGTGTGGCATGACACGTCAGCTTAGATGGACACGTCAGCATGCCACGTCAGCACTTAACTTTAAAAATTGACGGAAGGACCAATTTGGAACTTTTTGCAAACATAAAGGACCAATTTGGACTTTTTGAAACATAAAGGACCAATATAAAACTTCGTGCAAACATAAAGGACCAATTTGGAATTTTGACATTTTTTATCAATTTTATATTTAAAAGCTTAATTTTTTTAGTCACATAAAAAACTTAATTCTTAAAAGATTATATATATATATATATATCAAGGATCCGAATGAAAGTTCTCGCCTCACCCATAGGCGAGGGTTCGAATCCCCTTAAGCCATCCAAAATCTTGCTTTGGTGGGCATCCCTCCCCAGGCCTGGCACCCATGGGCTACTTGAGTAGCTGCGACGGAGTAAAACTGTTTTGCGGTTTAGGCCAATGCAGTAATTCTTTGGGTTGAGCCTCTATTGCCACTGGTGCCCTGCCCGGTAATACTTGGAAGTGCCTTCCCTTACTATTATTTTTTTCACAAAAAAAAATATATATTAAAAAAGAAATTAAAGTATTGAATAGGTTATAGGCTACTTGACTTGACGCTAGAGTAAAATGAGATGAGGATAAAAATTGAGTCTTCATCAATTGGATGAGGAAGACATTTTTCTTGAGAGGCATATTGATGTTGATGCCTTTAAACACCCATTCATCAAGTGATTACATAATATAAGCAAGTTGATGCAGACTTTAATATTATATATATATATATATATATAATATAAAAGTATATTAATTAAAGAAAATTTTCTAAAATGCACAGGACACTCTAAGTTTTAGTTCATGGGCATAGAATCTCTGAGTTTTTAAACGTTGCATCCAACGTCAATAACTTTTAACTTTGGGCACAAAACCTCATTAGTTAAGAATTGTATCTATTTTTTAACATAATTTCGTCACATCAGCAAATATTTTGTCACATTATTATTTTTTTAGTTAATTAAAAGGCATTTCGGTATTAATTGAATGAAGATAGAAGTGATTTGTATTGGAAGTTTTTCTTATAAAATGCATGAAATGTCTTTCAATTAGCTAAAAACTGCTTACGTGACAAAGTATTTGTTGACATGACGGAATCGATTAAAAATAGATGAAATTCTATTAAAAAAATATGAATGGAAAAATTCTCCACGGAGGATCTGTGTCCAAAATTAAAAGTTCAAAGGGGTTGAATATAATATTTAAAAACTTTAAAGAATATAATATTTAAAAACTTTAAAATGTTACGCACTCCTGACTTAAAATTGGGAGTATTTTGTACATTTTAACCTTTTTTTTTTGAGAGATTACTATTTTATTGGAGGTAATTGTATCATTGTATGTATTTGAGACAATGTGACCATCTCAAAATTCAAATTAGTTTGTTTCGCTAATTAAATTAATTATTTTCTCTGTACCAATCTGTATTAGTATTCTCTTTCTTATTTAATGATGAACTGATTAGCACCATACAATTTAGTTTTTATAAATTTAAAACTTTATGAGTATGATCTAACTTTGACATAAATAAATGATAGCAACTTTAAAATTTGTAAGAATTAAATTGATATTATAAATATATTAAGAACTAAACAAGAGTCTTTGAACTCTATAAGGAGAAAACAACATTATTATTTTTTTTTAAAAAATGAACAATTAATGTAGTAAAAAAAGTACATCAATTTAATTCCTCAATAGGGTGCTATATAGACTGCTAGTTTATTTATGTTTATATATTTAATTTCTATTTATATATTAAATTCATGAGATGAAGATAACCCACCATTATTTTCTTACTCTCTACACTAGCCATCTAGTGCCTTCTCACTAAAATAAAAATAAAAATAGACAGCTATAAATGGTGCAACTTTTCTTAATGTCCATAATTAATATTTTTTTAGGAAAATATCCATGATTAATATTAGTTAGCATATTAATTTTTATTTAAAAGAAATTTCCCTAGCCACTAACCAATGGAAAATAACAATTATTAAAAATTTGGAATCCATAATGGGCCCTTTTATTTTTAATATAGATCATTTTTATATAATTGGTTTTGTTTGGTATAATTTAAATATAATTTGTTAGCATAACCACTTTGGTTTGCATATTTGTTTCATTGTAGTATTTGCCCAATAATTGTTTACATATAATGTTTGAAAAAATGTTATTTATTTTTTTTAAAAAAATATACATATAATTCATAATTATTTTTAAATATTAATTATATAATAATTTACTATAAAATTATTAAAAAGACAAGAAAGCAGATTGTAAAAAAAAATTTAAATCAATTATGATAATTAATCATGTTAAATGAGATTAGTTTTTTTAATTCTTTCTTATTTTTATAACAAAAAAACTATTTCTTTTATTATTTAAAAGTTTCTTTTTCGTACAAGTTGAACAAAGAAATTTATTTAAATGAACAAAATATTTTTAAAAAAATAGAAAAGAAAACGAGTTACTTGGCAGGAAGGGCATACCTAACTTGAGAAAAAGATGTATACATGTGGGAGCAAACAAAAAAGGAATGCGTAATATAATCAAATTCAAATACAACGACTTTTAGAAAATTCAGAAATTGCTATTTTATTTCTAAATTAAGTTTAATTAAATTATATTCATCACTCTTAGAGTTTAAAAATTATATTTATTCCCTTTTAATTATTTTTTGTTAATAAAAATAATCTTTGCCCAAAATAAGACCGTAATCTTATTTTTAGTATGATTATAATAAGAAATACAGTTGAATTTATATTAAGATTTAATATAAAATATTTAAGTATTTGTTTTTGAAGAAAAAAATTTCGTTAAATTATAGGAAAACTTAACCGTACTTACAATAGATCAGACAATTCCAATATAACAGTACAAAAGAATAAATCGTAACTAATGTCGAAACTAGAGAAGAAAAATAAAAGCACGAATGATCTCATTTATAAGATAAATTTAGGATAAAAACTTTACCATTTTTAGTATACAATTATATCTCATGTACATCAAATGGAAAGTAATCTTTACAATTGAAAATACATTTGTGTCTTCTAACAATATAATAAAAAAAAAACATTTTTTATAGAAAAGATCCACAAAATTTAACTATAAATATTACAAATCATAGATCCAAGAATACCTACTCGTTAAAAATCAAAATACTCCAAAAAAAAAAACACATAAAAAAACATGAATCAAAAAGAAATTTTAAAACCACCACAAGTAATTTTCTTGTTTTGAAATAAATATATACAATATAAAACATTATTTTATTAATTTAAAATTTTAAAAACATATTTGTAAATATATTTGATACAATTTCAATGAATTTTAACGTAATTTACTCTCTCTTTTTTCATAAACATGTAATTTGCATTAAAAAAAGTGAGATTGGTAAATGGTAATAATAAATAGAATTAGGACACGTTGATTAGGCAGAAATAGAAATGGAAATGGAAAGAGAAATGAAAACGGAATGTATTTGATGTGTTTAATAGTAAAAGTTTGGTGATGAAAATGGAATGGGAATGTATTAAAATGACCATTTTACTCTTTATATTAAAATAATAGAAAGAAAAAAATATTATAATTATATCAAATCAAAGGGGTATAATAGATATTTTATATTTTTTTTTTAAAATTAATGAAAATAAAAAAGTGAAGTCCCACTTACTTTTTGATTTCTATATAAACAAATTCTTGTAAGCCCAAGTTACATTAAAAAAATTGCAATTTACTCTATTATTTATTACCAACCTCACTTTTTTTATTATTTTATTTTTTTATGTTCTAAACAAATAAAAGTATTATATAGGACACAAAATAGTATAGTCAATTTTCTCCAGCTCTCACACACTTCAGTTCTTTAATGTTGAAGCATAAAGAGTCTTCCATTTAATGGAATCCAACCTGCAAAACTTCATCTTCTAATTCTAATAAACTAATAAACTTCCTTTCCTCTCTCTCTATTTTTCCAAATTTTTTTTCTTTTTTAAATTATTTTCTCTCCTCTTTCCGATCATTGGGACTTCTTCTTGCTATTCGAAGGCGAGTATTTGTTCAATTTTCTCAATTCTCTGCTGTTTCTTCTTTAATTCTATGTATATATGTATTGCTTTTTTTTATGGGTATTTGATTTTCCATCTGGGGATTCCTTTGGTGATGATTCTTTCGTCTCTTGGGAGTGACGGAGATTTGGGGAATTCTGGATTATGTATGTTGATTTTTCTTGTCGTTATATGATTTTTTTTTCCGAGCTGCGTGCGTGAAATAGTGGAATTTGAATGGAGTTTGTATGAGCTGGAATTAGGGATTTGGAGATGTTCTTGTGGGGATAACGATTTTCTCTATTCAGATGCTTAAAGAGAATTGTGTGAAGGTTTTATAAGTAGAATTTTTTCTCATTTCTCAGAACATCTGAAAAGAGTAATAATAATAATCCAGCAGTTTCTATTTGTTTCCTATCAAATTCTCTGAAGGGTATTATATACAGATTGGCATCACATGATTATTAGGTCTTTTCATAAAAGTTTTTCCAGATTATAATCTTATTGAAAAAACACCTAGGAATCTTTACAGAAGTTTTATTCTCATGTTTATGCCTCTTGTGAAAGATTTTAGGCTATACATGTTTAAAATGTTAGAGTTCTCTGAGTCTAACAGATTGAACACTTGCTGAACTTGAAAGTCCATAAGCCCATATGTTGCTAGTTATTGTTTGATCTAGTGTTATTTTGCTTCTCTGTAGAAAATGCTGGTCTTGGAAATCATGATTTTAACTAAGATGCAATTAAATTTTGTCTAACAGGAAAAATTGAGTATATTATTTGAAGGGCCAAAGGCCTAGGCCTGCAACCTAGCTCCAGAATCCATGGAAAAAGGTAAAGAAGTTAATTGATTATAAATCGATTCAATCCTCTGGAAAACTTATTTATGGAAATTGTGTTTAAAAAGAGTAATAATCCTACAAAAATATTGCTCCAGCTCATATAAATCAGTATGAGAATTTATTCAAACAATCCCTAGAAAGTAATTTATGGCTCCAGCATGATTTGGATACAATCTAGTCTTCACTTTTCTCGCGCATACTACATTAGCTCATTGTCCTAATCATTTGTGCAGTTAGGTTATAATGTTTGAAAGGCTGCAGGTAGGGTAGGATGAATTATTTAGTACTGAGTTTTGACAAGCTGAAAAAAATGCTGTAAAAATAGGAGAGTTGTAAATTATAGTGTGATACTGTGATCCTTCTAGCCAAATTGTGATAATTAGCCCTTAATTTAATAAATTTGCTTCAAACAAGCATGGTTTTCTGCAGTAATATGCTTTGTTGCCTCTACTTGGAAGGTTGATGTACTTGTAAACTTTCTGCTTTGAACTTGAGTTGCATAGTTCTTGTGAAACTTGATCATAAACTATGCAAATTGATGCACTTACTTTCCGTGCAATATGATCAACTTTGGTGATACAGATGCTAGTGTGGAAGCGGGTATTAATTTGAAAAACAGTGTTGAATTGGTAAGATCAGTTTCTGAGAAGCATCTTGATCTTCTGAGGCCATCTGCTCGATATTATTCAATATTTAAAGGTAAACACCCCTCTCTCATTGATTAACAGTGCAATATACCTGAAATCCAAAACATGCTTCTAAAGGTTCACTATCTATTTCTTAATGTTCATCTTTTGCTCACTTGCATAATATATGAATTATGATCATGAAAACTTTATGCAAATTGGATGAGGTGGAGAGCATGGATTATTATATTGATGGCCTAAAAAGATTTAGATCACCTCAGTTTTTTATCCTCTTTTGAAGGGGTGCAGCAGGGTATATGTTCCAGACTATTCTATTCTATAAAACTTGTAATTGTTCAAACCGTCGCAAATTTGCTAGTTATTTTCCTGCTTTTTGTTGCTTGCTCCATTTTCCTCTACAGCTCGTAAGTTTTATGAAATAGAAGTAACTGTTAGCAGCCTATATGGCTCGCTTAGTGGCATATATAACCTATTCAGCCTTACTTCTGCAAGCAGAAAGGCAGGATTTGAACCCGTGATCTCTGGTCACATGGTTGCTCCAAGGCTTACATTCCTATGTGTCTAAGGATTGAATTAGGCAAATCCCTTCTTAGCTCTAGCCTTTGCCCTTTGGGTAGGGCCTTGTGGCCAGTTTTTTCCTACCTTAAGTTCAACGAACAAGGAAAATCCCTTTGTTAAAGACATTAATAAAAGAGATCATAATTCATATGTCTTCACTTTACTGTTCAAGCTTTTAAGTTGAAATAGTTCTCAAGTGTTCATGAGTTAGATCATTCCACCCATATTTTCTAATTTATAGTTAAGTTCCAGCACAAGGTTCGGTGGACATGAAGCTTTCATGTAAGAATGCTTGTTAGAGATATAAATAAAACCACTAGCCTTCTTAATACTAACCTTTTGCCAAGTGCTTCCTCATTAGACAACAAGGTTAAATGATGTGTCTTGTTGAAAACATGTGACAGCAATGCAAACCCACTTTTCTTTTGCATAAGCAGCATAGTTAAATCAAATGTGTCTCTTTATATTTTACATTAATCGTCTTAATAAGTAAAGATAAAACACGTTGAAGTTGTTTGATCTATATAGTCAACCCCACCGAGTGAGAAAAAACTTTGCTTGTTGTTGTTGTCTTAATAAGTTTTCTTCAAAAGCACTGACAGGTTTCATGGTCATGGCAGGGCAAGCAATGGATGCTGCAGACCGTGAAAAGGGCAAGTACACCCTACTGAGAGATTCAGAGGATTTCCAACAGGGAATTTATGACAAGCCCCTTCCGTTTCACGGATGCGGAATTGGATGGTTCTCGTGAGTAACCTCGGTCAGCTGACTCTCTTCCCAAATTTCTTCCTTCATGTCTCATGGCGTTATTTGTTGAATTGCAGATTTCTTTTAGGATTTCTATGCCCACTTATGTGGTACTATGGGACAATTCTCTATTTTCGAAAACACTACCGGAAGGATCCTAGAGAACGGGCAGGGTTGGGAGCCTCTGCAATTGCGGTACTATTTCTCTCCTCTCTTTCTCTCTCCCCTATTTGTGTTTATCTTTTGCTAATACAATGCACTAGAATAAGATCAGTTGTCATATAGGGGTGCATTAAAGCAGAAGCTTGGATCAAACCTAAAAGGATTTACTAATTAAGCTTCCATCAGTTAAATCTTATATAAACCTACCACATGTTAAAAGTTGAGTGGATAAATTTGGTAATAATAAGGCTTAAAAAATAGCTTAATATAATATAATTTTTTTATATATGTCAATTTAAATTGTACACATATTTTTTTCCACTAAACTCTTAACATGTGGATTCATACGTGGTTTATATAAACTCGAGTCCATAAAATTAGAACTTCTAAATAATGGCATGTAAAACTTTGTCTTGGTGAGATAACAAAAGCTGTTTCCTTCTCTTTTTAATGAATAATTTGAGAATTGTATCAACTTTTTTATTTAATAATCATTCTTAGAAAACAATACTGCAAGATACTAGGAATTTAGTATGATGATGCCAACAACTATGATACCCATCAAATCTTTTGGGGTTTTAGTCATTTGGTTATATTATTCTTGAGGATGAGTTTTGGAGCAACTCTAAGATTGCTGTCACGTGACCTAGAGGTCATAGGTTTAAATCTTGGAAACAGTCTCTCTTTTTTTATGGGTAAGGCTAGGTATATCTAGGGATGATCATGAGTAGGGTATGGGTAGGGTACTATAATCCCCAGACCCGTACCCGGACTTGAACGGGTATCAAAATCAATTCCTATACCCGGACCCTATGGGTAGTTAAATCCCCATATCCGGACCCAGACCCATAAAAATTTGAAATAAATTATTATTTTATTAATATAAAATTTATTTTTATCAATTTTTTCATCTATAATCACAAAAAATAAAAAAATTAAATCATAAATATAAATGTACAATTAAATTACTTTAATATCTATATGATATTTAACATTTTTCTTAGAATTATATATTTTCTCAACACAAAAAAATTTAAAAATAATACTTTATATATATAAAAATAAATAATTATTATTGGGAGTAGGGTACGAGTAGGGTACGGGTAGGGTACCTCCTTACTCGGACCCATACCCAGACCCGTAGGGTAAATTTTCAGAGTACCTATTGGGTATGGGTATTTTGATCATCCCTAGGTATATCTGACTTTCCTAGACCCCATCTGGTGGGAACTTCGTACACTGGCCGTCGTTTTTTTATTCTTGGGATACAGTATTTCACTTTGCTTTGGACATTGTCTAAAAGTGGCATTATGATGATGTTGCAGGCACTAATATGCTCGGTAGTGTTGCTGATTATGGCAGCTATTTTTGCGTTAAAGCTTGGGTCACAGCGGTTTCAAGTCCAGTACTAATTCATTTGTGAAGATTGAGAGGCAATTATTACAGTTCATTTGGAATGATTGGACTTGTATATAACAATTTCAAAGTATAGGGTCAAATTCTTGTGTTTTGTACGTGGATTGAAATATAAAGGATTGCCAAAAAATTGAGAGAAGAATGGTAAATTTGGGTATAGATTCTCTGAATTTTTAGTGTAAATTTTAAGAAAATAAATTCAATAACATGAGTGAAATTTTCATGTCTTTCTCTGAATTTTTTTTTGGGTGAAACTAGAGTTTTCAATAGGAAAAACTTATATGTTGTTGCTTACATGCTTTTCTTAAGGTTAACCAATTAAAAAAAGACATGTGTCAATTTTTCTTATGTTATCTTCTCAAAATTGACACATGTCTTTTTTTAATTGGTTAACCGTAAGAAAAACATGTAAGTAACAATGTAGAAGTTTTGTCCTTTTCAATACTGATAACCGTGATTAACCCTTAAGCTCGAAGGATTTTGGTGTTGACCCAATAACCTCTCCATATATTTTTTTTAATAAATTCATAATATTCCAATGGGATAAAATCATATCCATATTCCAATATAACAGAAGTATCACTAGACACTAAATTGTTCCTTTTTTTTGGTAAAAAAATTGTAATATTCACCTCAATGTGTTTAATCATAATTAATTTAATCTACTTATTTTTAATGACCCAAATTTATTTATTTTTTTTCTAGATCAGGGTATCCACCGTCGAGCACAGTGACTAATTCCCTCGCTGAATTGTAGGCACCTTAAAGAATGGGATAGTTAGCTCAAGGATTTAAAGCTGCTCCATACCCAAGACAGGGATCGAACCCTGACACTTAGTTATGATCCAAATTTATTTAGAAACCTATGTTATTACACTAATTGGCCCACTTTGTTTATGCTCCCTCTTTCTACTCCAACTTGATTAAATTTGAGTTCATATAAAATATACATAAACCTATCACATGTTTAAAGTTTAGTTACAAAAAATATATTAAATATGCACAATTAAAATTGACAGTTAGGGATAAAAATTAAATTAAACTATTTTTTAAAATAATTATCTTTATTTTATCAACATTTGACGTTATACTACTTTCTCAAAAAAAAAAATTTAAGGTGTTTAAAGATAGGGATGTTCAATGGATTGGATTGAATCGGTTGAGATACTTTTTTCAACTGATCCAATCAATCCAATACAAAAGCATCATCCGATCCAATTCAAACTAGATTGGACCGGTTGATCGATTTTCTATGTAAAAAAAATAAAAATTACATTTATTATTCAATCTTCTTTAATATAGAGTACACTTGTTATCTCACATCCAAACACAATCCAAACAAAGTAAAGAGTACAAACTAAAATTAACAATTCAAATACAACAATACTTGCAACTATAATCATATTTAATAATCTATTGCTTTCCAATCCTAAAAAGAGAGAAACTGAGCAAGAAGGATTGAAGAGCGAGAAAGCAGAAACAGTAGAAGAGAGCACTGAGATGAAAATGTGTTGCGGCGGCTAGGGCATCCAACACGAGAAATCAAAATATAAAATATTAAAATGTATATATATTATTAAATTAAAATATTAATAAATAGATTAAATAAATTAGATTTGATCGATTGACACTTATGAATTATGATCATTCAGCGATTCAATCATATTGGTTTTGATTATCCAATCGTTAAATTTCATTAGATTGGATCACTTGAGATTAAATGAGATTGAATTTGAACGCCCCTACTTAAAAAGTAGATTATGCCAAAATTATGACGTTTATTCGATATCGAAACCCTAATTGTTAAACTACTGAAGCGTACACATCACATGACAAATCATGCACTCCCTTCTGACCCAGCCAAATACCTTGTTTTCAAAAGTGTAAACAACTATAAAACATCTCTTTGGTAATCCAAAATCATCGTTTTGTACAAGATCCTATCTGAATACACTTGCAGAGCAATAAATAATCAAGAATCAGTTATAAAAAAAAATCCTGGTAAAATGAGGGAGGAGTTTAAAAATTGAGTTAAGGCAAACTCCCCCCTCAGTCCCTCTGCAAGTTTGAAAACAAAAAAGAACCACCTCAAGTTTTTTTTTTTTTTGGACACTTTAAGTCAATTTTGAACCATGGATTTATGCCTACATAATAGCAACTTCTCCTCAGTCCTCACGATCCTTATTCCTTGGCCACCAAATGCACATACTTGTTCTCAACTGCAAATTTAGAACTCGAATTGATCTGCACCATACAAAATTTTCATAAGAAATCCACATATTTCATAAAAACATAAACTAACAAGAACACATTCAATTACATGGGCTAACCTTCTGCTCAAGAGCCTCACTAAGTTCAGTTTCATCCACTACAATGCCAGATTCCTGCAAGGCTTTGGAAACTAGTTTTCTCAATTTCTTCATCTTCAATTTTCCATCAGGATGCTGCCTCCCAGCAAAAGATAAGCACATGTAAGTCCATCAATAACAACATAAAACAAGGCAAATAAAATATATACAACAGAAAATAATGCAAATTTATAGCAAACTCATAAGAGATGGTGGGAACTATAGTTGCTTCATCTAGTATTAACCTACGGCAGCAGGTCTATAATTACCATCTCAATAAGATCAGTATATCGTCTAAAATGAAGAGCAAAACAAGTACATGTCATTCCAAATTCACAAACACATACAGATTTCAAAGCTGATTTGATAAACTTCTTCCATTTAATATTCTTCTTGACGTCAACTACTTTTTCTTTCTTTAAATTGCTCTCTTTTTCAGCTGCTTCTTCTCTTTCACCCTGAATTACTTCCCCATTTCCCATCTCAACTGATGCATTATCCCTGCCCTTTTTCCTCTTAGGGCTATCTTCCACTGCATCAAGTTTCCTCTTTTTATTTGATGGAGAAATTTCATTCTCAGATTTCAAGTTATTGTGTTTAGCTGGATCTTGCAATTTTGACTGATCTACAATATTGTTAACTTGCACTTCACCATTAGACGAATTTTCCACTGGAGGCTTTGCATCAGGAGCAGATGTCTCTGTTTGGTTTGGTTGTTGCTTTGCAGCATGAAACGCACGAGCTTTTGCCCTATGTTTCTTTCCATCAGCATGGAGGAGAAGTGTTTGCTTACTAGTAGCTTTTGTATTGCAGAGACTGGGAAGGCACAAATAAAAAAAAGAGAAAGATTTAAGGGTGAGACAGCAACTAACAAACAAAACTCTCACTTGAGAACTTAGTTAATATTATGAGGACCAAACTCAAGCTCAATTCAACTCCCACTTTTTAACAGGACGTGTCTACAAGATTGTCTCAGTAAGTTGTTTTCGACCTTGGACTAACAATAATAGTTGCATGAATTCAAAATAATATATTTTAACAAACAGGAATAAGAATAAACAGTTTTCACGCAGAGCAAATGGAGCCAACTAAACTACAAAAGATGTTTCACACTTTCACTGGCAATCATCAATTGATAAGACTTATTTCCAACAAATATATTTGCTATCACAAGGACTTGGAGGCTACTACTCAGTTAAGATTGTGCAGTTTCCCAAAAGTATAATATAAACAGAATTATATCTCATGCCCAGGCAATTCTTAAAAAGATGGGTACAGATATGTGACTTTACGTTGAAATTATATCAAGACAAGACAACACACCTTTCTAACATATTCCCTACAGTAAGAAAAGGCACATCACCAGATGCATTTAACTTGCTAGCACAAGTTTCTGCTATTTTTTACATTTTCTGGTCTCTGCCAACATCACATGAATTTAAACTAAAACCTTGACGATCCCATGAATCATAAATATAATAAATAGTAAGCCAATTCAAATGCAAAAAATGATACGGACTTGGAAATCTGAATCCCATCTCAAAGGGAAACAAAGAACAGGAAAAGTAGAGTATCTTCTATAACCTTTAAAACATTCAAATGGGCATTTCAATTAACATTAAATCTTTGATATATATATATATATATATATATATATATAGCATATTAGAAAGTGCAACCATTAGAGTATACCTACAAAACCATGGAGGCCTTTCTGATAACCCAACATGAATGTCAACTTCAGGCTTTTGCTTGTTATCCTTTTTAGGAGTGGCGGTTGTAGCATTCAAAGTTTTGCCTTGGCCTTTTGGACCATACTTTTCCTGAAATTAAAAATAACAAAAGAGGACAACTATTTTATAAATATTACAACCATTACCAAACCAAAGCTTGGCAAGCCAACAAACTTGCAAAAGTAATGATTAACCAGAAATACAATGTAGTCATACTACTAGCCACATATCAGCAAAACTCAAGAAAACCATAAAAGTTTCTAAGTGACAACCATGTTTCATTCTCTCATTCATCACCATTCTACAAATTCACTACGAATTAAACAAAATTGCAGTAAACGAAAGACCAAACATCTTCACTTTTTTTAAAAAAAGATGATCCAATGTAAGATTGAGAGACGCACCGCTTCGGTAATACACTGTGTATGTTGCTGAACAGTGGCTTGCCCAAATATTTCTCCACAATCAATGCAAGACAACTGCAAGATATAATCAACCAATCAACACAAAGACTTCCAAAAACAAACAAACAAACAAAAAACTAATACGGCCACTCATTTGATATCTCAAATTACACACTGTCTTCACAAAATTGAATCAAGCGAGTGGATTAAGAGTTGCTTTATTGAATCACAAAAGCATAAGCAGGGTCGAACAAGAACCTTGGAAGCGGAACAGGTCCTGAAATGGTTCGGCAACTTGGGCTTCTTCAGATTGTCCCCACAATCCTCGCATTGAAACCAAACCATCCCTGAATCAGTTTCCGGAAGCCACCAAAGAGAATGAGAGAAATAGTGCAGATATGAGATATGAGAGGATCTGCCTCTGCAACTCTGGATTTTGGGTCAATTGGGGTTTAAGGTATAGCTAGGGTTTACGTATAATGTAAGAATTCTAGAAATCTAGATTGCCCCCACAGTATAGTAGTTTCCGAACGGTACCGTTTTGCTATTATTATTTATTACCAGTGGGGGCAATTTAAGAGAAGGGATTAGTCTCAGGTAAAAAAAAAAAAAATTAGTCACTTGTAACGTAGACGAACAAATTGCAGAAAGTCGGAACAATAAGATGCGCGCGGAGAAGAGAAAAAAAAAAATTTGAACCATTTCTCGATTTGTGCGTGTCATCCTTGCGCAGGGGCCATGTTAATCTTCTCTGTATCGTTCCAATTTTATCAGATGTCCCCGAAGGGACGCTCTTTTAGTGTACGCTGGTGTTATATAAAGATACAGGTTATGTTAGTTTTAGACGATGTGGGACTTCTAAGGCCTCTTTCTTCTCCAAAACTCGGCGACTCGGCGTATAGTACTCGTAGCCTGCCTCTTGGTTGGACCTGGAAGCAAAACACAGGAAAGAGAAGCATTTGAATGGGTTGGATTGGAAGGAAGAAGAAGGATTAACAGAGAGAGAAAATCTGAAGCAAAATCTCTCCGCAAGCTTCCTTGAAGGTTGTAACCTTTTTCATCACTATGCTCTCTGTATAAATTTTGATTTGGCTTACTATTTAGTTTCTGAATTTATCAGAAATACTATTTAGTCTTAGAAATTTGTAACTATGTCAACTATTTAGTCCCCGAATTTTTAACTATGTCAACTATTTAGTCCCCAAACTTGGCAAAAATACTATTTAATCCCCGAATTTGCAACTCTGTCAACTCTAACAGGTAACAGTCAGAAGACTAAATAGTTGACAGAGTTACAAATTCGGGGATTAAATAGTATTTTTGTCAAGTTTGGGGACTAAATAGTTGACATAGTTACAAATTCGAGGATTAAATAGTATTTTTGACAAATTCGGGGATTAAATAGTTGACATAGTTACAAATTTCAGGGACTAAATAATATTTTTGATAAATTCAATGACTAAATAGTAGTTTGACCAACAATTCAAGGACTAAATAGTATTTTGCCTTTTAAATTAAATAATTTTTTTAAATTAAAATTTAACCTTACAAACTTGTCGATACTCTGTGTTACTCGATAGTTTTTTTCTAATCAAAATAGTCTTTTGAATTTGGTAAGGATGCTGTCATTTAGAACTAAATAAAATTTTATCAAGTCATTTATTGATTATTTAGATTTATTCATGTGTTGTTTTTAAAAATGGTATTGTTTTGTATTTATACGGATATTCATGAATTTAATTAAGATCTTTTTGATAATTAATCTCAAAATTTTATATATTGAAAAATATAAATAGAGATGATATAAGGAAAATCAATTAACGCATATATGTATATACTAGAGGCTTCGCATGCACTACCGTATATTTTAAATAATTTATTAAATCATAGGAAGTTATTCATAAGAAGTTATTCATTGAGTTGTTGTTTTTAGTGGGAAAGTTATTTTTTTTTTGTCACACTTTGCTTGTGTGACACCAAAAATTCCAAAGCCATATTAATATAGATATAGGGTTTTGCTAACAAGTACACACTTTTTAAGGTTTCCTTTCAACTAATGAGAGGACTTTAAAAAATGTGTTGGTTGACTTTTTGCTAACTTCAAAAAAATTATTCCCTCTCCACAATCAACAAAAACCTTAACAAGTGCCATAGGCACTTGTTAGATAAACCCATATATATATTGAAAGCCCATTGTGACACTGTGGGCTATAGTTGTTAAAACGGATTTGACTCGCGGGTTCGATTTGTTTATGCGTAATTTTTAGTGGGTTTGGTTGATAAAAAATTAATTTACAAAAAAATAGACTCGATCCGTTTAGCCCGTTTTATAAACGGATTTTATCGAAGTATCCGTGGGTACCCCTTTTTTAAATTAATTTTTTTAAAAATTATACTTATAAAATTATTAGTAAATTATATATTATATATTTCTTGATTAATGATTTTAATGTTCTTTGATATTTTAAAGTAATTACTTGGAAAAAGAAGTTAAAAACTAAATCAAATTATAAATATAAAAGGGGAAGTAAATGTAATTTTTCTTTTTTAAAATAAGTTAAAAACTAAATCAAATTAATTCTAAATATAAACAAACAAATTTCATCCATCCATTTATAAAACGTCACAAAACAACATTACAAAAGACAAAATTGATATATGCAAAATAATAAGAAAAAACTTTTTAAAAAATGGATAGTTAAAAAAAGGAAGAAAAAAAAATGGGTTGACGGGTTGGACCATTTACCCGCCAACCCGCACTAAACGAGCCGGGTTGGTATTTTCTGAACCCGTTTTAAATTTTGACTTGTTTTCAACCAACTTGTACGAGCCGGGTTGGTCCATTTGACAGCTCTACTGCGAGCTATGTTTGGGCCTAATAAAGTTTTTTCATATAAAATTTATAACCAAACAAAATGAGTAACGCATGTTTAATGATAGTACTAAATTTCAGTATATTTCTTCAATCAGTTGGTCCCTAATCCATTCAAGATAAATCCTTATTAATATGATCATATGATTAAAGAGATATATCAAAGTTAATACTGAACATTTATTCCTAAACGAGACTCACTACTCAATCAATTTTATATTTATGTCTCTTTTATTTTCCATGAAATAACCAAATGCTATTTTTTTTTTTTTATGGTTTCTCTGTTTATATGGACCACATCATTAGTTAGTTAGGACTAGAGCTCATATAATGAATGATATTGTAAGCTTAATTAAGACAACTTTCTAGTTTCTAACCATACGCATACTACATTAAAATTACTTTAAGATAATTCTAAAATAAGTATAAATATAATTGTTCCTACAAATCAAGCATATTAATCCAACATTACAATCAAATATAATCTAACAAAACAAAAATCCAATAACAAGAAATTCATATAAGCCAATATTAATATTAATAAAAAAGATAGTATTTTTATTTTTTAAAACATTTGTTAGGGTTCCCTACTTAATTATTTTTATTTTGTTAATTATTTAAATTTTAATTGGTATATGAAATATAATAATTAAATCAATTGAATTCGGTTCGATCTAGATGAAAATTAAAGACATCTAATTTTTAAATTGGCTTAATCAATTTTGACAATATCTCATTTAATTAACTAATGACCTTCATTATTCTATGAGAACCGCTCTCTCTTCCTCTCTCTTGCCCGCAGGAAAGTCGAACAAGTTGCGGTTAATCTTCATCCAACTTTAACAGGAGGGGTTGTCAAAGATGATAAATTTGACAATTCTTTCCCAATTTTCTTTTGTTTTTGTTAATTTAATAAATCAAATTATTAGTCTCCTAAATGTGATGGTGATTTTGTCCGGATTTGTTTATGATTTTAGTTTTTCTTTGTGAAAGAGTTTGTTTCAATTATTATATCGATTCATATCTGAGTATCTATGCCAAAAAGTATTCAATTTGTTGTCACATTGATGGAAAAGCCTATGATATATACATCTGTGTAGAACGCAATTTCTCTATAGTATTCATGAAGTATAATAGTAAACATTTTGTTGGCCATATCAATATCGGTGAAGATCTTTATCCTAGAGTTATCTTACTAATAGGATCAATTTTACTTTTACTTTGCTTTTTTAGTTCAACATAGTTTATAATTTATTCTTCCTCTGTATTATTGGATTGGTATTATCTAAACAATTATAAATACTATTTAACTTTTTTATAATATAATATGGCTTAATAGTTTTAAAAAAAAACTAATCGATTTTGATGAATTTTAATTGGATTGAATTGAATTGATTCCTATCGAATTTTATTGAAACATTTTTTAAACAAAAATTGGTGCATTGCAAATTATATTGGATATGATGGTAGCTAGATGGGGCCCTCTTGTTGTGTTGTGTCTAATGGAATTTTAGGCTCCCAAATGGGACCCACTTGCCCAACACTTTTGGGTCCTCCGTCCCTCACCTGTTGTTGGGGAAAGTGAATGAACAGAAAGAGCCTTGTGCTTCAAACTTGAAATTAAAGTTGAATCTCAAATATGCATCAAAATTCAAAAGTGACACAATTTGTTAATATTTAGATATTTATTTTATAAGAGTATGGCTAAAATTACATTGTATATCAAGTCATCTTACTCATATATCACAATTTTATTGATTAAAATTGCATTGCGTACGTGCAACAAGTTATATTACAGACTCACTCATTTTACAAAGATAAAAATTCAAATTTTTTTAATCAAGTATTTTATTAATAAATAATATACAGATTCTTTTATAAACTCTTGAAAAGGTTGAAAGGTTTTTTTCGGTGTTTATCCCCTCTTAATTTTTTTTACTAAAAAAAGTTGAATTTCAAATTTATTATATTTTAATTGAGACATAAATTAGTGTTTGTGTTTGGTGGTAGCTATTAGCTAACATGATTGGTGATTAGGGCTATTCACCTGCCTACTCCAATCCATGCACTACACCTTTATCACCCCATCCCCACATCCTCTATCTTTAAACAATCAAAGAATGGCAATTATATATCTAGACTAGTTTTATTTATTTATTTATTTAAAAAAATTATATTTAGTATCTTTAAAATTTGATATGATATTATACAATCTCTCTTTTTATTCAACTTTTATTATTATGGTATTAAAATTTTCTTGTTAAAATTTAAGTACGATTATAGTCTTATTTTGCACATAATGTTGTCATTATTGACTAAAAAATTATAAAAGATAACTGTAATTTTTAAAATTAGAATGGTAATAAGTACAATTTGGTCTTTTAACACTTTTCTCAATTTGGTCCCTAATATGTGCTTAGTTTCAACTTGATCCCTCATGTTTACGATTGGTGCTAATTTGGTTCCTAACGTTTGCTCAGTATGAATTTGGTCCCTTATGATTGCGATTGGTAATTTGGTCCCTCACATTCCCTTCTTTATCCCTTCATTTTGTTAAGTAATTTTAATACTTGAATAATGGAAGGACTAAATTTGTACTATTTACAAACGTGATGGACCAAATTGAAATTAAACAAATATTAGGGTCTAAATTAGTATCAATTGTGAACGTAAGAGACTAATTAAATTGAGACTGAAAAAATGTTAGGGATCAAATTGAGAAAAATACTAAATATTAGAGACTAAAATAGAATTTTTATCTTTTAAAGTAAAAAATCAAAACTCTAAAACTATATGCCATTGTGATTCCACCCTACTATATAAAGGATATCATTGTTAGCTTTTTGTTGGTTTCCACCTTGAATTAAAATTACCAATAAAAACCAATGGAAAAGTTAAAAGAGTAAAAGGGGGAAAATATCCATTGATTCATAGGGCAATAAGAATTAAAAAAATAAATAAATAAAAAGTGCATTATTTGCCTAAAAAAGCATCTTTAGAGGAATCTAAGCCAAGATTTCACAAAGCCATATAAGAGAGAGAATGAGAAATAGTAATATTCTGGGTAATGTCATTGAATCTGTCTGAAGATTTGTGTTAAAATTTTTTTTTTTTAAATATAAGATGATACATATCTCAAACTAAATTTAACGGCTTGTAACTGGTGAGTTTGAACTCTTGATAGCCCCAAATTCTTGCCCTTATACTTTTAGCAACAAAATTTGGAAAAGGTTGCATTTGGTGGTATTTTCTTGTTGTAAAGGGCAAAGGCAAAGTGGTATGAGCTTCAATCATTGCAGCCACGCTCCAATGATTCGGCTTCTTCTCAAAAAGACTATCAATGTCCATTCCTTCATTCTCATAAACAATACACGTGGCTCTAGCCCACGAACTCAAATAGTCAAATATAATAAGAGTAAATTAGAGTGAGATTTTTTTAATTATTTGTTCCATTTTTTAAGGTTCTAATTTTACACTAATTGGAAATTCAATTTTACCATGCACTTTTGATTATAATGAAAGAATTTTTTTAATGAGAATAATTGTATTTACTATATCTCTAACTTGAAATCATATTTAAGCGATATCAAATCGCCTATTGCTTGAACCATCTCATATTAATATTAGAGTAAGATTTTAAATTATACTAACTTGCTTAATTTATATAATATTAATAGGATTGAACTGAAAATATTAAGAAAATTTGTACCAACAAATTATTTAATTGTTGAAAAAATTAATTAATATTTATTATATACATGTCAAATAAATATTTAGTAAATTGTTCAAAATACTTTTTTTATTTTTTTTTTTTTTTGCGATATCTAACTTTTTTATAGAAAACTCGAGCTGAAGCTTAGACACAAAAAACAATAGTTAATTAATAATTTATTCTCCAAAAAATATTATTTGTATTAATTTGATCACCGAAAGATATAATTATCAAATTTAATATATAAAATATACACCCATAATTAATTTGGTCATTCGATCAATTTATTAGATGAAAAAGTTGACAATATTTATAATCTGCCATTTTTGAGAACTTAAGTATTAACTATGGTGTTGTGTCAACATCTAGTCAATTTTTTAAAAAAAATTAAAAGTTTTAATTTGACTTTTTAAAGTAGATATCCAATCATTTTTGTTAAATTTAATACTATTTTTAGTTTTTTTAAAAAAATAATTAGATACTAACATAACATTCTAATAAGTAATTAAGTGTCCAAAAATATCATATCATTAATAGTGTCAACTTTTTCATTAAATAAATTGACCGAGAGACCAAATTAATTAACATACATTTTTCAAAGACCAAATTTAATAATTACATATTTCAATTATCAAATTGACACAAATTAAAAAACATCTTTTTGACGATTAACTTGTTAATTTACTCAAATAATGAAGAAGAATAAACAATTATTAAATTTATAACTCTAGTAACACACTATATAAACATCATGATACAAGTGTCAAATGGACAAAATATCTACAATTTTTTTATGAATAAAATTCCATATATATCTTGATTATGATATAATTATATTGTTGTAATCAACATTGGAATTCAACTCATCTTATCTAAGCTTTTTAATAATAGAGACAATTGATTTCAAATACATTAAAAAAAAACTTCTTTATATAAAAATAATAACTGGCATTAATGTATTGTCTAAATCATAAAGCTATCATTTTGGATTAACTAAGAAGACAAATCACTTCAAAATCTTGCTGTCATTGCTTCTCCCCTTTGTTTATCTATTTGGTCATATCTTTATTCTTCTCCTTTTACTTCTTTCTTCTGTTTTTATTTTTATTTTTTAATACAAAATTGGATTTAAGAAATAGATGACAGAGATGAAGCAAATTACTTGAACAACTTAACAACTAAGAGCATAATAAAATTGTTATTTTGGAAGGAAATGCATCAAGCAAAGGTGACTTATTTTGTCATGTAAGAAAGAAATATATTGTAAACATTAATATATAGGTTAAATGTTCATTTTGGTCTTTTATGTTTTGCTCAAATTTTAAATTGGTCCTTTATGTTTCCCAAAAATTTTATATTTGTCTTTCAGGTTTCATTAAAGTTCTATATTTATCCTTTATGTTTCATTCAAGTTCTATATTGGTCCTTTATGTTTAATTGAAGTTCTATATTGTTCCTTTATGTTTCATTGAAGTTTTGTATTAGTCCTTTATGTTTCATTAGAGTTTCATATTAGTCATCTCAGCATAGTCTTACTTTTGGCTTAAACGACGTCATTGGGGTGTTTTTAGTGTGTCTAATTAAGGCCACATCAACTATCTGATATATGTAGGAGACATTATGTTTCTACACGGCATGCCACATCTGCAATTAACTTAAGAAATTGACGGATTTGGACGAATGGACCAATTTAGAACTTCTAGGAAACATAAAGGACTAATTTAACTCTTGAAACATAAATGACTAATTTAAAACTTGAGTGAAACATAGATGACCAAAATGAACCTTTGAACTTAATATATAATTATTCAAATATATATAATATAGAAACTTGTTACGCAAGCAATCAATGAAGAAAGTCTATCAGTGAGCTCTTTTAATTATTGGATTTCATTATATACAAAGAGTCCAAATCAGGATATATGCCTTTAATTATAAATATTAATATTTAAATTAGCTTGTAAATAATTTAATGGGTGGAATAGCTGGTTCAAAAATTTAAATTTATTTTATACATTTGATTTGGGATTAAGTATCTCATATTTGATCAAGTATAAATGAATTATTTCTACTTAATTATACCTCAAACATTTTTTATTATATATTTATTGTAAACAAGGCATTTATAAATACTTGATAAGTTAGGATCCAACCATGTGAATTTCATTGGAATTTTTTTGTTGCCCAACCAGGTATATATTACCTGTCAAGTATATTAGTGACTAGTCCCTTCACTAACTTGTAAGTACTTCGAAAAATGAGACAACTGGTTCAAAAATTTAAAATTACTCTATACCTAAAACACATTTGGTTAAGGAATCATTTTCACTCAAGCAGGTCTGAAATTTTATTCATCTGATATTCATAAAATTCTTTTGAATTTTAGGTGAAGCAGTTGAAGCTTGAAAGATTCATAATTTAGGTGAAGGACATCATTAATAATAATTAATGATAGTATTTTAATGCATTTATAATGCATATTTCAATGAATTCATGAATTCATTTAACTTGTTGATAAATTTTTTGCTACCAAAAAGACTCTTGTTGATTAATATTTTAATTATTATTGTTGATAAATTAAAGATACATGCATGCATGTATGCAAAAAGCATCAAGAGTAACAAAATTGTAAGAATATAATGAACGGCTGAGGTTATATATCTTAGCAATAATTAAAATATTAAAAGAATGGAAGCTTATAGGTTGCTATTTACTATTCCATCCCTATATGATATTTATTTTTATTTCCTATAGCAATTTTTTTATGTGATGATATGATGACTACATATATAAATATTCTAATTAATGATTTTATATACTTGGAACCATTGTGAGATATGTACAAAAAGAAATATTTTGACGTTGTTTAAAATTATGTTACGGCCAATATACAACCTTTTTATTTAGGAAGTTAATGTATTTTTAAGAAAATTTGTATTGGAAACGAGTCGCGTTTAAGAACACTATTTTTAAGAGGTATTTCGTAACAATTTAATATATATTTTTGAGTTTTCATTATTCTAAACAACCTATTTTATTTCACTTCTCGTGCTTAATGTCTATTAACGTCCCTTATATCACATCTTATAATATATATTCTTGAGTTTTCGTTGTTCTAAACAATATAAGACTTTGTTTGATACAGATATATATAATATTATTTACAATATACCAGTGTACTCTCTTATGATATGTTTTGAGACCAAAAATAGAGAAAAAGGGAAAGGAATGTTATCTACCAATATTTCTCTTGTTTGGTAATTAAAAATTTGGGAGGGAAGGGATTGAAAGATTTAGTGCTAACTTTATTTAACCTTCCTCCTTCATTAATTATAATTACCAAAGATTGGAAGAAGTTCTCCTAAATTGATTATTATATCTTCGTTTTAATTACTCAACACACACAAGTCCCTTTTTTTTCACTTACAACTTTATACACAATATTTTCACTTATTTCTAAAATTAACCCCACTCTTTTATATATATATATATATATATATATATATATATATATATATATATATATATATATATATATAGCTATATATTAATTAGCAATATTATTATTATTTAATTTATAGTTGTGTTTTAAGAATATATCATGTATAATATATGTGAAGATAATTGAAATAAAAAAATTATAGAAGAGTAAAATTGTAAAAATATGTTAAATTTTATTGTTAACCTTCTATTCTCCTTTCATTGATTATTTTGAACATCCAAACAAAAGAGGAAGAAGTCACTCCTTAGCCTCTCCTTCTCTCCCCTTCCCTTTTCCTTCCCTACCCTTCGCCTCCAAACTCCCAAACACACCCTTAAAGTTAATATTAAGGCTATGTTTGGTTTGTGAAATTGGACGAGGGAATGTGAATGAGAATGAGAATCGAGGTTAAGTAAAGTATGAAAAATCAATTTTACCCTTTATTTTAAAATAAATGTACTCTTTATTATAAATTGTTAATATTTAAAAGAGAGGACAAAACTGACTTTTCAAATACATGATTCCCATTTCTTCAAGCAAGACATAACCTATAAGGGTTAAATTTTTTTATGTCAATATTTAATTTTAACTCGATATACAATAATATATTAATGACTATCTAAGTTGGCTTTGCGCTACTTTTTCAATATGGAGTGAATACAATAATGTTAACTTTATCCCATGAGAGAATTATAATTATTCCACATATTTTAGCCCACTTCAAATCCAATCTCATATTTAGGTATAAGAACTTAATATAACATACTTGAAAACTGAAACCAAACTAAAATTTGAACTCATCACAAAAGTTGAGCTTAAATCCAATGGAGACCCTTCAATGGCCATTAATATTGGTAAATGTTGATGTTGTGTAGGTCCTAGAATTGCATTCAAAAGTATAATTGTTGGTAGTAGCAACACATTATAGCAACTAGCAAGCATTTCAAAAAAGTTGTTTTCATCCATCAATTTTAGAACATTAAAAAAAGAAGGAAAAAAAAAACACTAGACACTTGATAATTAACTTGGGACCCAAACCAAATGGCAAGCAACGTGAATTTCATTGATTGATTTGATATTCATAAAATTTATTTTTGGACTTCTTTCTTTCAACCTAATCTCAACAATATAAATACAATATTTTATAATGATAATAATTAATAATAATAAATAAATAAATAAATAAAAGAAGTCTAAGGAAGTAGTTGGAATATCCGAACTTAGTTGAAAAACATCATTAATAAATATTTATATTAATTTGACATTGGAAGAAAAAACATGCCTAAAATGTAACATTTAATTATGTTTTTTTTAAAAATACTATTTATTTTTTGATAAAAATTGAGAGGATTTAAATCCAATCGCTACATTTTGTAAAGCCTTGTTTTCCATATTACAATAATTAAAGTTGTCTTATGGGTAGTTTCAAATTTTAATAATACTATAGGTCATTAGTTAACAAATCCATTTGTCTAAACATGATTTAACGATAGGAGCCATGTTTTTTTTAAGACTCAAAGAATCCAATCAATTGAATTAGTAACTGGTTAAATATCCGATTGGTTTAAAATAATTGGCTTGGATTGGATGACCGTTTAGATCAGATTGATCATAGTCAAATTCAGTTGAAATGCAATCTCAAGCTATTTGAATTTAAATTAGGAAAAAATTTAGGTCTATTTCCTTATGTCCATTTCATCAAGTTATCCAATATAAATATGACACGTGGCAAACATTGTTTAAATGACCAATCACAATAGAGAGAGAATATAGAAGACCACATTTTATATGACCAATAATGAAAGAAAGAGAGTGTAAATACTAAATACAATATATAATTAATAGAACTTGATGAAATAGACATAAAGAAATCGACCTAAGTTTTTTCCTTTAAATTATATATTATCATGTCACTTATAAGAATTTAATGAAAAAAAATAGGTGTGCACAATTAAAAATGTTAATTATAGTTTATCAAAAAAATGTTAATAGTAAGAAAAACTAAATTATATTAAACTATTTTTCATGTACAAATTTTATATAATATTTGATGCGCTCCAATATTGTCTCTCGACTTTCATAGCTTTTATAGTATAATTTTATAATGGATTAAACTTAATTGATATTATTTATATCTTGTTATAAGAATTTTCAATGTAAAGATGATAAGATATTGAAAATTTTTGCATAATTAATCACAAAAGAGAAAAAATATAAAAAATTACTCATAAATGAAACTTATAATTAAAAAAGATCAAATGTCTATTTTGGTCCTCTATGTTTCACCCAAGTTTTAAATTGGTCCTTTATCTTTCAAAAGTTTTATATTAGTCCTTTATGTTTTCCAAGAGTTTAATATTTATCCTTTAGGTTTCATTAAAGTTCTATATTGGTCCTTTATGTTTCATTCAAGTTCTATATTGGTTCTTTATGGTTAATTGAAGTTCTATATTGATCCTTTATGTTTCATTAGAGTTTCATATTTGTCCTCTTAGTATAGTTTTATTTTTGGCTTAAACGACGCCGTTTCGGTGTGTCTAATGCCACTCCAGCTATCTGATACATGTAGGAGAGATTATGTGTTCACCTCGGCACGCCACGTCAGCAGTTAACTTAAGAAATTGACGGATTTGGACGAAATGACCGATTCAGAACTTCTGAAAAACATAAAGAACTAATTTAAAACTTGAATGAAACATAGAGAACTAAAATAAATCTTTGATCATTAAAAAAACTTTATATAGCAAATAGAATTCCTCATATTTTATAAATATAAAATTTAAAGTATTTGAGAAAATGCCCAAAAACTCTAGTTTAGGTGACACATTTTGACACTATCACAAACATTTAAAAATTTGAAAAATGAATTGTATCGGTTCATTTTTTTTTTTAATTATATAATATTACTTGTCTGGTTGAGTCTATTTTTGTGAAGTGAAGCAAAAGCTCCACCCACATGAAACCCAACACACACACACACACATCCAACCTCACTTTCAACACAAGCAAAGCAACCACACCACTCCACCCCACAACCTCCATGCCTCGCCGCCGTTCTCTCTCATCTTCCTCTCCATTCCTAAGCCCTCCTCTCCTCATCCTCCTCTTACCCATCCTCACCCTCCTCTTCCTCTTCTTCGCCCTCCCTCACTTCCTCTCCTTCACCTCCCACCTCCTCCTCCGACCCTCTTCCGTCAAGAAGAGCTGGGACTCCCTCAACATCTTC
The DNA here is from genome assembly GCA_014851425.1 of Senna tora. Classification (NCBI taxonomy): domain Eukaryota; kingdom Viridiplantae; phylum Streptophyta; class Magnoliopsida; order Fabales; family Fabaceae; genus Senna; species Senna tora. Next base: position 10,127,178 of record CM026271.1, read on the forward strand.
TTCGTCGCCTTCGCCATTCTCTGTGGGGTCTTCGCCAGACGAAACGACGACGAATCGGCGTCCTCGTTGGGCGAGGGAGGAGAATCCGTCGCGTCCGGCTTCGTCGGTGAGAAGAGTGTGGGAGAAGGAGGAGGTGGTGGGTCGGTTTCGAGGGAATGGTTTGGGTTTTCCGAGAGTAAGATTTATGATTCGGCTCCGATTGTGCGGTTTCGGTCGTCACCGGTTACCGGGGTTTCCAGGTTGAGGAGGAGTAGTAGTTCTTACCCTGATCTACGGCAGGAGTCGCTGTGGGAGACCGGTAATGATCGGTTCCGGTTTCGTTTCTTTGATGATTTTGAAATTGAGAAGTCTCGCTCGCCGGTGAGGGAGGGGTTTCCGGTGGACCGCCGCTCGCCGCCGCCGCCGCTGGGAGGTGGAGGAGAAGATGTTGATGTTAAGGAAATTCATGTTGATACCTTTGAAATTCGCGATCCTCCGGCTCCGGCTTCGCCGTCACCGTCGCAACCAGAACCGGTGTCACCGACGTCTCCTCCTCCGCCGTCTACTCCTCCGCCTCCACCGCCGCCGCCTCCGCCAGCTGCGGCTCGTCCGAAATCAAGACGAACATATCAGACTATACCGCGCAAGAACAAATCAGAAAATGTGGAGGAAAATGATGGTGATGATAATGAGATCGCTGGAAATCGTTCTCCGCCACTACTGCCTCCGCCTCTGCCGGCGTCGGTTCAAGCGCGATCGGAGCATAAACACGGAAGGAGTGAACGGAGGCGGAGTAATGTGAAGAGGGAAATAGCGATGGTGTGGGCTTCACTATCCAATCAGAAAAAGAGGAAGAGAAAGCAGAGAACAACGAAGACGAATCATATTCTCGATGAAGATAACGTTATTACGAATCAGTCACAAACACCTCCGCCACCTCCTCCTCCTCCGCCGCCGCCTCCTCCTCCGTCTGTCTTCCAAAGTTGGTTCAAGAAGGGACTGAGCATGAGCATGAGCAAGAACAAGAAAATCCACTCTGTCTCAACAACAACGCCGCCGCCACCTCCTCCTCCTCCTCCATTGTCATCTTCCAAGCGATGGTCAAAGCGGAAGTCTCAGATCCCCCCTCCACCACCACCACCGGCTCCTCCACCGCCGATGGAGCCTCTCCGTCGTCGCAACACCGGTAAGCCGCCATTGCCGACGAGGCCAAGCAACCTCAACGACGAGCCATTATTAGTAAACAGCGGCAATCAATCACCTCTGGTTCCAATTCCGCCGCCGCCTCCTCCGCCGTTCAAGATGCCGGAGATGAAGTTCGTGGTTCGCGGAGATTTCGTGAAAATCCGAAGCAACCAAAGCTCACGGTGCGGCTCACCCGAACCGGAAGAAGACCCGGTCGAACCGTCATCCAAGGAAGAACCGATCGAAATGGAAACCGGTGGGTCCGTTTTCTGTCCAAGCCCCGACGTGAACGTAAAGGCAGCGACTTTCATTGCGAGACTCAGAGGAGAGTGGAAGCTAGAGAAGATTAACTCAATGAAGGAGAAGCGGAATTTGGGCCTTTACGGCCCAGGCCCAGGCCGTGGCTCAATACCATTGAGAGGGCCCAGTTCAAGTTGGCAGTGAGACTATGATTGAAAACGATGGGTTACTCTTATTTATGTGACCCATCTCTTTCTTTCTCTCCGATGATGATAATCATTTATATATACACATGGCAAGATATTATTAGATACTATAATTTTTAAACATGAGAAAAAGGTAGAGAAATAGGGTCTCTAATTATGGTAATTTTTTAAAAAAAAAACTCAAATATTAGAGCCCTTTGAAGGAGAAATTGGAGTCTTGAATTTTGATTTTGGTTTGCTTTTTCAGAATTTTATGCATGATGGATTTGTATTGTATATAGGTTTATAATTTGGGGCTCTAATTGTGTTTTTTTATATCCCATATTGGAGCCTCTTGTGTGTTTGTTGACAAACTAATTTGAGTGAGTTTTTATTGATTTTTTTTTGTATTAATTGATTGTGCAATGAATGTAGGTAAGACTCTCTATTTTAATGTATTATGTTTTTAAAAAACTATTGATTTGGTGTGTTACTACTTTTTATGTGGAATCATGCTTCTAATAATGTCTTCTACTCTCTCTTTTGCTGGAGATTAGAGAGGGAAAAAAAACTTATTAAGATTGTTAGACTCAGATGAAATGGGATGAATCAACTTTACATAAATGCACAATAACTTCACATCGTCCTTTAGAACTTGGAACAACTTTCACAAGAATTTGGAAATGTGCAATTGTATAAAGTACGACGGTCAAATGAGAATATTGTAGTGCAAATATGAATCTCAATTCACATATGACAACTTAGATTATGCACTTCATAGGTTTTATGTATATTGCTCTTTAGCAAATCCAATTCTACAGAACTAGAGACATTGAAGTGAAACGTTAGAGGAAAAATTAGAGGAATAATAAGCAAGAAGTGAAAAGATATAGAACTTCGAGTCTACTTTAAGAAGCTTAAAAATCAAGTAATTGAGTGTCTTTTCAAAACAACGTGGAACCTCACGTGTTGAACAGCTGAGATCGAATGAAATTTACCACCTTCATCACAATTTGCGAAATTTAAAAGATCTCATTCTAAATGTTATTCATGCGAGGGAGACATATATAAATTTCGAGTTTTATAAAAGTTTAATGAAGATGTTAGTACATAATGATAATCAACATGCAAATTATGTTAGTACATAATTTTTTTGGGGTCGAAACTAGGATTTTAAATTATTCTATACTCATCAATGGGGATTGAGTTTAGTGAAAAAGATTAGTTCCTCACAACGTAATGAGGTTCAAATTTTCTCGAGATGTGCACATTGAGTGTTAGATAGTGCATCGAATAGAATTACCTTCAATAGGAGAATACTTGTGAGAAAAAAAAAGTTACTCTATACAAAAGGTAGTATAATCGAATCTTGATATTTGGTTAAGAGTATATAAGTACCTAATACTTAACAAGTTTACATTTTCCTAATTTTTGAATAAAGATGTAATAAAAAAAAGAATAGAATTAAATGATTGTAAAAACAATAATATATATTTTAAAGACAAAAATAATAATTACTTCGTTTTTAAAAATTAAAAAAGAGAACATGAAAAATAATAAAACTAAGAGAAAACTTAGGCATAGTTGATGAATGCCAATTTATATTACCCTTATGTATAATCCTTCAAAAATTAGAATTCAGTCACTTTTTATTTGCAAAATTACCGTATGTTTAACCCTTCAAAAATTAGAATTCAGTCACTTTCTATTTGCAAAATAGCAAATATCATTTAAGGACTAAACTTAGATAATTTTTTTTATTTACTCTAAGATTCTCTAATACAAATAAGATATATGATAATATGTCTTTTGCACGATCAATTATAAAAGAGAGATAATATAAATAAAATTTATTATTAAAAAAATTTATGACAAAAATAAAACAAATTTGACCTAATTTTTTTTGTCATTAATTGCCTAAAGGATCATGTCACAAGTGTGATATATAGCAAATTCACAAGTGGATGCCAAAAACCTTTTGTTGAAGAAGTCTTCATCCAAGTTCGTCCTATCTTACTTATAAAAGTTGTAAGACAAACACAAGTGAAATAGGCCAGCCCAAATGATTATATTTATGAAAAAAAATGGGTTTTAAATATATATATTTATATTATAATAAATTTTGGTTTAATCATTGATATTTAAAATTATATATTATATAATATAAATTATTCTTTTGTATGCATTTGTAATGAGGTTGTATGTTGATGCAGAAAAGAGTTAGCATGTAAGATAGTGACAATTGAAGAGACAAGTTTAGGAAACTAAAACGATAATTAAAAAGAAAATTCAGGAGACCAAAAAGTTAATAAAATTTGTTCGATTTCTTTTTTTTAAGTTGTAATTCACAAAATATATTTTGACGGTAATTATTACAAATTATGTTACATGTATTATTTTTCTGATGTATATTCTAATTCATTCTTTTCTTTTTCAAGTTTCTCTTGTGGACAAATTTTTTCTTGAATTTATTTAGTCTAAGAAAAAAGATAAATTTTTCTTTACTTATAAATTAGTAGATTTTCAAGAGCTGAAGTATACAATGTTGTGAAGTGTGTTAAAAGATATCACATTGCACATCACAATAATAATTTATTTTAGATAGTAACACTAGAAATAGCGCATTTCACAATACTTTATTAAATATAAAAATAAATTCTTTACTGAGTACTGAGTTATTGTCCAAGAGATAGTAAAAGGTTCCACATCAAGTGGAACTGACTTGCCTATCTCTTTCTCTCTCTCTTAGACAACATGACCTGATCTTTTTAATCATATTAGAAATCAATCCGTACAATACACGTGTTATGTTTATAAATTTTTTTAATTTGAATTAAAATGCAACAAAATTTCTATTTAAATTATTAAATATTGCGATTCCTTTTTAAAAAGTATTACTCAATACACGAGTTGCGTTTACATATATTGTTCTTTAAATTTTTGTCTATGTAAATTTGTAAAATGAACGATTCAATTTATTAAAATATCAACAAATAAAGTATACTATTCATAATTAATTTTTAGTATCTTGCAATTCTCTACAAAAGTATTGCTCATTGTAAAAAAAAATCTAATAATGTGAGAACAGATAACAAAAAACATTAATATAATTGCAATTCTCTTGGATAGCACCATACCAACAGAACACCTATTTTTTTTTTTGAATTTATTATATATGAATTTCAATAGATTTTTAACTTTACGAAGGTGATGTAATATAGTTTGTGTTTTTTTAACTATTATTTCCCGGGTTCGATTCCTAGAAGGATGACAATAGAATATCATCTATTGAAAGGGTCACTCCTAATAATATGTCTCGTAGTATCAGAGGGATTAATTATCGACATGGTATCAGAGCTTAATGGTCTCAATACCCATGACGATCCAAATCCAAGATGTGAAAAAAAAACCTCGATAAAAAAAAAGAAAAAAAAGTGTGGCCTCTGAGGTTCAGAAAAAAAGAGTACAAGCCCGAAAGAAAAAAGAAGAGACCTCTGAGACTCAAAAGAACACAATCCAAAAAAAAAAAAAAAAAATCAAGTCACAACTAGAAAAAAGAACGGTTGGACTTGAGGGAGAGTATTAGAGATAAACATTAGTCCCACATCTGATAGGACAAGATAATCAATTGAGTACTTAAGGAAGTTTGGTTCTTCCTCCTTACGAACTAGCTTTTGAGGTGGATTCCCCAAATTACCTTGAGTTTAAGTTCTTTAAAAAGAAAGCTTTCCCTTCATATTAAAATATAAGTATTCATCCTTTATGTTACTTAATACAGAGAAAATGGATCCAACCTTTTACTATTGGGCCTTGCTGAACAAAATGCCCTTAAGAACATCCATAACCGACCCAAAATCCGCTTTAACCGAAACGGGCGGGTTAGAAAACCTACCCATACCGGGTACAGAACCCGAATGATAATCCGTTTTGCACTGCGTAAACTTCAACCCATGCGCAGTACTAACCACCACCGTCCGATCTCCCGCCCCTATGACCCCACTCTTCCTTAGCTTCATCAGAGCCGTCAAAGCCACCCCCGTGTGAGGACATATGAACATCCCCGTCGAATCCGCGAGCGCCATCGCATCCATGAGCTCCTCCTCGCTCGCTTCTTCCACAATTCCATCCGCATTCTTCAGAGCGCACACCGCTCTCTCGATCGAAACCGGATCTCCGATCTGAATCGCCGAAGCAAACGTCGTCTTCGCCTTCACAGGTTCGTACTCTTTCCATCCTGATCTGTAGTATTTATACAACGGATTTGCGTTTGATGCTTGAGCACACACGAGTCGCGGGATTCGGTTCACGAGTCCTAGATCTTTGCACATTTTGAATCCTTTGTAAAATGCGTATATGTTTCCGAGATTTCCTCCCGGAACGATCACCCAATCCGGAACCTCCCAGTCGAATTGCTGTAGGATCTCAATCGCTGCGGTTTTCTGGCCTTCGATTCGTAGGCTGTTGAGTGAATTCGCTAGGTAGATTGGTAGCTCGGCGGTGATTTCGCGGATTAGCTTCATGCATCCGTCGAAATCTGTGTCGATGCTTAGGACTAGGGCTTTGTTTGCGATTGGTTGGATTAGTTGAGCGGTGGAGATTTTGTTCGCCGGGAGGAAGACGATGGAGGGGATTCCGGCCGCCGCGCAGTAGGCGGAGAGTGCGGCGGAGGTGTCACCGGTGGAGGCGCACCCTACGCCGACGATCGGACGGTTGAGTTTCCGGAGGCGGTTCACTTGACTGACTAGAACCGTCATTCCGAGATCCTTGAAGCTTCCCGTGTGGCTGATTCCGCAGTATTTCACCCACAGATCGTTCATGTTTAGGTGCTGTTTGCCGAATCTCTCCGCCCAGAAGAGGTTGGTGTTGCCTTCGAAGGCACTCACGACGTCGTCGGGGTCGATCTCTGGTAATACCCACTCCTTCTTGCTCCATACGCCGGAGCCGTACGGCCACGTCGTCTTGCCGACGCGCGAGTCGAACAGTGACTTCCAGTACGCGCCGTCGAACTTCCTCAGGGCGTCCATGTCGTGTTGTACGTCGAGAAGGCCGCCGGCGCGGCTCCGGTAGACGATATCGTCGAGGGAGTACCACTCCGGGGAGTTGAATTCAGCGTTGAAGGGCACGTATTTGGCAGTGAAGCTGTGGTGGTCTGAACTTTCGGAGCGGAGGCGGCGAGCCTCATCCTTGATGTTTTCTTCGGCAGGACGGTGGTTCTTCGCCGGCGCCGGATAAGAGGAGGAGGTGCACGTTATTTTGGTAGCTGAACGGCGTCGTATGAGCCTAGTTTTTGGGGTGAGAGGGGAGAAGGAAGGACTAAACGTGGAAGACAAGGCCATCACTTAAACGGAGAAGGTGGTGGCGGTAGGCGGCGCGTGAATATCTTTTCGTGTTTGGATGGATATATATATGGATATGGGGATATATCTTAGTAGGCATTAAAACTAATTAAAAAAATAAAATAATAATAAATAATAAACAAAAGCATAATATCGAATAGATTATAGATGTGGGTGTGAATATATACACGTGCAAAAAAAAAGCCATGTTTAATTTGTGCATAAAGTAAAAATTATTCGGATTCTACCATTATTTGATATGTCCATAATTGTTGCCTTTTCGAGGTTTCACTTTTAATTACAATAATAATAATTTAGATTTGTGTCTTTAAATAAGTATCAAGATTTAAAAGGAAACTACCATTTACATCAATGAGAATAATTAGGATTATATGTTCCGAAATGATGATGGCATGTTGGTAAATGGTAATAACAATTATTCTACCAAAATATATATATTAAATCATGCTATCTCTAAGGGCATGTTCTTTTATAAGAAATGTTCAAGAAAATGAAAATAGAAATGGTGGGGTTTATCGGGTCCTATTTATTTTTTTCATTTTCATCAATTTTTAAAAAAAGAGAAAAAAAATATAAAATATCTATTATACTCCTCTGATTTAATATGATTGGATACAATTATAACCTTTTTTTCTTTTTATTATTTTAATATAAGGGGTAAAATGGTCATTTTAATATATTCCCTTTCTATTTCTATTACTAAACTCTTACTACTAAATACAGAAAACGCATTCCGTTTACATTTTCATTTCTGATTCTATTTCTATCCGCTTAAAGAACGTCCCTAAGTATTAAAAGTGATTCAAGTGGGCTAAAGGAATTTATTATTCTCTTTGGTCAAATTCTCAATGGTAAAATTTTAATTTAACGAATTGTTATATATTGAAAAGATTTTAATTTCAATTTATGATTGGATACAAAATAAAAAATATTACATTTTGTGAAGCTCAAATTTCATTTTTCATTTTGAAGGTGTTGAAAACAAAACGAATTTCAAATTGGATCTCTTTTCTTGTATAATTTCATTTTTTTTCTTAGCTAGATTTTAAGAATGAATTTCATAAGCAAAAATATAAGTGATCTATTATACATAGATTTTTAGTATTATAAAATAAAATATAAATTTAAAAAATATATGAAAAAAATAAGGTGTTAATTATTAAATTTTATTATTGTCAAATATAATAACCATTTGCTTATTTTTTATTTAAAAAATTGTCACGTGTTTTAGTATATGTTAAGTTACTAGTAATGTAGTATAAATAATTTGTGCAATTTTCTTGAATTGTAGATTATTTATTTTACATTGAAAAATAAAATTAACCTTGCTTTGAACACATTGTAAAAAATTTTTAAAAAATATTTTCTTCATAATTTACAAATAAAATATTTCGTTGAGAAAAAAAACAATTTTAAAAATAAGTTTATAAGTTTTTACAAAATGTAAATAACGTGAAAATTACTTTTCATTAAAATGTATTGGCCCTACCATTAATATATCTTTTGATACCATAAATTAGTGGCAGGCATAATTTTTTGTTTTATTATGATTTAAAATAATAAGAATATTAACTCCCACATGCTTTATTATAAATTTTTAATATTAAACTTATTTTTTTTATTTTTTATATAACATTTTGAAAACTAATTCTAATAGTGTATGTTAATTTTTTAAAATTTTTAAATATAAAAATAAAATTAATTATTATATTCTTAAAGTAAAAAAAAAGTTATTTGATTTATTATTATTATTTTTATATTTATTTTACTGAATGTCTTTATTTATATATATATAAACTTATTTTAGCATAGACTATTTTTTTGAGTAAATAAAATTCATAAGCCCTGCTACCATAAAAATATGGGTAATGTTATAAAGATATAATGAGTGTTGACTTACTAGTTACTACTTTTCATCGATTAGATCTGTTTCAAGATTTGTATTAATTTTTTTAATTAAGATAATATAGATTTTGAAATAAATTCAATGACTAAAAAATAGTGACTAGTGAGTCAAAGCTTACCATAGTTATGAAACATTACTCAAAAGTGATTTCCCTTAAATTTTGATTTTTGTACTCTAGTAAACATAATTTATATGAGTCTCACACAGTAATCGGTTTAAAGTTGAGACCGTTTATATTTAAATTTTATTTCATTAATTGGACCTAACTCATTCCTTATAATTGTTAAAAAAAATAACCTAACTCATCCCTTATAGGAAAGAATTGGGTCGCTTTTACATGTGGTGAAATGTAATTCCCCACCGGATTATATAGTATCAAGAAATTTGCTTCAAACCTTTGGAGCATTTTTACCCATTTTTTGCACGTCCTATTTTAAGATTTTAGGCTTCCTTAAGCAATTCATCTCCATTTCTTCTTAGTCTATTCATCAAGTAGCGAATTGATTAACAGGTGGTTAGTACTCTATTCCTCTTAAGTAAAGTTTTGGGTTTGAGTTTTTGTGTTTGAAAAAATTTTTGCTGGGAGAGTTTTACTTCGTTATGAAACCTCAGCTAATTCGAACAAAATTGTCTCTCATAAAAGAATAATCGTAATAAACAAAAAAAAAGTAATAGCAATATTTGAAGAAGAAATTAAAACTTTGTAAAAGTTAGACCACGGAATAAATGGATAGAAGGAGCAAATCTTAAAATGAGGCAAGAAATGAGTGGGTGGGGGATGCTCAAAGGATTTTAAACATATTTATTTTTGGATAAGGTTAAAGTACTATTTTGGTCCTCAATGTTTATATGAAGTTTAATATTGGTCCTCAATGTTTCAAAAGTTTAATGTTGGTCCTCAAAGTTTTTATTTTTGGTCGATTTTGGTCCTCGAGCGTAACATCGTTAACTTTTTACCGTTAAATAATGACGTAGCATGCTTATATGGCACACCCTCTCTTACATGCCATATTTTAATGACGTGGCATGACACATCACTGCCACGTCACCCCAGATGATGATGATAATGATGCTGATGAAGGAGAGAAGATGATGATGTGGCAATCTGGGGTGACGTGGCAGTGATGTGTCATGCCACGTCATTAAAATATGACATGTAGGAAAGAAGGTGTGTCATATAAGTATATCACGTCATCATTTAACGGCAAAAAATTAACGGTGTTACGCTCGAGGACCAAAATTGATCAAAAACAAAAATTTTGAGGACCAACATTAAACTTCATACAAAAATATTGAGGACCAAAATAGACCTTTAGCCTTTGGATAATTTGTAATTCAGTAGGTGAATTAAATTTTACCAACCGACCACTTAACCCTGGATTAGGTAACTTTTTTAAATAAAATTATATATTGATCATATATTGTCTGACACTCAGACATATTAGGGTGAATTGATAAAAAAAATAAACATAATTATCTGTCTTCTCAACAAATTATATCCACTGCAAGACAAGACAAAATTATGTTGCATAATTTTAAATTTGTAATTCGTTCTTAACATGTATTATATTTAATTGTCTACTTTCTTTAATATATTAATTATATATAATCTTAAAAGTTCGAATATATGTATTATATTATAATAAATCTTAAATATATTAAAACTAGTTTATTATGTCATGTGTAGTGCTTAATTTCTTATTACTTTTATGATTTTGTGATTTGGTGCTATCGCACGTAAAAAATAACTTAATATCATAATTCGTGGTAACTTCAACACTTGTTCAATACTCAATAAATAAATTTGAAAGTAGTAATAATTCAATTAATTCAAGGCTAACTTTTCAAGTTTATTTTTGAAATGTATCGTTGTAACTTGAAGTATAGGAAACTTTTACTTAATAGTACATGTAATTCTAAAGTAATAACAAAATATTAATATGCATTATATTTATGTAGTATATATAATGCATTTTAATATTTATTTCATGTTCAACCTATATTTTAGTGACCAAACAATTGAACTAGTGACTCCGTGACTTGAGTTTCTCACCACTCCAATAATTGATTTGGGTCCAAAGACTATGTTAATTATTAATAGTCATAAATTTTATTTCTTAGTATGTAATAATTAAGAAAGATCTATTTTATAATTTTAAATAATATATATCAAGTTGAACTAATGCCATATTTGATAGTAAGAATTAACTAGGTAATTTTGGAGGTAATCCAATATTCTTCCTACCAAACAAACCGTACTTTTTGCAATATAATAAAATTATGTTTTTGTCCTTATTTTTTTTACTCATTTTTATTTTATTTCTACTTTTAATATAAGGGTAAAATAGTCAATTTATTCACTTTTGTTTCATTCACATCACGTTAACGTAACATTTCTATTCCCTCCAACATTCTACTAAATAAACAAATTCTGTGATCCATCCATAAATACACCAACTTGCAATATCGTAAACAGGATCCACATTTTTTTATAATCCAAATCACAAGCGGATATTCCCCACGAATATGCACTTGGGCCACAATTTGTTCCTATTTGTACCACATTTCTCATATTCTATTAATTATATTATGATTCATCACAAATTATGGTAAACACGTTTTAATTTACAATCCAGAAGGCCAGACATTTTGGAAAGTCTGCCTCAAGATAAATATATAATGGATAATGCTATAAAGTTATCAAGAGCTCAATTTCAGTATCTATCAGTCGTTAGATTTAATTTGGAGATCTGTGTTAAAATATTTTTTATTTTAAAAATAAAAGATGGTACAGATCTTAAGACAGATCCAACGACTTACAACTGGTGAGCTTAAGTTCTCGATAGCTCCAAATAGTCACCCAATTAGAGATAAAAATGCACTATTAACAATTTCTGTACAAATCTTTATGTCTGTTTTATATACCATCATACTTCGTTAGCTATACTTTAAGGATGAGTCTATGATGAACTTGTTGCATGCATGCAATGTGATTTCGGCCAATAAGATTGTGACATGTGGATAGAATGACTTGAGATGCAATGCAATTTTTCACGTGTCACAATCCTATCGGCCGAAATTACATTGCATGCATGCAACAAGTTGTATCATAAATTAACCTATACTTTAAATACCATGGAACCATTGATTTGTTACCATTGATTTCTAGATATCTGACCGCCTTTGTGCTATTGTTCTGAGAGACCCCTTCCATCATGGATTTGGTGCGAGTATCCTAGAAGCCTCGGGGCTAAATATTGAGAATTCACTGGGGGCGTTTATTAGGTAAAAATAGAAACGGAAACGGAATGTATTTGATGTATTTAGTAGTAAAAGTTTGGTAATGAAAATAGAATGGGAATGTATTAAAATGATTATTTTACCCCTTATATTAAAATAATAAAAAGAAAAGAAGGTTATACTTGTGTCAAATCATGTCAAATGAAAGGGGTATAATAGATATATTGTATTTTTTTAAAAGTTAATAAAAATAAAAAAGTGAAAAAGTAAATAGACCTAGTGAGCCCTACTGACTTTTTCATTTCCATTGCTTTTTTTTATATGAGATTTTCACCTAATGAGCACACACTAGAATCATTCCGTACTTTATTAAAAGGTGTTGTCCCTTACTAATACGAGACTCACTTTTGTATCAATCTCTTTCTTTATTTATCAATGCTGTACAGCAGTGAACCATTCTCATATCATCCGGTACTCATTGTGTTAACCACATGCTTATATTACTATTTCACATTATCATATTCTAGGGGCCACAAGACACATTGCTACAAAGGGAAGTAATAGACACTTTGAAGCTTAAGTAGCTCATAGTTTGAAAAAACTTAGGTGTATATTTTTGCCTTTAATCATAGATTTTATTTACACACTATTTTTTTATAATTAGTCATGTAAAAGGTGGCATTTTATATTTTTTTCACTATCGTGATTGATCATATAAACACTTTTCACCATATAACTTATTTATATTAAAAAAATTTATAACAAATATATAAGAGGCCTTACTTTAATTTAGTCCTACAACAATAAAAGAGTATAAGAACTAAAAGTAACAATACTTAAGTGATCATATAGAGTGGTCAAGGGGTATAATGGAAATTATAATTTTGATCGAAACTAGTGGTATGATACTAATTTAATTGTCCTAATAGTGATATCTTTAGGGATAAAATTTGAATTTTAGATTTTTTATATACAACAACGTCGTTGATCTATATTCATGAAAATTCGACAAGGTTTTATGTTGGTTGTCGATTATCTAACACAACTCTCATCCTTTATTCGGGCTTGGGATCGACTACGCAAGCATAGGCGGAGTTGAATTTTAGATTTTTTATATAAATAGAAATATTTATTACAAATAAAAATAATTTTCATGTCCCTAAATTTTATATTAAATTTTCATTTTGTTTTCAACCTCCTTTTACGATCACTTTCGTTTTATGTTGTAATCGATTGCATCCCTAAAAGCTTCGAATTTTGTCATAATATCTAACACCGTCTAAATCATGAATCGCAAATAATGACATGACATTAAATCTTATTATTTAAAACAATGTCATTTCTTCATTTTCTTTTCTTTAATATAAAGAAACGACATCGCTTTCAATGATGTATTGATATTAATATAAAGAAATGACGTCGTTTTGAACGATGAATCAACATTAATATTACATATGTGAATAATGTTTGGTGTTAGGACAAATTTCGATAAGTTAGAGACAAAATTGATTATAATTCAAAAAATTTAAAATAAAGTTAATCGCAAAAAAAGTTTAATGACAAAATTGATTAGAATTGATATAAAGTTGAAGGAAATATATTTTGCCATTATTATATCATTGAAGTGATTTCAATGTAAAACAACTCAAATTGATAATCATCAATGAATGACAATATGACATAAAAGTTTTTAATTATGAATGAATGCCATACAAGTTTTTCTCTTGGGTTTGATTGTCAAAGGACCAAAATTTTCCAAACATCTATTTATATTTGAAATGATTAAGATTTAAATTTTTAACTTTTGCTTCTACTTTTTTAATTGTCTGTTTTAGATTTTTAAAATAACTGCATTTACAAGATCTTAAACATAAAATTTTATTTAAATAATACAAAATTACTTATCACTTGGATCAATTCCACATTAATTTTTAACTTTTGCTTTGAATTGGGTAAACTTGTCAAGAATCTCTCTTTGGAGTAACGGTAGTACTGAACTTCAGTACATCTCTCCAATCAGTTGGTCCCTAAATCATTCAAGGTGGGTCCTAATTAATGTGAGTTTTTATTAATATTAACAAATGGCACTACATGATTGGAGGGATGCACTGAAGTTCAGTGGTACGGTACCATTGAACTTTTATCCCTCTCTTTGATGGCATTAACATCAATGTCCAGAAGATAATTTTGGTTTAATTTGTATCATGTGGCAATGAATTCAAATTGGATAAAACTATTTCAGTACCTTTTTTTTCAATTATTTAGTAATATTTTTTTTTAAGATAGATCCATACTAATAAAAATTTATCTTGAATGCCAAAAAAAAAACTAAAAATGCACTAAAATTTAGTACTATCGTAATATTAAATATTATACCCTAAGATTGTGTTTGATAACAGAAAAAAGGGAAGAAAGAAGTACAGGAATAATGCAATCCCTCCTATATTCCTATTAAACAAACCTTACTCTTTGCAATGTGATGAAATTATGTTTCTGCCCTTACTTTTTCACCCACTTTTATTTCATTTCCACTTTTGATTTAAAGGTAAAATGGTAATTTTACTCACTTTTATTCTATTTACATCACATTGACATAATATTTTCATTTTCTCCAACATTCTCATTCTAATTCCCTGACTCATTCCCCCTAAGCAAACAAGCCCTAAACATTCTCTCGTTCAAAATTCAAACCTAAAGGCAAGTAAATGGTCATATCAACTCATATCGTAACCTCTTTTTTATGTGTCAAACGTGCATGATCATTATTATGAATATAATTTATAGCAATTATGTTTTTTTTATGGTGACGCAGTACAAGGGAAATGAACAGTGTAATAGCAAAGTTTTTAAGTGAAATAATAAGAGAGGATTGTAAGATATTTTTGGATCGATTGTAATGCTAAATCATTAAAAATAATCAAACATAATACGTACCTGATTTCGTCATCTTTTATTTGGAAGAATTCCTTAATAAAACCTGACACCGGGCAACTTCTCTACCGACTACCTGAGAGCTAGGTCTTCCTCTCTATGACTCTGGTCATGCAGCGACTACAATGGGGAGCTCACTATGTTAGGATTAGAGAGGGGACCTAACCAAGTCTTATTGGGCCCTCCCATTACGGGCTTCAGTAAAACCCTAAAGGCCTACACATAGTCGCCTATCAGACTTTATCATAATGTGTGTTAAAGTCCAAGTGATTGATTTATACTTTGGACTTCCCTTTTTATTTGGACCACTTATCAACCCGTATATTTATAAAATCAAAATAAATACATTAAATAATTAATGTGAGCCCACAAATTAAATATTTTTCTAACAAGGATTACAAGAGAATTCACTTGCCAACGAATAGTAACACAATTAATTAAGGTTTGGATTTTTATTTCACAATGGTAAGGGTTCGAACCCTATGACAGATGTGAGGACCTTATTGGTCAGTAATATGTAAATCCTTTCATAAATTCTCAAAAAAGTTGAGAAGTCTTCCCTGACTTTAGTGAAATTCTGGTGCTTATCCCACTAAACTTTCCTCCACCAAAAAAGAAGAGAATTCACTTGTTATAAGTAGCGGCCAAAGCCCAAAATAAGAGAAATTCATAGTTATCAAATAAAGATTTCTCAAACTTGGGACGTAATTGAGTGATATTTGATTCGTAAAAATATTTCCAGTGCTCAATTTGTCTTTTTAAAATTTCAATATTTTTAAATAACTTAAATAATTATATTTTTTTATTGATTTTTGAGGATGATTATAATTAAATAAATAATATTATTTGTATGATCAAATAATTTATTTTTATAAAACATCAGAAAAATAACACTAATTATTTTTTGAAAATGTTGAAAACATCATTTAGACGTTTTTTTTATTCAACTTATTTTCAAAAATGTTTTTAAAAAATATTTTTTGTTAAACTATATCAAACGCATTTTCACTAACATTTTCTGTTCTTAATGAAAATAAAAATAGATAAAAGTGAAAGCAAACACAACTTTTTTTTTTTTACAAAAAATGGTAGTAAGGGAATGCACTTCTAAATACTACCGGACAGGGCGCCAGTGACATGTTGGAGAGACTAACAGAGGCCTAACCCAAATGATTACTGCACAAGTCTAAACCGCAAACAGTTTTACCCAGCTATTCAACTAGTCCTTAGATGCCAGGGGATCTCCTTGAAAAGGGATGCCCACCAAAACAAAGTTTTGAATGACTTTCTTCTAAGCTATTAATTATCTCTACTTTTTATTTCTTAGATACCATATATTAAATCTTATTTCTTAACTATATAAATTTATAATTTGAGATGCCTCTGACTAAAAGGCTCCAATCCATAGCTTACTATAGATCGAAACCATTTGTATGCAAAAATATATAGAAACAAATTAAAGTGAAGTTGTGTGCTTGCTATAAAATTTACTTATTATAAATATTATTTATATTTTCTCTATTATTATTGATTGGTTATATAATTTATTATTTTTCATTTTCTCTCTCTACCATGATTGATTATACAAAAATTTATTGTCACGTGTTTTAATTATATTGGTGAACTTTTTATAGCAAACACCTAAACAACTTTAACTTAGTTTAGTCCAAATATATATTACAAGTCACGGGCATCGTAAGAATCATATGATTGAGACTAACAGTATAATTAACAATTCTCTTATATACCCATAAATTCTTTGACGAGTTTGAACCAATATTTTATTTTGGGTAAACTACGGTTTGTCCCTCTGTAGTTTGACTTAAATCCAGTTTATCCCCTGTGATTTAAAATGCGACACTTAACTACCCTGTGATTTGGCTTAAAATTAATGTGTCTCCTGTGGTTTAGAGTGTGACACTTGACCCCCCTGTGGTTTGTTATGTTATCATTTAACTGCCCTATATTATTTTTTTTTCTCAAAATTTAATATTTAATATAACTTATTATAAAAGAAATTACCTAAAAATAATTTAATTAATTATTTATTTTATTAAATATTTATTTTATCTCTAAAATAATAATAATAAACTTTAATCTTCAACTTTCAACTCTTTTAGCGATTCCTTCAAACTCTTTCTTTCCTCTAATCTCTCCAGTCTCCACTATATCCAAGAGTACTGTTATGCTCCTAATCTAAGGATACTTTTCTAAGAAAATTATTGTTTAATATTAGAGTTTCTAAGCTCAATAATATTAACATTCAATAAAGGTATGTATGTTCTGAACTAGAATAAGAAAAAACTTAAATTTAGCTATATATTTATAATATATTATTCTTTTACAATTTTATTTTGATTGATTTAATAATTCTAAAATATTAAAGATAAAAAATACCAATAAAATGAATAAATAACTAAATATAAATAATCAA
The DNA here is from genome assembly GCA_014851425.1 of Senna tora. NCBI lineage: Eukaryota > Viridiplantae > Streptophyta > Magnoliopsida > Fabales > Fabaceae > Senna > Senna tora. The sequence goes on from CM026271.1 coordinate 10,144,635, forward strand.
TGGAGTAAACAATAAATATTAAATTATTTTATTAATTTTTTAAATTATAATTTTATTTTTATATTAATTCTAATATTTTTTGAATCATTTTATAATTATAGAGTGTTGAATGACAAATTTTAAACATTAAAAGTATTAAATGATGACTAATTTGACTAAAATTTGGATAGAAGATAGGTGAAGGTAGTTAAGTGATAACATAACAAATCACAGGAGGGTCAAGTGTCACACTCTAAACCACAGGGAAACACATTAATTTTAAGCCAAACCACAGGGTGGTTAAGTGTCGAATTTTAAACCACAGAAGGGCAAACTGAATTTAGACCAAACCATAGGGGACAAACTATAATTTACCCTTTTATTTTTGTCTTAATTGATCCTCATTTGACATTAGAAGTATATTGATTTTTCATCATTTCTTAGCAGGAGAAAGGGTCACACTCACACCTATTAGGTGCAAAGATACATTGACCTCATGAAACCTTGTCCTGTCGTGTGTGGTCTCAAACCAATGATACTTATTCAACTTCAGTCAAATCTAAAAAATATGTGCTTGGTCCATTAATTTATCTATGTATAAATTTTATAGATGTGATACGGTATAGATAATAAAATAATTTATATTATTTAATTATTATATTTTAAATTTGATTTTTTAAAAATTAAAAATGAAGCGTCATTTATTGAAAAATCATCTCACTAATAGATTCAACAGTAACTAATCATCCGTTGAAATGAATGTGAAGACAAAAAATGGTGTATGAACTTCTGTATTTATAAATTAAATCTTTTTAATAAAAATGATGACAAAGCATTTTACATAGTCAAAAAATATAATTTATGCAATATAAAATAATATATTTTCCCATTCAAGTTGTTGGCAAGATTAATAAGCTAATACCATTAAATTTTTATTCTCACGTGTTTTAAAAAATAGAATTGAGCTATTTAATATGTTGATTAGATTTATTTATATTTAATAAATAAATTGAATCTAATTATTTAAACATTTGATAAGATACAATTTAATCAATAAAAGATATAATTTGTCTTAATTTAATCATTGAAAGACAAAAATATCAAATTTAATTTTTGAAAAATGTAAATTGTCTCAATTCAATCTTTGAAAATGTCCATGAACATAATTGACGATTTTTTTTTTTTGCAAGAACTTTCATAGATTAAATTTGATATTTTAGTTTTCATAGACTAAATTGAGATAAATTACATCTTTTACATATCAAAATAATAATTTGCTCTAAAAAAATATCTAAAGTTAGTTTTTATATTTTAAAAAAACCTTATACAAGATGTTGACTACAATATGTTATTGACTAATTAGTAATTATTCTTTGATTAATTAAACTTATCTAGTTTATATACCTTATATAATTTGTTATAAGATTATTTTTTAAAAGTTAAACATAATTCATGACAAAAAGTTTTTTCATAACCAATAATTAAGAGAAAAAATAAATAAGATCACATTTTAATTATATGATCGATCACAGAACAGAAGAAAAACAATGTAAATATAATTTAGGTCAAATTATTCTTTTGGTCCTCAACGTTTGCACCAAGTTTAATATTGGTCCTCAACGTTTTAAAAAGTTGTTTTAGGTCCTCAACGTTTTTTTTTGTCAAAATTGGTCCTCCAACGTAACTCCGTCTTATTTTTTTTGTTAAATGCTGACATGGAAGTCTTATGTGGCACACCCTCTCTCCTATGTGTCATATTTGGATGATATGACACCCTCTCTCACTCCAATTCAGCAAAACGACGTCATTTTGCATCACTTCTCTCTCACTCCAACTCAGCAAAACGGCGTCGTTTTGCTGAGTTGGAGTGAGAGAGTGTGTCATATCATTCAAATATGACACGTAGGAGAGAAGGTGTGTCACATAAGCCTTCCACGTCAGCATTTAAGAAACAAAACCAGACGGAGTTACGTCGGAGGACCAATTTTGACAAAAAAAAAACGTTGAGGACCTAAAATAACTTTTTAAAACGTTGGACCAATATTAAACTTGGTGCAAACGTTGATGACCAAAAGAATAATTTAGCCTATAACTTATGATAAAAGAAATTTAATAGACCAACGAAGATTGAGTATACTAAAAGGGACTAATCTTCCATAACATAATAAACTCAG